>JAPDPM010000023.1:8037500-8605000 GCA_032173925.1 Heritiera fomes | reverse complement strand
ACCAGCAATACCAACAATGGGAATTACATAAAGGAAAGGAACATACATATAATAGTTCGGGCCTCAAGTTCTGTTTCCGCTTGACCAATGACTTGTTCTTACTAAAATATTTTAGTGATTCTGATTCTGTTGCATAGATAATTACCAGCTGTATTATCAAAAGGCCGTGAAAATCCATTATGTGAGCTTTACATGCTCATTACTGTAATGAAGCTCTTAATTATCATGTGTAAGTACGTTATACAAATCATACATGCTTCTACACAATATGAAACATGTTAAACAAATAAAAGCGGAAGCGACAAGATCTAACCTCCAGCCATTGCACTCTGTAACTTAGCTGTTGAAGCGATTTTCGAATCTGACGATAGGATTCTACACCTTCTTCAAGTCTTCCAAGCACTCAAAAACCTCACTAGATGGTGTGTTTTTTCTGAGATTAACGTACTTGGGGACCGGAAGGAGCCCTCTTTTATTACTAATGAGAGCATGCTAATTATGGCAATAAAATCACGTTTTAACCATCACAAAATTGTGTTTTAATAGCCAAATATTGAGTTGAGATTCAGTGTGAAATTATGGACCATATCCGGAATTGGTCAACCAAATATTTATTTCCATAATAAGGAGATATACTAACATTCTCCCACTTGGTCCATATATTTCACTTATAGAAGAAACAAATCACATGAATCATGGCGACAGTTCCTCAAGTGGTGAGTATTATCTTCCATGTATTACTATGTAAAATGCTTCTAAATCAACCCATTTTTTACTTAATGAATAAACCTTATGTTTATTCTCGGTCCAAACAACAAGGATATTTCTCAAATAAAACTTTAGTGTATACAAATCAAAATGAGAAACATCATATTATTAATAAGAGTTTCAATTACAATCAAAATGTGGGACCAAGTCCCATTCTCTCTACATGACCCTTAAATTTAGACGGTGGCATGCCCTTAGTCAAAGGATCAGCTAACATCAATTCAGTGCTAACATGTTCAATGACCACTATTTTATCTCTAACACGTTCTCTAATGACTAAGTACTTAATGTCGATATGCTTACTTCGACTTCCACTCTTATTGTTCTTAGCCATGAATACCGCAGCTGAATTGTCACAATATATCCTTAATGGCTTAGATATGGAGTCAACAACTCTAAGCCCACCAATGAAACTCTTAAGCCATACACCATGTGAGGTAGCCTCAAAACAGGAAACGAACTCGGCCTCCATAGTAAAAGTGGCAGTCAGTGTCTGCTTAGCACTCTTCCATGAAACAGCTCCACCGGCAAGCATGAAGATGTAACCGAATGTTGATTTTCGGGTATCAACACAGCCAGCAAAGTCTGAGTCTGAGTAGCCAATCACTTCCAACTCATCAATCCGTCTATACATAAGCATGTAATCCTTAGTGCCTTGAAAATATCTAAGCACCTTCTTCGCAGCTCTCCAGTGGTCCATCCTCGGGTCACTTTGGTATCTACCCAACACTCCCACAGCAAAAGCAATATCAGGCCTGGTGCAGACCGTGCATACATAATGCTTCCAACAGCTGAGGCATATGGAATGTTCTTCATCTGTTCCTGCTCAAGATCATTTTTTGGGCACTGGTTCAAATTGAACCTGTCACCCTTCACAATGGGAGCTGGGCTTGGTGAACAATCTTTCATTCTGAATCTTTCCAAGACTTTATTAATATAGGCTTCTTGTGACAGACCTAATATACCTCTATGTCTATCTCTATAGATCTTAATGCCAATGACATAAGATGCATCACCCATATCCTTCATATCAAAGTTCTCAGAAAGAAATTGTTTCACCTCACGTAGCATCCCCTTATCATTGGTTGCAAGCAGAATTTCATTCACATATAGCACAAGGAAACAAATCTTGCTCCCACTGACCTTCTGGTATATACATTGATCCATGATGTTCTCAACGAAACCAAATGATGGGATGACTTCATGGAATTTCAAATACCATTGGCGGGAAGCTTGTTTCAACCCATGTATAGATTTCTTAAGCTTACAGACCAAATGCTCACCATTACTAGAGGAAAAACCTTCAGGTTGTTTCATGTAAACCTCTTCCTCTAGATCACCATTGAGAAATGCCGTTTTCACATCCATTTGTTGCAACTCTAAGTCAAAATGTGCAACAAGCGCCATTATGATGCAGAGAGAATCTTTCTTAGATACAGGAGAGAAGGTCTCCTTGTAATCGATTCCCTCCTTTTGAGTGAATCCTTTGGCTATGAGTCTTGCCTTATAACGCTCAATGTTGCCTAATGAGTCAGTCTTGGTCTTAAAGACCCATTTACAGCCTATAGCCCTAGCCCCATTAGGCAACTCGACAAGATCCCATAGTCCATTAGATGCCATCGAATCCATCTCATCCTTCATAGCATCGAACTAAAATTTTGATTCTTTGCTGTTCATGGCTTGTGAAAACGTCTCTGGATCATTGACGGGCCCAATATTGAAGTCATACTCTTGTAGATACACAATATAATCACTAGGAATAGCTGATTTCCTTTCCCTAGTAGACCTTCTTAATGTTGGTTCAACATTCTCCGAAAGATCATGTTGTTCAACTGGTTGCTCACTCAATTCTGGTGTATCCAAAGGAGCCTCGTCTACTGGTAAGTTATCAACTACTTGTGGATCTTCAACGATTGGTTGTTCAATGTCTAGTTGTACTGAAGGGACATTGTTTATGATAACCAATCCTTGACTCGAGGTAAAGAGTTGATCTTTCACAGAAACTAGGTCTTGAGATTGATCGCTCCCACTAACTAAGTCATTTTCAAGAAACTTGACGTTCCTTGATTCCACAAATCTAGTACTATGAGATGGACAATAGAATTTGTAGCCTTTGGACCGTTCGACATATCCGATGAAATACCCATTTATGGTCCTAGGATCCAGTTTCTTTTCCTGTGGGTTGTAAACTCTTATATCAGAAGGGCATCCCCAAAAGCGCATATGACGCAAACTCGGTTTCCAACCTTTGAATAATTCAAAAGGCGTCTTTGGAACAGCCTTGGTTGGAACCCGGTTCAATATATACGCTGTCGTTTTAAGAGCTTCAATCCACAAGGACTTAGGCAACTTCGAGTTGCTAAGCATACTATGCACCATTTCCATTAAAGTTCAGTTCCTTCTTTCTGCAACACCATTCTGATCCGGTGAACCAGGCATGGTATATTGGGTAACAATCCCATTTTCTTGAAGGAACTTCACAAATGGTCCAGGTGCTTGTCCATCTTCAGTGTATCTACCGTAATACTCCCCACCTCTATCAGTTCTTACTATCTTTATGGGTTTTCCACATTATTTCTCTACTTCAGCCTTAAAGACTTTAAAGGCGTCTAATGCTTCGTTCTTGTTATGAAGCATGTAGAGATACATAAACCTCGAGTAATCATCAATAAAGGTGATGAAGTATTTCTGACCATATGCATCAATGTCTGGACAACATATGTCAGAATGTATGATCTCTGATATGGTTGAACTCCTATTGGCACCTTTCTTAGACTTGTTGGTTTGCTTACCCTTAATGCAATCTACACAAGTGTCGAAATCAGTAAAATCGAGAGTACTAAGTATTCCGTCATCTACTAATCTGTTAATTCTATTTATGGAGATATGACCTAATCTCTGGTGCCATAACGTGGAGGAGTCCTCATTCATAACACATCTTTTAGTGCCAGTTTGAACATGCAAGGCGTTATGAGCAGTGTCATTTTGCAAATCAATAAAGAAAAGATCATCACATAAGGTAACATTCCCAACAATATCAGACTTAAAATATATCAATACTAATTTATTTGAAAATTGAAAGGAATATCCATAAGGTACCAGCCTAGAAACAGAGATTAAATTTCTCGAGAAATTAGGAATATAAAAGGTCTTTTCCAATTGCAAAACAAAACCACTCCTAAGAACTAAAGTGCATGTTCCAACGCCTTCAACACGCGAGCGCATCTTGTTTCCTGAATAGATGCTCTCCTCATTTCCCACTGGCTTCCTTAGGTTTGTCATACCCTGTAAGGAAGTCGAAATGTGAATTGTAGATCCAGAATCAATCCACCATGTGTTATGATTTACCTCAACCATATTTGATTCAAAACAAACATATGAGAGTGGATTATCTTTCTTAACGAGCCACTGCTGAAGCTTGGCACAGTCTTTCTTCATGTGTCCCTTCTTTTTATAGAAGAAACACTTGGACTCTTTCTTAATGTCAGCTTGGGCAGGAATTTTTCCTTTTCCCTTGTTCTTGGCTCGATCCTTGGTCTTTCCTTGGCTTGCAAAAAATGCACTTTCACCCGATTCCATAAGCAGCCTTCCCTCCTCTTGAACACACATGGTCATCAATTCATTGATGGTCCACTTATCCTTATGTGTGTTATAGGATATCTTGAATGGTCCGTACTGCTTTGGTAGAGTGTTTAATAAGTAGTGCACAAGAAAAGACTCAGACATCTCCACCTCTAGCTTCTTGAGTTGGGCCGCTATATGTAAGATTCGATTCTACACTACCGTAGAGTCTAATTTCATAAAAGTGATAATGGAAATTAAATAAATAAAGAGTATTGATTTCCACTTGGGTGAAAAGCTCCTTATCATGAGATGAGAATGGAGCAATTTCGGTGAGATATTGTATGGGCAAGAATGTTGTTCAGCTCGCCAAAGGGCGACCAAGCTAGGGAGTTCGCCAATAGGCGAACGGATTGCCAATGAATGGTGGCGAGTATGTTGTTGGCATGATGGTTTAATGGCTTGTTGGGCGAATAGTTGAGTTCGCCATGTCTATTGTTAGCATGATCGCCCGAATAGGCGAGGGCATGTGATCGCCCATATGAATGATGTAAAGTAAATAGACGAATGTAATTGCCAAGCGAAGGGAATCATCTTATATTTTCCAAATATTGAGTTGGTGAACTGAATTACATTTGGCGAAATGAGATTAAGATGGCGAGTTGATGACTCAAGATGAGGAGTCAAACTGGAATCATGCACGGACAAAACGAAAAGAGAATGAAACCATTTGGCAACCAAAATTGACTTATAAGTCACATGGTTGAAAACAATTAATGGAGAAGATGTTGAAGTCAGTAAGGAATTAACCTTATTGGTTGAGAAGTAAAACAAGGTCAACAGAAGCAGAAAAAGGTGTGTGAAAAGGAGACTTCCACGCCACTTTGAGCTGCAGTTTTCTTCATGCCTTAAATGCATGAAAGACGTGAACAATGATGAAAGAAACAGGATAAGGGACAGGCGGTAGCTATTGATTGGTTAAGCATGGTTATATAAGAAGAAATAATTGAGGAAAACCGAGTTAGCCAATTCCATCTTCTTCACGAAAAACCACTCCACTGCAAGTTATCCTCTGTTTCTTCTATTTCTCTGCCATGATTGATCTACTAAATTTAAACCTTAAAGTTAGCCAAATAAGAAAATCTGGTTGCAAGAACCTTTCCTCTTTAGTTGGATGAGCTAAAAGAATAAGCAAAGGAAGGCCAACATAAGATGGAAAGCAATCTGTTCTGGAAGTGCAGTTGATTGAGGTGAGTTTCATATTTCTGAGGTGTTCTTGATATTCAATGGTAGACTTATATGTTTACAATATAGAACACAACCTTGTTTTAGTTAGATCTTTACAGAATATGGAAACAAGGAAAGTAATGGAATAAGTGACGACAATGGCGACTACAGTGATCGCCCATGTTGAAAACTAGTAATCGCCAATGAGGCGAGTAGATAATAAGGAACTCGCCAAGGTAAAGTCTGTGTTCAAAGGGCGAGAACGCCCAATTCTAGTGAAGTGAATTGATGGGCGAGCTCAAATGCAGTGGCTTTGGGGAATAGGATTGTGGGCGAACTCCCACAATTAAGCCAATGTAGGCATCGTGAGTTGAATGTTAGGCGAGCTCATAAACCTACGGTGAGTAATGGCGGGCGAACTACCACGTGGAAGCCATTTGGTGAATGGCGAGCTCGTCTGGGCGAGCTAGTTGGAGCTCTATTGGGCGAAGTAGTCATTTGATTTATTTCAATCTCACCAAGTGATATGAAACGAAAATATTAATAGAATTTATGAATTATTTGCAGCCGGGAATTATGGACTCGGTGAATGCGATTTGGAAGGCGAGAAGGAAGCAAAGCTTCGTTGAACCAGGTAAGGGAGATGTGTGTGAAGCGATGCATGTCCTGTGGAGTAAATTTTATGAAAACATTAAGTTAAATGTTTTGTTTTCTGACATGCATTATTTGAAGAAGTTATTTGATAATTATTTTTGATTCGGGCGAGCTAAAAGCCGATCCCTATGCTGTTTTCTGGATGAACTGATACAGGGCGGGTGAGCCCTTGTATTTTTATGTTGGGCGAATTGGTATTGGAGGGCGAGCGAAGCCCTTTTATAATTTTTATATACACCCGTTTCTAGTTTTAAGGGCGGGCGAACTGTTTTTATAGAAAGCTATGGGGCGAGCCAAGTGGCAAGCTCTCTTTTATGAGAACTGGGCGAGTGCCCTTGTTTTAAAAAGAAATCCGGGTAAGCCATTGTTGGGCAAACCCTTTTTAATGTGTTTGGGCGGGCGGCCCTTGTTTTAAATATAAGGCGGGCGAACCGCTATCAACGGGACATACTTCTGTTTTGAAAAGCTAAGTGGCGGGCGAATACTAATTCACCGTCTTGTCGAGTTAGTCAGGGGCGAGCCGTGAAGGGCGAGCTGACTTTGGCGAACAGTTTTAAAGTGTAATTTCTTATATGAAAAATAAGAAGTTTTAATATTTTCAAAAATAGAAAATATAACCCTTTTGGGCGAGTTGACTAATGGGCGAGCCACTGAGGGCGAGCCAGTTTTGCTTTTCGATTTAAAGGGCAAAGTTGGGCGGGCGAACACATGTTCTCCGCCATGGGCGAGCTGCCATGGGCAAGCCATAACGGGCGAGCTGACCATGGGCGGGCAGGTTTTAAAAGTTGAGAATTTTGGAAAGTTTTCAAAGTGTTTTGTAAACAGAAAACCTAAAACCTTTTCGGGAATTAAATCATTTGAGTAAATGATAATGTAGGTGAGATAAGCCCTTAAAGGTTTTCATGAGATATAAAAGTTATTTTTGAGACTTTAGGCCTTGAGTTCATGCGTTACTATTACGTGACCTACCTGGGGCGGTGGCTCGGTCAATGAACCAACGAGTGCACCTCAGGGCGTCACAGGGCTGATGGACCCGCCAAGTCATCAGCGGTCTCGAGGTCACTTGGCAAGTGGACCCGAGGACCACTATAGATTATGGCCATAGATCTGAGATAACCATGAGGGGCGATGGCCTACGGGTGCACCCCAAAAGCGGCAGATTCCGTTCTCGCAAGGGGAAGGGGGAACGATGATAGCATGATTTATTTGTTGCCTAGTCTCAACTTACCAATTTCTGTTTACTGTGAGGATTTGTTGAAATCCTATATAGTGTTTACGACATTTTAAAGTAAACTGTTTAGCCAGTGATTTGAATGATGTTTTTAAGAGAGTTGTTACTATATATCTATTGTTTTTTTTCTACTGGGTTATTGTTAAGAAAAGAATAAATGCGTTGTGATATATAGTTTTGCTTTATTTAAAGCAGCATATGTTTCCTTTACTGAGCGTATGAATCGCTCACCCCTTTGTTTTAACTCCACAGATAAGAAGTACACGGAGTTGAGAGAATTAGCTCTCAGATGGGTATAGCTATGCTTAAAGCACTGAGGCATGGCATGTTAAATATGGCAGGTACAGTCTCTTCTCTTTTACATTTCAGACATATGTATACAGTACTACCTTAGTGAAATAAAGGTTAATAGGGGATGTTAGATGTAAGGAATAATGAAAGGAAATTTCATATTCTGTATTTGATAAATAAATATTATTATTTATCACTATCATGGTAGAATGTTATTGGCATCGCAGACAGCCCAACCAGTAAAGTTGTATAGAAATACGTGCAAAATGTGGTAACGGGATGTTACACTATATCTCTCATGGCCATTATGTGCTCGCGCACTCCTTTGACATTGGTGAGCCTCATCGATGAGAACTTCATTATTAGGGTGCTGGCCAACGCTTTGTCTGAAGTGATAAACTGATCATCTATGGCCTTTAGTAAGGTCCTAACGTCGGTATGCTGTTCGACTGAACCACGTATCCCAGCAGATATCTTTGTCTTAATATACATGACACTAAGGTGATTGGATCGCTTCCAGCGTTCATGTAAAGTTACTTGAGTAGGAGTGCTGGTCTCAGTCAATACGGGCTTGTCTTTCCTTATAGCATAGTCTATATCCATGCACCTTAATTAGAGGAGAACTCTCTCCTTCCAAACCTTGTAGTTCTTTCCATCCAGCTAGGGAACTTCTAGGTTAATACTAGCCTGAGGAAACACTGCATATAGAAAATAAACATGCTTATGTATTTAGAATTTTTGAGGCAAACTTAATTATATTTACCAATGTAAACATATTTTATTAATGAATCTTAGACATAAAACTTGCCTGTGGGCTAAAGTTCTAATTCTAATAGATTCATATCATAATGATAAAACTATCAAATTATATCATTTCCTAATTCCTGTGGGTAAATTAAGAAACTAATTTGATATTTTATCCTAATTAGTTATAAAATTATAATAAAAATTCATGTGGGATAAAATTTATTATAACCTTATAAATAATTACAATTTATGTCTAATATCATTATGTGATTTTACAAATATAATTATACTTAATTAAGGTTGCTGTGGCTAAGCCCTTATTAAATAAATTATAAATCACTTAGACATATTGGTAAAATTCTAAGTTTATTTATATTTAAAAATTGCAATTAATACAAGGCAATTTTAATTCCAAATAATATGAATAACTTAGCTACATGTGCTTCTAGTATAAAAATAACAAAATTGTACATATTCAAAATAAGCACATGTGCGCATTCAAATCAAATTTTCATAATTTAATCATAATTTTATGATAATTTTCACAAAATCATTCAATTTAAAGTTACAGCATTTATAAAAATTCCAAATTTATGAAAAATCCTCATAAAATCCAAAATAATGAGAAGTTTTCATAATTATATTAATTTTGTGAAAATAATCCAATTATTCATAAAATTATAAAAATTACAGAACTGAAAATTTGATATAAAACTATCAAAAATATAATTATTTGGCCTAAATTAAATAATTTCAATTACTTAAATTAAATAAATCCTTAAGGCCTAAAATAATTAAACTAAATGGCCTTTTACTTAATTTATATGTCCAAATAATTAACCAAAGGACCTAAAATAAATAGACCAAAACTAACCAAAGAAAACCCAAACAGTGGCCCAAAACCGGATGGCCCAAATGTTCCCCTTTTTTTTTTTTTGAACAGTGCGGTTGCACTGTACAAAGGAGCGGGCGCGTGATTTCCATGTGCCCGTATTTTCACTATCGGGCGCGTGAATCTCACGCGCCCGCATTCCCCATCGGGCGCGTGAGATCCATGCGCCCGTTCACACCATCCGGCGCGTGGATCTCACGCGTCCGCAGCATCTTATTCCCCCGAACCGGCATTTTGCAGATTTTTGGGTCTTTTTGACTCGATCCGGCACAAACTCCTTCAAACAGTCCCGTTTTTCATGTATTTTTCATCCCTAGAGCTTTACAACAATAGATCTAAAATATTTGAGCAAAAATCACACGAAAACAGAATGAGTTTCAAGAAATCCGAGACTTAAAGTTTCAAAATATGGGTTTTATGGCTCCTTTCTACAGATCTCTAGCAAGACAGAGGTTAAACTATGGCTCTGATGCCAAATGTAAGCACGTTATACAGATCATACATGCTTCTACACATTATGAAACATGTTAAACAAATAAAAGCGGAAGCGACAAGATCTAACCTCCAGCCATTGCACTTTGTAACTTAACTGTTGAAGCGATTTTCGAATCTGACGACAGGATTCTACACCTTCTTCAAGTCTTCCAAGCACTCAAAAACCTCAATAGATGGTGTGTTTTTTTTGAGATTAACGTACTTGGGGACCGGAATGAGCCCTCTTTTATTACTAACGAGAGTATGCTAATTATGGCAATAAAATCACGTTTTAACCATCACAAAATCGTGTTTTAATAGCCAAATATTGAGTTGAGATTCAGTGTGAAATTATGGACCATATCCGAAATTGGTCAACCAAATATTTATTTCCATAATAAGGAGATATACTAACATCATGATCATCAAAGCTTTTATCTCAATATCGAAACTCTTATCTCAATATCAAAATAGTTTATATGAACTCATGCTACGTTACTTTCAAGCTACTCCCGAATCTCTCTCCCCCTCTTCCATTCCTGTCATTGTGTCATACAATGGCTTGTGCAGTGTCTCTGGTAAATAATGTCATAACGTATTAAGTTTTAGAGAAAACCTAATAGCTAGACATAAAATCAAAGGGAGTCGCCACCAACCATTCTACCTAGGTGTGATTGGTCACCTATTTAAACTATGGATAAGGACTGGACTACATCTCAAATTTAGGGTTCGGGAGTACGGTTACGTATGAGGAAGGATTAGCACCCTCACAACGCCCATCCTAAAATGGTACCAACTAACTTTAGGTTATCTCAAATTTGCCTTAGTTAATCTTAAGTTCAATAATTTAATGTTGGAAAATATTTCTAAGCATCCTCCATTAAGCTGGTGGGATAGCTTAAAAAATTCTCCTCACCTCAAGAGTATTCAAGTAGTACTATGAGACTTGCTTGAAGAGGCTCTGTCGTCGGATTCATTTTAATGTTTTATGAAATATTCTAATTTTGACTCCTATCTAATTCGTTCTTGCTATCCTATTATTTTTATTATTTATATTGTTTTTTTTTTATATTTTTATTAATGCTTACTTTTATTAATTTATTTTATTAGAGAATGAATATGAATTATTTTTCTCAAAAAAATTCCTTTTAGATCTTCCATTAAGCTGGTCAGATCTTGAAAGAAATTGCTTGACCTAAAGATTTCCAAAGTATTACTTAAGCGTAATCTCTTTTGGAATCTTATCATCGGAATAATCAATACTCATTCTCAATAACCTTTATTAATTATTACCACCTTATTTTATTATTTCATCAAATTTTATTATTATTTACCATTGTTATTTTATTATTATAGTTAACATGAATTATTAAAAAATTTATCTTCTTAATTAATTACTTTAATTTTAATTTTAATTCTAATTTAATTATATTTTTTTTAGATAAAAATCACTTATTTTATACTTTTAAAAGATGAGCAAAAATCACTTATTATTAAAAACTATCTCCAGGCTATCCATTAAGCTGGTGAGGCCTTGAAAATAATTTTCTCACCTAGAAATTTTCAAGAAAATCACTTAAGCGTAATTCTCTCGTTATTTCATCGTTGGAGTAATTCGTATTTACCTTCATTATAATTTTAATATCTAATTTTATTTATTCCATTTCTTATTATTATTTCTATTATATTATCATGGATCATTGATGTCGTTTCTAATTTTTATAACTAATTATTCTTGTTCTAATTCAATAATAAATCTACTAATTATTCATATTTGATTTTCATAATAAGTTTATTTTATTAAAAAATGAATATAAATTATTTTTTATTGAAAATCCTATTTAGACCTTCCATTAAGCTGGTGAAGCCTTGAATAGGATTTCCTTACCTAGAAATTTTCAAGAAAATTACTTAAGCGTAATTCCCTTGAGATTTCATCATTGGAATAATTGATATTCACATTCTTTGTCATTTTAATATTTAATTTTGGTTATTTTATTTATTTCCTTCCTTGTCTTGTCACCTACCAATATTATTTTTATTATATTATTACGAACCATTGATATCTTTTCTAATTTTGTAACTAATTATTTTTATAAATTTATTTTTAAAATGAATATAAATTATTTGTTATTGAAAATCCTATTTAGACCCTCCATTGAGCTGGTGAGGTCTTGAATAGAATTTTTCTCACCTCAAGATCTCTAAGGGTATTACTTAAGCGTAGTCCTTTTAGAGTTCCGCCGTCGGATTATTTAGTTTGTTTTAATTTTTAATATCATAATTAATTTTTACTATACATATTTTTATTTTTTGTAATTAACTATAAACTCCATAGCGCAAGATCTTTGGCATTATTTATTCTAAATAATTCAACCATATAAACTAGGCAAGTTACTTTATTAGTCAATTATTCACTTTTATTACCCCACTTAATTAGTCCAATAAATTGGATATTTAATTTAATTACATTCTACAAGTTAATTAACTAAACTAATTAATTTAATATACCCTGACAACTATAAGTAATCAAATTTACTAACATCCTAGTAATAAAGACGTGAATATATACATTGTAAACATGTCAGGCATTAAAAGTCAAAGAACAAAATGGAAAACAATAAATGATAACATATTAGCAAATATATAAAAAAATACAAAAGCCAAAGAATAAAATAGAAAAACAATAAAATAAATGATAACATATTAACAATACAAAAAGACAAAAGTTACTTTAGCAAACCTGTATAGTGAACAACAGCACTTCCTTTCTCTTTTATTCACGTTAATGGCAACCTAGTGTTTGATGATCAACAGCATACGATTCTTCCTCACCAGGCATCTAATGCTTCACGATTTCAGGTTCTCCACCAACCCGTACGACACAACTACAATCTAGCTTTTTAGCAAGCTTCTGTTCAATGCAGGAAAAGATGATGAACGAAGCTGTGAGGTCACGAGGAACTTCAATACAGAGTGCACAAGCTCGGTGTGAGCAGGGGACCGGACTAAGTTTGGTGTTTGGGCAAGAACAGAAAAAATTCAGGGAACCAAGGCTGTTTGCAGAATAATCTCCTCTTTACGCCACCTTTCTGTTTCTGTCTCGTAGCAACAGTTTCTTGTCCATGCCGCAACTTCAAGATGGCATTGGGTGTTGACGCAAGGAGTATTCACGGTTCTGGGATGATGGAACGGTGTCGGAAAAATCATACAAGAAACTTCGGGCAATAACGATTTGGAGATGGCACAGTGAAGGTGCGAGACAATGAATTTGATGATGAAACCGGTATTACAATGTAGTGATGGAGCGGTAACTTTAGGGAAGCGATGGCAGCAGGTAAGCGGTGCGGGAAGCGGCGTTGTGGCCAGTCACGGTGGGGACTGGTGGTTTATATATGGTAGGAAAAGGCTTCTTTTGCTGGCTTTTTTTTTTTGTAATTTTTGCTATCTGTTCTTTCTCTTTTTCCTCTTTTCGTTGAACAATCGGGGTTTTTATAGAAGGAATTGGCTGGCAAAGATAGGATGAGATTGGTCAATGCTCATGGGGAAGGGAACTATAGCGGTGGCCGGTGTTAATGTTCATGGGGAAGGGATACTATAATGGTGGCCGGTGTCAATGCTCATGGGGAAAGGGAACTATAGCAGCCACGGGTATGGGGAATAATACCCCCATTGAATGTTGGTTAGATAAAAATTAAGTAAAATTAAAAATAAAAGTAAAATAAAGAAAAAATAAAATAAAATAAAATAGAAAAGTAAAATGATACAAGCAAGCCCTTGGGCCTTGAAGGATTCGGGATTTTAAAATATCAAATGAACTCATTCAACTGGGCTTTTTAAACAAATTTATTCAGTTCATTTTAGAGAACAAGATTAGGCTATCAATCTCGAGCCTAACAGATCAATTCTTTAAATTAAAAATAAATAAATAAATAAATCCAGATCCAGTTATTGAACCGGACAAAATTGAGTGTCTACAAATAATATGCAAGCATTCCTCCAATCAATCCACATACACCAAACACTGCAAATGGAAACCCACCGTCCAACACCACAACAAATGGAGCCAAAATAGCTCCCATTTGGGCCGCCTGAGTTGCACATCCAAGGGCTGCATTCGTCACCACTGTAGGAAACATCTCAGCTGTGTAGATAAATAGCAGATTATAAGTTCCAGCCATGCCAAATATCCCCAGAATCCCACAACACATTCTCGTTACTTTCCATATTCCATCATTTCCCACCAGGCTCTCCGTAAAGCAGAAGATTGCACTAAACCATTGCGTCCCAATGGCCAATGGCTTCCTCCCAAACTTGTCCAACAGCAGTGCTGTTATTGTGAATGCCGGCATTTCAGCTACTGCATTCAGGAGCACGTTCATGTAAAGGTTCGTCTCAAGGTTGACAACATTTAAGCTAAGGCCATAGTACACGACAGAACAGGCGAAGTTAATGCCAACCGCTAGAAATAGTCGAATACGAGTGATTGGTGATCGAACAACATCTACAAGAGAACCACTGATTGCTTCTTTGCAACTCGGTTTATCTTTTGAAACATCCTTAGCTTCATCATCCAGCGCAAGGATAACCCCATCAGGAAGGTGATTCCCATTAGACTTGGCTATGGTGCGCATAATTTTCATTGCTTCGTTCATCTTCCCACGAACAAGGTACCAACGTGGGGACTCGGAGATAAAAGGAATAACCAGAACAAGGAAAAGGATACAGGGAATAGAGGAGGCAACATAAAGAGCTCGCCATGAAGGAACTATGTAAGCTATGCCTGAGAGGAATGCTATTCCAGTTGAGAAGAAATAGAAAGTGGACATTCCGGCAGCACCTCGCTTTGTCGGGCCAACAGGCTCAGTGGCCAGGACAAAGGAGCATAGGCCAACGCCTCCGGTGCTGAATCCTGTTAGGAAGCGGAGTAGGAGATATGTGAAGTAGTCTGGGGCTAATGATGTCAGGCAACCAAAAATGGCATTCATGATGCAAACTGCGGTTAAGGAACCTTTTCTTCCCAGTTTTGAGTCAGATAGATGACCAAACACTCCTGCACCTGGAAATGTGTGTTCAAAAATTGAATTTGGTCATGAATTCAATCATCTGAAGTTTCTTACAATCATCTGAATTCAATCATTTGGTAAGCCAGCTCTTTGTTCAATCTGATATGTGCTTTAGTACTTCCTAGTTTTTATAATTCTATAATACTCAAAGTGCTAGCTTTCCAAAGATCGAATTATGATGGTGAAGTTGGTGGTGTCCATGGTACAACAAGCATGACTCGAACATTTCAGAAGGCAGGCTGGCTTAAAGAAGTGTTGGATTATTCATTAAATTAATGGTGTCCATGGTACAACAATCATGACTTGAACATTTCAGAAGGCAGGCTGGCTTAAAGAAGTGTGGATTATTTATTAAATTAAAGAGTTGATGATGTATACAGGAGAGAAAAAGATAAAAAAAGGTGCTGGAAGAAACAACGGAAAAGCAGCAAAAAGAGAAAATGGAATAATACTTTTTTCCTAAAAAAGTAAAAGATATAAAGGTGACAGGACACGAACTCTCACATGATCAAGCAAGTTTGAGAAAGCAGAATGTGATGCAATTGAGTATATGAACAGAGTAATTAAGATGGCCCAACATTATCAAAATCAAGAACATGATTTCACATGTTTCACTGTTGCCTTCAACTTGATCATGGACTTTCTTTTTTTCTTGAAAATGTTCATCAAACAACCAAAATGTCAAAAGGTGTTTGACTTGATGATTTGCATTGAACAAAGACAAAGATCAATAGGGTTTGCACTTGCAGTTGCAGGTAAACGACAAAGAGAAGAAGAAACAAACAAGCCTGCTTAGCTTTATTAATCTTTCTGCAAAAGTAAGAGACTTTGTTGATTTTCCTCCCGCTTCACAACATTAATAAGAACTGTTACATGTGGGAAAAATTGTTTCAGGGAAACAATGATTATAAGTTTAGAATTCAACTTTTGAAGGTGACGGAATGGAAGTCTAATGTTACTGTCACTTTTTGCAGGAGAAAGAGAAAAGTATGTCAAAAAGAGTACCCTAAAAGCAAGAGTGCCAATTAACAAAGTCAAGGTGATCTTTCAAGAGGCTGATGCTAGTGAATAATTATGGACCACAAAGAAATGAAATTATATACTAACAGAGTAACTTTCTGCAGGTTCAAAACTTTGGTTTCAAGGCAAATAGAAGCAAATCCAAATAGACAGTAGAAATTAATGTCTGTGATGCTAGCTAAAGCTTAGATAAGCCTAAATTCATGGCTAAAAACAATGTCATCCAGAAAATGCATGTGTTTTAGCAGATGTTAACGACTTGATTATTATTTTTATGATTTACAAAGATCAGAATTCTAAATTTCTACTGCAAATCCTTGACCAATATCACTTGAAAGTTCCATTTTGCAATAAACTAAACCATGCTTTGACCATGATCTGTAACATGACTTAAGATTTTCCAATTTTATAATCCTCCCATATGCAGAAGGTGTACTTAACATGTGATCATGACAAGAGAAGCTTCAAGCAGCAAATAGCCGTCTGAATTAGACAAAAAAAAAAGCCAATTCTTCGCCAGCAATGTATCTGTCCTAACATAATAAATTAACTTATCACCGCCTGTTTGCTTCACATTTCCTGTCTCGTAATATTCGCCAGCTGAATCAATACAAAGAACTATTCTTTTAGAAAGAAAAAAAAACAAGTTTTGTTCTTGTCACAATGTCATTCAATAACTAATCTTTTCTGATTAGCTTCATATGTAAGTCACAGTACCCTTGTTTATTTTTCTGAACTTTCAGGTCCACAAATGCATGTACTGCACCATGTATGGTTTCCATGACAGTAGAAACTTGTAATGTTACTAAAAGAAATATGGTGAAGAAAGTTAAAACATCATAGTAAAAACTCACCAATCATGCAGCCGACAAAAAACAAGGCCTGAACAAGCCCAACCTTATACTTCTCACGACAAAACAATCCCCACTGAGCCACCGTGGAGCTTCCTGCACCGCCCTTCCATTCCCAAGACCGTGGTTCAAGACCACAAACACTGCTCTCCTTCTCATCACACCCTGACCCTTTTAAACACCGCCAAGCAGGTTCCTGGTCTGCGAATATCATGACCATGGTGTGGAAAGCTTCCAGGGCCCAAGCCAGGCTTGTTAAAACAAAGTGTCTCGATTGCCAGGACCCGAATTCTCCGCAGTATTTTTGAAACATGTCGTCTATGCAGAGCTTCTCAGGATCGGATCCGAGTCCGGGTTCTTTGCATGGCGGGAGTAAAGGTGACACTAGTGACGACCCATGGCTACTAGGATCTGATCCAGGCGGGGTAACCATAATTGGGTTGTGTTTGTTTTTTCTAGTTTTTCCTGCTTGGTTTACCTATGGAAGTTTCGTGTTGCCATTTTCAACGTAGGAACTCTTATATAGAGGGAAATTCCATGTGCCTTTAGCTTGTGACTTGATGTGTGATGTTGTGGGTTTGACACGTGGAGGGTGTTCTAATGAATGATTGGGCTACATGACACATGGAAAGGATGGTAACCGTTGAATTAATTGGATAGAGATGGGATTAGAGCTTAATGTATAGGGTAGGTATGCATTCTTTTTCATTTGTAGAGAGTGTTTAATTTAGGGCACCCTAAACCAGTAGAGTAATGTCGGCTGTTTTCATAAGATACCAAATATAAGCCGTTCATAGATTAGACATAAGATCAGGGTATCTTAATCGGTGTTGAAGACTCAAATGTTCTTTTAAAATAAACGTTGAGCTGGTGGCTTAATTTTTATGAAATTATGCATTTTATTTCGATAGCTTATTACAATATTTCTTGGTATAGTAATTTTTCTTTGTCTATGGATCAATGACCTGTTACCAATTTCATAAATTTTTTGATGCAAAGTAACATGTAAACGATAAAACTAGATTTAGTAATTTATCTATATATATATTTGGTAATTGTATCATACAAAATATGTCTTAATTATCGTATTAAAATTTGTATCAACATTTCAAATATATATATGTATAGGCTTTCGATTAGAAGTGTATAAAGCTAAAATGTCTCATTATTTCAGAAGATGCCATAGAACATTCCTTGAATCTTTTAAATCTGCTTTTGGCACACTCAGCCGGAAAAGTGGGAAGAGATTGCTACATGTCATAATCAAATTGAAGATAAAGTGGAATTTTTTTCTTTGTTTATAAGAAAAGGTATTTGTGACACCCTGGTTTTACCGGACTCCGCCGGGGGGACCCAGGCCGCATCACTCATCCGTACTGTCCGCTTTGGGTTCTAGAGGTGGCCTCCATCACACAGACGTGGCACTTAACCCCTCACGGATTTATCGGGAACAAATTCCCAATTCGCATCCGCCATGACTTGAACCCCTTACCACTTGTAAGTGTCAAGTCATGACTAACCATTAGACCTAATAAGCTTTCAATAACAATTTAATTCTTTAGATAATTCGGGCTAATGCAGAGTTTTATAAATCCAAATTCGGAGGAGTATTTTCAAAACTCATAAATGTTCCGAAAATCAATTAAAATGCAAGGAATTTCAAAAATCCGAAAACTTCATAACTTTTCATAAATATTTCTGAAACACAAACTTTAGGTAATTTTCATAAAATAAAATTTACTTTGAAAATTCATGAATATACTAAAATCATGCAATTTAATATTTCCAAGACTGAATTCCTTAAAAGTTTTATTCTTAAAAAGTTTTCTTAGCTTTTTAGCCGAAATCACAGAAATCAATATCCTCACGAAAATTCGATAGCATGACGGTATCAATTTTCTAAAGTCTTGCAAAGCATACGAAATTCATAAAACATAATTCAATTGATCTTAAAATCATTTCAGTATCTCTTACGTTCCTTATACATATCCCTTACCTTACGCACTAAGCAAGTATCTCCTTCAAGTTTCTGATTTGTAGCTCAAGCTCCTAGCTGCTCCAAGTCACTACAAACCAAAATCATTACCGTCTCAAAACAATTCTTAATCACATTTAACCATCTACCCAAAAATTATATATCTTAGAGCGATAATTTAGTAGACTTCACTTCTACGTCACAACTAATCTTTCATTATTGTACCAATAATATGTATATATTTATATAATTATTTGATAAGTCTCCTCCCAAATATCTAGAAGTTCTTGTCTATCGACTCTTGATCATATCTACTCACATACATTGTCACATATACATATGCCCATATACTTGTATCCAATTTAAATCCTGTATCAAAATTCATCCTTTATATACACATGACTTATGGCCATATATATATATATATTTCCACTTATACTATATATATATATATATATTAGAAATTACAACCTCATAATTGTCACACTTATATCAACCTAACACCATATACAATTTTAATATTAACATACACCTCCTAGACAATTTATTCAGTCTACAAGGGTTAGTTCCTCAACCTAACAATACCTATTTTATCACAATTCCAATATTAAATTCATTACCCATAGCACCTTAGCATTAATCTCTAGCAATTATATATTCTAGTGAGCTTGATAGAAAAATCCCTTACCTTTTTTTTTTTATTTAACTTATCCGTTCCAGCCTTGTCTCCTCACTGTTTGAAGCTTTCAATGTCAAGTTTCAAGGACGGTTCCAATAGCAGCTGTCGAGCCCTGTTTCTCAACCAATCCCCCATTAAATTCCTCACTTTTGCACTTAACAAAACCTTTGTTCTCATGCCATTTCTAGCAGCCAACATAAGCTCTAAAAACACTGCCTGAACAGCCCTCCAAAGACGCCATTTTCAACTTTCATTTCTTCTCCATCGTGGCTCCCTTGGTTCAACCAAAATGCCATTGTCCTTTGCTAATATTTAGCTCAGTATTGAGCTCAAATGGAAGCCTTGATCAACGCCCCAAAATCATCACCACAGTGCCTTGCCTAAGCCACCCAAACGCCACTATCACAACTGTTACACCCACATTTAATTCTACCGAAACCAACTCTGTTTCCAGGCCTTGAATGGCAACTTAGAACACTGCCTTACCTAGCCCTCATCGGCGCTAACTGCTGGGTTTTTTTTTTTTGCTTGTTCACAGCTCTCTTTTGACCTATGTTTACTGCTCTAGACCGACACCCTCTTCAAGCTTTTAAACCACAGAAAGTCCCTAAAAATCCAACCTACAACCATTCGAAAATGCCACCCAAGAACTCTCTGTTTTGCCTTGAACCACGCCTGACCTCTCCTTGTGCCGCCGCTGCTTCCGCCCCTTCTCCCATGTAAATCAGTTTTCAGTTCTCTTGCTCTTTCTCTACTCCTTCTCTCTCGATCTCCCTCTTCTTCCCTCATTTTCGATTCAATTTCTTTGCAGAGAAAGAGCTGCTTCTCCCTTGTGACCCATCTCTTCACTGAACTAGCTTCAGTTTTCCTTCCTCATCGGGTATTACAGCCCATCACTCTCAGCAACTTCTCACTCTCAGCAGCATTTTCTTTCTTTTCTCTTCTTCACCGAATGGCTGCAGCTCCTTTCCTTCTTGACTCTTTCCTCTGCTGCAGTTTCTTGATTTTTCTCATTTCTCTGGTTTATTTCTTTCTCTCGTTTTGCGACAAACCCACGTGAGTTGGGTTTGGTAAGAACAGAAAATGGCTTCTTCAGGAAGCCAATTCTATTATAATATATTATATAGTTAAATTATATTTTATACATAATATACATATACCATGTATGTACCTTTTATATATATATATATATATATATATATATATATATATATATATATATATATATATATATATATATATATATAGGGTTGTAGATTTTATTTAATTATATGGCTTATTTATTGTGTATACATAGTTGTCCATTTTTCTTAATTTAACTAATATATGAATATATATTTTCTTAATTTAATTAATATACTCATATATCTTATATATTTATATTAAACTTAATCTTATTTCTATGACCACTTCCCAACAAATGTACCAACTCAATTTTTTTTTTTGATTTCATCACTTAAAATAATCTGACTCCAAAACACCTCTTAATATTTAGCTTAATTCACTTATACATATCTACAAATCAAATATGAAAATTCTTCGGTCTTCACAGTATTGCATGCTGCTCAATCATGAAAATCCACTTTCAACCCATGCTCTGAAAGAAAGAAATGTTAGTTTACCAGACTGGTTGCCAAGTTGTGACAAGCTCAACTAGTGAAGGTCACATTTGCTTGCTACATTCCAAATCTTGCTGACTAGATTTAATTGAATAAAGTTTGATTTTCGGCCGAAATAGGAATATTTTTAATTTGGATGAATTTCGTTGGTGGTTATCAAGCAATGAAAAGTCATCATCCTTTCATCTATCTTATCATTGATGGGTATGTTTCATTGAACTTGTAAAACAGTTTTCATTAAGCTAATTTAGCACATGATGTCGATTATATGGTTTGTTTCTTATGTGATTGTAACAAAATCATGGCAAAATGATTAGAGGAGGCAAAAGCTGATCCGAGCTCCAGAATTCGTCTAAGACTAAATCCAGATCAACTTAAATTGATCAAAAAAGTCAAAAGCCCAAAACTGAAAAGCTCAAAATAAAAAAAAAAACCTAAACTTGATACAACCCGAACTCGACATAACCCAAACCATATACGACTCGAAATCGAAACCAATCTGCTCTGAAACATGTAAAAAACAGAATTTATAATCCGAAAAAACCCCGAATTATAATTAGATTATTATTATTTAAAAATAAATAAATAATTGATACAGTTTTTAATTAAAAAATTTAAAAATTTGAAAATAATTATTATTTATTATACAATTATATCAATTATGTATTATCAACAAAATAAATACTAAATCTTTTTGTGAAGACCGAGAATTTTCTAAATAAATAAAGGTATCCGAAAAATTTAAGTTGGACAAATTAACATCCAAATTAAATAAGAATGAAAGTGAAGAAAATAATTTTGGATATTTAGAAATCCAAAACTTAATAAGAAATAAAAATATGTAATTTTATATATTTATATAAGGTTATTATATAAATATATTTTTAAATAAATATATATTCATATATATATGAAATATATGCACATATTGTACGTTGAAAATACTCTTTGATACCATAGAATGAATACGTATGTATTTTATTATACATTTACGTATATATATATATATATATATGATATACATATATAAAATATATATGTATAATATTTTAAAATAAAGTGTGTATATATATATTTTTATATGAAATATGTATTTACATATATAAATATAAAATATATGAAATATATATAGTAAATTAAATTAAAGTATATATATACACAAATGATTTGTATGATATATAAGTATTTATATAAATATATTTAAATTTGTAAATATATTTATATAATTTAAAAAAAAACACAAGAATCGGGATAAACCCGATTCCCTTATTCTCTTCTCTGTTGAAAAACAGAGAAGAGAAAAATGGAAAGGCCGGCCGACGAGAGAAGAAAAAGGGGAGAGAGGAGAAGGTGGCCGTCGGCCGAAGAGGGGAAAGAGAGGCCGGCGACGAACCAAAAAGAGAGGAAAACGGAAAACAGAAGCAAAAAAGGGAGGCAAAACCCGAGAAGGAAAAGAGGAAGTGGAATGGCGGTGCCGGCCAATCCGGGCACCGTCATCGACACCAACGCCACCGGGGAAGACCCACGAAGGACAAGGTGGCCACCGGCGGTGAAGGAAACGGCGGAGGAAGGAGAAAAGAGGAAGGAAAAGAGGCGAAACCCACGGACCCAGATCCGGCACCGTCGCCGGTGATGGGGCAAAACCGAGACCAGATCCGGCCTCCCTGCAACCATGGCTAGCTGTGGAATGTGCGAACCGGCGGTGATGCCGGCGGGAAGAGGCCGAACCGGCCAGCAGAAGTGAACCGGCCCGAACTGACCTGAACCGGTCCGAACCGGTTCAGGCCAGAAAAAAAAACAGAACAGAAAAGAAAAAGGAAAAAAAAAGAAAAGAAAGAAGAAAAGAAAAGAAAAGGAGAAAGAAAAGAAGGAAGAAGAAGAAGGAGGAAAGGAAAAAGAAAGAGAAGAAAAAGAAAAAAAAATGTGGTAAGGAAAAATATAAAAAATAAATTGATGGTCTTTATTAAATAATTTATGGTTATATTGATGTAGTGCATTGATTTTGAAATTGTAGCAAAAATGGAAATGAGACAAATGGTGGAATTCGGCAAGGCTCGAAAAATCGGAAAGTGTGCTAAGCTTGGCGAATAAGTAAGATACTTTTATAAAGCATTAGTAGCATCATATTGTATGTGGGATTTATGATTTTTATATGATGCATTGATGAAATGATTTTTATGGAATTGTGATATTTTATATATGATGCATTAATTTAATTGATATTAAAAATGCTAAGAGGACCCACAACTGATGGTGGGGGTCTTAGTAAGAGGTAAAATTGGTGAGAATCAACGGCTGCAAGTATAAATTGTGTTTCCCTTGCAGGAGGTTAGGGAAAATTAAGCCGTTATGCTGCCGAAATTTCTAGGAAAATAATTGAGGAAAAAGATTAAGTTTCTCACATAAATGGAATCTTGGAGATAATTATTGAAAATAAATATTGAAAGGATTTTATAGTATTACCGAAAGAGTTTGATATTGAAATCGATGAGAAGACAGATTGTTGAAAACGATAATGTGACGAATTATATGGTTTAAACCTTATAGAACCGATAAATCATTTAATTTTAATATCACAATTGGTATCAAGTTGAGATTGAGGTAGAAGTATTTATTAGACGGATCACAGATAAAAGTGATGATAATTATATGATACAACTCAAAAGAGAAAAATCGAAGTTGTGATTTAGATGGTCGAATGATAGAATTGCGGAATTATCAATCGAGTGACGATTATAGAATTGATAGATTCAAATAAATGGACTGTCTTAGTGGTAAGATTTTGATATCGATGTTAAATAGATGTGAACTGAGATTTTTGCAATAATATGGATAGTCGCAAGGCGACTTAAATGATTGAAACACTGTTGATAGTAGAAATTGGCAAATTCTTTTAAGTGGTAAATTGCCAATCAAAAAGTGAATTGAGGATTGTGATTTGATTTTTACGATAGTAAATGAAATTGAACCGCAAGTTGAGGATTCTAAATATGTACCTATAGGTCAAACCATAAATGGATTTGATAAGCGATTATTGATCTTGTGGTTCTATAATCCTCGATGTCGACTCTGGAATAGATAACGAATGAGGATATTAATATTGCATAATTTCAGTATTTTGATGGCTATATAGTGACATGATATTTAAATATTTATGAATACTAAGAGGATTCATGCAAGTGATGTGGTCTTAGTATTAATAGTGAAAGGTAGAAATGATTGGTATAGTTTATAGCTATCGAAAAAGGATATCGAATACTGAATGACTTGAATACCAAATGATCTGATTATTGAATAATCGGAGTACTGAATAAGTTGAAAACTGAATGAAATGAATATTGAATTGATTTGAACACTGATTTACTGATGTGTCAGAAGGATAGTTTGAAATCGAACGATTGATAGTGATAAAGTTAAATGAATTGTTTCACCATATTAGAGGAAGGTATTACTTATATTGACATTTGAAACTATCACTAAAATTACATACGGAGATGATTTCATAGCATCGCTTTTAAGCATAATTTGCTATAGTTTCAGATGTCATAATAGCATTTATATAAATGCTATAAAGTATAGATTAGCTTTAAAAATAAAGTATATGGTATATATACGTATTTTTATATACGAAACCTCTTAAAGAATTTCACCATATGCTTTACATGATTTTAAAACGAAAAGCTAAAGATTTAAATGTTTTATGAGACTGTAGGCACCCTAAAAGAATTAAATTCAATAAAGCATAGTGGAAACCGCCTAATTGGAGCTTTGCTCATTAGGCAGATATGCTTGTCCGACAATAGTCGTGGACAGGTCTCAGTCACGCTTGATCAGTGGGGCTGAGAGAGATGAGGTCTATGGCCATAGATAGCGCCCTAGTTGGTTTCCAGGGGACGATGACATGATTTTCACTGCTAGCTACAGTGATTTAAGTCTTTATTGATAGAGAGATGATAGGGATCTAGCCTAGTCTCTAACCGATATGATATGAAGTCTAGAGTATGATTTTATTGATATGAACTCTAGACTTGACATGATTTATACTGTACATGAAACGGATTTGAAATGAAATACGTTTTGAAACAGTACATGTTTTAAACATGTTTTAAAAGTCCATGAGATATGATTTCGACACTCATATGATTTATATGTGATTTTGTGTCGAACATGGCATGATATGCGGTCTAGAGTATAGTTTGATTTGATATGAACTCTAGACCTGATATGATTTACAGAATATGTTTTAAAAGTATATGATAAATGATTTCGACACTTACATGATTTACATACGATTTTGTGTCGAATTTAAAATGATATGCGGTCTAGAGTATAGATTGATTTGATATGAACTCTAGACCCGATATAATTTATAGTAAATGAAAATGTTTTAAAACCGCACATGTTTTAGACATGCTCCGAAAACGAATACATGAACTGAAATTGAATATGTTTCTATCATGCCTTAAAGGCAAATTTGAAATGAATTGAAAATCCATATGTTGAGCATGTCCTAAAGTATATATGATATGATTTGAAATGATAACGGTTTGTACAGAAAAATTACATGAATTGCATATTAAACCCTGACATGATAATATGCTTAGCACATGAGAATTCCATGAGGAATGTCGTGATTCGATGTTAATGATGTTTCATCTATACGATGACATGAGATGATATGATATATGAATATGAGATTGATATGAAGAGAATCCTGATCTCACTCTATCGTGATCATAAATTCCCAAACGATAAGTGATATGAATTGATGTAATACGGGAATATGATTGTTAAATGTAAAGTGAATTCGATAGGATATCTGCATTAAACATGGAGAATATATGAAGAGTGTCATGACTCGGTGGTGGCGATATTTCATCGATATGATGTCATGATACGATATGAAACATGAATATAGAAACACACGAAGAGAAATATGATTTCGTACCACCGTGATCATGATCCATAATATGAGACTTGATAAGAGATGATAGTATACAGAAGTATGATTATGAAATGAAAAGTAAATATGAGATCTGATATGAGATGATAGCATACCAAAGTATGATTATGAAATGAAAAGTGAAAATGAGAAGTGATAATGAGATGTATCGATGAGAAAGGATTAACTGTAATTGCATCCTTGCAAGTTTTAAGCATTGCAGTTTAAGACAGTGTAATCCTACTCTTGTATTTATATTAGTATCTTACTGAGCCGTGGTTTTGCTCACCCCACTAAATTTCATCTCTTTCAGATTATTGAAGTTAACATCTGCCATGTGAGCTGCTCAGTGGGCATCGGAGACGATGTATGGACTTGGTACTAGTCTTCTGAGGTATATGTTACTTATAAATACTTGTTTACATGTAAGACTTAAATTGATGCACAGTACATATTCTGTTTAACAAGTCGAGATGTAACTAAGAACCGTTTCCGTGTTTGTTTAATATTTAAATGGAATGACTATAGGTCACCTAGATAGTATAGTAACTACACTGACACCGAATACAAACCTTAAAAGGAAAAAGAAAAATTTAGTCCATAAATTTGTAGACTAAGAAAAGTATAAGAATCAAGTGAAAGTCGCGGTCTTCGGGTCGTGACACTTTTTAATTCAATTATTAAATAAAATTAATTTAAAACAACATAATATATGAATATCAAATAATCTTTAATATTATACTTATTGAATTTATAATAATAAATATATTACTAATTTAACATTTGATTTTTTTATTATAAAAATCATTATAATATTTTATCATTTTATTTCAGAATAAAATTTTAATTTTAATACAATAATAAATCAATATAAAAAATCATTATATAATTTCAATATTTGTTTGAAACTTTAAAATTGGTATTTTGTGCAACACATTAAGAATATTATTAGCAAAGTTAAATTTAAGCTATATTTCTTAAAGTTTCAAGTATAGAAATATATTAAATTTACTTGAAAATAAAAAACCTAATCTTAAAAAATTCAAATTTGGTATCTTATAACAATGATTTATATATTTTATAATAATAATCTTTCAAGAATAAATTATATATGTAATCTCTTAGTGTGTAAGTATTATTTTGATAGAATTAATTATTTATTAAAAATAATTTATTTATTATCTATTAAATATAAAATTAAAGTGTGGATAAAAATAATATTTCTAATAGTAAAATAGAATGTAATTTAATAATATACTATAGTAGTATTATTGTGTAAGCGGTAATTTTGATAAAATTTATTTTTTATACTTTATTAATATTATGATTAATTATTATATTTAAATAACTAGCATTATATTAATTAATTTAGTAATATCTACTATTTAACATTTTAATTAGACATTCAATCAATTGGTATATATCTAATGTTATTATGTTAATATGAACATAAAAAAAATTAATACTTAATTGATGGTTAACCGTATATCATATGATTATATTAAATGTTATTATTTATTAATATAATGTCAATTAGTGTATATAATTTTTTTAATTCAACATTCTAAATTTTTAATAAGATATTTGATTATTTAATGTGTACGAATACAATTATATTTAATGTAATAATGTTAATATTATGATTTATGTACAAACCAAAAACAAATAAATATAAAATTGAGGTAATTAGTTGATCAATTATTCAAAATATTAAGTATTTTTTAATGTATACTATAGTTTTATGCAACAATATGACTAGATAACTAGTTATACGGTTAGATTTAATTTAATTACTGATTATGTTAGTATTTAAAAAAAATAAATGTAAGAAAAATTCTTAAAAATTTAAAATTTTATTTAAAATATAATATAATTATTAAAAAGGCTAATAAAACAACATAAAAAAAATATATTGGACTAAGAATCCCCAAATTCTAATGGCTCAACTTTGACAAAAAAATACAATAACTCAATAAGTTATTGCTAAGAGTATAAAGCCATTTATATATATGTTTAATTGTTTAGTGTGATTTATTTATAATTTGTTAATTATTTATTTGTATAGCTAATACTTTTGGATTTTCACTTTCCTTAGTTTTACTATATATATGTTGGCTTAATTAAAATTTTTTTATATAATTATTAATTTATAATTATATATTATATAACAATTGTGGATATTGCAAGAAATTAAAAAAAAAAATCATTGTCAAGTAATAAAAACATTAAAATGAAAAAATATATATTTATATATTTATATAAATATTTATTAAATTTTCACTTTAGTTTAGCATTTCTATTATGTTTTTATATAATTATATAAAAAATTAAATTAATTATTACATTCAAAATTATAAAAATATTTATAATTTATAAAATTTCAAAATAATTTGATCAAACCCCCTAAACCCCCCTCGGTTAGAACTAGGCCAAATCTGAAAAAACCTGAACGTGAAAAAATCCGAATCCGAAATGATTCGAGTTCGAAATAACCCGAACCCAAAGACAATGTAGATTGAACCTATCCGAACCAACCCGTTTACCACCTCTAAAAATGACCGAGCAAAACCCAAATAATTGCAAGTGAAAGGAGCAAATTAACCTAAGTTGTTGGCACGAAGGTCATATCCCATAGTTTTGTTAGAAAGATTTGCCAATGATATTCACTTGCGGACTTTGGTCTTTTGTTAATACATAGAAAGCAATAGCTTCCTGATCACCCTGGTAATAGTTTTCTGGACAGGCTCAAATTTAGCTTCATCTACAAAATCAAATGCCAATCTTGGCACTAGAGGTGGCAAATGGGTGGGTCGGGTCGGGTTTGGGTTGGATCATTTTGGATCGGATCATTTTGGATTAAGAAAAAATCGGATCATTTCGGATTCGGGTCATTTCGGGTTCGGATAAGGTCGGGTTCGGGTCAAGGAAAAATCGGTCTATTTTGGGTTTGGATCATTTCGGGTTCGGATAAGGTTGGGTTTGGGTCGTTGACTTTTTTAGTCAATTCGGATGGGTTGGATTTGGATTCGGGGCCTTCCTAGTCGAAGGAGCATTTTAGAGATGAGAAATTTCAAAGTTCCAAGGCCTTTCTAGTCGAAAGAGCATTTAAAGATGAGAGATTAAAAAAAAAAATTTTCAGGGCCTTCTTAGTCGGAGGAGCATTTTCATGATGAAAACCAATTTCTTTTAGAGTGAGTAAATATCCAAAAAAAAAAAGGGGGAACAAAACAAAAAAAAATTGAAAAAAAAAGGAAAAAATAATAAAATGAATGCGGAAAAAAATGGATGTCTATGTCTTTGCACAATTACTATTTCATAGCAAATGTACAAAGAGGGGCAACTGTAGACACCATTTTTGTCCGGGTCTTTTTCAAATATTTTTAATTAATTAGTTTATATATATTTTTTATTTTAGATTTAGAAATTTTGATTTTGATTTTTTTATTTTCGAAAAAAATATATAAAAAAAGGAAAAGGAAATCATAATTAATTTTGATAGGAAAGTAAAATTAAATGAGACCATTAAAAGATGAAAAATTAATTTGGATTTGGTGGAAAGAAAAATAAAAATTAATATCAGATTTAATATCCGATTCTTGAGATATAAAATTTCCTAAAAAGGATTGATTCTTGATTTTTTTTGAATTACCTAAAATAAAAGGAGACCTAAGTCTATTTAAACAAGAAAAAAAATAAGGAGGGGGCAGCCGCTAGGGAGAAGAAAACCCTAGAAAAAACCAAAGGAAAAAAAAAGAAAAAACCCTAAAGAGTTTTGCTACTTTTTTCCACTGGAACGACTGCTGCATCGTTGGTCACCATCTTTTGCTCTGTACGGGTGCCATTACCTCTGCTAATCCAACACCGTTTCCCCTTGTATCCATCGTTCACGTCTTTGCTGTGCGTCCTTGTTGCTGTCACTTGCTACCTGTATTTGCTTACCCTTGTTGCCCAGATCACCACACCTCCTTGCACACTCCAGTGTTTCAGTCACACCCCGTTCCACCCTGCTTTGCGCCTTGCTTATCCATCCGGTTTGCTAACAACTACGTCAGTTGTTGTTCGGCGTGCATCATCTGCCATTTGCTTCTGTTTGCGGAAGTGGGTAAGTTGACTTCTGTTTTGAGAGGCCACCACGTAGACAGCAAAAGAAGGCATTCTGCCTTGCTACATCGGCTGGCCACCTTCATCATCTTTGCTATCACCTGCATCGTTCTTACTCAAACTTCAACATCCATCAGCTTCTCACCTGACCGCGCCATCTTCCCTGCTACCTGGCCTGCGTATCATCGCATCAAACCCCTGCTAGTGACACTTTCCACTGCCACTCTCAAGCACCAAACCACTGCTACGTGCACTATTGTCCCGATTTGGCCTGCTGCCCTTGCTACTCGATTGCTGTGCCTTCTTTCCTCGTGTCAAAGTCCCCGTTGCTGCTGCTTGCTGTCTGAGTTTGCCACCCCTTGCCTGCTACATTTGTTCCGCTAATTGCCAGCTCACCACACAAGTCTGTCCAATCCTGTTTCTTGCTAATTTGCTACTGCTTGGAGACTCATCATAAGATGCCATTGCTACCACTGCTTGATTACGTTGTTTATTGTGGGAATAATAAAAGAGGTTGAAAGAGACAACCAAGTGATTCTTCTTTCCAGGTTTTCTATAACTTGATGTATTAATTGTTTTATCATGTGATTGACCTATGATTGATATAATCATATAATAGGATAATACTCGATTGATATATGTTAATAACTTAGTTTAATATTAATTTAATAGCTGGATAATTTAATCCGTTAGTAGTAAATAATAGGGATTTAACAATTGATAGGTATTTTGGTGCTATTTTGCATGTGGATTAACTTGAGAAGATTTTTAATAAAATTAGTAGTGTATTTCTTAAAATTAATTTTGCATGATTTAGTTTAGGAAAATAATTTAGCATGAAATAATTTGTTTGATTGAATGATTAAAGTGATATGATTTAAGTTAATTGGCATGATAAAATAATTTGAGTGACATTATTAATTTGACTTTGTATGACACAAATGCATGATGATATTTGATTTGATAATATGTAATTTGACTAACATAATTGCATGAGGTATTTTTTTATTATTATTATTTATTATTTTATTATTTTATTTTTATTTTTATTTTTTTTGCATGAATACTTCTTTTATAATATGATTTATTGAATAATATAATTTGGTATAGTGTATTAGGATAAAGGCCTAGATCTTCAACATAAAAAATAGTAAGTAAATTCAGGATTATTATTCAAAACTTATAATATTAAAATAAATTAAATAAAATTACAATAAGGGATAAATAAAAAGATGAGTTATTTCGACGATGGAACTCTTAAGAGACTACGCTCAAGTGGTACTTTTAGAGATCTTGAGGTAAAAAAATTCTATTCAAGGCCTCACCAGCTTAATGGAGGGTCTAAATAGGATTTTTGATAATAAATAAGTCATATTCATTTTAATAAATTAAGTTTATTATAAAATAACAATAAAAATAATTAGTTATAAAATTAGAAAAGATGTCAATGATTAGTAATAATATAATAAAAATAGTAATAGCAAATAACAAAATAAGGGAGTAAATAAATAAAATAACTAGAATTAAATATCAAAATAATAACGAATATGAATATGAATTACTCCAATGATGAAATATCAAGAGAATTACGCTTAAGTGATTTTCTTGAATATTTCTAGGTTAAAAAATTCTCCCAAGGCCTCGCCAGCTTAATGGATGGTCTAAAGAGGCTTTTTGATAACAAGTGATTTATATTCAGTACAAAAATAAAATAAGATGTATTAAAAACAAAAATTAAAATAATTAATTATAAAGATAAAATAATAAATATAAAGAAATATTAATAATTCAATAACAATAATAAATGATAATAATGATAATAAATGATAAAATAGGATTATAATAGTTAATAATAATTATTGAGATTGAGTATTGATTACTCCGATGATAAGATTCCAAAAGAGATTACGCTTAAGTAATACTTTGGGAACCTTTAGATCAAGCAATTTCTTTCAAGATTTTACCAACTTAATGGAAGATCTAAAAGAAATTTTTGAGAAAAATAATTCATATTCATTCTCTAATAAAATAAATTAATAAAATTAAACATTAATAAAATAATAGAAGTAGTAAAAATGATAAGATAGCGAGAATAAATTAGATAGGAGTCAAAATTAGAAGTTTTCATAAAACATTAAAATGAATCCGACAATGGAGCCTCTTCAAGCAAGTTGCATAGTACTACTTGAATACTCCTGAGGTGAGAAAGATCTTTTTAAGTTGTCCCACCAGCTTAATGGAGGATACTTAGAAGTATTTTTCAATATTAATTATATCGGGATTTAAGATCAACATAAGCAAATCTAGCAAATAACCTAAAACTAAGTGGTACCATTTTAGGATGGGCATTGTGGGGTGCTAATCCTTCCCTACACGTAACCGTACTCCCGAACCCTAGTATCTTTGAACGTAGACCAAGCCTTATCCTTAGTTTAAATAGGTGACCAATCACACCTAGTAGAATGGTTGGTGGCGACTCCGTAGATTTTGTGTCTAGCTATTAGGTTTTCTCCAAAACTTAGTACGTTATGACAGAGTACAATCCTCAAGTGCTGCTTATGTTCTTCCTAGGACTTAGAATAGACTAGGATGTCATCTATAAACACGATGACAAATTTGTCCAGATACGGCTTACACACTTCATTTATCAAATTCATAAAAGTCACAGGTGCATTCGTAAGCCCGAATGGCATCACCAAGAATTCATAGTGTCCATACCGAGTCCTGAAGGTTGTTTTAGGAATATCATCGCTTCTAATCTTCAACTAATGATACCCTGATCTAAGGTCAATCTTGAAAAAGACCTGAGTACCCCTAAGCTGATCAAATAAGTCATCAATCTTGGGAAGTAGATACTTGTTCTTGATAATAGCCTTATTCAACCACCGATAATCAATGCATAACCGAAGGCTACCATCCTTCTTCCGGACAAAAAATACCGGAGCGCCCCACGGAGACACACTTGGTCGAATGAACCCTTTATCTAACAGTTCCTAGAGTTGCTTCTTCAATTCATCCAGCTCAACTAATGCCATCCTATACGGTGGCTTAGAAATAGGTTTCGTGCCAGGAATCAAATCAATGGCAAATTCTAACTCCTTATCCAGAGGAAGTCTTAGAAACTCATCTAGGAATACATCAGGGAAGTCCCTCACCACAAGGATCTCATGTAATTCCAGACGGCTCTTGTCTACGTCCTCAACACAAGTAAGAAACCCTTCATGATTAAACAGACAATATAAACTATCACCCAAAACATTCAATCAATAGGAATAAGGCACTTTCATTACTTATAACTAAAATTTACAACATATCCTTCGGGAAAAGTGAAGGTTATAATCTTAGAGTAGCAGTCTAAATTAACTCAATTGGCAGATAGCCAATCCATGCCCAAAGGAGTGCAAATTTGAGTTTACAATTCTTATACACTACATCAGTCATATGAGATTCTTTCAAAGGAGTGCAAATTTGTAAAATATGTCCTAACGGTTCCAGTTTTACATGTATTTTCATAGCAAAAACAAGCGATATAAATGAATGCGTGGATCTAGGGTCAAACACTGCAAGTGCCATAACCTCAAATACAAATATCTTACCCTTGATGACATCTGAAGAAGTGTCCGCAGACCCCTTATCCAATGCATAAACTCGGCCTTAAACCACTAACATCTGAAAATGTCTCGGCTTCCACAGGGAAAATAGTTCTGGAACCTTGTGGGGGCTATTAGCCTCCGTAAAGTTTTCATTACTCTGGATGTGAGTGTATAATATATAATATATAAATTTAATTGGTAATTTCGAATTCAGATTGTTTACTTTATTTATTATGTTTTGGTTTATAATTTAATTTTATTAATTGCAATTTCAAAGGATTAATTAAAATCATATTATATTTTTTGGTAATAATTAAAATCATAAATTTATTTGTCTATTTATTGTACCAACCAATCACTATTTACAAATTCTTAAAATCAAAAAATTTTTTATAATATTTAAATCACAATTATGTAAACTTAGAAAAAGTCAAATTAACTTTTTAGATTTATTGAAAAACTATAAATTTATAACCAAGTGTCAAGTGTGTTCTTTTCTTAAAAAAGAATTCAAAGATATATTATGGTCAAGTGTGTTTTACTAGTAATAAAAAATAGCAAGCTCATAAAATTATAAAATAAAAATATAATATGACAACACTATACTTTTAAAAATACCAATACCTACAATTTAATAATAGAATTACTAATTATATATTGTTTTAATGAATTATGAAAACTTTCTTGATTCTTTGGGCAATTTAAAGCTTAAATAAAAAAGTTTAAAATAAACAATATATTTTTATTGAAACAAGAAAAATAAATATATCTTAAAAAAATGAAGTTGAAACTTTGAAATTGAAAGTTATGATTTTTTTAACTTTAAAGTGGTTTCAATCTAATTTTTGGTTAAAAAAAATATAAGACTACATGAAATAAATATCCATATTAAGATGAAAAATTATATGAAGAGGAGAAATTGTATTAAGTTAAAAAGATTAAAAAAAATTTTAGTTTTTTAGTATTTCAAGTGAAAAATGAGAGAGAAATTTGATAATTATGGTGGGACAATGAACTTCTTGTGCCTTCTTGGGGCAATTCTTATTAAGGAAAATTTTGATGGTGTTTCAAAATAATATTAAAAAGGAATGTGATGATTAGGGCAACTCCTGAAGAAGAATAGGACTTCATGGAATAAAGAATTTTGCTGACAAAGGGATCAAATAGAAAATTCTTAGATCATTGTGTTTGCATCTTTATAGTGCAAATTGGCATTTTCATGAGACATTTGAATTTGCATTTGGACAAAAGTTGTTTGCATTAGCATCACAATAGTTGATCATTCACTGAAGCATCATCAATCATTGCATTTGTCAATGTTGATAAAAAAAAAAAGAGAAAGGGAAGATAGGAGTTTTGTGAATGAGAAAAGAAAATGAAAATTCAAAAACGGAAAAGAAAAGTTTGTGTGAAAGAGAGGAGGAAAGAAATAATAAACAAGTTTCTTTTTGAAAATGATAGGAATATGAAGATGTAGCTTGAAAAGCAAAAAAGAGATACTTTTTTTAGAGAACAAAGGAAAGAAAAAGCAAGAAGAACAAAAGTCAAACAAAAAGGAGAAAATGAGATAAGTTTAATGGAATTTTGAGACTATGAGAGATAAAATGGAAAGTTTCAAAATTTTGAGAATATGAAAAAAAAAAAAACCTTGAGATGAGTAACTCAAGAATTGTTAAAGGAAACCGCAGAATCAAGAATCTTTGAAAATTAATTGCAATCTTGATATTGGATAAAATTCTAAGCCCAGTGAAGTTGGCATTCTAAATGAAATTTAACCCCAATGTAATTGGCACTTAGATGAAATTTAAGCTCGATGTAGTTGGCATCGTTGTGTGGTATTAAGCCTAACAAAATCGGCACATTATGAGATGAGATTTTTAAGCCTAGTAAAGTTGGCACTCAAGAAGATAATTTAAGCCCAACATAGCTAGCACGTAGATGAGGTTTAAGCCTGATGTAGTCAGCACCGTTGTGTGGTATTAAGCCCAGTGAAATCGGCACATAATTAATTGAATTTAAGCCCAATGAAGTTAGCACCCAAGATGAGAATTTAAGCCCAATGTAGCTGGCACATAGATGAGGTTTAAGCTTGATGTAGTTAGCACCATTGTGTGGTATTAAGCTCAGCAAAATCGGCACATAATTAGATGAGATTTAAGCCTAGTAAATTAGGCACCCAGTATAAGAATTTAAGCCCAACGTAGTTGGCACCTAGATGATGTTTAAGCCCGATGTAGTTGGCACCGTTGTGTGGTATTAAGCCCAGCAAATCGACACATAATTATATGAGATTTTAAGCCTAGTAAAGTTGGCACCTAAGATGAGACTTTAATCCTAACATAGCTGGCACCTTAGGAAATGAGATTTTTAAGCCTAATGTAGCTGGCATTATTGCAAGATCTTAAGCCTAGCGAAATTGGCACCCAAGATGAGACTTTAAGGCCAACATAGCTATCACCTTAGGAAATGAGATTTTTAAGCCCAATGTAGTTGGTACTACTACGAGGTCTTAAGCCCAATGAAATTGGCACCTTCGGAGATGAGATTTTTAAGCCCAATGTAGTTGGCACTATTGCAAGGTGTTAAGCCCAGTGAAATCGACACCTTAGAAGATGGGATTTTTAAAGCCCAATGTAACTGGCACCATTGTGTGGTCTTAAGCCCAAAGAAATTGACACTCAAGATGAGAATTTGAGCCCAACATGGCTGGCACCTATTTGAAGTTTAAGCTTGATGTAGTTGGCACCGTTGTGTGGTATTAAGCCCAGCAAAATCGGCACATGATTAGATGAAGTCTAATGTAATTGGCACCGTTGTGTGGTTTTAAGCCCAGTGAAATTAGCACCTTAAGAGATTCTTTCTTTTAAGCCCAGTTTAAATGGCACTAAATTTTTGAACCTAATTAAGTGGATGTGCGATTTTCAAGGTAGGAAATGATTTCCAAGTCCTCTGGGCACAATCATATCTCTTTAATGTTTCAACGCCTCTATTGCAAAAGGATCTTTTTTAGGAAAGATTTTTAAAGTTTCAATGCCTCTATTGTAGGAGGAGCACATTTCAAGGAAGAATTTTAAAGTTTCAACGCCTCTATGATAAGAGAAGCTCTTTTTAGAAAGAATTCTTAAAGTTTCATTGCCTCTGCAATTGGAGGAGCCCATTCTCAAATCTTTATGGTAAGATTAGCTGTTTTAAGAAAAAGTTTAAAGGACACTTTTTAAAACAAACAAAAAAAAAGAGAAAGAAATAAAGAAAGAAAGATTGGCTTTCTCTCATTTAAGCTGCTTTTAGGAAGAGCAATTCCAGAATGAAAATTTTTGAATGTAAAGTAGGACAAAATTATGTCTACATCTTTGTCATATTGCTGATATATAACAATAGACAAAGAGGGACAGCTGTAGACACCTAATTTTTTTCGAACTGATAAAACCATTTTTTGAATGAATTTGGATCGAAAACAGTTCGATAATTGGTTTATTTTGAGTAAGTCCAAATCTTTTATACTTTGAATAGATTTAGTAAGTCCAAATATTTTATACTTTGAATATACTTTTATCTTTTATTCTCATTTTTATATACTATTTTATTTGTTATTATTATTATTTATTTTATTTCCAATCACATTTAATGGGGGTGGACAATCCCATTGTCGGCTGCCCAATCGCCAGTGCAATCCGAGGCTCCTCTTCCCAGGCCTCAGCTTCCACCCATCAACCACTGTTCAGATTGAAAATTCACCTTCTTCACGCAACCAATCCCATCCATAACAGTCACCATTGGTGACCGAGATGCAACAATGAGAACCTGAGAATTAATTCTAATAAACTAAATCAAAAGATGTTCTTGTATCTGTTTAAAAGACATGAATGATTCATGCATAAAAACTCTCTAGACACTAAAAGAAAAAAATTTGCAGAAACTCGACCCATTCATCCCATCATCGAAACCCCAAAGACATGATCACTGAAGCCTCAAAAACACCATCACCTAAATACCAAACCACAGCACCACCAAATCCAGTATTGAAAGCTTTGAACCCCCGAACAGACCCGAGTTAGCCACTTTCATCTACCACCATTACCTAAGCCCCCATTTTCAGTTAAGAACGAACTAAATCGCAACACCACATGAGCAAGAAAGACTAAAGCTAGCAAGCTTCTAACCTTTAACCTAAGACCACTGCCATACCACCGTTCGGCATTAACAACAATTATCCAAAACCCCTATTTGGTCAAACACATACCCCTAACCCAACCTATACAGTACTAGAAGACCACCAAACCCGAGAACTACCCTCTTTACAAACCCTAGATCAACCCAAAATACAAAAGACTACATACAAGCAAGAACCAAACACAAGCCTCAATAATAGCAAAATAAAAAAAATAAAAAAACTGAAAGGGAGTTTCGATTCTAGCGGTTTTCTAAGGATTCTAGGCCTCAAATCAAAGGTGTAACCTATTTAGGAGAAGGCGAGGCTCATAGTATGCAGCCATGGTAGTTTATGCGGCGGAAGAGGACGTTTAGAGGCTTTAATACTATGGCTTCTTTTGTAGATCTACGATTGTAGGGGCATTTTTTTGAGAAATTTGAACCGAGGAATAGAAAGAGAAGGTGTAGAGCTTTCGAAAAAGGGTCACATTTTTTGTTTCCGATCACCAAAGACGACGGCAACCGATGGCTGAGGGGCAATCAAAAATCAGAGAAGAGAGAGAGCCTGAGAGAGCTCTGGTTTTTTTTTTTTGAGAAAAAGAAAAGAAAAGTGATAAAAAAAATTTTGAATCTTTTATAAGGGTGCAAAACGGTGCATTTTGGACTTAGCTGGTGACCCGCGCGTTGACCTGATCCGAATCCGAGATCCGTGCGCCCTTTTTCTGACTCGTTCGCGACCCGTTTCTTGGCCTAGCAAATCTAGCCCACTCCAAGCTGCTGTTGGGATTGATTTTTGGGCAATGTTAGAAAGATTTCTTTGGGTTCTAAGCCCAAATCAGTTGGGGTACACTCTCACCTCTCCTATTTACATTTTTTGTATGTCTTTAATTGTTTGTTTTATGTATCTTAGCATATTTACATGATGAAAATATATATATAAAAAAAATTTCTGTAGGATTTAACATTAATAATAATGTTAATCATAATTAATTGCATGAAATTAATTTTAATAATGAAATTATATATCTCTTTTAAAAATAATAATAAAAATTTCATACTAGGCAAATTGATAAGTTGCAAAATACATAATAGAAAATATTAATAAATATGATTTCAGATGATAAGTTTTTATAGAAATCGCAAATAGTGATTATTCGAAAAAACTTTAGGTGAGAGGAATATATCGAATGTTACAAAATAGATAATGGAGAAGTTTTAATAAGTAGAAAATAGTTAAAAGAAATTGATTAAATAAAAAAGGCTAATTAAACCACTAAAGAAAAAAGATAATGGTGAAGTTTCAAAAAGTAGAGAATAGTTATAAAAATTAATAAAAGAATAGATAATAATAGAATTTTAATAATAAAAGAGGATAGTTAGATGAATTAATTAAATTAATAAAACTAAACAAAAATAAAAATGAATGATGGTAAAATAATCGACCCATTTACATAAGATAAACACGAATCACTAATGACGAAATTTTCATGGAATTCGCAAGTAGCGATTACTCGAAAATGTCTAGGTGAGGAGAATTTTACCAAATATCACCAGAGTATTGTGATATATGGTATAATTTCTTCAACAAAAATGATTCATGTGAACAACAACAACAACAACAACAACAACAACAACAACAACAACAATAATAATAATAATAATAATAATAAAAAATTTATTAGTCAATTAACATTTGTAGTTTAACATAAACAAATAAATAAACAAAAGAATATTGTAAATAAAATAATATAGCGATTAAATGAGATAAGATAAAATAAAAAACATTAAGAAAATACAACATTTGAAATACATTGTATACACTATAAAATAGCATTATGCACATCTTTATTGCTATAAAACAAACGAGTCCCCGATGATGAGATATCGTAGGATTCACAAGTAGTGATTATTCGAATATTTCTATGTGAGGGAGATTTTCCATATATTACCAGAGTACTGGAATTATATGGTATAATTTCTCAACAAAAAGACTCACATTTATAATATAAAATGATAAATAATTTGTTCTTTTATGGGGATAAATAGTGAAAGTCAAAATTGAATAATAAAGTTAATGATGAAACGAATTATTAATAAATGGTAAAATAAGAATAGGCATCATGCATTTTTTGCGTTACATAAATTATTTTTGAAATTCCGACGATGAGATGTTACGGAAATCACAAGTAGTGATTCCTAACTGATCTCTAGGTGAGAATAGTTAACTAAATGTTACCAGAGTATTAGAATGTTTAGCTAAATTTTTCAATATTATGAGTTTTATTAAAAATCAAACTATATAAACTTTCTTTTATAAAATCCATATGCATCATACATCTTTTGTTAATATTATATGCATCTATAATCAATTATAAAAATAATGTGTGCCATACCGAGGATGAGATTCTATAGAAATCGCAAGTAGCGATTCATAAGAAATCTCTAGGTAAGTAAATTATTTCAAATATTACAAAAAGTATTGGAATATTTGTGAGAACCACAAATTTTCTAAGATGTGTACTTCACGTGTAATCTAGTTAATGTAAAAGATAATTTTACTCTTGAAATTGCAAGTATAAGATTATGGTATGTATCCATATAAATGAAGCCTTCGAGTAGAATGTAAATAATACACCAATACCGCATACGTAACATACGTGAGCACAAGTAAAAACAAATAAATAGATAAATGAAATAAATAAAATAAATATATAAATAAATATATATGTATATACAAAGGTGAAATTAATTTAAAAGTTTGCATAAGCATATAAATTAAATACATAAGTGTATAAAGAAAAATATACAAGTATCTATTATATAGAATACAACTATATAAATGGAAGAAATATATATGTGGGTTATATATATATATATATATATATATATATATGAAAATGGATAAATAAATATATATTATAAATATGTTAAGATTTTATATATTATATATAATACATAATATATGAGATATATATATTGTATAATCTTTAATAAAAGCTATATATATTAAAAGTTTTGAAATATAAATTGTTTTATATTAAAAGTATATATATTATATATTATAACAAATAAATAATAATAATAATATACGGGATTGGGTGAGAAAAATCCCACCCAAAACCTAAAGTGCTCTACCCAAACATTTTAGCAGCCCTATACCTAAAAGAATAGTAAAATAAGGTAAAAAGAAAACCTAAGCAACCTAACCCTCTCCTGTCACTTTCTTCTCTCGTTCCTTTTGTTATTTCCTAAAGCTTTCTTGCCTCTCCCATCGTGTCCTCTCTTCCCCCTTTCATTGTGTCACCATTGTTGAACGAATTTGAGTGGAGAGAAGCAGTAGCCGATGGCACAAAGTGAAGACAGAAAACTGTAGCAGCTGGGTGGCGTCATGAGTTAGGAATGAAGGAGTAAGTGGTGACCTTATAGAGCTGAAGTAGGAGCTTAAAGGGGACTATTAAAACTCGGACAACAATGAAGATCTAAAGCTAGTTCAGACGTGGATAAGACAAGTCGTGAGTGTGCAACATTTTGTTGGTTTCGACTGGAAGAAATAGAGGATTTAAGGGCTGAGCTGGGATTCCGTCCAAGGCATATCGAGGCTAGGTTAAATGGTATCCTAAAAAGCTGAAATGGAGACTGATTAGAAGGGTGAAAAATAGAGGTATAGGCTGTGATTGTTGAAGCTAAGTTTAAGAAGGAGATTAAGGAAGGAAAGAGGGCTGGAATTCAAGGTAAAATTGTTGAAGGCTCAAGGCTATTTGGACGTGCATGATGGCTGAGAGAGGGAGGAGAAGGCATTGAAAGAGGGCACAAAGAGGGGCCTGCTTCACGTGGTGTGCAAGGGCTGTCGTAGGTGGTGCTTCCTCACAAGCTGCCGAGGTACTAAGGTGTAGCACGGCGGGAGGACGACGGATACCGTCTAGCTGGACACGGGACACGCTCAAACTAAGTCGGCACTAGGTAAGACGTTTATATAACGTAGAAGTAGGATTATCCTGTATAGGATTGAGCCTTACAATGATAGGATCTAAATACCTAGAGATTGGACTTAATGAAATGAAATGCAGGTATGATACTAAGCTCGATAAAGTACCATAATGGTGAGATATTAACCGAAAATGAATCGATATGGTATAGACTCATAGACATCATGAGATGAAATGATAAGCATTCATGTAATTCATGAGCATGTCATTTTTACGGTTTTTATTTCATTTCCTTGAATTTTATTGCCATTAAGCATGCCTTAGTACTATGCATGAAAATCGAAATGATTTATTCTTATCGTGTTTATAAGAATTCTTTGGATGCTTGAATGGCTTTGAAAAGGATGAAATTATAGTTTTCACATATGTACATATATATATATATATAAAAGCATTACGTACATTAAACTATTTTCATAAGAAAGATTGAATGCTTTATGAGACTATAGGCACCCTAAGAGAATTAAATTCAATAAAGCATAGTGGAAGCCGCCTAATTAGAGATTACTCATTGGGCATAGATGCTTGTCCCACAATAGTCGTGGACAGGTCTCAATCTCGCCTGATCAGTGGGGCTGAAAGACATGAGGTCTATGGCCATAGATAGCGCCCTAGTGGTTTCCAAGGGACGATGATATGATTCTTCACTGCTAGCTACAATGATCTAAGCCTTTATTGATAGAGAAATAGGATCTAGCCTAGTCTCAAATGATATGAAATGAAGTTTAGAGTATGATTTTGAATCGAAAATGAACTCTAAACTCGATATAGTTTTATAGCATATGAAATGCATTTGAACGATACATATGACATGAAATATGCTTCAAAAGTATATATGACATGATAAATGTTTCAAAAGTATACATGATATGAAATATGTTTCCAGAGCATATGAGACATGAAATGAAAAAGTTTGTATACTTTGAGCACGTCTTAAAAGAATACATGAAATGTATTGATATTTTACACGTTTCGAACTTGTTTAAAAGAATATGTATTACATGTTTTACGACTGTAGCCACTTCATTCATAATTACATGTTAAAGGCCATATCATGATTTCATGACTTAGACATCTCATGACATGTTGAAGCATAGTTGAATTGAGTTTGAGAATATAACAAGTATATGTTGCATGATGAATAACAAAATGATCAATAGTGAATTCTCATCACACGACATCATGCATGGCATTAGAACAGTATAATTCTAACTCTGCACTTATATAAATGACTTACTGAGCCCTACTCATTAAACGCTATTTAAATTTTTCAGATTGAGCACGGAGTTGGGGGAGTATTTCGGAGCTTCCCGAATGGTCCCAAGCTTGAAATATAGTTCCAACTCTCCAAGGAGATTTTTGTGAACATTTTGGGTATACTCACTCTTCTTTTGTATCTAATATCAATTCAGGCTATTTTTTATTCAATACTTAGATGGGATGTAATCTAATATAGAGAATAACATCTAGACTATAGATAAGATGGAAGCATAGAATTGTTGATTTTGCATGAGTATGGATGTATGAATTGAATAGCATGAACAAAGGACCAAGTAAGAAAATGTAAGCCATAAGATAAAATGGTATGAATTGGAAATGAACTTGGTCATAGTAATGCTAGAATATAATCAACTGTTATTGTGGGAAGCATGAGCTGGGTATTATTTGTAAGTTTTATGCAGGAAATTAACCTGGGTAAAGTGATAAAAATAGGCGAGGGAGTTAACATCCCGAAACAAAATTCACTACATTGCACTTAGACAAAACAAGTATAGGAAAAACGAAAAAAATTTAGCCCTAAATTCTACGCATCTGTACAAGTAAGAGGTATCGTTGTGGCTTTCGGGTCATGACAATATTTGATTTAATTTTTCAATAAAAGGGGCTCATGTTTATTTTCAAAATGAAACCTTTTAAAAATATATATAATAATAATTTTTAATCAAACGCATAAATTCTTTTGTGATAAGCAAGTTAAATTATATATCTATATAAAAATTGAACTAAGACTATTTCATTAAAATTAAAGGATAACATGTGGCTAAGATGGTACCGTTTTCTAACGGGTGTCGTGGGGTGTTCATTTAATTACATCCCCGTACAGAATAGTAGTGAAAATACAAGTCTGAATATAAAATGAGTAACTGTACATCATATACCTTCAAGGGAAGAGCAAAAGCCTCGAAGGATACGATAGAACCCTTCGTACAATCTCCTATTGCAAGTAATCTGGAAGGTGGATAGGAGGGGTGAGCTTATAAAGCCCAATAAGAAATATATATAAGAGACAGATACTGAAATTCTATATGCAAGTTTTCTAAATCATTTATTAAATCTCATAGTTCATATGATCAGAAACCAAATCATGCTTATGCAATGTATCCGAAAGCATTTCATTTAAACTGTAATAAAGCAAATGAATTCTGAACATAAATCCAAACATATATGTACTTATCATACTTAGTTTCAGTGTGGATAGTCGAAATAAAACCATATCGGTTTCGAAATCCAAATATAAAACATTCAGAATTCATATGCGAAAATAAGTATGAAAAAGCATACACATACTAAGCTGGAGACATTTAAACGACAAAGTAGTAATCATGCAATTCAAATATTCCCGTAAGGGAAAGTGCAAGTCAGATGACATATGGCCATAGTCCATAGGGGGTCCACAGTGAGCACTGATCAGGTGTCAACTGGGCCCGCTGTAGACTGGATCAAGGTCACATAGCTCAGAAGATAAATACCTACTACGGACTAAATCAAGGTCACACAGTAGTCAGAACTAATACTGCAGTGACTTTAGTTAGTCATGTCTCAAAACATTTTTATATATATTTTCGGAATTCCAAATAGTATTTTCGAACTTCATAAAAGTTCACAAATTAATATGTATATATTTTCTTTCAAAAGTAAATAATTCATAAATATTTATAATATTTTCTAAAAATACCATATTTTGGTAATTTCCATGGAAATCAATATTTCAGCTAAAAGTTTCATAAGCAATTCAAAATCATGCAATTTGACATTTTTCCAAAACAATCTTGCTAGAAAATTTGCTATATTCAAATGGCTACTTAAGTTCAAGCTTAAATTACAAAACTAATATTTTCATAAAAATCTGGCAACATAATAGCTTAATTTTCTTAAAACCTCCCACAAGAAAAATAAAATTGATAAACCCAAGGCAGTTGATTTTAAAATTATTTCAGTATCTCATATGTTTCGATATATATCTCTTACCTCAATCAGGCACAAACGTAGCCAAATCAAGCAGTCCTATAGTCGATATTCAATAATCGAGCTTTTATAATCCCAATCACCAGTTCACTCCCGAACTACAGAAAAGTCATTTAAATATTTTAATTTCCAGATCATTACCACCTATCCGACCAAGTCAATAATTCCACAATTTAATGTTTGACTATAAACTTACTAATATGATATTCAATTTATATTATATTGTATCCTTATCCAATTTAACAATTCTATATGGCCCATACAATATAAATCTACTACAGGCTTATATAAAAGTCTTACTGGCTACTATGCTCGGTGCTCGTGTGTTGAGCCTAGACCAAGTTCAATTTGTCGTCTTAGTGCCTTGTTACACCTTAAACACAATCATATTGAGTTAGTGCCAATTTACTAGAGTTATTTTCGACTTAATTTTACAATATGTGGCACTACATAATTGTCTTACCGATTAAAGCTCAACGTGCGTGAATCCCGAGCTTCGCACTCGTGCATTGACTTTTGCGTGTACACCGGACTTGATGCTTATACACTTTCAATTATTGGTAATTCATTTAGTATAAACTTAATAAAATTAAAACTATAAATATTTCCAAACTTAAACGGTATTGGCTTACCTATAAACCCGAGCTAATATACATATATATATATATATATATATAATTTTTTTATATATATTTCCTTTTTCCTTTCTTTTTCTTTCTTTCTTTTCTTTTCCTTTTCTTTCTTTTCTTTTCTATCTTGATCTGCAGTATCCTTACCTCCCTCTTTTGCCTCCGAACAGTCTAGACTTCACTTCTTTTAGCCACCCAAAACAACCACTCTATAGCAGCAACAACGACCCTAGGCGGCACCCTACTTCCAGCCTTGGAGGTCACACTCAGCCCCTAAACTAGCCCACTTTAGCCACCTAAAACCTTGTTTTAAACCTCAATTTCTAGTACTTCAAAACTCACTTGATCAGCCCCAAAAATGACTTAGCCGAGAGCCTTCCAAACAGCTACAACCCCTCTACCTTTTCCTCTGCACGTAGCACCTAAAAATTACCCTTGTTGGGCACCCAAATGTACCACCTGAATAGTCACACTCAACGTCCACAAGCACAGATGTTCACCAGCCAAAACTCCTTGCTTGTCGGTGTTGCTTCACCCTCCTCACAATCCAGCCAACTTCAGCCCCTTTTCACCTCTGTTTTGGCCCTGGAAATGGCCCTACACAATTACATTCTTAGTCCCTGTTTGCCAAGTTTTAGCAGCCTAAGAACCTAGCCAACACCAGCATTCGCTCGGCTTAAACTCAACTACCCGAACCTCCCATTTTAGCCTTAGACACAACCACAACCACAACCAGTGCCCTGTTTCAGCCAGCCTCGGTCTACCTTGCTCCACTCGTGTGCTTTTCTCTGTTCTGGCCTTACAAGTGGCTTGTCCCTATTTTAGACCGAGCTTCTCTACCGACCAGCCTAACCTCTTCAATCGCCTTTCACTGCCACCAGTCAACCTTACCTTACCCCTTTTTCCAGCCATCACCGACCATGGAAGCAGGTTCCATTTTCCTGCAGTTACAACAACCCTTTCTCTCCTTTCTCTCACTCTCATTCTCCTACTCTTCAGCTCACTCTCAGCTTCTTCCTCGATCTCACTCTCTTTCACTTTCTATTCCATCTCTCCCGTGTCTCCTTTCCTTTTTTTTATCATCCGACTTCTTTCTTTTCTATGGTATTTATCATTATTATTATCATTTTTATATAAAGAGTAGGGCGGGTCTGCATCGGGTTTGGTTCTCCTTCTTTACTTACAATTTTATATAAATATATATATATATATATATTTATATATATAAGTCTGCAGTTTGTAGATGGGTTTGGTGAGTAAATCTCACCAAACCGAGACAAGCTTCCAAAATTTTTTTAATATATATATATATATATATATATATTATATTAGACATAAAATATTTATTATATATGTATCCTTTATTTACTTAATATACATATGTGCTATGTACTTTATTTTATTATTATTATTTTTTATACATATATATATCCTTGATTTATTTAATTTCCATATATAATTATGTATTTGTCTGTTATATATATACATATTTCTTTTCTTTTCTTTTTCTTTCATAAATATATATGTGTGTGTTATATACTTTGTTTCATCCATGTTCCTATTATCTATTTATCCTATAGACTTGATGATTAATTTGTATATCCTTATAACACTAAGATTCCCATGCTTTAAAATAAATTAACTAAATCCCATGCACCTTACTAAATTACTTTAATCCACTAGTAAATCCTTGTTCTCAATACAATATGTCCCTTGTGAATCTTTTTTTTTTGAAAAGTAAAGAGTATTATTTATTTATAATGAGAAAAACAGTAGAAGATTACAACCAAGCTTCTAAATTGACTGATCTGTGGACTCCAGCTTTTGCCAAGGAGTCAGCAAAATGATTTGCTTCTCTAAAGACATGAATGAAAGAAACCGAGCCTAAGCAGGAATACAGATTTCGCAACTTATTGATGAGGTTTTTGTACTTCCATGGACTATTACAGAGTTTGTTCAGCCAGGATATGATGACTTTTGAGTCACTTTCAATGATTAAATGCTGGGGGAGTGCAAAACTTGATTTACTGATGATGGAGAGAGCTTCAACAACAGCAAGAAGTTTTGCAAGGTTAGAATCAGCCACACCAATGTTCTTAGAGAAAATATGAATAATGATACCATCAGAGTTCCTCAACACGCCACCAATACCTGCCAGACCTGGCTTACCCAAAGAGGATCCGTCCACATTGAATTTCCATGAGCCAGTCGGAGGTGGAATCCAAAAGATGTTATTCCTGCATATTTTCGCTTTAGGTTTGAAGCTGATGTCTTGAAGATTCATGGAGAGGAGTAGCATATCTTTTTTCGGGAATTTAGCTTTTAACCACCAGCAAACTCTAACTTTGATAAGGTGACAAATTTGATCCGCAGTCAAAGATTTCTTGTTGAACCTTAAGTCATTACGTGCTAACCAAATGGACCAAGGAATTGCAAAGAGAAGAGAATCTCAGACAATTTTCTTATTATTCCACGGATTCAATTGACTCCAAGAGGTGAAAAGGCAATTAAAAGAGTTAGGAATAGCCTAGGAAATATTCCACCAGTGCACACAATGGTTCCAAACGTTCCACGAGAAAGGACATAGCAAAACGAGATGGTTGAAGTTTCTACTTCTGAACAGAAAGGGCATTTATTTTCATGGTTTATGAAGCAGCCCCTTTTGTGGAGAAAATCCAAAACAGGTAAACAATCCTTCAAAGCTTTCCAACAAAAGAGCTATACTTTAGGCAGTTCTACGCCTTTCCAAACAAAAGCTTCAGAGTTGCAGGGAAGTGAGATGATTTTTCCAATTCTCTGCAGAATGAGTTTTTTTTGTAAGAGTCATCAATTGTGTGGATCCAAACCAATCTATCCTTGCTATTGGGATGTAATGAAATTGCATGAAGAATGTTCATCAAGTTATCCCATTGATTAATTTCCCAGTCGAGCAACTTTCTTCTTAACATTATATTCCAATGAAAGGTGGAACCATTCCAGTGGCCATAATCTGAGATAAATCCATCTTTAATGATAGCTAAAGCAAAAATTCTTCTAAAAGAATCCTTCAGAATGATATCTGGAATCCATTTGTCGTGCCAAAATCTGATTTTTGAGCCATTACCTGCACAATAAAAGAAATGAGATTGGAAAAGGTTAGCATTAAAGCCCCCCACCCAATTTGTCTGAATGTCTCTCCAAACATGAGAAAGAGAACCCGATGAACAAGGAGATGGCGTAACACTGAATTAAGAATGGAATATTTTTCACAGATGACTTCTTTCCATAAGGCAAAGGAATTAAGGCCAAACCTCCATGGCCATTTGAGAAGTAATGCCTGATTGCAAGCCTCCAAATTTATAAGATCCAATCCACCAAATCTTTTACTTCTACAGATGGAAGACCAATCAATCAATCTAAGCTTTCTTTTCTCATCATCATCTCCTTAGAGGAATTGCCTCTGAATTTTGTTCAATTCTTGCAGAACTCCTTTCAGCATCTTGAAAATAGGTAAATAATATATAGGGAGATTAGAGAGAGTGGATTTAATCAAGGCAATCCGACCACTCATTGATAACATTTTATTCTTCCATAGGCTCAACTTGTTTTTAAATGAATTAATAACATTTTGCCATGTAGATTTCAGTCTCGGATTGGCCCCCAAAGGAAGACCGAGATAAGAACATGGAAGAGAACCTTTCTTACAATGGATGAGACTTGCCCAGTAATTAAGACAACTATCATCAAAATTGATACCAAAAAACCTTCAAACCTGAGGACAAATGGAAGCATCTTAAAATCCTTTTAATGCTAAGTAATTGATCCAAGTCAGCTTGACAGAAGATTATTGTATCATCAGCATATTGCAGATGAGAGATTTCTAAATCATTTTTACCAATCTTGACACCCTTGAAAATGCCCAAAAGAGAAGCTTTTCTGAGAAGCAAACTAAGGCCTTCAGTGACAAGAACAAAAAGGAATGGAGAAAGAGGATCTCCCTGCCTCAATCCCCTTTTCATGTTGATAGGTGATGTTGGCGACCCATATACTAGAACAGAGATAGAAGTTGAGGTATAACAATTATTAATCCAATTTATCCATTTTGAGCCAAACCCCATATTTTCCATGATTTGCAATAGAAATGACCAATTAACTTTGTCAAAAGCCTTTTCAAAATCAAGTTTGATTAGCAAACCAATATTTCTAGACTTCTTCAAACTATCAATAACTTCATTGGCTATAAGATAACTATCCATGATTTGTCTCCCTTCAATGAAAACAGATTGAGTGTTGCAAATAATAGAGTTCAGAACCTATTTAAGGTGATTGGCGAGAGTCTTTGCAAGTATCTTATAAAGGCTACCAATAAGAGAAATGGGTCTGAAATCAGAGAGAGGTTTTGCAGTCTGCTTCTTAGCGATGAGAGTGATGAAGGAGCAGTTCATCCCTTTTGGTATAACGCCATTGTGAATCTTGAATTAAATTTTTATAATCTTACCTCCATCTGCTCACTTAATTCTCTTAATCTCGATTCCATTATGATCATCATTTTTACTTCTCAAGGTCATGAATTCTCATGCTTACTTTGTCACTTTCATAATCTGCATAAAGTTGTCACGACCCGAAGACCGCGACTTTCACTCGATTCTTATACTTTTCTTAGTCTACAAATTTATGGACTAAATTTTTCTTTTTCATTTTAAGGTTTGTATTCGGTGTCAGTTTAGTTACTATACTACTTAGGTGACTTATAGTCATTCCATTTAAATATTAAACAAACACGGAAACGGTTCTTAGTTACATCCCGACTTGTTAAACAGAATATGTACTGTGCATCAATTTAAGTCTTACATGTAAACAAGTATTTATAAGTAACATATACCTCAGAAGACTAGTACCAAGTCCATACATCGTCTCCGATGCCCACTGAGCAGCTCACATGGCAGATGTTAACTTCAATAATCTGAAAGAGATGAAATTTAGTGGGGTGAGCAAAACCACGGCTCAGTAAGATACTAATATAAATGCAAGAGTAGGATTATACTGTCTTAACCGCAAATGCTTAAAACTTGCAAGGATGCAATTACAGTTAATCCTTTCTCATCGATAACATCTCATTATCACTTCTCATATTCACTTTTCATTTCATAATCATACTTTTGTATTCTATCATCTCATATCGATTCTCATATCATCTCTTATCAATTCTCATATCATCTCTTATCAATTCTCATATTGTGGATCATGATCACGGTGGTACCCAGTCATAATTCTCTTCGTGTGTTTCTATATTCATGTTTCATAACATATCATGACCTCATATCGATGAAATATCGTTACCACCGAGTCATGACATTCCTCATGGAATTCTCATATACTAAGCATACTATCATATCAGGATTTAATATGCAATTCATGTAATTTTTCTGTATAAACCGCGATCATTTCAAATCATATCATATATACTTTAAGACATGCTCAACATATGCATTTTCAAAAGTTTGCCTTTAAGGCATAATAGAAACATATTCGATTTCAGTTCATGTATTCGTTTTCGGAGCATGTCTAAAACATGTACGGTTTTAAAACATTTTCATTTACTATAAGTTATATCGGGTCTAGAGTTCATATCAAATCAATCTATACTCTAGACCGCATATCATTTTAAATTCGACACAAAATCGTATGTAAATCATGTAAGTGTCGAAATCATTTATCATATACTTTTAAAACATATTCTGTAAATCATATCAGGTCTAGAGTTCATATCAAATCAAACTATACTCTAGACCACATATCATGCCATGTTCGACACAAAATCACATATAAATCATATAGTGTCGAATTCATATCTCATGGACTTTTAAAACATGTTTAAAACATGTACTGTTTCAAAACATATTTCATTTCAAATCTGTTTCATGTACAGTATAAATCATGTCAAGTCTAGAGTTCATATCAATAAAATCATACTCTAGACTTCATATCATATCGGTTAGAGACTAGGCTAGATCCCTATCATCTCTCTATCAATAAAGACTTAAATCACTGTAGCTAGCAGTGAAAATCATATCGTCCCCTGGAAACCAACTAGGGCGCTATCTATGGCCATAGACCTCATCTCTCTCAGCCCCACTGATCAGGCGTGACTGAGACCTGTCCACGACTATTGTCGGACAAGCATATCTATCTGCCTAATGAGCAAAGCTCCAATTAGGCGGTTTCCACTATGCTTTATTGAATTTAATTCTTTTAGGGTGCCTACAGTCTCATAAAACATTTAAATCTATAGCTTTCTTTTCAATATCATGTAAGGCATATGGTAAAATTCTGTATGAGACTTCATATATCAAAATATATATATATTTACCATATACTTTCATTTCAAAACAAATCAATACTTTTCAGTACTCATATAAACATTATTAAAATGTTTCAAGTTGCAAGAAGGCATGCTTAAATGCGATGCTGTAAAACATTTCAGTATGCAACCTCGGTAATGTTTCCATCAAATACGCTAAAGCGATTCATTTAACTTTATCACCATCAATTATTCGATTTCAAGACTTTCTTTCTGTCAACCAATAAATCACTATACAATTCATTCACTATTCATCTAATTCAGTATTCAATTTGCTCAGTACTCAATTCATTTGGAAATCGAATCACTTGGTATTCAGACCATTCGGTATTCAATACCCTTTCTTGATCGTCATTGACTATTATAATCATTTATACACTTCATCATCAATATTAGGATCGCATCATTAGTATGAATCCTCTAAGTTTTGATAAGCATTTAAACATCAATTTCTAAAATAGTCATTAAATTACCGAATTTATGCAAATAATAATATCATCCTTCAATATCTGTTCCAGAATCGACATCGAGAATAACAGAATCACAAAATCGATAATCACTTATCAAATCCATTATGATTTGATCTATTGATACATGTTTATCATTTTCGATTTGAGGTTCAATTTCATTTACTATCACAAAATCATATCTAAATCCTCAAATCCATTTTCATGTGGCCTTTATGATTTTATCCGAACTTATGCAATTGTCGATCTTATTATTCAAGATCTATTCTAAGGTTATAAGCACAATCATCTTTTCACATATTTATCACTCATTTCTTTGAATCCATAATTGATCGGATTGTGTCGTAATTAAATCTCCATTTCAATCTCTCGAATTTGTCCATATTATCACTTTCGAAATTATTTCAAAATCATGAAACCGGACTCGGTAATTCTGGAAATCATTACTCCGTTAATAACTTCACAATCCAATCATTCGACCATCGAAATTTCAACTGTGATCTTCTCTTCCAAGCTACATCATATAATTATCATCACTTTTATCTGTGATCCGTCTAATGAATAATTCCACCTCAATCTCAACTTGATACCATTTGTGATATTAAAATTACTTGATTTATCGATTCTATAAGGTTTTAAACCATGTAATTCACCACATTATCGTTTTCAACGATCTATCTTCTCATCGATTTCAATATCAAACTCTTTCGGTAATACTATAAAATCCTTTCAATATTTATTTTCAATAATTATCTCCAAGATTCCATTTATGTGAGAAACTTAATCTTTTTCCTCAATTATTTTCCTAAAAATTTCGGCAGCATAACGGCTTAATTTTCCCTAACCTCCTGCAAGGGAAACACAATTTATACTTGCAGCCGTTGATTCTCACCAATTTTACCTCTTACTAAGACCCCCACCATCAGTTGTGGGTCCTCTTAGCATTTTTTAGCAAATCAATTTAAATTGATGCATCATATAAAAATCATAATTCCATTTAAAGTCAATCAAATAAATGCATCATAAAAAAAATCATAATTCCCACATACAATATAAAGCTACTAATGCTTTATAAAAGTATCTTACTTGTTCGCCAAGCTTAGCGTACTTTCCGATTTTTTTCGAGCCTTGCCGAACTCCACCATTCGTCTCATTTCCATTTTTGCTACAATTTCAAAAATTAACATATATTTTCATTTAGAAAATAATCCGAAAATTTCCAATAAATCCAATAGACATATGGCGAAAAGACTTAAATTTTCCTTACCACATTTTTTTTCTCTTTCTTTTTCCTTTCCTTCTTCTTCTTCTTCCTTCTTTTCTTTCTCCTTTTCTTTTCTTTTCTTCTTTCTTTTCTTTTCCTTTTTCTTTTCTTTTCTGTTTCTGTTTTTTTTTTTCTTGGCCTGAACCGGTTCGGACCGGTTCAGGCCGGTTCTGCCGGTTCAGCCCCTCGCCGGCCGGTTCTCCGCCGGTTCGACCTTCCCACAGCTAGCCGAGGTGGTGCTGAAGCCAAATCTGGTCTCATTTCCTCTCCACCGACGGTGACGGCACCGGATTTGGAGGTGGCAGCGGCGGCCTCTTTCCTCTCCGTTTCTTCCTTCCCCTCCTTTCTCTTCCACCGCCGGTGGTCTACTTCCCTTCGGTTCACCCTCGTCTACGTCGGGGTGGTGGTGGCGATGCCCAGATCGGCGGCATCGCCGGTTTCCTTTCTTCCTTTTTCCTCTCGGGTTTTTCCGTTTTGTTACGCGCCGTTTTCCTTCTTTCCTTTTTCCGCTCGTCGCCAGCTGGCTTTTCTCTTCTTCCTCCTCTGTTCACCGGCGGCGTCACTCTCTCTCTCCCTTCTCCTTCCTCTTGGTCGACCGGCGCCGACCTCCCTTTGCATTTTCTCCTCATTTTCTCCTCTGTTTTAACAGAGGAGAAAGGAACAAGGGAATCGGGTATATCCCGATTCCCATTTCCTAAATTTTTTTTTTATTTTAATTTTTTTATATATATTTATTATTATATATATAATTATATTCATATAATTATATATATAATAATTACTATATTTATATATATATTATTTGTATAAACCATATATATATATATACTTTAATTTAAAACACTATACATATATTTCATATATATATTTTTACACTTTTAACACAAAATAATATTTATATAATATCATTATATAAATATACCAAAATATTTTTATTTCTTATTAAGTTTTGGATTTCTAAATATCCAAAATTATTTTCTCCATTTTCTTATTTAATTTGGATTTCCATTTATCCAAATTAAATTTCCTCCTTCATTTCTTATTTCCAATTTAATTTCCCCTTTTAGTTTCTTATTTAAATTTGGATTTCAACTTGTCCAAATTAAATTTTTCGGATACCTTATATTTATTTAGAAATTCTCGGTCTTCACAAAAGTTCAAATTTTTTTTTAATAATCCAATTACTCTCGATATTGCTTTAAATGTTTGCTTATCAAGGTAAAAAATTCGCGGTTGTCACAAGCGTAATCGTACTCCCGAACTCGACTTTGTTTTCGTAGACCCCAAACTTGTCTTTTTAATAAAACTTAATTGTTTTTAAGGTTTTGTTCAAAAGATAAATATTTTTAGGTGGCCAATCACACCTAATAAAAAAAAGATTAGTGGCGACTCCTTATTTTTCATGTTTTTTAAATTCGTCAAGCGGTCGAGTATCCAGACGAAATCGTTACGACAATTGCGATAATCAGGTGTATGTATGTATGAGATGAAAGATTAAACTAGATTCGATAATTTGTATATATTTCTTATTCATGTTATGCAAAATATAAAAATTATCGTGTGAAAATTTGTATAGACACGTGAATTAATATATATATATTTTAACTTATGAGTTTTGACAATTTAAGAATTGTATAAAGAAAGAACGTTTTTTAGAAATGAAGATGAGATAGAACCAACAGGGGACCTCTATAGTCATCACCATCATCATCATCAGAGCTTTTATATTAAAAAATTGGAGTAGGTTATATGAACCAATATCTGAGTAAGGGTCTTCTACAATAAGTTTATAAAATTTGATATTATTGTTAGGTCAATGAATTATAACTTTTAAATTAGAAACAATTAATTAATCAATTGATTAAATTTTAAAGGTAAAAAATAGCTTTTAGCTGATAACCTATTCAACTAATTATAATAATTATCATTATATATTATATATTAAGTGTATTACCAATTTAACTTTTCTTGAATATATTAAGTGTAATAATTACTTTAGCTCAAGATTATATATTAAGGGTAATAGTTTTTTTTTCGAACCATTGACAATTAAAAATCACGACATTGAACTTAGTTTGCTACTGTTAATACACTCTTTGAAGCCTCATTAGTCTCCGAAAACAAAATATAACTCGCCCATGACGTGGAGAATGGCAACAAAAGTAATAAAACCAATGCTCATGACAAGCGACATTTGGAGAGATCTTGAGTCCTAGAGCGTCATCTATGTAAAATTGAAGTTGCTAAGGGAAAAAAAAAATGAAAAATTGAAGCATAGGCCTAACAGCCGTTCATAGCCAAAACAGGACTTGTTTAATATCAGTTCATAACAAAAACAGGGCTTGTTTAATATCAACTATTCATCACATATTAACAATAAATTTTATTGTTTCAATTTTGGATTTATCAATTGCGTTTTCCTCCTGCGCATGCTTGCAGCTGTTACTGCACTTCCTCTGGGTGGTGCTGCTCTAGTTTCAATTTTCGATAAAAAATTCTTTATAGATGATTTTTTTTACATCTTAATATTTTAACATAAAAACAAGCAAAATATTTATAGATAAAAAAAACTTTCCAGGTGTTAACACTTAGCACCATAGTTGACAACAGTAACTATATGGGTTTCACATCCCGTTAAGTTACTTTTTAAATTTTTATGTGTTTTAATCAAATGTTATATTGGATTTGTTTAGTCATATATATATATATATATATATATATATATATATAATTTATCGTAAAGTTTATGAGATTCATTGTAAAATGTATAATATTAATTGTAAAATTTATTAGCTTCATCATAAATTTGATGAGAGTAAGTGTAAAAACACTAGAAAAAACATAAATATATAATAATTAACAGTAAAATTAATTTGATTCATTGTAAAATTAATGAGTATAAGCATCAAAACACTAGAAAAAGCATAAATTTATAATACTTAACCGTAAAATTAATATAATTCATTATAAAATTAATGAGTATAAGCGTAAAAACACTATTTATGATAAATATAAATCTTTTACTTTAAAATTTTGTAAAATATTTGTTTACAAGTAAAAGAAATAAAATAAATTAATTGTCACAAATTTATGATAAATATATATTTATCATAAATATATATTTTTGTGATGAATTTGTGGTCATTAATTTAAACATATATTTTTATTTTGAAATTTTGTAAAATTATTTGTTAAGTAGTATAAATAAAATAAGTTAATGATCGCAAATTTATCATAAATATATATTTATGATAAATATCTATATTTTAATCTATACATGGGAAGTCGAATGCCTGAAATGGGCATTGGACTGCCTTAAGTATATTTCCAAACAGAAAAATTTAAAGCAACGAGCAATCAACTTTTATGTATAGGCAGTTGATTGTCTAATGTAAGATCAATTAATCAATTATCTTATGCAATAATTAGAAAACAAGAGATATTAAACAATTAATTAGACGTACCTTTTTTTAGCAGACATTGTAGAACTTGAAGCTAAGTTTCTGGCAAACAGGTCTTCCTCTTTTACTTCCCTCTTTAGGGTAGCTTTCAATGGGCAGATACCAATACGTTGAGAAGTGAAGAGGGGACCTAACCTTATATTTGTAGTTGAACCTAATAGTCCCCCCATCAAAGAATATTAAGTTCCAGGCCTATACAACCACCACACCACATTGACCCAATAAGATGTGCAAAAGCCCATACTTACTGATCACAATTAACTATTTAGGCCTACTTGCATGTTTTCATGCTAGGATTAAATTATCAGCTTGTTTTATTAAAACTCAAAACTATCAATTAATGGTAGTCCACTCATTGAAGAATTTTGACATTCTCTCACTTGGACAATATTAATTGGGGTTTTCAATTTTAAGAAAACTTATATTTTAGAAAACAAGACTCCAAGCTAATTTACTTTACTTTTGACGTGGCCACGATTTGAAAACTATTTATGTGAAATTCCTAATTTCCTGTAAATCCCCATAATTGTATAATATTTCCAACTTAAATGATGTAAATAAATATGAAATTTTGATGTATAAGTGATATATGGGACATATATGGAATAAAAGGAATTGAATGGTCAAATAGTCAATAAGTCAAAAAGGTTAATGGCTGAGATGATTAGGGGATAAAGATGCATTAAATGAAAATGCATTGTCATCATCTTCTCCATCACCAAGTCGGTAGCCACATTTCAGCTCTTCCTTTCGTTCCTTCCAAGTTCCATTCCACTCACCTTGACAAACACCTAGCTCATGTCATCAAATCGTTAAGTTTACTTAACGAAAATCGTTCCTTGTCACTAACTTAAGCTATATGTGTCATATGAAAGGCTGAATCAAAGGAATTGAGAAGATATGATTTCTATCAATATTGGTCACTAACAAAGGCAAGAGAAGATATTATTTCTCTTAATTTCATCCTTGATTTAGAGTTATGTGATGTTGGTATAGTATGCTTACAGTATTAAAATAAAAGAAAGTTAAGGTTGAAATTAATATGATGTTTGCAGCTTTGAAGAGTTGAAGAGAAAAGCGTTGATTCTAACCAAGCGATTGGATTATCGACTATTTGAGGTAAGGAATATATGTAACGGACGTAAGGTGACTATGTCCGCATGTTTTAAATGTTTTGGGATGAAACAAAAGTTGGTTGAAGTGCAGGAAGTTTACATTTCAAGCTTTCCTCCTAGTTACCAAATTGCTAAGAGTAGCCGACAGCCTTAAGTAGCAGCCGACTACCTAGAGACACCCGAAGCGTAGATTTTCGAAAACCGATTCAAGCCAATCGACCGCTATATAAGCCAGTCTACTGCTATTTTCCAAAAAGCATTCTGTTTCAAAACAGTTGACTGGTTCAACTACTAATTACTTGAAAAGTATTCTGTTTGAAAAACCAATCGACTGCTATATGACTAGTCGACTGCCCTATTTTTAGAAGCATTCTATTTGCAAAAATAGTTGACTCCTATATGACCAGTCGATTGCCTTTTCTCCAGAAGTATTCTGTTTCAAAACTAGTCGACTACCCTCAGGTGTTTTCGAAATTTTGAAATATCAAAATTTTAAAAGAAATTAATTTCCATAAATCAAGATATGTGATAGCAATCGATTGCCATACAAAACCAGCCGACTGCCCTGTTTGTAAATGAGGTTTTAAAGCGTACTTTATACAAGCACATTTGTATTACGAAAAAGAAGCATATAACAAACGTTTTGAGATTATGGATTACTTGATGATCGTGCACTATTTGTATCTGGCTGAGAGACTCTAATCAAGTCCTTAGTATTTGTATCTGTACTTGGCTGAGGAACCCTAGTCTGGTCATCAGTGCCACAGATGTCACTTAACTAGTGTTCACTGTGGCCTATCGACATTGGCCAATTGTCTCTATTATATGTTTGGCTAAGAGAGGATTCCTGGCCCATACGTGGCTATGCCACTTATTTGACATCTCTCAGGATTATCCCTTACGGGATATATGTGCAGTATCCCTTATGAGATTTATTTGGTGCATGATTCTGTTGAACTGTTAATAGTCTCCACTTTATTTGAAAGATATCTATATATGCGATTTCAAGTGATTTAAGGCATATGCAAGTATCTGAATAAATTGAATATATGTAAGAAATTTACATGATGATGCATATGCCACTATCTGATTTATCTGAATATGTATTACTGGATTTTTTTTACTTGTACAAAAGTGAATTATGAGATTTGATATTTGATTTCAAAGGTTTCCACATGACATTATAGAGCTAATCAGGAACCCTGCATATAGTGGCATAGTACGCTCTTTTACATAAGTTTCTTACTGAGCGTAAACTTACCCCTTTACAATCATTTTTCATACAGATTACTTGAAGTGAATTCCGCTCCACATAGATGAGCTTACTTTTGGGATATTATAGTGTACCTTCAAGATACGCTTCCCCATAATTTTTGAAGGTATACTTATTTGTTATGCATTCAGATTTTGTACGCCAGACGGTACTACAGTACATTGATGTATATTAGATTGTTTGGGGATGTAAGTCATGTAAATCATGTAAGTTATATATGATATGTGAGATCCTATGGAGTTGACAGATATGTATATAAAAAAAAATTTTCATTTTAGTTGAAATTGAGATCGTTGTGCTAAACGATTAAGGATAAAGCATAAGAAGTGAGAAAGGAGGACATTGACGAACAACCTAACCACCCCTATGTGAAAGTAAAGAATATGTGTTAAGTGATATTTGGGAGTGATGAGGATGTCACAGATTGGTATTAGAGTAAGGTTAGTCTGACATTTATCAATGTCATTAGGTTAAAGAGAGTGTACATCCCCAAAGTACTGTACTTGTCCAAATACATATATGTGGTATAACTGTTTAAAGTTATACTAAAGCATTTACTTTTATGGTAACGTGGATAGAATGAGCTCATGTAGAAGGGGTACTGGTAGAGGAAGAGGACGGGGCAGACTAGAAGAGCCCCCAACGCAGTCTCCTCCTCCATCTCCACCGCATAGCTCGAACACTAGGCTAGCTAAAATGGAGAAGCATATGGAAACTATGGCCACGATGTTCACACAATTTATGACTAATTGTCATAATGTGGCCACTAGTGCACCAGCAGCTACTCCTACCGTACCTCCTACTCCTATAGTACAGCCCCCACCAGCATAGACAGAGTTACCCCTACTAGTCCCTGCTACTGAGAGGCGGGATCCAAATGCTTATTGCAGTGTTACTTTAATTAAGGAATTTAAGAAGCTGGATCTGCCTAAGTTTAAGGGGGACAGAGACCCATTGGCCGTAGAGAACTAGGTGAAGGCAGTCACTAAATCCTTCGAATACATGACATGTTTCGAAAAAGAGAAGGTGGGTTTGGCTGCTTATTTATTAGTGGACGATGCAGAATATTGGTGGCAGTCCATTTGGATTATTTTGGAGGCTCGACATGCCGAGGTTACGTGTGATAGATTTTTAGAAGCCTTTAATGAACAGTACATCCCACGCACTGATCAGACTAGGTTGAAGATCGAGTTTTTGAACTTGACTCAGGGGACGATGTCGGTTAATCAATATGAGTCGAAGTTCATTACTTTGAGCAGATTCGACCCAGAGGTACTAAGGAGTGCGGAACATAAGATCTACCAATTTATACAAGGATTGAGGCCTCCTATTAGATCCAAGTTGTATCCTATGGATATCACCACTTATGGAGAGGCGGTCCGTAAGGCTCAGTTGTGTGAGCAGGACTATGAGTTTCATCAGGCTGATTTTCGAGCCAAGGGTAAAGGCAAAGAATAGATGAAATGAAAGTCAAATGAGAGAGCCTCTAGTGACAGATATCCATCTAGGAGAAGTAGACCATATGAAAGAGCTTCGACAAGTAAGAAAATAATTTAGAAGAGAATGATTTTTAATTTCGGGTTAATGGTTAAATAGAAATGTACTAAAATTTAAGAGCTTTATAATGGTTATAATACAGGGACTCTTAGACTTATCAGGATTAAGATAAGTGATGAAAGATCCTGATATTCAGCTGGTAGTATCGCTAGCTCGCTGAGGAGTATGATACAAAGATGCGAGCATTGCTGGAAGTTTCATGGGTCACAAGCATGCCGTATGGCTACTAGGGCTTGTTATTGGTGTGGTGAGCAGGGACACCGGATTAAAGACTGTCCCAAGATGATTCAGAGAGTTCCTGAGGAATCAGAAAAGACCGCTTAGCCCCAGCGTAAGGCCATAGCTGCAGAGAAGGGAAAGAAAGCTATGACTCAAGGACAAGTATTTGCTATTGATGAGGAGTCTGTCGATGCTTTGTCTAAGGTGATTAAGGGTAAGATTTACCTTTACGATATAAATGTCACTGTACTGATTGATCCAAGCTCTACGCATTCATTTGTTTCTCCAATGATTGCTATAATATTACTTGTTGAGCTTGAACCCTTAGGACATTTATTTCAAATAAATACTCCTTTTAGGGAATCCCAAATGACAGATATAGTGTATCGTAATTGTAAGCTACGGGTAAGAGAGAGAGAATCGATAGCTGACCTAATCTTGCTAAATATGTATGGATTTGATGTTATTATGGGAATGGATTGGTTAGCTAAGAATCATGTGATACTAAGTTGTTATGCTAAAAGTGTGATCTTCTCTTCTCCTGTTAGCTATGTTGTAAATTTTGGAAGTGTTTAATGCAAAAGTATGTTTGCTTATTTGATTTATTTGAAATTGAAATTGATAGAATATAATTGTTATGTGAAGGATTTATAGCTTATGTGGTGGACGTAGAAAAGAAACGTCCCGAACTTCATGAAATTTCAGTAGTCAATGAGTTTCCAGATGTGTTTCCGAACGATCTTCCAGGACTTCCTCTAGATAGGGAAATTGAGTTTATTATTGATTTGGTGCCGGGAACTGAGCCCATTTCGAGATCACCGTATCGGATGGCTCTAGTGGAATTGGAGGAATTGAAGAAACAGCTTCAAGAGCTGCTAGATAAGGGGTTTATACAACCCAGCGTATCTCCATGGGTGCTCCTGTACTATTTGTCCGGAAGAAAGATGGAAGCTTGAGGCTTTGTATTGACTACCGATGGTTGAATAAGGCGACAATCAAGAATAAGTATCATCTTCCCAGGATTGATGATCTTTTTTATCAACTTCGGGGTGCACAAGTCTTTTCCAAGATAAACTTGAGATCGGGATATTATCAATTAAAGATTCAGAGTGAAGATATCCCAAAGATTGCTTTCAGGACACGGTATGGTCACTATGAATTTCTAGTGATGCCGTTTGGCCTAACTAATGCACCCGCGGCTTTTATGAACTTGATGAATGATGTGTTCAAGCCATACTTGGACAAATTTGTCATCGTTTTTATCGATGACATATTGGTGTACTCGAGATCTCGAGAAGAGCATGAGCAGCACCTGAAGATAGTTTTGCAGACCCTCAAAGATCGGGGATTCTATGCCAAGCTACATAAATGTGAATTTTGGCTAGATCAAATCTCCTTTTTGGGTCATATAATCAGTAAAGAGGGAGTTTTGGTCGATCCATCGAAGATTGAAGCTGTGGTACAATGGGAGAGATTGAAAACAATGACGGAAATTAGGAGTTTCTTGGGTCTAGCTGACTACTACCAACGATTTGTGGAGGGTGTCTCAAGGTTAGCTGCTCCCTTGACGCGTTTAACACGCAAAGAGGTGAAGTTTGAATGGAATGATGCCTGCGAACGAAGTTTCCAAGAGTTGAAATGTAGGTTGACGATTGCACCTGTTCTCACCATTCCTAATGGTTTTGGAGGATTTTCTATATATAGTGATGCCTCTGGACAAGGTTTAGGATGTGTGCCAATACAGCACGGTAAGGTGGTTACATATGGTTCTCGACAATTAAAGGACCATGAAAGAAACTACCTGACTCATGATTTAGAATTAACAGCAGTGGTATTTGCTTTAACGATTTGGAGACATTACTTGTATGGTGAGAAATTTCATATTTATACTGATCATAAAAGCTTAAAGTATTTGTTTTCTCAGAAAGAATTGAATATGAGGCAGAGGAGATGGCTCGAGCTTCTGAAGGATTACGATTGTGAGATCTTGTACCACTCGGGGAAGGCCAATGTGGTGGCGGATGCTCTGAGCCGGAAACATGTGGGAATAATATCTTACATAATGGTAAAAGAGTATGAATTACTTGAGCAGTTTGCAAGTCTTAGTTTAAGTGTTACACCTCATGAGCATTTTGGAATGATAGCTAGTCTGATGATTGAGCCAGAATTGATGGATAGAATTCGGATTGCTCAGAGGGAGGATGCCCAGTGTATTGAGGCTATGGATCGGATTCAATTGGGTATGCCCTCAGAATTCGATATTGGCAGTGATGAGGTTTTGAGGTTTAATAATCGTATATGTGTTCCTACTGATAAGGAGTTGAGGAAGTTACTATTGACTGAAGCACATTCCACTAAGTATACCTTACATCTGGGAAATACTAAGATATATCATAATCTACGCAAGGTTTATTGGTGGACTGGCATGAAAAGAGACATAGCAGAGTTTGTAGCAAAGTATCTCACGTGCCAACAAGTTAAGGTAGAACACCAAAGACCAGCCAATTTGTTACAGCCTCTACCTATAGCTATGTGGAAGTGGGAGCACATTACGATGGATTTTGTTCTCGGATTGCCTCGGACAAGGAGGAATCATGACGATATTTGGGTAATCGTGGACAGACTAACTAAGTCCACACACTTCCTACCTATGAAGTCTACTGATATGCTTAGTACTGTGGCATGTTTGTATGTGAAAGAAATTGTTTGACTACATTGAGTTCCAATGAGCGTTACCTCTGACAGAGATGCCAAGTTTACTTCTCATTTTTGGAAACATTTCGAAGAGGCCATGGGATCTCAGTTGAAATTTAACACAGCTTTCCATCCGCAGACTGATGGGCAATCCTAGCGCACCATTCAGACGCGAGGATATGTTAAGAGCATGTGCTTTGGATTTTAAAGGCCCTGGGACGATCATTTGCCATTAGTTGAGTTTTCTTACAACAATAGCTATCATGCAAGTATTGGGATGGCACCATATGAAGCTTTATATGGTAGAAGGCGTCGATCCCCTATTGGTTGGGAAGAAGTGGGCGAACATAAGTTGTTAACCCCAGATTTAGTCGAGCAAGCCTCTGAGGATGTTAAGCTGATTTGTCAAAGACTTAAGACAGCTTAGAGTCGATAAAAGAGCCATGCGGATGCTCGACGGAGACCACTTGAGTTTTTTATTGGGGATTTGGTGTTTTTAAAGTTTCTCCATCCAAAGGGATCATGAGATTTGGCCGAAGAGGTAAGCGTAGTCCTCGCTATATCGGGCCATTTGAAATCTTAGACCGTGTAGGAGATGTCGCATATAGGTTAGCACTACCTCAGGAGCTATCGGGAGTACATAATGTTTTTCATGTGTCCATGCTTCGGAAGTATTATCTGGACCCATCTCATGTCATAAAATATGAGCCTTTGGAGATTCGGGAAGGCATGAGCTATGTGGAGAAGCCGGTTCAGATTTTGGACAAGAAAGAGAAGGTGTTACAGTCTAAGACGATTCCATTAGTTAAAGTTCTCTAGCAATACCATACTACAGAAGAAGCTACATGGGAGCTAGAGAGCTTGATGAAAGAGAATTACCTAGAATTATTTAAGACATAGCCCAATTTAAATTTGGAGGACCAAATTCTTTAAGGTGGGGAGAATGTGAAATCCCTAATTTCTTGTAAATCCCCATAATTGTATAATATTTCCAACTTAAATGATGTAAATAAATATGAAATTTTGATGTATAAGTGATATATGGGACATATATGGAATAAAAGGAATTGAATGGTCAAATAGTCAATAAGTCAAAAAGGTTAATGGCTGAGATGATTAGGAGATAAAGATGCATTAAATGAAAATGCATTGTAATCATCTTCTCCATCACCAAGTTGGCAGCCACATTTCAGCTCTTCCTTTCATTCCTTCCAAGTTCCATTTCACTCACCTTGACAAACACCTAGCTCATGTCATCAAATCGTTAAGTTTACTTAACGAAAATCGTTCCTCGTCACTAGTTTAAGCTATATGTGTAATATGAAAGGCTGAATCAAAGGAATTAAGGAGATATGATTTCTGTCAATATTGGTCACTAACAAAGGTAAGAGAAGAGATTGTTTCTCTTAATTTCATCCTTGATTTGGAGTTATGTGATGTTGGTATAGTATGCTTATGGTGTTAAAATGAAAGAAAGTTAAATGTTGAAATTAATATGATGTTTGTAGCTTTGAAGAGTTGAAAAGAAAAGAGTTGATTCCAACCAAGTGATTGGATTATCGACTATTTGAGGTAAGGAATATATGTAACGGACATAAAATGACTATGTCTGCATGTTTTAAATGTTTTGGAATGAAACAAAAGTTGATTGAAGTGCAAGAAGTTTACATTTCGAGCTTTCCTCCTAGTTACCAAATTGCTAGGAGCAGCCGACTACCTTAAGTAGTAGCCGACTGCCTAGAGACACCTAAAGCGTAGATTTTCGAAAACCGATTCAAGCCAGTCGACTGCTATATAAGCCAGTCGACTGCTATTTTCCAGAAAGCATTCTGTTTCAAAACAGTCGATAGCTATATGACCAGTTGACTGCTAATTACTTGAAAAGTATTCTGTTTGAAAAACTTATCGACTGCCCTGTTTTCAGAAGCATTCTGTTTGCGAAAACAATCAACTGCTATATGACCAGTCGACTGCCTTTTCTCACGAAGTATTCTGTTTCAAAACCAGTCGACCGCCTTTTCTCGGGATGTATTCTGTTTCAAAACTACTCGACTGCCTTAGGTGTTTTCGGAATTTTGAAATATCGAAATATTAAAAGAAATTAATTTTCATAAATCAAGATATGTGATAGTAGTCGACTGCTATACAAAACCAGTCGACTGCCCTGTTTGTAAATGAGGTTTTAAAGCCTACTTTATACAAGCACATTTGTATTACCAAAAAGAAGTATATAACAAACGTTTTGAGACTATGGATTACTTGATGATCATGCATTATCTGTATCCAACTAAGAGACTCTGATCAAGTCCTCAGTATTTGTATCTGTACATGGTTGAGGAACCCTAGTCTGGTCCTCAGTGCCACAGATGTCACCTGAATAGTGTTCACTGTGGCCTATCGACATTGGCCAATTGTCTTAGTTATGTTTGGCTAAGGGAGGATTCCTGGCCCATACGTGGGTACGCCATTTATTTGACATCTCTCAGGATTATCCCTTACGGGATATATGTGCGGTATTCCTTATGAGATTTATTTGGTGCATGATTCTGTTGAACTGTTAATAGTCTCCAATTTATTTGAAAGATATCTGTATATGTGATTTCAAGTGATTTAAGGCATATGCAAGTATTTGAATAAATTGAATATATGTAAGAAATTTACATGATGATGCATATGCCACTATCTGATTTATCTGAATATGTATTACTGGATTTATTTACTTGTACGAAAGTGAATTATGAGATTTGATATTTGATTTCAAAGGTTTCCACATGACATTATAGAGCCAAGCAAGAACCCTGCATATAGTGGCATAGTACGCTCTTTTACATATGTTTCTTACTGAGCGTAAACTCACCCCTTTACAATCATTTTTCATATAGATTACTTGAAGTGAATTCCGCTCCAGATAGAGGAGCTTATTTTTGGGATATTATAGTGTATCTTCAAGATACGCTTTCCCATAATTTCTGAAGGTATACTTATTTGTTATGCACTTCAGATTTTGTATGCCAGACGGTGCTACAATACATTGATGTATATTAGATTGTTTGGGGATGTAAGTCATGTAAGTTATATATGATATGTGAGATCCTGTGGAGTTGACAGATATGTATAAAATTTTTTTTTTTCATTTTAGTTGAAATTGAGATCGTTGTGCTAAACGATTAAGGATAAAGCATAAGAAGTGAGAAATGAGGACATTGACGAACAACCTAACCACCCCTATGTGAAAGTAAAGAATATGTGTTAAGTGATATTTGGGAGTGACGAGGATGTCACGATTTAGTCCTTAGAAACAACATCTTTACGATTCCATTCAACATAAACATCTATTATTGAATCATGACAGCGTTTGTGCCCTTTATTGACACAAGACCAATTCACGATTACAAATACTAGTGACTACATTAACAATAGATCTTAGTGTGGCTGTGTAGCAAGAAAATCACACCCAGTAATGATCAAATGTGTTTCTTTCATTGTCAGTCCTCCAATTTCTCCTTAACTCATCAAGAAATCTGATTTCTTCGTAACTCATCGAGAAATCTATTTGGCAATCAGATGTGCTGGTATGTCTCTTCCTTCTCCTCGAGGTTATAAAGTGGTATCATTTACCGAGACATACTCCCATTGACACAAAGTCAATTTCACAATTTTCTTAGATGTACATGAACCAAACTATCAACATGATAGCACATGATATAAACCAATGATGATCATCAACCAGCATTTTAAGTGAAACATAACATAAATATTCCAAACATGAAGTGGTCTCAACATATTATGATGTATAACATAAGAGTTCAATCACAAGTAACACACTCCCACTAAACTAATACATTAAAAAACCATAAAACACCCATGTGAGATCCCACATTTTTAATCACTGTCAATTATCATCTATGAAGTCAGGAATACTAGATATGTTACAATTGTTAAAAATGTTCATCTTTTGTAGGTACAAAAAGGGAACTGGAAGGTGGGCTCCACTAGCCTTTTAGTGTTCCGATGATGATGAAATTTGAAAGACTCAGTATTTTGAGCCAAACATGATAATGGTAAGAATTTGCACCTCAAACTCACTTACTTGTGTTTTGAAAAGTGCAACAAATTTGAAAAATGACAATTAAGTCCATAGGCTATTGGAATATTTGTAAATAATAGCCAAATTAAGTTGATTTAAGACCAACTAATTATTGTGGGAAAGTCTCCATGAAATAAATTTCTAGGCTATGTGGACTGATAAACTAAATTAGATGTAAGAGTAGAAATTTATGCGATTTGGTGGTTAGGGGTATTTTGGTAATTTCATCCAATTGACCAGACGAATCTCAATAAAAGCCCAATCCCTAATTAGAGAAAATTAAATTGAAATGTTTTATGGTTAAATGAAATATTGTGGAGATTGGATAGACTATTTTCAATGAAGTCAAAAGGTGAAGGGTGAAAGTGGAAAGGTTCTTTAAATATAGAGGCATTTTAGTCATTTGCACCATAAATTGCTAAAATTTATGGAAATTTCCAGCCTTCTCTTCATCATTTTTGGCAGCCATCCTTTCTTTCTCACTTTCCACCATTGTTGAGAGCTTGAAGAAAGAGAAAGTTAATAGAACACTATCCAAACCCCCTCAAAACCCAAAACACTCTTCACTAAACCTACTCAACTCTTAGAGCTCTGCATCTTGGCATTTAAATCAATGCTTAAAGTGGTCATTTGCATGGTGAGAGGACTTTACAAGATTCAATCAAGGTAACCTAGTGAGAGAAAGCTTATGTTTCCATGGTTTTGGATTTATGGATTATGTGTTTGAGAAGGTTAAGAATGTAGTTTAATTCAAATTGAGCTAAAATCAAAAGAATGATCATTTTAGGGTTAAGAGTTAATAGTTTCCATGCATGGGTACGATGTGGTTGAATATGAAAATGGTGTAGAGTTAATATGGTGTAAAGTTAACCCATAGATTTAAGCTTAAAAATGGAAGAAACGAGGTAGTTGATGGAAATGGAAGCTAAATTTCGAAGTTGAAAAAATAATCTATCTGGGAGTAGCTGACTGCCCAGACATAGAATTTAGATATTTTTGTCATAACTGCCTTTAAACTAGTTGATCGCCTTGAATAGCAACCGACTGTCCCTGTAACCGACTTAAGTCAGTTGATTGCTATCTATACCAATTGATTGCTTTTAACTCAGAAGCATTTTGTTTGAAAACCAGTCGACTGCCACCTACACCAGTCGATTGCTTTTTACTTAAAAGCATTTTGTTTCAAAACCAATTGACTACCCTATAATCGTAACAATTTTCGTCCCTAGACTCGATTGCTAGACGATTTTTGAAAACCACAAAAAGAACTCGCCACCAATCTTTTTTTGGCTAGGTGTGATTGGCCACCTAAAAACATTTATCTTTTCAATAAAATTTTAAATTAATCAAATTTTATTAAATAGACAATTTTTGGTCTGTAAAATCAAAGTTTGGGATCAAGAGTTCGGTTACGCGTGGGGAAGGATTAGCACCCTCACAACGCCCGTTAAAAACGTTACCACTTAATCTTGTATTATCCTTTGATCTTAATAAAATGGTCTGAGTTAAACATTTAAAAAGAACTCCATTTATTTTGAAATAATTTTGTTATTTATTTTATTTTGAAATATTAAATTTTATTTTTTATTTAAAATAAATAAAAATCTTTTGTATTGAAAATTATTTCGAAGTACCCCAATACTCTTGGAAGCATTTCGGATAATTTCCTCACCTATAGATTTCTTAAGAATCACTACTTGCAAATCTATAGAATCCCATCTTCGAGAAATTTGCACTTATTTTGCAATTTCATGAATGCATATGATGCAAACAAGGTATAAATGATGCGTATGAAAAATCTATTGCTTATTTTATTTTCATTTTTTATTTATATTTTATTATAATTATTTTGAAATTTATTGATTTTATAAAATTTTATTTTTATTGAAAAATCATGCTAAATATTATAATACACTGGAAATGTCTAGCAGATTCTTCTCACGTTGTAACATCCGGAATTATAAAATTCCAAACTAATTTTTTTCCATTTCAATACTATCTTTCTTATCCTCTTATTCGGTATCAGTTGGTTTGCGTTCGGTATCGATGTAAGTTCAATATACAAGTTTCATTTCAATTATATCTTTATACCATTAAATAAGTTAACCCATAGATAATAAATATAAATCCAAAATAAAATCTATAGCATAATATTTAATATTTTATTTATAACAATTAGATATAATTACATCCCACAAAAATTTATATACAATCTTTAAATCAGTTATTACACTATTTAAATACTAATATTTATCTACTGCTGCTGTGCATATACTAGTTTGAATATAAATGTAAAATTCTATATATACCTGGCCATTGAGCACTTTAAACTTCTAGTAATTCTCTTCAACTATCCTATCGCAACGGATGGTACGTACATTGGTGAGCTATTTGGGATGGTGAGTAAATGGGTGAGTTTTGGGAAAGCCCAGTAAGAAACATAAATAAAAGTGTATATTATATGTAGTTAAATAAAAATAATTTATTTAAACTAATTATGAAAGAAGCAAATTAAATGTAAATGAAAATATTTATTACCTAATAGCTTACTAGGGGATAGTATAGGAAGGATACTATAGTCGGCTTGGTAACCGGGTAGAGTATGAGAGGTACTTTGAAGTACCTATCGTGTTCCGATCCCTAGAAGCGACTATAGGAAATAAAATATTGTCGATGAAATAATCATGTAGTATAAAACATTAATAATTTCATGTAGTTTTCAATCAATAACAATATATAAAACAATTCTATGATGCAATTTCAATATGCAATTTTAGTTTATAGTGTGGTAACAATTTCAAGATCATGGGATAATGCAATAATTCCAGTAATTTCATTTAGTACAGTACATCAATTCATTTAAAATCATTAAAATACGATAAATGCACTTGTATCGAGAAAACACATACTATAAAACTCGTATCACTTCTTTCGTCACTTTTAACTCAAATCATGTACTATCCTCATAAATCAAATTATTCAATAAATCAATCATCTGTTAAATATCACATATCAGTAGAAATTAATCCCCCAGAGATTCATGCATGCACTATATATCGTAAGGAATCTGTATAGGAAGGCTAAGGATCCAGAACTCCTTAGCCAATCCTGCGAAACATTGTAACGAATGGCCATCGTCGATCACTCACAGTTCGCACTGGTCAAGTGCTCATTGTGTAAACCTGTGGGTTTAACCATAATTCCCACAATCATGTCATGTAAGGGGAAGGTTTGGGACATCCCTCAGCCTAATCATCGCTATCTCGTATGCACGATCATCATGGAGACATCAATTTCATAGAATCCTTTCATATAAATCATGTCATATAACTCAGTTCATGTAAATCATTTCACATAATTCAATTCATGTAAATCAATACATGTATAATAATAATAATAATAATAATAATAATAATAATAATAATAATAATAATAATAATAATGTATTTCATGTAAATCATATCATGTAACTTCATGTAAATCATTTAATGTAATTCAATGCATGTAAATCATTTCATTTAAATCTATTCATGTAAAACATTTCATGTAATGCAATATTTAGACTTGTAGGAATTAAAGATAAATTCTATCTTTTGTATTCGGAGAAATTGGGTAAGGAACGATTAAATCTAAATTTCCGAAAATTTTCAATAACATATCCTATGCAACTTTTATACATATTCCTTACCTCTATTTCCACGAAATGTTAGAATCCGGTAGCATCTTTATGTTCCTTTATTTCACGAACTGAACACTGCATAGTAATTCCAAATACATTTAAAATTTCATATTTCCAACTATAATAATATTTATCCTATAAATTTTTATATTCTAATTGGAAATATTCAATAATTAATTATTTTATTTTCTACCAATTACCAAAACACAATTTCTATTAAATCCCATTTTCTCTCTAAATCCCATGTTATCAATAATTCTAATAAATATTCTAGTAATTCTTGTCTTCTATTTTATCACTTCCCATGGTAAATTAAATTAAATTTATTTCATTTTCTATTTAAAATTCCATATATATAACCAAAATGAGTATTCTATAAATTCCTATTTTCCATTTTATCAATCTCAATAATTTTATTTATTTAATTCCCTACTAATTTCCTTAACTTGACTACATTTAAATTGAGATCTTTTCCCCAATTCTTACCCATAATTCAGATTTCAATTCCAATAATTATTCTATTAATTTCTTATTTTGTATTTTAATAATGTCCTATGAATCCCTGAACACTATTAAGTTTGTATCCTTTTCCCAATTTAATTCCTTATTATAATTATAATGAATATTCCATACATTTTTTTTATTTTCTATTTATCATGCTCAACCATTATTTTATTTTCTAGTTAATTATCACAATGAAATTTTCAATTAAATTATATTCTTTTCTTCCAATTCTCTCCACCAATATCATGTGATATTTTCATTATGGTCAAATTACTATTCTTGGATTTCACTTAACGTTTTCCAATTTCTAATTTTTCTAATAATTCTTATTAATGTTATTATTATATTATTTCTTACTTATTAACCTTTAAATTAAATATTTAATGCTATGTAATATGGTTAACCAATTTCCTATTTACCTAAGGTGCTGTTTGGTTGGGGGAATTTTAGATTACTGGGGGGAATTTTTTTTTCGTCAAATGATTACCATGTTTGGTTCACGGAATAGAATTCCAACCAGTAATTTTTTTTTTACCAACAGTGCAAAACAGTGCAAAAATGGGGGGAAAATGATTCCCTTCTCATCTTGAGGTATTTTTTTTTCCAGGGGGAATCCAATTTTTTTGCCAATTTTACCCTCCAATAATTATATTTTGTCACATCCCATAACCACATTTTTCACGTTTTTCTACACAACTTATCTGGTTAGGCTGTCTGTGATACTTCACTTTTCATATTCATTTAACTGTTAAATATAAAATTTATATTATCAATTACATCCCCTATTTTAATGCTCAAGAAAGTAGTACTGAAAGTAAGTCTAAATACAGAAAATAAATGATCATACCTCACATTATAAATCAAGCTGTCGTAGTGTCTCCAAATGCGTAGCTCGTAATCCTCAGATGTCAGATCTCTTAGTCCTCGAAAATCTGAAATGTTAATATTAAGGGGTGAGCAAACCACGGCTCAGTAAGAGAGTTATATGCAACACTTGATATTCAGCTACCTATATGCTGAAAATAATTTTTTTACTTTCTTTAAATCTTCCTAGAGGCTCTAGGCTCATATGTAGGAAGGATACTACAGTCGGCTAGGGATCCGGATGGAGTAAGGCAGGTATTTTGAAATACCTGTCTTGTCCCGAAACCTAGAAGCAACTGTAGAGAATACTATATTCCTTGTTTTCGAAACGATATAATTTTCGTTTTCACAAAGTAAAAAACTTATTTCTTTTCACTTCCGTACAATTTAAAACACGTGACAGTTCAGTAATAAAACAGTGGTTTCCTTCAATACAGTTAAAACACATGACAGTACAGTAGCAAAACTTGTAGTTTACTTTCTTTCTCATCAGTACAGTAATCGTATCTTACAGTTCAGTAAAACAGTAATATTCAATACAGTACCATTCGATAAAACAGTATCTTGCAAATCAATAAAACAGTAAACAGTAGCTACCAATTCAATAAACAGTATACGGTAGCTTTTAGTTTAGTATCATGGAGACCAGGCAACACCCTACATATATCATGCTATAATAATATCATCCCTAATAGGGGAAACACATGAGATCTATGACCATAGTCTATGGGGTCCACAGTGTGCGCTGATCAGGTGTCCACTGGAGACGCTGATAGTAGGATCAGTATCTATCAGCAATAACACGTGACACGTGAGCATGATACGGGGCCTAACAGTCTCAAAACAATAAATACGTGATATAAACCCCATTTATGAAATCACTTTCACTAAATATAAGTTTAATCAATTCACAAATATTCATAAGGAAAATATTTTCATCTTATGAATAACATTTATAAAAATATTCATACTGGGGTCATCATTCCTGAAAATATTCTAAACATTATAGAACATTATAAATCATATTTTCCATACGGTTAAAACAGTTTATAAAATAATCACTGTAAAACATAAAAGGTCATAACTGTCCTTTTTCACCGTAAAACATATACGCACGCTTTTTCGTGCTTTCTATCAAAAACATGGTTTTCAAAGTTATCGGGATTCAAATAAATTATTTTTATGATTTATGAAAAATCAAAATATTTATTTTCTAAATCACCACTCTCGTCCCGTGTTTTCTCTATAAACACATGCGGAGACCTTTTAGCTTCAAAATACTGTTTTTCACCTTTAATTACCTTTATGGAATTTTCTATAAACACTTATTCTCACAACTGAACTCATGAAGGTTATTTATAAAATCAAGTGAATATTTGAAGGAAGATTAGTAAAATATTCACTTTGGTCCTTTTTATTTTTTCACCTCGTTTCTGTGACGACTCGGGTGCACCCACAGGCCACCGCCCGAGCTCACTCAACCGTATTGTCCGCTTTGCGGTGCACCACACAGGCCACCGCCCCTCACGGATTTATCGGGAATAAATTCCCAATTCGCGTCCCCCAGGAGGTTCGAACTTAGGACCCTTAAGTACCTAGTTCTTACACTCCTGGTACCTAGGTCCAATGGTTAGTCGTTACTCGAATCGCTTGGATGTCAAGGGTTCGAGTAGCGGCGGACGCGAAAGAAATCCGTGAGGAGCGTTGGCCTGTGGGTGCACGCCATGTGGCGCGGTGGCCCCAGGTGCACTCCAGAGCGGACAATACGGTTGAGTGGGACCGGACCAACGAGAACCGGGGCCCCACAGTTTCGCGTAAAATATCACCTATCGGAATAAATTTAGGTGATTTCCTTTTTCACCAATTTCAAAAACATGAATAATTTAAAATTAAACATCAGTATATTCATGTTTTCTGAAAACTAATCGATTTCTCGATTTTCGTGTTGAAAATAGTTTCTCGTGATGAAAAATCATTTATTATGATTTTTGGTAATTTTTCCAATAATTTTCGACAGTATAACAGCTGCCGATTGGCTAGCCTCCTGCAAGGAAAATATAGTTTAAATCTCAACCGGTAAATCACCACAATTTTCCAACCGATCATTATCAATAGCATTTATAAAAATTAAATGCATAATTTAAAACATGTGTGCCAAATATCCTTACAGGCTGCACATGTCTCCCTTACTTGTCTCCGGTCGGCGACTGCCTCTCGAAGGTCGCTCCCATGTTCACCTCGCCCAATTTTATCGGCTCGGTCATCGAGGGAATTTTCTGGAATTTAAATTCTAAAAATTAGAATTTTTTCATACTTTATTCAAATTAATTACTCGGAAATAATTCCCGAATTCCTTATCGAATTTCTCGGATTTTTGAGTTTCCCGGGATTTCCTGTAATTTCTGAATTCTCGGGAATTTTCCAAATTCCCGGAATTCCTTTTCTCTTCCTCTTTCTTCTTTTTCTTTCTTCTTTCTTTTTCTCTTTTCTTTTCCTTTCTTTTTCTTTTTCCTTTTTCTTTTCTTTTCTTTTTCTTTTTCTTTTTCTTTTTCCTTTCCTAGCCGGACCCGTCAGACCGGTCAGACTGGTTCACCGTCGGTTCTTCTCCGGCGACTGATTCTCAGGCGGTTCGGTGGCTCCTCAGCTGGCCGGCGTTGAGACGAACTTGCCGGTGACCTCAGCTCAGCCTGGATCGGTGGCACGGCGGCGGATCTACTCGGTTTTGCCTCGGTTTCTTCTCCTCCTCTGTCGGCCTTCCTCCGCCGTCGTTGGCCTCACCGGTGGCTCTCTTCTCCTTCCCCTCACCTCCACCGAGGTTGAGGTGGCGGTGGCGGTGCCTGGACTGGCCGGCACCGCTGTTTTCTCTTCCTCTTTTTTCTTCAGCTTTTTCGCCGGTTTTGCCTCTGTTTCTTTCCTTTCTTCCGTCGTCGGTAGCTTCTTTCCTTTCCTCTTCGGCCGGCGACAGCGTCTCTACCCCTTTCCTTTCTTGTCTCGCCGGCGGCAACAGTTGTTGCTACCGTCGGCCTCTGAATCGAGAAGAATCGGGTTTTCCCGATTCTTCTCTTCTTTCTTTTTGTATTTTATTTTAATTATAATTATATTTATAACTATATTATAAATATAATTATATTATTTTATTATATAGTTCTTTGTACTATATATTATATAAATATATATTATATATTAATAATATATATATTTACACATAAAAAATGTATATTTTCATATACTTTAAATTAAATAACATTTATATATATTTATATATATAAATGTAATAATAAAATATATATTGTATTTACAATATATATATATATATATATATATATATATATATATACAACTTTAAAGTAAATTATATTTACTTTTCTTATATATGTATATATTTTTATATAAATATATATATATATATATATATATATATATAAAATGTCATATTTGCATACATATGTATTATTTAAATTTACTAAATAGTATATGTACATATATATACTAATGTATATTAATATATACTATATAGTATTTCAATACATATGTATTGTATAAAAATATATTTATATAATATCTAATTATATAAATATATTTCTTGTTCTTTTCTCATTTTCTTATTTAATTTGGATTTCCATTTATCCAAATTAAATTTTCTCCTTTCATTATTTCTTAAATTCACATCTTATTCTTATTTCCAATTTAATTTTCTTCACTCAGATATTTCTAATTTTCATCACTTCCTCGATTCACGAAATTTCCACACATTTTCATATACTTGAAATTATATTTATTTATTCCACTTATCTATTTTCTTTAATATTAATTTCCAATATTAATAATTTCCAAATATTGAAAAATTTACAGTTATCACATATTTTGTTTCCATTTTTCCGCTAAACCTATCTAATATTACAACCATGTTTTTTTTTCTTATTTTGATGAAGGGAAAAATGAATTCAAAATCAAATGTACCAATAATAAGATGGACCCTATGATTTTTGATTAATCAAAATCAATTTAATATAGTAATAGTTTGTTAAATCAAAATAATTTATATAACAAAAACCTTATAAAAAAGGGACAAAATAAATAAATAAATAAATAAATGAGTATCTAAATCTTTTTCTTTTAATTCAAGTTATCAAACCCAATGTTAATTCAAATATGAAGACGGAAAGATTTAAGAAAGCAATCCATTAAAAAGGAAGGTATTATCATGAAATAATTTACTTATTCAATATCCTATAAACAAATGGAATAATTAATTAACTTGTGTTAAAGAAATTAATTAATATTCCCCAAATGAATAAACTTAATAAATAAATAAATAAATAAATAAATATGTTAAAATAACTTCTATCAATGTGTTATTCATTTTAAATCAACTATTTATTTACTTTAATACAAAAGGGTAGTACAATAAAATTTACCATTTAGTAATTTTAAATTCCTTGAACCAAACACAGAAATCTTATATTCCCACCAATATAACCAAACACAGGAATATAATATTCTCAAGAATCCATCAAGTAAAATAATTTTTCGTCAAATGATTCCTAAAGGTAATCCTAAATTCCGTGAACCAACGGCCCCTAAGATTCATTTTTTTTTTCCAAATTCAATCTCATTATTTAATTAACCTATATATATGATCTTTAATTATTTTTCTCCAAGTCCAAGTTTTACTAATACCTATCTTAATATTAATTTATTATTCCCTAACTATTAAATTATAAAAATTTCCACATAAAAACCCATCTTTTAAGTTTGGTCAAATACTCTAATTTACTCTAACTCGTTCATTTATCAAATTTAACTTTATAATTATTCTTCATTAGTTATATGCACCTATTCTACATCATCCTTCCATTAGAAATTGCATCAATATCATCCCTTTTAAGCCTTGGCCGATTGTTCACCTTCATGGCCAAGTACCCATTCATGAATTTTACCCATTATTTTCCAATTCAAATTTTACAAATAATCCTTCTTCATTATTTATATAAATTCCAAAATCAACATATATTAAAATTGTATCAACGTTTCTTCCTTGTCCTTATAACCGAATGCTCCCATGGCTTAATCTCTAGTGTTTTTTTTTTTTTCATTTATTTTCTTCTTAATTTAACTTAGGAATTTTTTTCCTACTCATTTAGAATTTCATCAATGCCATTCTTAAGTGAAACTCATCATCATCATCATCGTGCAGCTCATGCCACAGCCAGTATTGCTCATCATTCACACCACTTTGTTGCTTTCAATTTATCATTCATTCAATCTCACTTATAAATTTTTATCTACTTCACTTAGAAATTTCAGCAAACACTTTAAATTCATCAAATTAAACCAGCATTGTCCAGTCCAATTCATGGCCGGTTAGCTCCCTGTTCATGCCATTTTGTTGTTTCCTGCAATATCACTTATTCCCAGTTCTCATCCAAGTTCCATTCATCAACTAAAATTAATTCCTACCCCAACAAACATTAAAATCACAATAAATCCATAAAGCCCCCTCCATGGCCGAACCTCCCTATGTCCTTTACTCTCTAATTTGATTCAATTCAAGACTTAATTTACATCATCCATGCATAAACAAATGAAAAACCATAGCTGGAAACAATTGAAACCTCACCAATTCATAACTTCCTGCCATGGCCGAAACTGTACAGCCACCAAACCGGTTCTGTTTCTTCACGTCAGCCACTCTTCTTCTGAATTTAATATGATATTGATACAACAAATAAGTTTTATCAAGATGGGTGGACGGGTTAATGAAGAAAAGGTGGAGTATACAAGGTTAACGTGAGGAGTTTTGGAAAAAACCCAAAACAGAATCGGCGGTGGCAGCAGGGAAAAGAAAGTCGGTGAGGCAGCAAAATGGCAAGGGGAAGGTCAGTGTTGAAGGCTGATTTGGCTGAGTTTTTGTCTTTGATTTATATTATTTTAATATATAAAATCAGCCCATTGTTAATTAACACATTTATCCCTTTAATTTTCCCATATTTACAATTTTACTATTCTAACTATCTTAATATTTCCAATTTTTCAGATTTAATTTTATTTAAATTCAATTTAATCAACTTAGGTCAATTCTGGTCAACTTTGACTAATTGACCGGCTCCCATATTAAATGACCATTTTACCCTTGTATATTTCATTATTTCTATTTATATCCTATTATTAATTTAATAATTTAAAAATTCAAGTTTAATATTTTTTTTTATTTCTCATATATTTTAATTAAACATGGTCACTTATTGACTCACAAAGTGGTTTGACTTATTATGGGTAGTAAAATTACCAAACTACTCCTTAATGAATATTTTCGGTTTCGTTCACGTTGTTTTTAGCACTTTTACGTAATTCTGTTCACGGACAGGATCCACGTGAAACTTCTTTACGCGAGAATCATCCTATAACAGTATATGGTTTCAAAGTCAATTTAGTTTGACTATTATTCGAAAAAGTTTGTCCGAGATATGGACACGATTATCATTTTCGAATTTGTTTCTAGCTTTTCGAAATACGCTCAACGAGGTAATTTTGAGATATAGATTCTTGCTATGTTCATATTTCATCTCAAATATCAACATTTTAGGGTCTCACTTCGATTTAGGCAGAGAAAGTCCTGGTGAAGCCCTCACCGAGTATCTCCCTGAACCTTATCGAACAGACCCTTCATTAAATATTTTAACAATAAATTCTCTATTTTAAATTCCTACACTCTATAGCTTATATTGAATATAAGAAAATTGGGGTCTTCACATATCTATAGATCAATTAGGAATCACTACTTGTGAATTCCGTAATATGTCATCATCGAAAATTATTTATATCTTATTTACTTATTCATTTTTTTATTCGCTTGTTTTTATTTATTTTTATTTATTTATTTTTAAATTAATTTATTTCATAAAATCGAAATAAATCACTTAAATGTTTCAATACACTGGTAACATTTAAGGATTTTTATTCGACCTTAAGGATTATCAAAGAATCACTACTTGTCTGTACCAAAAAAGAATCACTACTTGTGATTTCTAAGAAATCCTATCATCGAAAATTATTTATTTATTATTTTTTCGCTTGTCTTGAAGCCACTTAATTAAACTTTTTTAGTTCCTTTTATTTTGTAACCATTTTTATTTATTTATTATTATATATTATTTTGGAGACAATTGCTATTAATTCATTATTTTAATCATCTTTCTAACGTATATGTAAACACAGTAAAACATGCTAAAGATCATTTTAAAAAAACAAAAATATAAAAACGACTAATGGATTCATAAGAAACAATTTAATGGAGGAATGAAATTTATTATACTAAAATACATACCAAAAGCTTCGTTGTTGGCTTAAACGGTGCTTCACAAGGAATTGAGATCTTTTGCCACTTCCATAAAAGCTTTTCCTTCTTCCGTGTATTATTATTATTATTATTATTATTATTATTATTATTTTAAACTTTGTTTTTCAACACACCCTAGACTTGGACGTTTTAAGATTGTAGCAAGCAAAGCAACAGCATAGGGCAGTGCAAGGTACGAGCTTCACGTGGCTTGGCTTTTCATCTTAAGAAAAACATGGCAGGCAAAATGGGCAGTGGCAACTCGGGGCAGGGGCGTTGAAGGATGGGCAGCAACCCTGAAGCAGCTATGGACGGTGCAAACAGAGGATGTGGGCAGCGGTGCAGTGTGGTTGGCGATGATGATGCGGATTTGCTACTAGACAGCAGGGATGCAGTGGAGCTATCAAGGGCAATGCAGGGGCAATGGCGTGGCGAGGGACAGTAGTGCAGAGAGGCAAGCAGGGCACGCGGTACAAGCACTGGTGCAGGGCTAGAGTAGCTGCAGTGGAGTGAGTATACAGGGATGAAGATGGCTCGGGTTTGCTGGGCAACAAAGCGCGGAGACAGCAAGGCAGGGATGCAAGGCAATGATGGCGCTGACAGGATGTGATTCAGTGAATGCAAAAGGGGTGATGGGCTCAGCAAAGGGCAATGATGACGATGCAGGGGCTGGCTTCACGCGGCAATGTAGCAGTGCAGTGATGAAGATCAGTGGTGGTGAACAGATGATGATGGTAGAGGTGGCGAGATGAAGATGAGCAAGCAGGATAGTGTGATCTAGATGATGAACAAGACCGCTCCCTTTTTATTTTTGTTGTTTTATTTATTTTAATAAAGAAAATAATAGTTTTAAGGCATTCACCCCATGATTATGGGCTTTTTTTTTGTTTGACCTTCCTTTTTTTTTATTTATTTCCTTTTTTTCCTTTTTTTAATTTTATTTTTGGTATTCAATTTTCAAATTTATTTCATTTTGATTATTCCTTTTTTGCATAAATTGTTTCCTTTTATTTATTTATTTATTCATATTTGGTAGAAATCTCCCATATCAACTTTGGATTTAATTTTGGTGAGTGCATGATGCATGAGTTGACTTTATTTTATTTATTTTTTGATTTTTTATTTTTTCTAAAAATTGCTCGAACAAAATTAAGTGTCTACAACTGCCCCTCTTTGCTCAATGCTAAGAATAAGGAATTGGGCAAAGATTTTAGATAACAAGTTTGTCTGAATTTTCTTGTTTTTTTTTTAATTTTTGACCAACGTTCGATTTATTTTAGAAAATAAGTTCGATTTGAAACAATCACCTTGACTCCATACCAAGGCTTGACTTATTTTAGAGAAATGAATTCAAATTTGAAACAAAATACCTTGACTCCTTACCAAGGCTCGTCCATTGAAAAAAGGGATTCGATTTTGAGACACACTACTTTGACTCCCTACCAAGGCTTGATCCATTGAAAAATGGATTTGATTTTGAGACACACGACCTTGACTCCCTACCAAGGCTCAATTCATTTTAAAGAAATGATTTTGATTTTGATTTTGAAACACAATATGTACCTTGACTCCAAAACCAAAGCTCAATTCATTTTAGAAAAACGAATTTAATTTTGAAAAACAATACCTTGACTCCCTACCCAGGCTCAATACATTTTAGAAAAACGAATTTAACTTTGAAAGACAATACCTTGACTCCCTACTAAAGCTCCATCCATTTTAGAAAAATCAATTCGACTTCGAAATACAATACCTTGACTCCTTATCAAGGCTTGATCCATTTTGGAAAAATGAATTCGATTTTGAAACATAATACCTTGACTCCAGTACCAAGGCTCGACCCATTAGAAGAATAGATTCGATAAAAGAAGATTTTTTTTTTTAGAGAAATTCACATATTTGGAGCAAAGAAAAAATTCCATGATTCGCAAAAATTTTGAGATTCGCATCTAGAAAAACTTGAAAATTTACATCATAAGAGATTCGCATCTAAACTTGAAGATTCACATTCTAAGAGTTTCACATCTTGACTTGAAAATTCACATTCTAAGAGTTTCTCATCTTGACTTGGAGATTCACATCCTAAGAGTTTCCCATCTTGACTTAGAGATTCACATCCCAAGAATTTCACATCTTAACTCGAAGATTCGCATTCTAAGAGATTCAAATCTTAAGAGTTTCTCATCTTGACTTGGAAATTCACATTCTAAGAGTTTCCTATCTTGACTTGGAAATTCACATCCTAAGAGTTTCCCATCTTGACTCAAAGATTCACATCTCAAACGTTTCACATCTTGACTTAGAGATTCACATTCTAGGAGATTCACATCTTGACCGGAAGATTCACATTCTAAGAGTTTCGCATCTTGACTCAAAGATTCACATCCTAAAAGTTTCATATCTTTAGAATTTTACGTCTTGACTTGGAGTTTCTCATCCTATGTCACGGTTCAAAATACTGTATACTTTACTAAATTCACGTAAATAAACACAAAAAGGTTGGACTCGTTTGCAGTGTCACTTAATTTCCAAATAAAAATTTATTATTTATATACAAAACCTAAGATTCAAAACTTACAGAAATTCATTTACAAGAAATTTACATCCTAAGTTTATTATACATAGAGGTAGTACTGTACAAAAATTTGAATATATAAAAGTAAAATTAGTATATCTCGACGAGTCTGCAAAGTCGCCTTAGGAATATCGGAATTAGGTCATTCTATAAAGCAGACCTGATCTCATTGCAAGTAATCTAGGAGTGAAAAACAAAGGGGTAAGCTAATGTGCTCAGTAAGGAATATCTATACGAAAGCTGATATAACGTATCCTATATGCAGATTTCATAAACAGATATTTATAAGAAATCATGAATTTAAAATATGAAATAAAGTTGGCACGATCTAATAGGAAGGATACTATAGTGGGTTGGGTAACTAGATGGAATATGAGTTTCGTGTTCTAGTATCCAAAGCCACTATAGGGAATTCATTTGATTTAATTAAATCGCAAACTCAATTATAATTCCAATATCTTGAAAAATACAATTTACTTACATTAGAAAATTATACAATTTCTTCGTAAACATTACAAATCATATTTATAAAAATTTATGGCAGACCATTCAAATAAATAACTTCACAAAATATCATATTCATATCATGGAACATAAAATAAGGATATACCGAAATCATAAATATATCAAAACTAGGAGTGCCTAGGTCTAAGTTAACCAGGGATTTACCACCCCAATATAATTTTAGTGGAGACTAGGCTACACCCAATAGACACATGTACTATAATAGATATATGACCATAGTCAGGGAACCACAGTGTCTGCACTAGCCAAGTGACACTTGTTGGAGCTAGAAGACTGGGCTAGAGCAACAACAATCAGAACGGAATGGAAATGCATGTACCCGCAAGTAGCTACGGGGCCACAGTCTCAAAACATTTAAAATAAATATTTCAAAGCTGTTTATGGAGATAAATTAAATTAAACATATCTTAAATAAATTCATAACATCATATAATCTCAAAATCATGTAATCAACATATGTTATTTCACAAAACATAATATCAAAACAGTATTTAGCCTTGCAAATATTCAATATAAACTTCACAATGTTAGCAAATATTTCAATACAAATAAATTTATAATTAATTAGCTAATTTGAGGCATGTAATGAATTTGTGATTTAATTATATAAATTCATTTCTAAGAATTTAAATTCAACCTTATAAAATCAATTTCTCATATTTCAAAATTCATGCTAAAATGATATTTGTGAATAACATAGGTTACTTAGAAAATTTTTGGTAGCATAATAGTTTATTCAACCTAATTCCTCCTGCATAAAAGTCTAGCTTCAAACCACAATTCATAGTTCCAAAATTCTAACCCCTCCTGCATAAAAATCCAGCTTCAAATCACAATTCACAGTTCCAAAATTCAATCCAGAATATTTATCTAAATTCCACCAATTGTACTTTTCATCAAATCATGTAACACTATATCCCTACGCTTCATACAAATATCCCTTACCTCTTAGTTTCCCGCTAGACACCTCGTCAGCACCAATAGTACCTTCGAATTTAGAGGCTGCAAATTATTATTTAAACTTGATAAATTCACTATATTTTATCTAAAAAAATATTTAACTATTTAAATATGAATGCATTCTCTGTAAAAATTATCTAAATGCAGTCTAATTTCTGTCGATACAAAATTGTAACTTTTGCTACATAAGTCCGTTTTTTATTCCAATTGGGCCTAAATTCTCAAAATAATTTATACCTCATTTTAGGGCCTAAATTATATTGAAATTGGCAAGAATTCACCTTCCCCTTCATAAGGCCGTATTGCCTTTCTTTCCTCTACACCTAATATTTCATCAATTTAAGTTTTCTACTTAATCCAAACTTGTTTATTTAATTTTTCTACATCATTCCCACGTGAATTTCACATTGAATAACATCAAAATCATCCTCCCTTAGTCATGGCTGAACCTCCCTTTCCATGGTATATATTGGTTTTCCTCCAATTAAGCTTAATTAAGCTTGATTCCATTCTTTTCATATTTCCTACAATATTTCTACATCAATTACTCATCACATTACATCATACTCATGGACTTGGCATGTCGACCGAAACCCTTGCCTACCCAAATTCATGATTCTAACATGATTCAAGCTTAAATCAACATGTAAACATCTTGATCATATAGTAAATAGGTATAAAATCATGAAAATTTCCAAGGTTCCCATGAAACTCACCTTAGCTGAATTTAATGGGGATCCTTAGACTCTTATTTTTGCTCTTTTGGCACTTGATTTAGGCACCAAATTGAAGAGGACGAGTTTGGTGAAGGAAGTATTTGATTTTAATGTGATTTTGGTAAGTTATTTTCACTTTCTCTCTCTTTTCCAAGCTTGGCTACGGAGGTTTTCTTTTGCTACTGGTTGCTACCGATTTTCAGCCAAGAAGAAGCTGGAAAATTCAAGATAAATTGATATTTTTAAGTCAAATTTACCATTTTACCCTTATACTTAAAGATTTCTTCCAAAATTACCCCTAAACTTTGACTTTGTTGAAAACAGTATGTCTAACCTCTAAAATATTTTATTTAATAATAAATCAACTCTATTTAGCTTGCTTTAATGTTTGGTGAGCCTTTTGTTGAGGTTAGGTTTCTAGTTTTGGTGAAATTACTAAAATACCCCTAACTATAAAATCATGTAAATTTCTATCTTCACTTCTAGTTTCCTCCATCAGTCTAGATATTCTAAAACTATATTTTATAAGGGATTATTTAGTGTAAACAAAGGGTCAAAAGTCCTTTTGGTTTGACTGTTCTTTCCAAAAATTCTAATGGCCTTGGACTAAACCGTCATTTTTTTATTTGTTGCATATTTTTCAAAATATGTAAAAATAATTGAGATTATGGTTAGAACCCTTACCATCATATTTTCTGACCCTAAACATCGAATCCTTGATGTTTCACCTTCATCTGGACCTTCGGGAAACGGTGGGGCCCACTTACTATTTAATTGTAAACCTAAAATAAAATCAGTTATTTATTAATTATAATTATTCCATAATTCTCAATTATATAAACATAATTAAGCCGTACTATAAATTACGAGGTCTCACATCCTAAGTATTCATTGGTTTTGTAGGTTGCATCTAGAAGATTGAAGGTATAATCTTATCATGTATTAATCTCACAATGAAGCTAACTAAATCTCATTTACTCATAAGCTAATTTCATCGGGCTTAAAACCACACAATAATGCCAGTGACATTAGACTTAAACTCTCATCATGACTACAACTATTTTTCTCTAAAGAAACATTTTTTTACTCTTTAAGGAACATTTAACCTTATTGCATTCCTTAATCATTCATTTTCTTTTTTCTTTTATTGTTTTTCAATGATGCAAATGCAAAATGCATGCGCCTATAAAACTATCTATCATAATGATAATAATGCAAATGCTTTCTTGAAATATGCCCCAATGTAAAAGTTAAAAACCATAATGCATGTGTCTTTTAGAATGATGTGAATGCCTAAATGTCAGAAGTCTCCTTTTTCTCAAAATTTCCTTCTTTTTTTTTGGTGTTGAAAATCCATGGCTTTCTTCATTAGAATCATTCTTTTTCTCACAAAGATTATCTTCTTTATTTCCCATCTTGTTGATAGAAACATATGTGTCATCTATATTCAACATTCTTGCTCTCTTTTTGTTTTTGGCCCTTTATCATCTTTAGAATCTTTTCCAAAGTAATGCCAAAAATTTTCATGTATAATTATCATTTATTTATCATCATTTCAATTTCATGACAAATGCAGTTCAGTCACCAATTTCCTCAATCCATTTTGGGAAAGTAAGAACATTAGAAAGCTTGGGAGAATAAAGAAATATAGGAACAAACTTAATAAAGTATAATAAGAAATTGGACAATTCAAAGTGAATAACAATGATAGGTTTTCAATTAAGAAATTGGATAATTTAAAGCAAATGACAATGATAGGTTCTCAATGAAAAATCAGACAATTTTGACAAACTAGTCAAGATTTTTTGAAAAATCTACTGAATTGACATTCTCGATCAAATTAAGTTGCCCCCTAGACCGTGAGATTCTCAAACGATGCTGGTTCTCCTTATGCTAAACCATCTTCTCAAATCTTCAGCTAGATTATCATTCTTTTAACTCAAACAGCCCTTTTAGGTTTTCAATTTGAGCCTTCCCATTTTATCCTTCTTTTCTTTTTTTTTTTAATTTTTTAATTTTCTCCTTTTTTACTTTCTCATTCTTTCCCCCTTTTTTAACATTTTCTTGAAACTTTCATCACTGATATTCCCATCGAACTCCAAACTATTCTTCAAAAATCGCAATCTTATTGTTTCCTGATAGCATCACAAGCATGTCCAAGTTCAATACGTGATTCTCCAATTTTAAGTATTCATAATTGATCAAAATGCACTTTTGAGGCAAGTAATGTAGGCTCAGGTGATGGATTATGAAAAAAATGGATATAATCAGGCCCAAAATTTGTTTTTTAAGGGTAAAAAACCAAAGGATCATTCATCATCATGCAAAGCATGCTTGCCACTTTGTCTCAATTGATTTTTATTTTTGTCATTTTCTCTTCTTCTTCCATTTTTCTTTTTCTTTTTTTTTTCAACTTTTCATTTTCACCCCTCTTTTTTTTTTTACAAGAGGACTTAAACATCAAAGGGTATTTTCTCTTTTATTTTCTCTTGAGATTTTTCATGACCTGAATTTCTTCATTTGTAAACGGGTCTTTTTCAAAATTTGCCCCTTAGTGTGGAGGGTGATCCTTGGTGGGTTTGTTTAAAAAAAAAAACATAATAGGCTCAATAGGGGTGGCAAATCGATAGTTTTACACATGCAGGAAGGATAGATCAAAGATGGCCATTTCTCGTCTCAAATGTAAGTGCTATTATTAAAGAACATTTATTGAACAAGAACAACACAATGGATACAAGAGATTCACTTTTTTCTCATTTCATGCGATTTTGACTTCTCTTAATGTAAGGCCCCAATTCACCAAGTAGGGTCACCTTACTCACCCGTACTATCCGCTTTGGGTCCAGATCACCAAGCAAGACCCTCACGGATTTCTTGAAAAATCATTTCCCAATTCCCGTCCCGCATGTCTCGAACCCTTGACTTCCTCAAGTTGTCGAGACATGCGGGACGGGAATTGGGAAATGATTTTTCAAGAAATCCGTGAGGGTCTTGCTTGGTGATCTGGACCTAAAGCGGACAGTACGGGTGAGTAAGGTGACCTTGCTTGGTGAACTGGGGCCTTACAATAAAACGTGTGTTTTTTTTCTTAAGGCCCTAGACCACAAAGCAGGGTCACCTTACTCACCCGTACTGTCCGCTTTGGGTCCAAACCACAAAACAAAACCCTCACGGCTTTGTCCAAAGGGTCCTGAAGAACTCAGGATAAATCCCCTTGAGCGCGTCCGTAGTGACTCAGACACTTGACTTCCTCATATGTCAAGTCACTACTAACCATTAGGCCTAGGACAATTGGTTAGCATGTCTCAACAACTTGAGGAAGTCAAGGGTTCGAGACATGCGGGACGCGAATTGGGAAATGATTTCTCGAGAAATTCGTGAGGGTCCTGCTTTGTGGTCTGGATCCAAAGCGGACAGTACGGATGACTAAGGTGATCCTGCTTTGTGGTCTGGGGCCTTACACTTAATATGAGCTATCTTTTCATTGCTTTAACAACTTTAGCAATTTAAGGGATAAACATGATCATTGTCTTTGCCAACAGAAATAGAATTTTCAAAATAAAATCCCAGACTATTGTCATGATTGATTGCTTATTCATTGTTTGGATGTTAAGTATGGGTGATATATAAAGGGATGAAAGCAAAGATTTGTATGGAGGAGGACATTTAATGCAAATGCATCTGCCATTTTATTCAAATGATAATAGATAAACTAGCCCTTACATAAAAATTTTTCCTTAAAGCTTATGGGTGTAAGCATTTAAGGAATTGCATTACTTTAGAATAAAAACTCAAAAGTGACAAAAACTTTGACCTTTTCTACCAAAACATTCATCTTCCAAATATTTATGCCTCTCTATGATTTAGCAAAGGGTTCCCATTGACATTTTACTCTTCCTTCTTATCAAAATTTAACAAGCAAACATTGATCAAACTTTGAACCTTGTATTTAAAAGCAAGGCAATTCTCTTTGGAGTGACCTACATTCCAACAATGATAGTCACATCGAGCAGTGGCATCATACCATTTAGGATATGGAGGTTTTAATGGTCCTAGATAAATAGGTGCAACAAGATTATCTCTCACCAATTGTGGAAATAACTCTGTATAGGTCATAGGAATTAGGTCCATAGAGATTCTCCCTTGATTGTTCCTTGCCCTTTTTTGACTACTGCTGGTTTGTATGCTTGAGTAGGGACTTGAAAGTTTGATTGCCAACTTGGTTGACAAACAAAAGGACTATGGGTAGTGTTGTTTATGGTTGGATAATAAGGATATGGGTGATATGTAGTATATGGTTGAAAAGGAACAAAACTCCTTGGTGGTTGATTTTCAATGGTAATAGCTTGTGTTTCTCACTCCTTCCTCTTATTTTCCCTAACTTTATTTGAAGCAGAAGTATCCTTAATTTTACCACTCTTAATGGCATTTTCTATCATTTCTCTATAAATTACCAGGTTAACAAATTTTTTTGTAGCGCTCCCCACAAGCCTATCATAATACGGTGCTAGGAAAGTATTGACAAACAATGCCATGGTTTCCTTCTCAATAAGAAGAGGTTGCACATGAGATGTGAGGCCCCTCCACTTGTGGGCATACTCTTTGAAACTTTCAGTAGGCTTCATTTCCATATTCTACAAAGACAATCTATCTAGTGCCATGTCAGTAATGTGCTCATACTGGGCAAAAAAAGCTTTTGCCAAGTCACTCTATTTGCGAATGTGACTCCGATCTAGCTGATTGTATCACCTTATAGCTATTCCTGTTAAACTATCTTGAAGCAATGGATGAGCAACTTATCATTACTTGTATACCCAAACATCTTTCTCTAGAACATAATGATGTGAGCTACTAGGCATGTGGTCCCATCGTATTCAGGTACTTTGAATTTAAGTGGAATTACTAAATCTGCGATCAAACTAAGCTCATTAGCATTTATATTTCCAAAGAAATCCATTCCTTCGATTGCCCTTAGCCTTTCATCCAATAGTTCATATTTTTGTTGTGACTTGCCACTTTCTTTCCTCAACTCTTCTTGCTCCATAGGATCATCCAAATTTGGAACAAAAATAGGATCAACAGGGCTAGATCCTAAATGATGTCCTTAGAGTAGTTGTTGATTCACAAAAACATGAGCTTAGGGACAAGCCCTTTGGGAAGTTTGGGCTTGAGGGGCTGTAAACTCTAATGGGTATAGTGGATTCCCTCTTATAGCTTGAGGCTGATTCCTTGATCCTTCAGTGACCTGTTTGCCTTTCATTAAAGTCATCATCATCTCCATCATCTTCGAAATTTGCTTCCAAGACTTTTCTTGAAATTTAGCTAGCTCTTGCTGAATTCTTTCCATCTTTTCCATTCGCTCATGTTCACATGGCTCTAGTATTTGATCGAGTATTGTAACAATTTCAAATAAATTGTTCAAAATGCAATGCCCTCTTTATTTTGGCACTTCTGACATTTGTTTACCACAATTAGGAGCATATTATTGTTTGAAATTGTGCCATAAAGGAAAAGACTATTAAAATCATCCCAATATGCTAGTGAGGATTTTAAAAATATTAACTTTTTACTTCCAAGATTTGATGTCATTACGTATGATCACAAAAAATTTTCATAAGTGGGCATAAGATAAAATGTATGTATGCATGCTAAATGCATGTATGCGCATGAAATTCAATATCTATTGCACATGTGATGAGATGCATGTATCAAGTTAAAAATCTTACAAAACACCCCTTTTTCTTAAAAAAATAAAACAAAAAAAACACCTTTTTTTTTGTGAGAATATACATACTATTGAAATCACAAATAAACTTGAATGAGAAGGTTTTTTATTTTAATTTTTATATTTTTTTCACAATTTCAATATTCACTTTATTATATTTCCTATAAAGGTGTTACATCAAAGTATTCCTTCATGTGCCATAATTTAAGGTAACCCCTACAAAAGGCTGGCATGGCTTTAACTAAGGTTAGTTTCTCTATGGCTCAGTACATGCATTGTTTAAGTCTCTAAAGGGTAAAAGGTTCTCAAATTGTTCCTTACTTATGTCCACACTAGACTAGCAAGGCACCCCAATCCTCACAGATGATAGGCTACAAACGGAAAGGGTTCAATTTGAGTGGGAGTATTTCATTTGCCATTACTGAGGTTAGCACCTCACGAGAGCAAATGTATTCTACTCCCTCCTAAAAGGGACAAACTTGGGTTTAGGGTTGATATATATGCAAATGAGTATGTCATCTATGCGAAGGAATAAACAAAATAACAACAAAAATGAAAATGATATGAATGAGAATGATTCAAAATTTTTTATTATTTGTGTCTTTTTTCTATATTATTTTATGGAAAATCTTATTAAATTTTTATTAAGACCATTAAACTAAGATTTTGGATAAAACATGATTTATTATGGATGGACTCTCAAAAGTCCCTAGTGGAGTAGCCAAGCTATGGTAACGATTTTCATCTAGAGACGTGATCGCTAGACGATTTTTGAAAACCACAAAGAGGAGTCACCACCAATTTTTTTTGGTTAGGTGTGATTGGCCACCAAAAAACATTTATCTTTTCAATAAAATTTTAAATGAATTAAATTTTATTAAAAAGACAATTTTTGGTGTGCGAAATCAAAGTTTGGGTTCGGGAGTTCGGTTATGCGTAGAGAAAGATTAGCACCCCCACAACTCCCATTGAAAACGGTACAACTTAATCTTGTATTATTCTTTGATCTTAATAAAATGGTCTTAGTTAAACATTTAAAAAAATTCCATTTATTTTGAAATCATTTTGTTATTTATTTTATTTTGAAATATTAAATTTTCTTTTTTATTTGAAATAAATGAAAATCTTTTGTGCTGAAAATTATTCCGAAGTACCTTAATACTTTTGATAGCATTTTGAATAATTTTCTCACCTAGGGATTTCTTACAAATCACTACTTGCGATTTTTATAGAATCCTATCCTCGAGAGATTCGCACTTATTTTTCAATTTCATGAATGCATATGATGCAAACAATGTATAAATGACGAGTATGAAAAATCTATTGCTTATTTTATTTTCATTTTTTATTTATATTTTTATTATAATTATTTTGAAATTTATTGCTTTTATAATTTTTTTTATTGAAAAATCATGCTAAATATTCCAATACGCTAGTAACATCTAGCAGATTCTTCTCACCAAGAGATCAGTTAGGAATTACTATTTGTGAATTCCGTAACATCTCATCATCTGAAATTATTTATATCTTATTTACTTATTATTTTTTTATTAGCTTGTTTTTATTTATTTTAAATTAATTTATTTCATAAAATTGAAATAAAATCACTTAAATGTTCTAATATGCTAGTAACATTTAAGGATTTTTATTTGACCCTAAGGATTATTAAAGAATCACTAGTGATTTCTAAGAAATCCTATTATCGGAAATTATTTATTTATTATTTTTTTGTTTGTCTTGAAGCAACTTAATTATTAAACTTTTTCTTAATTCCTTTTATTTTGTAACCATTTTTTATTTATATTTTATTATATATTATTTTTGAGACAATTGCTATTAATTCATTATTTTAATCATCTTTCTAACGTATATATAAACATATTAAAACATGTTAAAGATAATTTAAAAAAAATAAAAATATAAAAGCGAATAATGGATTCATAAGAAACAATTTAATGGAGGAATGAAATTTAATATACTAAAATACATACCTCAAAGCTTCCTTCTTGGCTTAAACGGTGCTTCACAGGGAATTGAAATCTCATGCCACTTCCATAAAAGCTTTTCCTTCTTCCGTGTTATTATTATTATTATTATTTTAAACTTTGTTTTTCAACACACCATACACTTGGACGTTTTAAGATTGTAGCAAGCAAAGCAACAGCATAGGGCAGTGCAAGGTACGAGCTTCACGTGGCTTGGCTTTTCATCTAAACAGAAACATGGCAGGCAAAACGGGCAGTGGCAACTCGAGGCAGTGGCGTTGAAGGATAGGCAGCAACCCTGGAGCTGCTATGGACGGTGCAAACAGAGGACGTGGGCAGCGGTGCTGAATGGTTGGCGATGATGATGCAGAGTTGCTACTAGACAGCAGGGATGTTGTGGAGCAATCAAGGGCAATGCAGGGGTAATGGCATGGCGGGGGACAACAGTGCAGAGAGGCAAGCAGGGCACGCGGTACAGGCATTGGTGCTGGGCTGGAGTAGCTGCAGTGGAGCGAGCATACAGGGATGAAGATGGCTCGAGTTTGCTGGGCAGCAAAGCATGGAGACAGCAAGGCAGGGATGCAAGCAATGATGGCACTGACAAGATGTGATATGGTGAATGCAAAAGGGGTGATGGGCTCAGCAAAAGGCAATGATGACGATCCAGGGGGTGGCTTCACGCGGCAATGTAGCAGTGCAGTGATGAAGATCAGTGGTGGTGAACAGATGATGATGGTAGAGGTGGCGAGATGAAGATGAGCAAGTAGGATAGTGTGATCCAGATGATGAACAAGACCGTCCCCTTTTTATTTTTGTTGTTTTATTTATTTTAATAAAGAAAATAATAGTTTTAATGCATTCACCCCATGATTATGGAGCTTTTATTTTTTGTTTGACCTTCCTTTTTTTTATTTATTTCTTTTTTCCCTTTTTTAATTTTATTTTTGGTAATCAATTTTCAAATTTTTTTCATTTTGATTATTCCCTTTTTGCATAATTTGTTTCCTTTCATTTATTTATTCATATTTGGTAGAAATTTCTCAAATCAACTTTGGATTTAATTTTGGTGAGTGCATGATGCATGAGTTGACTTTATTTTATTTTTTATATTTTTTTGATCTTTCATTTTTTTCTAAAAATTGCTCGGGCAAAATTAGGTGTCTACAGCCATTAACCAATCAGCTGCCTATAGCAGGGGCAGTTTAAGAAGAAGATATGTCAAAAGTAGTTTATGATTATAAGCATTGAATAGTTTTCAAAATTGAAGTATCGAAATTGATGATATTCGATTAATGAGATTGCAGTTCATGAGTCAGAATGTAATATTGGGGCTAGTGAGCATTGTTGTGAAAATTTAAGAGGTAAGTGATATATGTATGAAGCGTAGGGATACTAAGTTGGATGAATTTGATAAATTTTACTCTTATGATATTTAAATGTGCAGTTTTGGGCTGAATTGTGAACTAGAGTTGGTGGGTTATGAGCTGCATTTCCTTGTAGGGAGGTTAGGATAATTACAACCGTTATGCCATCAAATTTTTCTAGAAATAGCCTAAACCTTCAAAATAATAGAAGGTATTATTTTAGGAATTGGAAAATGAATGTGAAAATGGAATTCAAGATTTTCATTTGCATATAAATTTGTAATTTGATTTTCAAGGGAATTTTTATTTACTATCATACGTTTTCTAGTTCGTATATGTTTTTATATCTCTGTGATGCTTAAATAAAAATTTTGGACACTCGTTAGTGAATTGAGATGTTGGGGTGAATTTTATACTTTAAGGATAATGAAATTGTGAGTTTTAATGATTTGTGGATCGTTTAAAGATATGAATTATTGCATTTATCTCCGTAAACTCTTCTGAATTGATTTATGAACTGTTTTGAGACTGTTGGCCTCGTAGCTACCTTCGAGCACATGCACCCATTACTAATTACTGATTACTGAATTCTGTTGTTGATAGACCTTGGTCACGTCTTTAGCACCACAGCTGTCACCAGACCCGTGTACACTGTGGAGTTCTGCATAAGTTTATTGGGTAATGCTTTGTCTCCATTATATGATACTTTTAGATTTTTATTGATTTCTGTTACTGGATATTGAATTGATATGATTTCTGATTTTGACACAAAATATTTGAAAGTCGATTACGATATTGTTTACGGAGAGTTTTGATATTACTTTTTTGAATAATTTATAAAAAGTTTATTGGAAATCGGCAAACCTATTAAACTCTGTAACTAGTTATACATTAAAGAACTCCCTATAGCTAAAATTGGATGTCGGGACAAGTGAGGTGCTCTAAAGCATTCTTTTGTACTCAACCTGATTATCTGTTCTACTATAGTATCTTTTCTGATCTTTGTGCCTAATTTGTGATCACCATTCATTTTCTATGAAAGATTATATTTTGCATATAGATATACGTTGTATCAGCATTTGTATATATATTTCTTATTAGGCGTAAGCTCATCCCCCTTGTTCTCCTTCTAGATTACCTACAGTAGTTCTCTGCACATTCGGGACGACTTTCCACTTTTGAGTATCCCTCAGGCAGTTTCTATTGTCCATTGAGGTATATTACCTTTTTTATGTATTCAAACTTTATTTGTACAGTGCTTTGTTAGGTAAAACGATATTTGGGATGTAAATTACATAGATAAAAATATATCATGCGTAAATTTTGGCGCTGATGCATATCTTATAAATATTTATTTGAATTACTTGTTAGAAGTTGAAACTTTCTTAAGTATGAGCAGGGACACTGTAGATAGCCCAACCATAAATATGTGAAATAAAAAGAATAAATACTATATCAGGCATAATTTAGTTCGTGACAACCCATGTCCTTTTAACATGAAAGACCTTATGGATATTTTCAATTCAAACTATACCTTATAGGTAATTTTACAATCACTAATGATGCATTTAATCAAGTAAAGAAACTCAAAAAAGTAGTGATTTCAAATAACAAATCACAATACATCTATCATCAAAATGAAAATATCAAAATTCTCACACAGAGAAAACATGTCATTATCAAATCACAATGACTCCCACTAATCCAGGGAATCACAAACATGCTCCAATAGTTTTTAAATGATGAGCAAGAAGCATAATAATAAATGGAGTCACAACAGAGTTATATAATGTATACCCTCATGGCAAATATGATAACTATTATTGTTCTTGGATTTCATGATATCACATTAATAAATCACTTATAAAATTACTAACAGATTGCAGAATTTTCATATTTATATGTTTACACACTATGTCCCTTTTAAGCCTGTGTCAAACAATAGCCCAAGTGCTCCTACTGACCTTAATACATATAATATCTCCAAAACAATGATTTTAGGGCATTTATTAGTTCTCATTACCTTCAAAAACAAATGCAAGAGAACTCCCATCGATTTTCACTTCTTTTAAAAGAATAGTTTTGACTCGATAAAATACAATATAGTCAAAACCTTTATACTATTCTTTCTTATAACTTTAAAAATCAATTCAAAATATTATTCAAAATAAAAGAGGAAGACTATTAAAAATTCTTATTTTCTCTTAAAAATCAATATAGATAATTTATAAATATAAATAATATAAACCTAAACAAAATGGAGAAGATTTACAAGAAATTACCAAAATAAACACAAAACAAATAAATTACTTATTTGCATAAAATTTATTCCTTCAAAACTCACGTGCGATAAGTATAAAATAATATTCTTCCCCCCACGTGTGAGTTCCATAAAAAAAAAATTAATGTTCTTAAAAACACATTGTCAACAAATGACAACAATATGCCCCCCAAAAATGATAATTATGCTAAGTGTGATAATTTTAGCTAAAATACTAAAATCAATATCTTAATTGAGAGTTAAACAACCAATATAAATATTTACCAAAATGAATTATATTTTAACAACTCTCAATTTTACACAAAAAATTACCAAAGAGAGATATCATATCAGGTCCAAAATGGAAAATTATCCTTTTGTAGAAGCTATCTTAAGACACAACATATAAAATTTCAATCCTTAGATGTGATAAAGTAAAGTGACTAACATACAAAAACTTATCACTTATGGCAAACACTAAACTACAATGACAATTATTCAAACAAACTCAAATTGAGTGCAAAGAACAATCAATTTTCAAAATAGATCATCACATTAATCAACTTAATTTATTTGTTAATCTTCTCAGGCAAACTCAATATTTAAAAAACACGTTATACCTTATGTGTTCTTAAGTTAAACAATTACGAATACAGAGGCTTTCGAAAATTTATCCCCTTTGGGCAGATAAATTTTCTAGGTCCATGTATATTTCTCTTTTTCAATCATAATTCACGATTATCTCCAAATTAAAAACACATAATCACCTCCTTTGGGCAGGTAGTCTCATGTAGTAAATTAGAGACAATCCTATTACAACATAAGAAATTTTATAATCATTTTGATTTTATTAATTTTCTTATGTCCATTAATTGTTTTTGTTTTGTGAAGAAAGGGTTGGTTTAAAGTAAGGGTTTTTGAAGAAAACAACAAGACAAAGATTTGTTGAAGACCTGAACAAGGTAAAAGTCGACTTGTATATTGTGTAATTGATTAATTTGTTAAATTTTTGTTGTTGGTTATTGTGTAACTGGTCCCATATGCAGCTAGATTCCTAAATTCTTTTCATATTACAAGTACTGGTCCCATATTAGTGTTAGATTCCTCTACCGTTTTTAGCATATTGATTGGTCTCACATTCATTTTCTGTACTAATTTATTCTGTCTAGTGTAATCCATATTGTAGCCCATTTAGGATGCATTTTTACTTGAAAAATATTTAATTTATATAATTTTGTATATATTTTATATACTGATGTTCTATTTATTTGTTTGGCAATATGTGGAAGATTGTGACCTTAAGAATCCACCATGGAGGGATTTTTGTGCATGACCCTGAGCTGAAGTATGTCAACTATGAGGTAAATGAGGTGGAGTACGATCCAGATTTAATTTGCTATCCACACTTGGTCAAATTGATCAAGATTGGAAATTACGCTAGTGTGAGTAGGATTTATTTAAAGCCCCAGATGAAGATTTGAATGGGTTAAGGTTGTTATGTGATGATACTTCAGCAATGAATTTATTTGCTGTATGTATTCATTGGGGTAGGTGTGATATTTATGTGGATCATGGGGTAGATGAACCTGTGGTAATTGAGACACATTTATTAGAAGGACCTGAACCAAGTAGGGCAGAGGCAGGGGTAAGTGGGAAAGGGGTATAGGTAAGTGGGGCAGAGGCAGGGACTGGTGAGCCTAACAGTGGGCCAGGGGTAAGGGGAGCAGTTGAAGAGAATGATGGAGATGATGCTGATGGTGATAGTGACATATGGTATGATGCAACTTTTTTATCAGATGATGATGACGAGGTTAGAGAGGCAAGGGAGAATATTAGGCAATGGTGTAGTAAGGAGAACCAAAGAAGCGAAGAAAATTATAATAAAGTAGGGCCAAGTACTGAGTAGCAAAAAGATGAGGTGGCCTCTACTATTGAAAGGGTAGCTAAAAAAAATAGGGGTGAAAAGATTAGACAGAGGCCACTTCTACCTTTTACAGCTAAAAGTGATCATAACAGTGGTGGATTTTCGAAGGAGTGTGCTGACTCTATTGAGCCTCTTAGCTATGAATCTGAGAATGATGAAGATGGTGAGGAGGTTGAAATAGTGAAGAGGGAGAGTAATTTTCCATCTTATGACCTGAGGTCCCTTATCCCTGATCTTGAGTTAGGTTTGTTGTTTGATGATGGGACTCAATTTAAAAATGCTATGGTGGATTATGCAGTGTAAACCAAGAGGGATGTTTGGTTCATGAAGAATGACCTTAGGAGAGTAAGGGTTGTGTGTGCTAATACATGCTCTTTTCAGTGCACTGCTTGTTATGATGAGGAGTTGAAATGCTTTCAAGTGAAGACATTGTGCACTGTGCACCAATGTAACTGTAAGTACAAGTTACAATTACTTAGTGCAAAATGGTTGGCTAAAAAATTTGTAGAGAAGATTTGAAAAAAACCGTACTTGAAGCAAAGTGACTTACGGGCTCTTATTAAGACCGAGCTAAAGGTGTTTACCTCTCTTAACAAAGTTAGAAAGGCAAAGTTGATGATATTGGCCGACATGCAAGATGCCTTCAGTGTGGAGTCCTCTAAACTAAGAGATTATGCTGATGAGTGCCTCACCCTAAATCTTGGTTGCACTGTTGTGATCAAGGCAGAGAGGACAGCTCCTACTGCTTCACCATATTTTCAGAAGATTTACTTCTGTTTTGTTGCTCTTAAGGAAGGATTCAAAGCAGGGTGTAGGAAAATTATAGGTTTAGATGGTTGTTTCCTCATGGGCTCAACTAAAGGTGAAATTTTAAGTACTGTTGCTAAGGATGCAAACAATCAAATGTATCTCGTTGCTTGGGCTATTGTAGAAAATGAGAATACTAATTCATGGATGTGGTTTCTAAATATTCTCAAAACCTATCTTGATATAACCAACAATGAAGCTTAGACTATTATTAGCCACCAACAGAAGGTATGGTTCTTTTCTTTATTTAATTTATTGGATTTAGGGTTTGCTAACTATGATTGATTTGTAACACTTTTTTTATGATTGTTTTGTAGGGATTAATCAATGTTATAGAGGAACTGTTCCCCAATGCTAAGCACAGAAGGTGTGCTAAACACATACATGCAAATTGGAGAAAGAATCATCATGGCAAGATAATGAAGAAACATTTTTGGATGTGTGCTAATACGATGACCAATAGGCAGTTTGAAGATATGTTAAAGTTGCTGCACAAGAAAACACCCTTGGATCAAGAAAGGAGGACCTGTTGAAATATCTCCCACGCCATTAGAGTAAGGCTTTCTTCAGAACAGATGTCAAGTGTGATGTCTGCCACAATAACTTACGTGAAACATTCAATAGCACCTTAGTCAAAGCTAGACATCAGCCTATTATCACCATGCTTAAGGAGATTAGAATGGCTTTGATGATTAGGATAGCTGAGAAGAGAAAGAATGTGGAAAAATGGGTAGGGAATCATGGTCCTTTTGAAGCAATTCAGTGGCGAGTTTCAATAGCAATGATGGCTACGAGGTTAAGTGTGGTAATAAGCAGTTCAAAGTCAATTTTCTCAGGAGAACATGTGCTTGCCGAATATGGGATCTAACTGGTATCCCATGCTGCCATGCAATATGTGCTATTTTTTATCATGGTGGTCAACTAGAAGAGTACATCCATGAGTGCTATTTAAAGGAGCATACTTATGGACTTATGAGCACACTTTACAGCCTATCAATGGTGAAAATGAATGGCCAAAAAGTAGGTTAGAAGCAGTGTTGCCTCCTTTAATAAGAAGAATTCCTGGTAGGCCCAAAAGAAATAGAGCTTGAGAGCATGATGAGCCAGGAATAAATATAAGCTGTCTAGAAAGGGACAAAAGCAACATTTTGCTCTTTGTAGACAACCTGGACGTAACAAAGTTAGCTGTTCTAAAAAATGTAACTTTATGGGTACATCTAGCTCTGTAAGTTACTATTGTTTTATAATTTTCACATTTTTCATTTGCCTAATTTAAATTGTTTTATAATTTTTCCTTAATCTTTTGTTTCTTTGTTGCTTGTTCTTCGGATCCATAAAAGGTAATTGATTCATTTGCATCAACAAAAGGGAGAGGAAGAGGAAGAGGAACTAAGAGTGGTATCCTCATCTATTTTATGGTTTGGGATTAATCTTATTTGAGCTGAAAGTGGTAAATAGTAAATCCCTCCTAACAACTGTTTTGAACAACACTTTTAGATCAATTCTACTCGAACAATACTTTTTATAAAAGTTTCAACCGGGTCAAACAGACCCTAATGGATTATTTTAACACTTTTGTTCTAAGAAAAGAAAAGTGCAATACATTCTAATATTAGAAAGAGAAATTACTCATATAGTAACCTTTTCATGAGTCTGATATAACACTTGAAGATTTAAATTCTTCCTCATATTGAGATTGGATGAATAAGCAAAGAACTGATTCCAGCTTTTACGACTTTTCCAACGTGTGTGTACCCATCTCCTTCCATGTAAAGGAAGTCCAGCACCCTTGTAAGATTGAGAATGCGTGTAAGCACCGACATTGGAATAGCCCCATCAGCAGCAGCAAGCACCATCTCCTGGTTTATATCCTTCCAAGCATTCTCAATTTGCTGGTTCAATTCTTTGCATGCCCTTTCTTCTGAAACTCCATGCTGTTTCATGTAGCATTCAACTGCCGATGCAACATGCCCTCTCTCTTGCTCAAACTACGTAATACAATGTTGCATAATTTTAGTTTTTATATTAATTATGATAGCAAAAAGTAAATACACTAGGTACCTTGTGTGAAACAATATCGTCCTTGAGACGAGCAATTGTCGAAGAAGCTTTCAAGATTTTAGGATTGTTAGATGCCCATTTAAATATATCTTCGGTCACAATCTCTTCCATTCCGACAAAAGATTCGATTGCAAACATGATATAGCCACCTGACACCAATCCATTTCTCATGTACTCCTCCATCGTTGGTACGTAGTTTTCATGATACCATTTGGCCTCGACAAAATAAGATCGAGACAATTGTTTCATCTATGAAATTAAAAAGAAAAAAGAAAAGAAAAAAAAGAAGCCAATATCAGCCTGTGGTGGTCTTTCACTCTTTGAATTGAATGGTTTTGTCTTCAATGAAAATCATCATAATTGAACGAGATAGGGGTTTAGCTAGTGGGAATTTACTGCTTCCTTAGCATATTGGAGACGGTATAATTTTCCTTGCTTGGTCATCGCTTCCTTCATCTCTTCAAAAACATCTAAGAATGCCTTGTAGAACACTTTCATGTATGCTGGGAGTTGATCTATACAATCAATATCCCACCTGAAATTCAAATTAAAGTTTAAAAGTCCAAAATTCAGTCAAATTATATATACTCCATTTGAAGATATAGAATAAAATTATAAGTTCATGTGTAAATATGTATAGAAAAATTATCTAATACATCGTCAGTAGAATCTTAAGACTTCATAAGTAGAGTTAACAAGCTAACACATATTAATTAAAAAATAAAAAAATCATTTAATAAAAGTTAGATATGTGGTAAATTTTTAACATCGCTCACAAAAATAAAAATTTCCACCATGCGTATGAAAAACTAACTTATATATATTGCTGACCTCTCAATTGCATTAGTAAAGAGTTCAAGTTCTTCAAATATGCCATATACATCGTATGTGTCATCCATAGTTGATGCCATGACCATTGTTTCAAATTGCGGTCGCGGTCACGTTTTCGGTCGCGTTGCGTTTATCGCGGTTGCGGATATAACGACGGTAATTGCGGTCATTGCAGTCATCGCGGTCGTGAAATTTTTTTAATTTCGTATAATTCTATATAAAGTGTAGTAATTGTAATTATAATCATGTAAAGTTTTATTTTATAATTTTAAAAGTAATTTATGATACCTCAAGTCTATTATTTATATAAAAAAAAATTATTTATAATTATAATAATATTTAATACAATATAATAAAATTTATTATTTTTATATCATATTAATACATAAAAAACCCCATAAAAATAAATTAACTTTTAATCATTTCTTTCCCATTCAATTTCAATTTTTAAAATTAAAATCATTAAAAACTTGTCAGATTCCCATTTCCCATGCCTAGTTGCTTTGCCTCCCAAACCAAACATACGTGTGAAAAAAAAAACAATTTTAAATTAAATTTTACATGTGCCAAAGAGTAAAGGCCCAATGGCAAGCCTCCTGAAAATCCCTCTCCCACCCGTTTCTTTTCTAATTTTCGTTCTTCATCGTCTCCTAACCTCCTGAGTCCCCTGCTTTTCGGCTTTAAATCCATTTTTTAATTTTCTTCTCTATCCAACCTACCCTTTCATTTCCTCATCAATTATCACAAGTAAACCTATCCACAACCCAACCCAACCGACCAACATCATGGCCTCTTTCAAATTTTCTACTCACAGACACAATCAAATATCTCTCTCAAGAAGAATTAATAGTTGCTTCGTTGATAAAGAGTTTCTGGATCTGCTTCTTTTCCTTTGATTGAAAGCATAAATTTGTTGGAATTTAATTGTTGTGATTAGGTATGGGTTTTGTCTTTGTGTTGCTACATATTGAAATTTGGGTTTATGTTTAACCAAAAGAAATGACGAAAGGCGGATGATAGTGGCAATAGCGAACCGCTATTGCCGCTATTTACTGTTCCTCCGCTATTAGCGGCCGCGAACAACCGCAATTAGTGTGATTACTCTCTCACATCTCAATTGCGGTGAGTAACGGTATCGGGCGGAGCCGCTACCGTGAAATAGCAGCCGCTATTTCATTTTGCGGCCGCTATTTGAAACACTGGCCATGACTAATACTTTTGTCAATATCTCTCTAGCAAAGGAGTACTGAGGCTCAAAGTACACTCCCAATATCCAAAAGTAACATTCCACCAATCTATCTCGTGCAAAAGGTAGTTTTGTCGCAAAATCTAAATCTTTCCACCACCTGAAATAAAACCATTAGCCTAACTACAGTTATTTCTTATTCCTTCAAATTATATCAAACTTACCTGGTCTTGAAGGAGTAATTACCTAGAGAGCTTGCTTAGCTCTTCCCTGTGTGAATTTTGTAATAAGTTGAAATCCAACTTTGCAAAATTCAATAACCTTTTGTCATGGGAACTATCTTCTTCGTAAATGGAAATGTATCTCCTAGCCTCTAACCTTGGCAAGCTCTTGCGGATGGGTAGTATTCGAGCATGGGAGACTAACGCTAAGAGGGGATCCTCAATGCTAGCAGTTTTTGTAAACTGATCTAGATGAGTGGTGGTGAAAGCAAGTGCTTCCTCTAATACATGTTCTCCATGCCATCGTAAATGTGCTGCTCCATATAATTCTAGCAAGCCCTTTACGTCTCCTGATAAGGACATCTTGAAGTTTCCTTCATCATCTTTGAATTTGTTGAATGTTTCTGCATTTAACATATAGAAATTAAACGTAAATCTTGAACTCTCACGCCAAGGTCCTTTGACATAGTAGCATATAAAATTTCTCTATTTTAGAGTGCCTAATAGTAGGGGGAGATTGGACTCACCACATTGAGCATTAAAGCCATTCTCTCTAAGCAATCGGAATCGAAGAGATATAGTCTCAAGACTTCCATCTTTGCAGTCACAGTCATAAATACTTTGCAATACATCCTCTATTTCTCTTTCGAAATGATAACTCACACCTAAGCGTTTTATTGTATCAATTAAACACAATTTGTGAGATGGCTCATCTATAGGAACCTTAAGCATCCTCCTTACTTCCTGCTTCAATTCTTCATATTGTAGATGATCAATGTTCTGCACAATTGTAATGTTACATAAGATTGAGTTGAATATATATTAAACAAAAAAAAATCACATGAGTAAAAAATGATGCTCGTTCATACTCACATGTAGACATATGCACACGTGTATATAAATCATTGTGAAAACTATAGCTGGCGAAGGAATTTAGTGAATTCAATGTCTAAATTATTTACCATTTTAGAAGGAGATAAAAGGAAGAGATTCCCCCAAATGCTAGGATGAAAGTTGGCCGAGCGACGATTCTCTTTAGACATGGAATCATGAGTTGAAGACATTTCTTTACCTAGTAATAATGTAGGAAACGCTACAAATGAGATGCTTGTGACTTTTTTTCTCTATTGTAGCCTTATGTTCCCGATTGGTGCGAGGAAAAGAGCTACCACGTTGTTGTATTTATAGGCATTAGCCAGCAGGGGAAATATCCTACTTATTTGGTTAGATATTAATTTCCTGTCAGGTTCCTGTCATTTAACTCATGATTGTGATCTCTCTTGTACCTATTTATGGCAGAGTATCTTTGGAAAATTCAAAAAGAAACAGCCATTTTAGTTAATTTTTTAATCGTGAGTTGAAGACATTTCTTTACTTGGTAATAATGTAGGAAACGGTACAATGAGATGCTTGTAACCCTTTTTTTCTCTATTGTAAGCCTTACGTTCCCGATTGGCGTGAGGAAAATAGCAGCCACGTCGTTGAATTTATAGGCATTAGCCAGCATGGGAAATATCCTACATAATTATAAGATATTATTTTCCTCTCTCAGGTTCCTATCAAGCTTTTAGTTAAAGTTATAAACTAAAACTTTTTCAAGAAGTTTTAATTTTAATAATTAGTATTTAATAATTTTTAGATAATTATTACATATACTATCGATGAAATTTTTTACTCTATAAGCCATGTTAAAATCATAACATATGTTCTATAAAAATATTAAAAAAATAAAAAAATAAAATAGAACATATGTTATGATCCTAAATCCGCTTGTGAAGTAAAAGAATTCCACCAGCTGTGTATGAAATAATTATCCATAATTTTTTTATAATTTTATTTTACTCTTTAATAATTCACAAAATGATAATTATTCTATGCACTGCCTATCTTATTTTATTTATTATTTATTTTTAAAATATTTTTATATGACATGTGTCATAATCTTAACAGCACTTGTGGAGTAAAAAAATTCCTCTGGCGGTATATGGAATAATTATCCTTCATAAAATTATGAGATGGATATTACTTTAGAGATAATTATTTCATACTCGATCCGCGAAATTTTTTTACCCCACAAGTAGACCTGCTCATTGGGCGGGCCGGGCCTAAGGCACACAATAGGATATTTTAGTTAAGCCCAAGCTCGGCTCGGCCCGTAAATTCGGGCCTGGATTTTAGTCCAGGTCCGTTTTTAATTTTACTATATAAGCCCGGGGCCCGACCCGGCCCTCCCGTATTTTATTTTTTATTTATTTTTTATATTTTTTATATTTGTTTTTTATTCTTTTATTTACTTTAAAATTTAATTTGATTTGTCAAATGTTTCATGTTAATTTTCATATTTTATATATATAATCATGTTTATTAATCAATAATATTTTATATATATAATTATATTATACTTAATAAATATATATTAAAAAAATTAATTAACAATATGTTTGGGCAGGGCCGGGCTCGAGCCTTGGACAGTCAAGCTCGTGCCCATTTTTGATCGGGCTTGAAATTTTGTCCATGCCCGATAAATTCGTCTAATATTTTTGTCCAAGCCCGACCAAATTTTGAATGAGCCTTCGGGCTTGGGCGGGTAGCCTGGCGCTTGAGCAGGTCTACCCACAAAGCAGGGTTAGGATTATAACAGGTCTTATTTTATTTATTTTTTACTATTTTTATAGGACATAAGCTACAATTTTCTAGTTAACAAAAGTATTTATTTACTTTATTTATTTGTTTAACTTAAAAACATGTGATTTTATTTAATAAAATTTTCTATTTATTAAAAATATACAAAAATACTGTTCAATAGTTTTTAGCATTCTACAACATTTTTGTAATATGTTTGTCAAACGCTATTAACATCTCTTAACAAAATTTTTAGAACAACTCTGTTAGAATAATACTTTTCTTTGATTAGAATAGCACTTTTGTAAAAGTTTCAGTCATACCAAATAGACCTTTCAGTCGCACCAAATAGACCCAAAATTTTTAGAACAACTCTGTTAGAATAATACTTTTCTTTGATTAGAATAGCACTTTTATAAAAGTTTCAGTTGTACTAAATAGACCCAAAATTTTTAGAACAACTCTGTTAGGATAGTACTTTTCTTTGATTAGAATAGCACTTTTGCAAAAGTTTCAGTCGTACCAAATAGACCTTTCAGTCGCACCAAATAGACCCTTAAGACTTTATTAATTGGAGGATTTGTTTAAGCGACTACTGCAAGGAAAAAGTCCAAACAAATCCAAAAAATAATAATAATAATAACTACTGCAATGCAAATTGACTTTGTTTGCTAAATCCAAACGTTAATATTTGCTTATCACTAGAAAAAAAAATAGATTTTAAGTAAAATATCATAACCAAAAGAAATCTCAAACTAAAATGTAGTAAAGAAACAAATGAAAGAAATAAAATCGCGTTAAGAACAATAGTAAAATTTTTAATAAGTATGATAAATATGAAAGTTTTTGTTTTTCTATTATTATTATTATTATTATTATTATTATTATTAACCAAGCTAAAAATTGAGAAAGAGAGTAAAATAATGTTTATTTAGGTATAATTATCTCATACACCGCTAGTGAAAGTTTTTTAATTCACAAGCAGGATTAGGATTATGATCCTATTTTATTTATTTTTTTAATATTTTTATAGAACATATGTCACAATCCTAACACTGCTTATAGAGTAAATAAACTCTACCAACGATGTATGAAATAATTATCTTTTATTTAATATTAGAAAATAAAATCGCATTAATAATAATTTTACAATTTTTAACAACTATGATAGATATGAAAGTTTTATTATTATTATTATTATTATTATTATTATTATTATTATTATTATTATTATTAACTAAGCTAAAAAAAAGAGGATGAGAGTAAAATGATGTTTATTTAATATTAAAAAAATGAGGAGTAAAATGAAAACAAGCAAAGGAAGAAAAAGAGCATGAAAAATGAAAAACAGTGGACACTATCGTGGATAGCTAATCTCCACACTTTTTTTCAATATTTTTCTTACATAAAAAATATAAAAATAACATTAACAAGAAAAAAAAAAGGGACATGACCATTAGGTTTCAGGTCCAACGCTGTATATTCTGACAAAAGAAGTCAATCAAAGTAACAAAGTCCGATCAACGTTTTATAGTTTAAAGAGATATAATTCAAATTAATCTGGCACTAGATATCATATAAATTTCAAATAATTTCGAAATAATAATCGAACTTAATTATCGAAAATATTAAAATTTTTAATGCAATCACAAAGAAGTTGATTTTAATTTTGAACTTAGAATTGTCAAAAAAAAAAACGCTTCTAAATATTTCAAATAAAATGGAGTATCTGCTATACTTTTTTTAAATTCCCCAAGTTAAAAAAAAAAAAGAAAAAGAGAGTAAAATAGAATTTATTTGATATTTAAAAAATTGAAGAGTAAAATTAAAACAAGCAGAAAAAAAAAGCCTGAAAAAAGAAAAACTGTGGACACTATCGTGGATCGCTAACCTCCACTCTTTTTTTCTTATGGATGGATTTGTTGAAAAGCAGAAAACAAACTATTCAAACACGAGCACTGCTGACTTGAATTATGATGCATGGCTGCGCTCCATCTCTGTGTATTTTGTCAATTCTGGAAATTGATGTTTCAAATGTATGTACATTGGAGAAAGACAGAAACAGAGTAAATCGAATTTCACCGGAGTCTATTTCTATTTGAAGTGTATCTTTTTCTAAACAGTTTTATTGTGCATCTGATAAATTAAGTATTGAATTTTAATTAATATAGAAATTATTCGATACATTACAAAGATTGATTATTTGAATACATTTTGTATTCACTTGTTAAAAAGAAAATGTTGACAAAATGAAAGGCAAATCAAATAAAAATAAATATAATTTTGTAAAAAATAAAAAGAGATTTATTTTGGCTTCAGAATTCTTTTTTTTAATTTTAATATTTTTATAGGACATGTGTCACAATTCTAACACTGCTTGTGGAGTAAATAAATTCCACTAGCGGTGTATGTAATAATTATCCTTTATTTATATTAGAAAATAAAATCACACTAATAATAATTGTACAATTTTTAACAATTATGATAGATATGAAAGTTTATTATTATTATTATTATTATTATTATTATTATTATTATTATTATTATTATTATTATTATTATTATTATTATTATTAACTAAGCTAAAAAATTGAGGAAGAGAGTAAAATGAAGTTTATTTAATATTAAAAAAATGAGGAGTAAAATGAAAACAAGCAAAAGAAGAAAAAAAGCATGAAAAATGAAAAACAATGGTTACTATCGTGGATAGCTAATCTCCACACTGTTTTTCAATATTTATCTTACATAAAAAATATAAAAATAACATTAAACAAGAAAAAAAAAGGGACATGACCATTTGATATGCGCGGACATGAGAAAACATGGATTGAAATTTGAAGGGGGCTGAAACACAACAGGACAGAAGCAAAGATGATGAACGTCACCTTTTGGAACCTAGACCCGAAGCCTAAAGAGACTCGAACCCAAAGGTATTGGACCTTGACTCTATGAATATGAATTCGAGAACCTAAGATATAGCAATAGTGGATGGTGAAAAAGGAGGTGTCACAAGAAAGAAGACCTTGATAAGCCTAGTTGAGAGGGAACCCAAGAAGAAGGCACACTCAAATTCTGAAATTCAAAACTGATCTCTGCAATCAATAGCGTTTACAAGGTATTTATAATAATACCTAGCACTTAAGCCCATAAACAAGTGGGTTGGAATTAACACCAAACAGAAAATAAGATTAAACCCAAATTCATGCCTAAACCTAGTTACATAAAATAAATAGTCCAAGACACAATAAGACTCAAATGTGGGCTATTCAAACACTTAACCCATCTTATCGTTAAGCTAAAATAAGACAGTAAACCATGCTCATGTCGTTTGAGCTTCCAAGCAAGTATCGATATCTTCGGACTCTTCATAGAAGCTTCCTTGACGCTTCAATGAGGCCAGAGCTTGTTGCATTAATGAGGCCAAGGCTTGTTGCGTCTTCTTGGCTCGAGCTCGGGTAATTGGACCTCCTTGGATGACCAATGGATCCTTAGCATCACGAACATCACGAGTAAGTGGATCTTCATCACCATTAGGTTTCAGGTCCAACGCTGAATATTTTCGATAATTATCGAACTTAATTATCAAAAATATTAAAATTTTTAAGGCAATCACACAGAAGTTGATTTTAATTTTGAACTTAGAATGACAAAAGAAAAACACTTCTAAATATTTCAAATAAAATGGAGTATCTGCTACACTTTTTTTAAATTCCCCAAGTAAAAAAAAAAAGAAAAAGAGAGTAAAATATAATTTATTTAATATTAAAAAAATTGAAGAGTTAAATTAAGAAAAGGAAAAAAAAAGCATGAAAAATGAAAAACTGTGGACACTATCGTGAATTGCTAACCTCCACTTCTTTTTTCCAATGGATGGATTTGTTGAAAAGCAGAAAACAAACTATTCAAACACGAGCACTGCTGACTTGAATTATGACTTGAATTATGATGCACAATAAAAAAAACATTTTATTGTGCATCTGATAAATTAAGTATTGAATTTTAATTAATATAGAAATTATTCGATACATTACAAAAATTGATTATTTGAGTACATTTTGTATTCACTTGTTAAAAAGAAAATATTGACAAAATGAAGGGCATATCAAATAAAAATAAAGATAATTTTGTAAAAAATAAAAAGAGATATTTATTTTGGCTTCGGAATTCTCTTTCTGATTTTCCTTTCAAAATCTAAAGAATGAGGCCAAAAAGAAAGTCAAATTTGTCGGCCAATTAACTTGTCAAACATGGTGTGAATGAGGACAGAAATTCTGCTTTGCCAATAAATAAACGAATGCATTAAGTTAGTTAAGTTTGCTGGGTCATTTTATTTTCTTTTTCTTACTTCTCCATTTTCCACGAATTTCCTCTTTTTTCTGGCACTCCTCTTTCCACGAATTGGACTAAGAACTGCACTAATTAGCTAGACTCAATCGGCTTCCGAACTTGATTGTTACAACTGACTCGAGATTAGTCAAAATCGATCAACTTAATCCAAAAATTGAAATTTTCGAAAAAAAGATAAGGACTTTATCAATGAAGATATCTTTATTTCCTCCATCTTTTGTCTTGTTTCCCTTGATCAATCTAAGCAAACAGAGATAAATTCTGACATAGTGTGCAAGACCTTGAACAAGGATTTTTAAATCATGAATGCTCTTAGCAAGGGGTTTTTAATTTTATAACCTATATATTGGCTAAAGCTTTTCTAAAGGAAAAAATCCATATCAAGGAGGGATTTATACAAAGATGATGATTTTTCTAAGACATGAGACCCTTACAGGGATTTCTCAACAATAATATTTTCTCAAGTGCTGGGCATTCCAGGTCCATGGGACTTCTTTCCCATCAAAATTTCTTAGTTTGCATGCCTCACAGTCAATTGTGTCCACCATAGACGGTCCTTCTCAATTAGACGAGAACTATTAGCTTATAGATGAGAACTATAAGCATATAGATGAGAACTATATATACCTAATTATTGAAGCTTATAATCCAACAACTAAATTAGACGAGAACTATAAGCATATAGATGTTGTTAACAACGTTTGATATATGCCTAATTATTGAAGCTTATAATCTAACAACTAAATAGTAAGGACAAGGTATCAACAAGTGGTTGTAAGAAGTAGAAATGAATTTTTTTTTCTAGGCATTTAGACATAGTTTGAATCCTAAAATCATCACTGTTGAGAGGATTTTACCGTTTATTATTCTCGGTCCGAATAGGATTAGTCTCAAATTGTAAAACGGATGATAACACCCATGGTTATACAAAAAAAAAATAGTGAGGACAAAGTGTAAATGTAGTGTCTAAAGCTTAAAACATATTAAAACTATAAACATATAGATGTTGTTAACAATGTTTGACATATGCCTAATAATTGATGCTTAAAATCTAACAACTAAATAGTGAGTATAAGGTGTATATGTAGTGTCTAAAGTTTAAAACAGTTGAGATTTGCTTGATTATTTTAGTTTTGGCAATTTTTGCATGCATATTAATATAGTTATAAAATCGAGATATAAGAATTCATACTATGTTTTTTCTTTATACAAATCCTTCAAGTCTCTACATATACTTATAAAATCGAAATATAGGAATTAGCTTTAACTGCTTCTAGTTTGTATGATAGGTGTATATTTAGAAGAGATTCATATTTTTGCATCAATTTTTTTTGTTGTTACAAAAGAAATATAAAAAAGGAAATATAAGAAAGACAAAAAAATGAAAATTTTCTATTTTATAGCAAACCAACTGAATTGACCAAAAAATTTTCGTTTGGTTTATTCGGCTTAGAGTGTAATTCGGTTCGGTTCTCGATTTATATTTTCAAAATGTATAGTTTACTCGGTTTTTGATTTTTCAGACTGAACTGGCCACGAAAATGAACCAGTCACTCCTATATAAAAACATGTTTGCTTTTCCACTGTGGTCCATTGCCAACAATTATAGTCTAGGGAAGCTCCCAAATCTGTAAATTATATCTCCACATAGGAATTTCTTCTATTATCTTTTGGCTGATAGTGGCCATTGCTTCTGCTTCCATGAAGTATTCACTATTAACCACCAGAAATTTTCTTTTGGTTGTAGCTAAATGAAAAGGTCCTAGAATATCTACCCTCCATTGTGCAACGTGCCAAGAGTTGTGATGCAAGTTAGGTTCTGAAGGGGCTTTTTGTTTACCTATGGATATAAGTGGCATTTGTCACATTTTTTAACTAAATCTATTACATCTTTCTTCATGGTGGGCCAGTACATTCCATGCCTTAAGGCCTTATGTGTTAGGGATTTTCCTCCCGAGTGCTGATCACAAATCCCCTCACGAATTCTCTGAGTGCATATTCATCTTTTACTAGGCCCAAGCATTTTAAATGCGATAGGGTGAAGGACATTTTGAAGAGTGTTTCATCTATTATCGTATACCATCACTTTCTTTCTCTTCCTCCATATTTAGACTCACAGACTCGTCTTTTTATTAACTTACTACATTTAGACTTTTAACTCATCTTTGTCTTCCTGAAATTCCACACCTAAATGGTCTTCCAATAATTTTGTACCCTTAAGGATCCCCTCATCACTTTACCTTTCAATAATTCACAAAATTATAAAGAGGATCATATTATTTCACATTAATTAATTTATGGCCTTCTCCCTGCTCTTCCAGACTTGTTTCAAATGTGTGGAGAGACATACGAACAATTTGGGAAAAAGGAGAGTTTTCTAATCTCATAAAATCTAGCTTTCTCTTATTTGCAGATAATGGGTCGAGGCTTAAATTCTGGAAGATAATTGGGCTCAAGAGGCTATTCTGAAAGATCGCTTTAATCGATTATATGCTCTAGCAACTTTGAAAGATGGACTGATTGAAGATCATGGGTTTTGGAATGGTACAAACTGGGAATGGATCATACCTCGACAAAATAAGCGTGAGACAATTGTTTCATCTATGAAATGAAGAAGAAGAAGAAGCCAATATCATCTTGTGTCTTTCATTCTTTGAATTGAATGGATTTTTCTTTCATGAAAATCATATAGGGGTTTAGTCAGTGGGAATTTACTGCCTCCTTAGCATATTGGGCACGGTATAATTTTCCTTGCTTTGTCATCAATTCCTCCATTTCTTCATACACATCTATAAATGCCTTGTAGAACAATTTCATGTATGCAGGGATTTGATCTATACAATCAGTATCCCACCTGAAATTCAAATTAAAGCTTAAAAGTCCAAAATTCACTCAAATTCTATATACTCCATTTGAAGATATAGAACAAAATTATATGGTCATGTGTAAATATGTATAAGAAAATTATTTGATACACCATTAGAGTCTTTAGATTTTACAAGTAGGGTTATCAAAGCAACACATATTTTTTTAGGGAATATTAAAAAATAAAAAAAAAATAAAAAAAGTGAGATATGTGGTAATTTTTTAAAAATCTCCACTGTATGTATAAAAAACTAACTCATATATATATATACTAGGATGATACCCTGCTACGCATGGGTATTTTCTTTCTTAAAAAAATTATAAATAATATTTATTAAAAATAATAAATCAAGATAATTATTTTAAAAATATTAATTTTTAATGAAAATGACAATATTTAATTTATCAATTAATTATCTTATTTATTTTTATTCTTATTTTTAAAAAAATAAAATAAAATTCTAGCACAAATTTAAAAAATTAAATAGACCAAAAAAAAGTTATAAATATTTTAATTTTTATTGAGTTTGACTCAAATTTGCTAGTGTCAAAATAAATTCAAATTAGGCCAACCTTGCATCAGACCATCACCCCTCTTTCCTTTTATTTTTTGTAGACTCCAAGTGTTTAATATTGAAATTATATATTTATTGCTTTATTACCTCTTTTAAACCTTCAATTTTCATAATTAATGAATTTTTTTTAAAGTTTTTTATTCGTAGATTTATTTTATAATTTCTATATTTATTTGTGTTTAAATTTTAAAAAAATGATCTTTGGAATTTTTTGCTTTGCTGTATAATTTTATCATTTTTTGAATTTTTATATTATTTGTAATATTTATTAGACTTTTATATTTTTTGTAATTTTTAAATTTTAAGAGTTATACAAATTAAAAAAGGGTATGAATTGATTTGAATATTTTTGGATATTTGGTATTTGAATTTTTGCAAACCAAAATTTTAAGTATTTGATTTGAATTTAAAAAAAATTTGATATATATTTTTGTGCTTTTTTTTTCTTACATGATATTTGATTTAGTTCTATAGAAAAAATTCTTTGAACTTTTATTTTTTTTTGTCTCCAGTTTTCATATCTTTTACTTCATTTTTTTTATTTTAACTTTGGAAAAGTAATAATAGTATTTATAAAAGAAAAATTTTGAATATTTGATTTAATTCTTTTTAATTTTTTTGAACTCTTGATTGTCTCTCTTCTCTTTATAGTAAGTTCATAGGTTTTTTTTTTTTTTCATATTTTTAGTATTTTTACATTAAAAAAATTTAAAAATAATATTTTTATTTGAATTGAAAAATATAGCATATGAAACTAAAAAATATCATTGAAGTTATTTTTAATCTTTTAATTTAAAAAATTATATCTAATTATAAAAAAATTTTCTCAAAAAGATAATGAGATGCCATATGACAACTACTCACCCATTAAATGAATAATTTTTATACCCACAAACAACCTAATTAATTAGGAGACGAAGCCAAGAACACTGACAATAAATTTTGAATGCTATAAATTATTAAAACAAACAAAACTTTCATTTTTAGCAAATTATGCAAATGCCACAAAAAGAGTTGAAGGATAAAACTTAAAAGAAGGAAAGAAAAAATGACGTGGCAAATTGAGGGAAGAGCCAGGAGACAACTTTATTAGTATATATTGCTGACCTCCCAATTGCATTAGTTAAGAATTCAAGTTCTTCAACCGTGCCATACACATTGTATGCATCATCTATAATTGATGTCATGGCATTATGTGCGTTAATATCTCTCTGACAAAGGAGTATTGATGCTCAAAGTACACTCCCAATATCCAAAAGTAACATTCCACCGCTCTATCTCGTGACAAAGGTTGTTTTGTCGTAAAATCTAAATTTTTCCACCACATGAAAGAAACCTATTAGCCCAACTACAGTTATTTCTTATGCCTCCTAATTATATCATACTTACGTAGGGATTCAAAAAGCGGTGACGTCGCCGTATAGCGGCCGATATTTTGCGGTAACGCCGGCGTCCGCCACCGCTATCTCAGGAAAAACGGAAGAGAGATAAGAGTCACAACAGTAGCGGCTCATCCCGGCCTCTAAAAACGGTGTAACGGTACCGTTATTGCCGCTTCTCCGTTTTCCAACCAAAATATGCTGAGAAACAACAAATTGAAGCGGGTGTTAAAAATTTGTAGATTTTCAAAAATTTCACAACAAAGCAGATTCATTAGCTCAGCTCAAATAATTTCATCCCAAATTCAAACTGAATCTCAATCATAAGCAACTAAACTTGAATGGGTCTGCAAAAGTTGGGCATGGTTACAAAGAAACATCAAACTTCAGACATACTCTATGGCTAGGGGCAGGCGCAGGGGCTGGAGAGAGGGTAGAGCGCGAGGCACGGGAAAGGAGGGGAGGCTGGTAATCACTGCATACCGCTTGTGTCAATTGAGCAGAGAATTGAGAGTAGAGTGAGAAACAGAGAAACAGAGTATATGTTTGCAGATTGAGTCCTTTAAAATTGAGTAGAGAAACAGAGAATTGAGGGTAGAGTGAGAAGAGGATGACAACAATCCAGAGGAAAACGGTGAAAGGGAAAGAATAAAGAAATCGTGCGGCTTGTGGGCAGGGATATTAGGGAGTGGTAGTAATGAGTCGTTTGGAATTATTAGTAATTTTTTTAAAATTATTATTATATTTATCTTAGTATCTATCTATCACATACAACAAATTTGAAGATAAATAAATATTATATTTATCTTAGTATCGATCACATATATATTATTTATCTTCAAATTTATTAATACTTTTAATTATCATGAATAAGTTTTAAAATATAAATAATTTATTACAATTTAGAAAAAATTAATTATAAGTTTTTTCTAAGTGGAGATAAGAGATGATATAAATTACTTTAAAAATTATAAAATAAGAGTTTTTGTGATTATAATTGTAATTTACACATTTTATGGTAAGTTGTGCGAAATAAAAAAAATTCACCATCGTGATGACCACAACGATCGACGTTATACGCCCAATCGCGATAAACGCTACGCGATTGAAAACGTGACTGCGATCGCAATTTAAATCCGTGGTTGTAGGAGCAATTACCTAGAGATCTTGCTTAGCTCTTCCTTGTGTGAATTTTATAACAAGTTGAAAACCAACTTTGTAACAAGTAATAAAAACATTAAAATGTAAAAATATATATTTACTAGATACAAACCCACGCGATGCTGTGGATCTATTTTTATTTTGCAATTCTTAAAGTTAATAAAATTAATTATTAGATAAGAGATGTTAGTCATAAAAATATTTATTTTCCTCATATTGTTTAGTAGAAAAGAGAAACATGTTTACTAAGTATAGTGTTTATATATTAAACAAAATGTCCAAAAATAATTTTTTGAGAAATTTGGATTAGCTTGGATTAGAAAAATGCACAATACTTAAGTTAAATAGTATGACAAACAAATAATTTGTGCTAAAAACAAACAAATTAAGATAATGATGCAACAACAATAAAAAGTAAAAGCACCAAAATATATATACGGTATAGTGATTTAGACAATTTAACAAAGAAGTAAGAAATATTAGATAAGAATGCTTTGTTCATATTATTAATCAAGTGTAAGGTTTAAAACCCATCTGTAAGCATTTTTATTTTAAAAATAACTAATTGAACTATTTATATTTACTCCAAAGTACAATATGCAAAATAAAAGTATTTTTTTTAAAAAAAAAGTTAGAGGTAAAAAAACTATTTCATATAATAATTTTCATTCGAAAGCAAAATATATGAAAGTAGAATAAGCAAATAGATAAAAATATAAAAGAATACTATAAAATAATAATAGAGGACTGGATTAAAAAGAGTTAAAGAGCCATGTAAAAAACATGTTAAGAATTTAACTAAAAAAATTGTTGAGAAAAAAAAATAAAAGGACCTAAGTAAAAAAAAAAGTTGTTGAGGAAAAAAAAATAAATGGACAACTGTCAAGCAATGAGAGAGGAGGAGACAAAAATATATTATAGTATAGATATATTTATATAAATATTTATTAAATTTTCACTTTAGTTTAGCATTTCTATTATGTTTTTATTTAATTATATAAAAAAATTAAATTAATTATTACATTCAAAATTATAAAAATATTTATAATTTATAAAATTTCAAAATAATTTGATCAAGCCCGCTAAACTCCCCTCGATTAGAACCAGGCCAAATAATTGCAAGTGAAAGGAGCAAATTAACCTAAGTTGTTGGCACGAAGGTCATATCCCATAGTTTTGTTAAAAGGATTTGCCAATGCTATTCACTTGGGGACTTTGGTCTTTTGTTAATACATAGAAAGCAATAGCTTCCTGATCAACCTGGTAATAGTTTTCTGGATCAGGCTCAAATCTAGCTTCATCTACAAAATCCAATGCTAATCTTGGCACTGATATCAAGCCTTGCAGCGTTGAAACGATAGTAGCTCTAATAAGTTTTCCACTCAATTTTAAATCTCGGGATTTGAGATTCGATTTAAATTAAATTTAATTTTTGAAATTTGAGTTTGATTCGACAAAATACTTAATTCACTTGATTTGATAAGTTTGATTAATTATTTTTCAATAATATATTATGCGAATAAAATGTAAATTAAAAATATAATATAAAAATATATTATTAAAAAAGCTCGATTAAGCTCGCGAGTTGTTTGAGTAGGGTATTAAAATAATCGAAGTCGGCTCAACTTCAAGTAGCTTAAGCTCAACTCGAAAATAAACAAGTCAAACTCAAGTAATATTAAAGTTAGTTTGATTAGTTCATAACTAGACTCTTAATACTCGTTAGTCTGGGTATTGGAGAAATTTTGACTAGGATGACTTGGCAAAAGCAGACATGAGTTTTTCATGAACAACAGCATTTAGAATCAATGGAGGAGTTGCTCCTGAATCCATGATTGTTTAATTGCCAAATTCTTTCAATTCCATGTATAACATTTCGCGGCCAAAACAGAAGCTTTTAACCTTTCCACCATATGGAGCAGCCTTGTGATCAAGCTCGGTATATGTTGCACCTTGGATGACTGTCTTGCTTTTGTTTTGATCAATAAAACTATTAACAGAATTTATGAAACAGAAGAAATAGTGATATGATTTAGAGGGTAGCGTATATTTGATGTTGTGGTGCAAGTAAAATGAGCAGGAGAATTGGTGGGAGAATAAATGTGGAGGTCGTTGCACATTTTGGACGTGCTAGGAGAGGAGGCTACAATTCATCCACGTGAAGCCACTTTCATATCAAGAAGCTAAGTATAAGGTTTTGGAATCCGAAGCATAATTCAAATAGATTATCATTTTTTTTAATTGGAGTAACGTTGATAGTATTAAGACTCAAATTCAAATTTTACAGTGTGCTATAATTTTTCTTGAGTTACTCGAGGCTAAAAGATTGTTGGCATTATACATCTCTTTAAAAGATAAATTTTCCTAAAATTGAAATTTGATTTTTAACATTTAAAATTTCTCATTCTTTATTTTTTAAGTTTTGGCTTTCATATTAAATAAAAAATGGTTTTTGGAGGCATTTCAACGTAGAATTTTGCAAGCTATATGATAATTAGTAAAAGTTGCGGATATCTTGTATTATCAAAGAAAAGAAAAGAAAAAGAAAAATTTTTTGAAAAGATGATGCAACTTGATATTTGTTGCAATTTAAGTTCACCTTATTCTCATGTGATAAGAACGAGGTGGAGTTTTAATATATGCATGTTTGGCTTGACTTACAGAAAAGCTTATCTATTATAGAAGCAGAAGCCAAATGTTTGACTGACTTTCAAAATTTTAAAATTTTTAACTTATGCAAGAAGTAGATTATATGAGCTTTTTGATGAAACTATAAATAAAAACTTATTTAAGAAGTGCTAATTTTGATAACATGCATACATTTATTATATTTTTTACATTTTCATTTTTTTGGCTAAGCTAAATTTTTTACAGATGAAAGCTAGCAGTAGCTAGCAAAAAGAAAGCTCAACGTTTAAGCTAACAATCTCTTAACCGAGTGATTAAAGAAGAGTTGTGACACATTGTAAAAGTTGAGTTTGAATCTACCTTTTTCCCAATTATCAAATGTTCTCTAAAATAAAAAAAAAAAAGAAAGCTCAAAGTGTCATTGCAAATCTAACGAAGCTCTAAGCAACACCCAAAATAAGAACAAAACAAGAAACACCCTAACAAAAAAAATTCTATACTAAGAACGCATGAACCAACTTAGTAATAAGGTAAGAGCCAACAAACAGTAACATGGTGACTCTTACAATAATCTAAGTATGTGTAATACCCTCAGAAGTTGGAATTTTTGGGCTAACTTTTTCCTTTATTTACTATGTTTGTCACTTGCTCAGTGTAACTAACATCTAACAAGTAGAATCTTACTTGTTTAATTATTTAAGACTAGTTGTCTAAGGTTCCATTAAAGTCTTCTCGTAATGCGTGCCAAAAACGATACTGAAAAATTTCGCCCCTACTTTAGGCTATTATCCATCCCCATACTAAATACATCATCATATCAACATGTGGAAATTTCAATCTCAAAATAACATCTGAAGCACTTGATATCCATTGATTCAACATATATCGAGATTACAACTTAATCACATAGCATAGTTTGTTTACAGACTCGATATTCCCCAGCACTTACATCCCAAATCCTATAGATTGTGTACACAAAAGAATTTAGTCTGGGATATAAACAAAAGAACAAAAGGATTATACCTTGATTTAAAATATAACTTTTGCAGCTCAACAAAATAAGTCTCGGTGCGCCACACTCACGCCGAGTCTACCTGAAGTAATTTGTGAGGTGGAAGAGGGGGGTGAGCTAATGCCTAATAAGAAAATATACACTAAATGATGTTAGGCTCCTAATTTGCTTAATGCATGTGTATGCGTAAACAAATGCGCAAAACTCATGCTTAAATGCGTTTTATTGAAAATAATGCAAAGTCAATATGCCATTGTTTATAAACTATAAAATGCTAGTGCTCATGTATTTATAAAATTAAGATATACATTCAAGGTATTTTCAAGAGACGGGCATCCATTGGTAAGATATGGTAATATAACTAGGGATCTTTGGAAATAACCGATAAGCTTTCTATGAAAGCATCCACTGTAGCTAGTAGTGGTCACAGTCCCATACCAAGGCTCTATCCATGATCATGAATCATCCTAGCACCAGTGATCATCTAGTAGCTGAGGTACAAGTCACGACTAGTTGTCGGGCGTCTAGAAGATCACAAAGCATCCAGGATATTTCACAATTCATATATATACACAGATATTCACCAACATACAGGAGGAATCTGAAATGTGTATATATAGATAGGCGCCTCAATGCCACACAGGCATAACAAATGCCACATAGGCATGACAAATGCCACATAGGCATGACAAATGCCACACAGGCATAAAGTGCCACACAAGCAAGTTGAGTGCCACACATGCATGTAATTGCCACACAGGCATAGAGTGCCACACAGGCATTTCATAACGTCCCCTATCTCATACGTCAAAAATTCGTGCAAGTATAACTTTTACAACATTACTTGAGTATTGAAGGCATAAATTGTGTTAAACACTCTAATTTTGATAACCTCATCATACGAAACATATTTTAATATCATTATTTCGATGTCAAGTAATGGTGCTTAATGTATATGAGGTTTTAAATGCGTTATAGAAATTTAAACTAATACTAAAAATCCACTGAATAATTTCTAATGAAATTTTGGCATTATGACGGCATAGGTAGGACACTACCCAGCGTCACAACCACAACCAAATAACCTGCAGAAAACTCCAACAAGCAGTATATTTATTCACCAATCCAACACAATTCAAATCTCAAACAATTTTGCATTTTAAGCTCAATCCAATATATTTTGAAATTTAACCAAGAATGCATTTAAATCCATAAGTATTAAATAACATTAATTTAGACATACATAAACATAGCAGACTAACAAGCATTTACCGTATATTCCCTTACCTAGATAATGTCACTTTTGCACTCCTTAGCCAATTGTTCAACTCCACCTCCTTGGAAGTTTTCTCTATAATTTCAATGCACAAATCCCATTTAATAATTATTCATAGTATATTTTCAAACTATATCTCACTCACAAATATTAGTCTATAGTATATCATTCTCATAATTTATTTCATCCACCTTAATTCTTTACCTTTGAGAGTCTCCCAACTCTAGCTCTTCCTTGATATTTATTTATTCAAGGCTCCCACCAAGAACCTACACCATCCACACTTCAAAATTAATATCCATATCACACATGATAAGTTCATCACTACAACCAATGTCTCATTAGTTGTATACATTGACACAAATATACATACATACATATATATATATATATGTATCTTATTCTTAATCCCATTTATAACATCCTTATCCTTCAAATTTCCAGCCGCCTATCATCATGTCATATTCGCACATTATCATACAATTCATTTACATTAAGCTTACACAAAAGAAAAGTCTTTTACCTTTAATTCTCCCACTAGCTGAACCTATACCAAGCTCTTTTTCAATTTTCCTTGCTATTGAAATTCTCCGAACAGCCCTTAAACAATGAGTTCTCAGCGGGTTTCCATCATAAGACACTATAACATTAAACCCAATGTACGTACATTAATCCCAACTAAGAAAAACAGCCTTACCCTTTGCCACTAGTCAAAGTCGAGATCCCTCTTTCCTCTTGTTTACTATCTCCTTCTCAGCTATCTTTCCTCCCTTAGTGGCTGACTCAATTCAATCCTTTAAGCCTCCCTCATTACCACGTTCCTTGCAGCCCGAGGAAGAGGTTTTCTGTTCAGCCAAGAATGAAGCTAATCAGTAGCTTCCAACCACTGTAGCAGCATTGTTTCCCTTATTTTGCTTCAGCTTTTTCCCAAATGAAAGACCCCTGTATACCGTCCCTTATCTAGCCACCAGTAAGTGTCGTGCCAGCAACCTTTCAAGGCTACAAGTAACCTACACCAGACGCTAATGCTACTCTCATTTTGATCCTTCTTGCAACGCAGCAACTCACATTCCCATCCTCTAACTTTCCTTTCGATACTCTGTCCCAATCTCCCCAAAAATTGTTCTCCTGTTGTGGTTGCTGCCGTTCTTTCCTTCTCTTTTCTCGCCACTGCTACTATTCTCACATAATCCTTGTTAATCCCCAGCCCATTTCCATCTTTCTGCACGCCCTTATAGTTACACGACGTGACCTTCCCTGTCCTGATCGCTGCCAAGAAGAAGACTGCTTTTGCTTCTCAATTTCCGTCAGCCGAGAGTGATATATGAGTGGAGGTAGGTGAGCATTTAGCTTCTCCAAGATGCCACTAACAAATACCAATGTTACACACACTTAGTCACACATTATATATAAATATATATATATATATATATATATATATATATATATATATATATATTGTTATGCACACATACACTGTCACGTGCAGTAACTAATATATTTTCTTATGTTTTTTTTTTTGAATATTTAAATAGTAACAACAATTTAGGATTAGAGAAAATTTTTTCAGTTATTACAGTATGTTAATGCGAAAGATGAACCACATGACACAAGAAGATTCAAAACTAAATCTAAGGTGTGATACACCACTAAAAGACATCATTATCAGCCAACTCCCTTCGTTCAATTTCCATCAGCTTATAAATAATGATTTCTTCATTACCTGCAAATGATAGCCCAAGACATTTTCCAAGTTCCCAAAATTTTAATTGCCTTTTCTCCGTGAAAAGGATTAACTCGTCGAATATCATTTTCAAAATTGCAATTAATATCATTTTCCAAAAACGCAAGTGGTACGAGAATGCAAACTAAGGTCTTTGAACAATTTTACGTTGCTTCATTTTTCTAGGACATTTCAATTTTTGGCTAGAAATGTAATTAAAATAATTTTCAACATGGGATTCGATTGTTAATATAATTAAGGATAGGCTAGCTTTATGGGAAACGAAAGATCTTTCATTTAGAGTAGATTGACTCTTATCAAATTAGTTTTGAATTCACTTCCGGTGTATTATCTTTAAATCTTTAGAATTCCCAAAGGGGTTGCTAAGAAAATTGATTCCTTAAGACGGGGGTTCTTATGGGGGGGAGGGGGGGGGGGGGGGGGGGGGGGGGGTGGGGGGCGCGGGGCGCGCACAAGTGATAGAAGAAAGATGTCTACGGTTAAGTGGGAAGTCATTTGTAGACAAAAAGCGTTAGGTGGGCTTGGGATTCGAAACATAATTGATAGGAACATTGCACTGTTAGGTAAGTGATGGTGGAGATATGGGACTAAACGCAAAGCTTTATGGAGGAGACTCATAGTAGGGAAATATGGTGAGGGAAGGTTAGGATGGTTACCAAGTGAAAGATCGAGGGTTGGAATGTCTAAGGTATGGAGTGATGTTTTAAAAATAAAAAAAAGTTGAGGGTGCGAAGAATTTAATTGGTTCTAAGGGGTGTAGGTGGGTGATATTTGATAGGTGACGGTAGTGAGATTTACTTTTGGTTAGATTGATGGGCTGAAGAGAGTTCTTTTATATTTTTGTTTCCTAGGTTTTTCTTGTTAGCAGAGGATGAAGATCAAAAAGTGGCAGAAGTGTTTATCTCCTTAGGAAATTAGAGGATTCAATTTAGAAGATCTTTTTTTTTTTTTTGATGATAAATTTAGAAGATCTTTGAATGACTGGGAAAAGGATTCATTGGATCAGCTGCTTGTAGTTCTTAAGGATGTTAATCTTAGGCGAGGGGTGAGTGATAAGCTAATTTGACAATTTGACAGCAAAGGGGTTTTCCCAGTGAAAAGATTCTGTGTTTTACTAGCTTCTAACTATCATTGTCAGGAAAATCAAATTGCTATTGTGGTTATGTTTTCAATTATTGCGTTTATTACGGTTGCAGATATAACGAAAACTATTGCGATCTTTACGGCAATCGCGATCGTGAATTTTTTTTAATTTCGCACAATCTTGTATAAAATATAATAATTTTAATTATAATCATTTAAAGTCTTATTTTATAATTTTTACAATAATTTATGATACTTTAAGTCTATTATTTATGTTAAAAAAGTTATTTATAATTTTTTTAATTATAATAAGATATTCAAACATAATTTAATTAATTACATTTACATTATCAATATTCTCTTGAATTACAATAATGTTTGGTTATATTAAAAATTTAATATTAATTTGCCACTATCAATTAACTTAAACAATCACATTTATATTATTGAATTATCAATATTTTTTTCTTAAGTTATAATAATATTTAATATTATCTATTTAATTACATTACAAATTTTATTGAAAAATTACTTAAATAGTCTAAATTCAACATTATCTAATAGTACTTTAAAAACCATTATCTAATATTAATTTGTAAACAATGAAAACTAAATAAAAAAAAATACCCAAATTTCCCAGCAGGGCGACCCATACCCTTCAACCTTGACCCACCCAATTCATCACTTCCCCTAAACTTCACTCTATCACTCACCCTCATACACTCGCAAATCACGATTCACAAATCACAAAATTCCTTTCACTTTCACTCGTGCAATCCCAACTAACCATCCCCCACCCCTCAATCACCCATCATCACTGCCTCATTCACTCCCTCCCTATTATACAAATCAAGAAGCCAGTGCACTTGCAAACCGACAACCGACAGAGGCTACTGGTGCTGCGACAATGGATAGCACCTTAAGCGACCCAATGCCCATGGCCACGCCACCAGTTGCCCACCAGTCCGCTGCTGACTGTCCAATCTAAACCCAGTCGCCGACACCCTTACAAACCACAGAGGCCCTCGCCCCTCACAGATCTAAATCTACTCCAAAGGTTAAAAGTTTTGAAAGATTTGAACTTACAGACTAAAAGTTTTGAAAGTTTTGAACTTACAGACTAAAAGTTTTGATTTGATGTTGAAATTTTTGTTAATTGTTGTTAGTGATTCGGGGATATGGTGATTTGGTGAAGTTAGTGTTTGTTTTGATTATAAGAAATTAGGATTTTTAGAGTTTCAATTTCTGCCTCTTTCCTCTGCTGAGGAGTTTTTTTTTTTATACTCAATGTTGAACAGAATGTGACTGTTATCGCCGCTATCCTCCGTTACAGCGTTTTGTAACGGCCAATAGCGGCCATTAGTAACGTGAATTTCTTTCTTCCCGCTTTTTGTCCAATAGCGGCGCTGCTACAGCGACATAGCGGCCGCTATTTAAGACCCTTGTGACATTAGAAAAGTCTGGTTTGATTCTATACGGAAATACAATATCACACCAAAAATTCAAAGCTTTCTGTGGTTGTCCATTCTTGAAAGTATTCATACAAAATGTTTTTTAGGGAGTAGAGAGGTTGTGTTTGATAGTGATCAATGTATTTGTTATTGGCCTGGTATTGAAGAAGAAGACTGTTCACATGTGTTGTTGCTTTTTAGTTTTGTGTGGAAAGTTTGGGGGTTGATTTTTAGCTAGAGGAATATAAGTTGGGTTATGCCAAGAAATGTTAAACCGTACCTTGAGCAAAATGAAAGTCTTTTTTTAGGGGGATTGGCTAGGAAGAGATGTTTAGTTGTTTGTGGAGCAGCTTTATGGTCACTTTGGCTTGCTCGAAATGATGTGGTTTGCAAAGGCAATGCATGGATTAAAGAGGAAATCATTTTTTTGGTAAAGATGAGATCATTGTTCTGGATTAGCAAATTGGAAGGGTGTAACACTTTAAATGAAGCTAATTGGTGGAATTCACCTATGAAAGATGGGTGCTTTCATAATAAAGTGAGGATAAGAGATGGTATTTGGTGGAAATGTCCTGCAAGGGAAACACTGAAATTTAATGTTGATGGATCAGCTAGAGGGATATTTGTGTTAGATGTTGACTCAAATTCTATTAGGAATCAATTTGGATTCTAATAAAATTCTATTGGTTAAAGAATTACTTGGTGGTTAAGTTTATTTAGAATAAATATTCTTAATAGATTAGATTCCTTAGTGAATAGGAATTCTTAGTAATCAAGTAACTTGGCTCTATAAATATTGAGTGGGTCTTAACCTTTAGAAAAGAGATTGAGAGAGAGATGTAATCACTATGTAATCTCTGTGTGAGAGATGGGTTTGTAGGGATTTGGGAAAGAGTTGGAGAAAACACCGTGTTGCATGGGAATTCCATGGGTTAAACACTATGGAGCAGAAACTAGGTTTGTTTCGGGGTTGGGCTTAGTGTTTGTTTTAAGGTGTTTTGTACTCTTTGTAATCTCTATGTTTTATAGTGGATTTTTCTCTTTTATCCGTGGATGTAGGCACTTGGGCCGAACCACGTTAAATCTTGTCTCTTGTATGTTTGATTTAATTCCGCGTTGGTCTCATTCGTTTGTGGAATACGATTCTGCTTAAAAAAATCCCAACAAGTGGTATCAGAGCTATGGTTCAAAAATTATCATGAAACGTAATGCAAAGATGATGATTCGATTCAGGAGATTTGTTGTTGCAGATTGTGTTCGTTGGATCAAGAACGTGCAAGAGAAGATTGCTGTAGCAAGGTGTCAGTTGCAGGTGGAGTAATTCTCAACTAGGTGGAGTTGATTTGACTACGCATGGGTATTGGTCGTGTGTGAATTAAGAACAGTCAGGATTGATTCGATTATGTGTAGCTGAGATTTTTTGAAGGCCAATATTTTGATAGAATTTGTGTCAAGGTGGAGATTGTTAGATGTTGACTCAAATTCTATTAGGAATCAATTTGGATTCTAATAAAATTCTATTGGTTAGAGAATTACTTGGTGGTTAAGTTTATTTAGAGATAAATTGTAACATCCCAATTTCACTATAAAACATATTACTTGCTTATAACTTATACTTATTACCGGTTGGGCTGTCTGTGATGCTTAACAACTCTCGCTACTTGAATAAAGTTATGAATTATTAAATTAATTTACTTACAATTGTTTATACATTCCCTTCTATTTCAAGTAGTACTGTACCATTTTACTGAATATATAAAAGAATACAACATACCTTCGATAGTAAATCTTGGGAAGGTAATTCTCTTTGCCCTAACTCAACAATCTGTGGAGTGGAAAAATAAGGAGTGAGCGACAATGTGCTCAGTAAGGAAGGTGTATGCTGCTTTATAAAATAAAAGCTAAAATCTCAAAACCATGTAATTATCCTAACGATCAAACTCATTAGGAAACCACAAATATAATTAACATGAAACAGGATTCACCCAATCCTTTCATAAATCATTTAATTGAGACTAGGCAATAATTTAAATCATGCAAAGAATACAAATCCTCCGCTTTTGGGGTGCACCCATAGGCCATCGCCCCTCACGGCTATCTCATATAGATGTATGGCCATAATCTGCAGGTGGTCCTCGGGTCCACTTGCCAAGTGACCTCGAGACCGCTGAAGACTTGGCAGGTCCATCAGCCCTGTGACGCCCTAGGGTGCACTCGTTGGTCTATTTGACCTGAGCCATCGCCCCAGATGGGTCACGCAAAGTATATGATTAATAATGCATGAATTCAATGCCTAATGTCTCAAAATCAAGTTATATCTTATATATCGTTTCCACAAAATGATTGGATTTCTTATAAAACAATAAAACACCAAAAGTCCCAACATTTCCCGTGAATGGAAAGTACAGTTTAAACTGGCTCGCCCGTGGCTAGTTCGCCCATAGTGAGCTCGCCAATAGTCAACTCGCCATTGGTCAACTCGCCCAATGGTCTACTCGCTCCAGGGCCTGCTCGCCCAAAAAGTTTCACATTTTCTATTTTTCAAAAATATTAATTCAAAGTTTATTTATTTATTTATTTAATTTGCGTTCAGAAAATACTCATAAATCAGTTCGCCCACTGGTCAATCCGCCCAGGCAGTGAATTAGTATTCGCCCGCCACTTAACTTTTCAAACAAAAGTATGGCTGGTTGATAACGGTTCGCCCGCCTTATATATAAAACGAGGGTCGCCCGCCCAGCACATTAAAAAGGGATTCGCCCTACTTTGGCTTACCCGGTTTTCTCTTTTAAAACAAAGGTATTCGCCCGCCTTAATCAGTTCGCCCAACCGAAACAACATATGGCGGCTTGTAGCTCGCCCGAGATCAAAACACTTATAAATCAATGCATGTCAGAAAGCAAAACAATTTCTAATATTTTCTTAACATTTTTACTCCACAGGACATGCATTTTCATCACATACTACTTCCTTACCTCGTCTAATGCAGCCTTTCTTCTCGCCCGCCTTCCTCAATTCTCGTCTGCAAAAACATTTATCCAAATTATAAATATTTTCCAAAACGATTATATTTTCCTAACAATAGTGGCACTTTGGCGAGGTAACAGCTCGCCATTCGCCCAACATAGCTCGCTGTCCATTAGCGGCTTATTCATAGGAGTTCACCCAACAATGAAGCTCAACTCGCCATGCTTATCAATTCAGTTCGCCGTTCGTGGTTTTTCATTCACAAATGGCCTCGCCCGTGAATTGGATGACGCTTGGCCACCTCGCCCTCTTGAACAACACTTTGGCGAGTTCTCTATTACCTACTCGCCTCATTGGCGATCACTGGTCCTCGCCCTTACTTCCACATTCCAGCTTATCTATAACGATTGGCGAACATGTTCTCGCCCAGTTATATATTACATTGTACTCGCCGCCCTTTGGGTGAATACTGCTTGCTTGCCTATTGTTTTTCTTAATCATTTCCATCTAATTTCTTATATCTTCCCACAATATTTAACTATAACCAGGCTATATCTATGATTAAATATCAAGAGAACTATAAAGTTATGAAACTCACCTTTACTAAACTGCTCTTCCAACAACAGAATGCTTTCTTGTCTTTCTGAGCTTTACTTCTCTTATTACTAAACTCTTCAACACTTTAGAAGGGTTTGGCTAACTAAAAGATGAAATTGCATGGCTCAGTCATGAGGAAAACGGAGGAATGAAAGATGAATATGCAGAGAAACAGAATGGGCGAGAATGAATCTGAGGGAGATGAAGTTGTTTCCATCGATTTTCCCTCATGAACTCTTCTTATATAGCCGTTACATTTCACTTAAAATCTAACACCTGTTTCCTTATCCTGTTTCCTTCATCATTACCCGTCTTGTAGTGCATTAATTCACGAAGAAAATTGCACCAAAAGAACGTCTGAACCAACATTAAAACGGGTAGAAAAAGTGCAGCAAAAGACGTCAATAGCTCAGTTTTTCTCTTCTCCTCGCCAACATTTTTTTTTCCAGCCACCCTCGTTGATTGGCTCTCCTTTCTCTCTTTTCTCCATTCGTCTGACAGTCCATTAAATGTTGAAGAATTTCCAGCCAAAGGAACGGCTTGCAGTCAAAAAGGGAACGGGCGACAGAGGTCTCTGCACGTTTTTGACTACAATTTCTCCTTTTATTCTTCTTCTTTCCCACGCCAATGTCAACCACAATTATTAACTTTGTCTTACCTAATTTAATGCTTCTACAATCCAACTAATAAGGTTCCTTTTTGCATTTCTTTTCAACTAAATGCATATACTCCATATTATACACCATAACTTAAAATGAAAATGAAAATTCATATTTAATTGTTTTCTTTAATTTTACTCAAACAATTTATTCTCACCATCATTCATGTACAATTATGGTATATTGTATAAAAAAATTCAGGTCTTAGATAAATATTCTTAATAGATTAGATTCCTTAGTGAATAGGAATTCTTAGTAATCAAGTAACTTGGCTCTATAAATATTGAGTGGGTCTTAACCTTTAGAAAAGAGATTGAGAGAGAGATGTAATCACTATGTAATCTCTGTGTGAGAGATGGGTTTGTAGGGATTTGGGAAAGAGTTGGAGAAAACACCGTGCTGCATGGGAATTCCATGGGTTAAACACTATAGAGTAGAAACTAGATTTGTTTCGGGGCTTGGGCTTAGTGTTTGTTTTAAGGTGTTTTGTACTCTTTGTAATCTTTATGTTTTATAGTGGATTTTTCTCTCTTATCCGTGGATGTAGGCACTTGGGCCGAACCACGTTAAATCTTGTCTCTTGTATGTTTGATTTAATTCCGCGTTGGTCTCATTCGTTTGTGGAATACGATTCTGCTTAAAAAAAATCCCAACAATTTGGTCCTGCTGGGTGTGGGGGTGTTCTGAAGGATAATATATATGTTGTATTGGGGCTATTTTATGGCCCCTTTGGGCATGCTGATTCGATTAAAACTGAAGTTATGGCTATCAAGATGGCGTTACATTTCTTCTCCACTTCAAAGTGGTTTAAGAAAGCACCTCTTATTGTGGAGTCTGATTCCAATATGGCTGTTTCATGGGTTAATGTAATAGTTGCAAATTCTTTATTTGATGGATTAAATAACGTGACTTGGAGACTAAATTATATATTGAAAGTTTAACTTGAAGCTATGAGGATTAAGAAAAATTATTTAGAATGAGCATGGAAAGAAATTAAATGGCATGAAGGACTATAGGATTTAAGAGACCATAGAAAGTATATAATTTAATAAAAATGGAAATAATGAAAATATTAGTGAGATAAATATAGTTATGAAATAAATTTAACAAGCTAGAAATATAACTATGCTAACTATTAGAATAAGACAAATAGTAAAGGAATGAATATATTAGTATAAAAGAAAATGGATAGTGGGAAATAAAATAGGCTTTTATTGGGATAAGGCTTCCTGAGGAAGCTTCATCAAAATCAATCCCACTAATTAGTTTTTTATTGTTATTTTCACATCAGCTACTTCTTGCACACCGTCCACCTCCATCATCACCCTAGCAGACACCATCTCATCCCCTTTTCCCATTTCTGCTGCACCGAAAATCCCTGCCCCTCTCGACATGTTGTTCTTCAGCTTCCTCAAGGGTGTCGGCATTTAAGAGTTTGGGAAAGAGGAAAGTTTAAGCCATAGAAAAAGGTTGTGTGGGGACTGAAAATAAGAAGGAAATGGGGTTTGAACTAGAAGGTTTCAGCTATGGAGAATAAGTATATTGGCTAGAACTAGTGGCTGCACTTGGTTGCTCCTTTAGACGAAGGAAAAGAAATGGAGAATGGGTTGTTAAAGCTGCTGTAAATCAAGACTGAAAAGGGAGTTCCTCCTCGAGACCTTGAGCTGAAGCAAGGGTTCTCATTTGGCTGTACAAATCAGGGCAACAAGGATGCAAGAGTCGAAGGTATGAAGATCTTCTGTCTTGGGAAAGTTTATTGATGTGGAAAACTATTCCAAATTGGCTACTACATCCACGTGAGAATGGTGTCTAAAGGAAGACCATTTTGAGGTTGAAAAACAAAGGTGGTTTCAGTGTGGATAACTAGTGGAGTGGCATGAAAACTCATTGGTGTTGGGGTTAGCAAGAATAACGTGGGAGCTGACCAAGACCAAGATAATTTCTTGGCTGAACGAGGGGTGCTATCCTGTTTGGATTTGTGCTTGTTGTTCGAAAATGGGACAAAGAGAAGGGGAAGAGGAGCTGAACAAAGATGATATTTAAGGCAAAACAAGAGCTGATGGGGACGGTAAATAATGAGAATAATCATTGGCTGTTGTAAGGACTTGATGGTAAGAGAAATTGCTATAAGTTTGAAGTCAAAACAGCCTCAAATTGACAAGGAGTTAAGCTACAACTAAGGCTCTCGGTTTTGGTAAATTGTAAGAGGTAAGGATTTGATTTGTTATTATGAACTTATATGATAAATGTTTAATGAAATAGAAAGGTTAAAATATGGTATTGGTGTAGGATTGTGTGGTGAAAGGAGAATTAAGGAGACAAAGAAGTATTTGGCCAACAAGAGGGAAAGTTACAAGGTAATGTATTTAAGAAAAATAATTAAAATATAAGTTTCTTAAGGAAATTAAATAATGTAAATTTTATTATGTTCATGCCTTATTGTAGGAGGAGAGGATACAAGTTAGGGTACCATAGCTATACTCGTGCTACATACCGAGGTGAGGGATATATATAGGAAACGTAGGGGATACTAAATAAAATATTAAAATCAACTGCTTGTGGTTTATAAATTGTATCTTCTTTGCAGGAGGTTTTTACAAAAAATTTAGCTGTTATGCTGCCGGATTTTCGTATAATATTGATTTGTAAAATGAGCTAGAGTTCATGAAAATAATTTGGAAAAACACTACTCTAGTTAGTTTTGTTTCGAAAATAAGTACGAAATGGCAGTATTTTGACTACTTTGGAAGTCATATTTGAAAGCTCCTATTTTCATACAGACCATCGAGCTTTGTATTTATTTTGGAAATGATACGTACGGAAATGTTTTGAGACATGAATTAATAATCATAGCAGTAATGTTTTGGACTACTGTGGGACCTTGATCCAGTCCACAGTAGGTAATGTTTTGGACTACTGTATGATTTTGATCCAATCTACAGTAGAGTTTCGATTGCTGTGTGAACTTGATCCAGTCCACAGCGGGCCCATTAGACACCTGATCAGTGTTCTCTGTGGACCCCTCTAGACTATAGCCATATGTCAACTGTACCTTCCCTCACAGGAATAATTGAACTGCTTGATTTTGCTTAATCATCATGTCTCCAGCTTATGCTATATATGATTCCTTTCGTACTTATGCCAATACGAATTTTGAATGTTATGACGAGAATAATGTTTCGAATGGAAATGTTTATCGATGTTTTGAAAGAAATGCTTCTGACGCATTGCATAAGCATGTTGATTTCTAAATTTTATGAATGACAGTAGTTGAGTTTTCAATGAATGTTTCGAAACTTGCATATAGAAATTTAGTATCCGTCTCTTATATTTATTTCTTACTGGGCTTTCCAAAAAGCTCACCCCCCTTCCTCCACCTCCCAGATTATTTGCAGTAGGAGCATATACGTGGGGAGCTATCGCGTTCTTTGAGGCTTTTGGTTCTACCTTGGAGGTATATTATGTACAGCTACTTAATTTATATTTGGACTTATGTTTTCAGTACTTTTAGGATATGGGGATGTAGCAATAGGAATTACATGATATATATATCTATGTTAGATATCGATGCATGCAACTTGATGGTTATATATTGGTTAAGTATAATATTTTGTGATGATGAATGCATGCTTATTTAGAATGTTTGGACTGGGACTAAATGTTGAATAATGTTTATATAGCTATTATAAATATAGCTTATGAGTTAATGTTGAGACATTACATACAGCCCAACAATGTAAATAGAGAAAGAAAAATTTAGTGCATTTTTGTATAGAAGAAGGTCATCACAGTTAACAACATCATGTAAAGACCATGGATATTTTGGAAGTTGTTTAATGATATTGACTATCTTTGGGGCATTGTTGTGAGGGTTGAATGTAATCACTGTAAAGGGAATCCAACTTGTTTGCAGACTCGTTAGCAAAGTTGGGGGTTGGTAATCTGATTTCTTCCATGCCTTTTGGGTGTAATTTTTCTGCTGCTTGTTTGTTCTTTATTGAGATGATCTCTAGCTGGGTTTTGTTTTCTGTTGGATTTATGGCACTGCATGATATGCTTTTCATTATGGGTTCTAGAGATGTGTTCTATGTTTGTTTACTTTCTATGAAGGCAGCAGTGAAATTTGAAACGATTGGCTTGATTGCTCGTACAAGTAGCTACTGTGGATATGCCGTCTATCAGGTTTTGTTTTCCTTGGTGGTTTGGATCTGTTCTCGATCACTCATTTATGTCATGACTTACGCAGATATGTAGCTGGGTTGGGAGCATTCTGTATTGAACTTTTGTTGGATGCTATATGCTTGATCATGTCAGCAGTGGTCTTTTCCTTTTTAAGTTCATTTAGGGTGTTGGTTTGTGGATTTAATGCTCTGCTGGAGATGTGTATTCTACATTAAAGTTTGTTTCTTTGGTCTTTTGTCACACTGTTTCATAGGGTAATTTGTTGTACTCTGATTATTAATGAATTTGTCTTTGGCTAAGAAATTAACATCACAATCGATATTACATCACGCTCATAGGATTCCATATCAAATTCACACTCATCGTTTTGAATACCATCATTTTCTTTCTCTTCCTCAACTTCCATATTTAGACTCATAGACTCATCTTTTTATTCATTAACTTCTACATTTAGACTTATAACTCATCTTTGTCTTCCTCAATTTCCACACCTAAATGGTCTTCCAATAGTTTTGTGCCCTTGAGGATCCCTTCATCACTTTACCTTTCAATAATTCAAAAAATTATAAAAAGGATCATATTATGTCACATTAATTAATTTATTTTTTTAAAAAATTTTATGTTAATTTCACTTGTTTTTTTATTTAGCAAAATTTTTTTTCTCTTCCATTTATTTGTTTCAATTAAAATTTGTGTTTTAATTTAATATAATTTATTATTTTAATTCTTCATTTATTTAAATATGCAAAAATTCTATTAAATGATTTTTAACACTTTTGTATTAAATTTGCCAAATGCTAAATTAATTACCTTAAAACATGGCAAAAAAAAAAACACTTTTAGAACAAGCCTACTCAAACAACACTTTTTATAAAGGTTCCAACCGGATCAAAGAGACCCTAGTGGATTATTTTAACACTTTTATTTAAAGGAAAGAAAAGTACAATACATTCTAATATTCGGAAGAGAAATTATTCGTTCTGTAATCTCTTCATAAGTCTGATCATAATACCAGAAGATTTAAAATCTTCCTCAAATTGAGATTGGATAAATAAGCAAAGAAGTGATTGCAGTTTTTATAGCATTTCCAACGTGTGTGTACCCATCTCCCTCCTTGTAAATGATTTCCGCCACCCTTGTAAGATTGAGAATACGTGTAAGCACCGGCATTGGAATAACCCCATCAGCAGCAGCAACCACCATCTCTTGGTTTGTATCCATCCAAGCATTCTCAATTTGCTCGTTCAATTCTTCGCATGCCTTATCTTCTGAAACTCCATGTTGTTTCATGTAGCATTCAACTGCTGATGCAACATCCCCTCTCTCTTGCTCAAACTACATTATACAATGTTGCATAATTTTAGTCTTTATATTTTATTTATGATAGCAAAAAATTAAATACCTTATGTGAAACAATATCGTCCATGAGACGGGCCATTGTCGAAGAAGCTTTCATGATTTTAGGATTGTTAGATGCCCAATTAAATATATCTTCTGTCACAATCTCTTCCATTCCGACCAAAGATGTGATTGCAAGCATGACATAGCCAGATGACACTGTTGCATTTCTCATGTACTCCTCCATCGTTGGTACGTAGTTTTCATGGTACCATTTGGCCTCGACAAAATAAGCTTGAGACAATTGTTTCATCTATGAAAATTAGCTTGTGTCTGTAATAGTTGCAAATTCTTTATTTGATGGATTAAATAATGTGACTTGGAGACTAAATTATATATTGAAAGTTTAACTTGAAGCTATGAGGATTAAGAAAAATTATTTAGAATGAGCATGGAAAGAAATTAAATGGCATGAAGGACTATAGGATTTAAGAGACCATAGAAAGTATATAATTTAATAAAAAATGGAAATAATGAAAATATTAGTGAGATAAATATAGTTATGAAATAAATTTAACAAGCTAGAAATATAACTATGCTAAATATTAGAATAAGACAAATAGTAAAGGAATGAATATATTAGTATAAAAGAAAATGGATAGTGGGAAATAAAATAGGCTTTTATTGGAATAAGGCTTCCTGAGGAAGCTTCATCAAAATCGATCCCACTAATTAGTTTTTTATTGTTATTTTCACATCAGCTACTTCTTGCACTACTCACCACCGTCCATCTCCATCATCATCCCAGCAGACACCATCTCATCCCCTTTTTCTTTATTTCTGCTGCACCGAAAATCCCAGCCCCTCTCGACAGGTTGTTCTTCAGCTTCCTTAAGGGTGTCGGCATTTAAGAGTTTGGGAAAGAGGAAAGCTTAAGCCATAGAAAAGGTTGTGTGGGGATCGAAAATAAGAAGGAAATGGGGTTTGAATTAGAAGGTTTCAGCTATGGAGAATAAGTATATTGGCTGGAACTAGTGGCTGCACTTGGTTTCTCCTTTAGACGAAGGAAGATAAATGGAGAATGGTTTGTTTAAGCTGCTGTAAATCGAGACTGAAAAGGGAGTTCCTCCTCGAGACCTTGAGCTGAAGCAAGGGTTCTCATTTGGCTGTACAAATCAGGGCAGCAAGGATGCAAGAGTCGAAGGTATGAAGATCTTCTGTCTTGGGAAAGTTTATTGATGTGGAAAACTATTCCAAATTGGCTACTACATCCACGTGAGAATGGTGTCTAAAGGAAGACCATTTTGAGGTTGAAAAACAAAGGTGGTTTCGGTGTGGATAAGTAGTGGAGTGGCATGAAAACTCATTGGTGTTGGGGTTAGCAAGAATAACGTGGGAGCTGAACAAGACCAAGATAATTTCTTGGCTGAACGAGGGGTGCTATCCTGTTTGGATTTGTGCTTGTTGTTCGAAAATGGGACAAAGAGAAGGGGAAGAGGAGCTGAACAAAGATGATATTTAAGGCAAAACAAGAGCTGATGGGGACGGTAAATAATGAGAATAATCATTGGCTGTTGTAAGGACTTGATGGTAAGAGAAATTGCTATAAGTTTGAAGTCAAAACAGCCTCAAATTGACAAGGAGTTAAGCTACAACTAAGGCTCTCGGTTTTGGTAAATTGTAAGAGGTAAGGATTTGATTTGTTATTATGAACTTATATGATAAATGTTTAATGAAATAGAAAGGTTAAAATATGGTATTGGTGTAGGATTGTGTGGTGAAAGGAGAATTAAGGAGACAAAGAAGTATTTGGCCAACAAGAGGGAAAGTTACAAGGTAATGTATTTAAGAAAAATAATTAAAATATAAGTTTCTTAAGGAAATTAAATAATGTAAATTTTATTATGTTCATGCCTTATTGTAGGAGGAGAGGATACAAGTTAGGGTGCCATAGCTATACTCGTGCTACATACCGAGGTGAGGGATATATATCGGAAACGCAGGGGATACTAAATAAAATATTAAAATCAACTGCTTGTGGTTTATAAATTGTATCTTCTTTGCAGGAGGTTTTTACAAAAATTAAGCTGTTATGCTGTCGGATTTTCGTATAATATTGATTTTTAAAATGAGCTAGAGTTCATGAAAATAATTTGGAAAAACACTACTCTAGCTAGTTTTGTTTCGAAAATAAGTACGAAATGGCAGTATTTTAACTACTTTGGAAGTCATATTTGAAAGCTCCTATTTTCATACAGACCATCGAGCTTTGTATTTATTTTGGAAATGATACGTAGGGCAATGTTTTGAGACATGAATTAATAATCATAGCAGTAATGTTTTGGACTACTGTGGGACCTTGATCCAGTCCACAGTAGGTAATGTTTTGGACTACTGTATGATTTTGATCCAATCTACAGTAGAGTTTCGATTGCTGTGTGACCTTGATCCAGTCCACAGCGGGCCCAGTAGACACCTGATCAGTGTTCTCTGTGGACCCCTCTGGACTATGGCCATATGTCAACTGTACCTTCCCGCACGGGAATAATTGAACTGCTTGATTTTGCTTAATTATCATGTCTCCAGCTTATGCTATATATATGATTCCTTTCGTACTTATGCCAATACGGATTTTGAATGTTATGATGAGAATAATGTTTTGAATGGAAATGTTTATCGATGGTTTGAAAGAAATGCTTTTGACGCATTGCATAAGCATGTTGATTTCTAAACTTTATGAAAAATAGTATTTGAGTTAAATGAATGTTTTGAACGTGCATATAGAAATTTAGTATCCGTCTCTTATATTTATTTCTTACTGGGCTTTCCAAAAAGCTCACCCCCCTCCTCCACCTCCCAGATTATTTGCAGTAGGAGCTTATACGTGAGGAGCTATCGCGTCCTTCGAGGCTTTTGGTTCTACCTTGGAGGTATATTATGTACAACTACTTGATTTATATTCAGACTTATGTTTTCAGTACTTTTAGAATATGGGGATGTAGCAATAGGAATTACATGATATATATCTATGTTAAATATCGATGCATGCAACTTGATGGTTATATATATTGGTTAAGTATAATATTTTGTGATGATGAATGTATGCTTATTTAGAATGTTTGGATTGGGACCAAATGTTGAAAAATGTTTATATAGCTATTATAAATATAGCTTATGAGTTAATGTTGAGACATTACATACAGCCCAACAATGTAAGTAGAAAAAGAAAAAAATTTAGTGCACTTTTGTATAGAAGAAGGTTATTACAGTGTCTTTCATGGAATTTTTTTTTTCATGAAAATTAGGTAGGGTTTTAGCTAGTGGGAATTTACTGCTTCCTTAGCATATTGAACACGGTATAATTTTCCTTGTTTTGTCATCAATTCCTCCATTTCTTCATACACATCTAAGAGTGCCTTGTAGAACAATTTCATATATGCTGGGAGTTGATCTATACAATCAGTATCCCACCTGAAATTCAAATTAAAGTTTAAAAGTACAAAATTCAGTAAAATGCTATATACTCCCTTTGAAGGTATATAATAAAATTATATGTTCACGGGTAAATATATATAGGAAAATTATTGATACACAGTTAGAGTTTTTAAATTTTACAAGTAAGGTTATCAAAGTAATACATTTTTTTAGGGAATATTAAAAAAATAAAAAAATAACTAAAAAAAGTGAGATATGTGGTAATTTTTTAAAAATTTCCATTGTATGTATAAAAAAACTAACTCATATAAATATATATATCTATATATATATATATATATATATATGTATGTATATATTCCTAACCTTTCAATTGCGGCAGTTAAGAGTTCAAGTTCTTCAATCGTGCCATACACGTCGTATGTGTCATCCATAATTGATGTCATGGCTATTACGCGCGTTAATATCTCTCTGGCAAAGGAGTATTGAGGCTCAAAATACACTCCCAATATCCAAAAGTAACATTCCACCAATCTATCTCGTGCAAAAGGTAGTCTTGTCGCAAAATCTAAATCTTTCCACCACCTGAAATAAAACCATTAGCCCAACTACAGTTATTTCTTATTCCTTCAATTTGTATCAAACTTACCTGGTGTTGAAGGAGTAATTACCTAGAAAGCTTGCTTAGCTCTTCCCTGTGTGAATTTTGTAATAAGTTGAAATCCAACTTTGCTAAATTCAATAACGTTTTATCATGGGAGCTATCTTCTTCGTAAATGGAAATATATCGCCTAGCCTCCAACCTTGGCAATCTCTTGCGGATGGGTCGTTTTCGGGCATGGGAGACTGAGGCTGAAAGGGGATGCTCAATGCTAGCAGTTTTTGCAAACTGATCAAGATAAGTGGTGGTGAAAACAAGTGCTTCTTCCAGTACTTGTTCTCCATGCCATCGTAAATGTGCTGCTTCATATAATTCCAGCAAGCCCTTCACGTCTCCTGATAAGGACATCTTGAAGTTTCCTTCATCATCTTTGAACTTGTTGAATGTATCTTCTCAATCAAGAAAGGTAATACAGCAAAAAACAAAAAAAATAGAAAGGTAAACATTTGACATAGTATGTGGCATACGAAAGTTCTCTATTTTAGAGTGCATAATGAGATTGGACTTACCACATTGAACATTAAAGCCATTCTCTCTAAGCAATCTAAATCGAAGAGATGTAATCTCGAGACTTTTGTCATCTTTGCAGTCGCAGCTATAAATACTATGCAATACATCCTCTATTTCTCTTTCGAAATGATAACTCACACCTAAGCGTTTTATTGTATCAACTAAACGCAATTTGTGAGATGGCTCATCCATAGGAACCTTAAGCATCCTCCTTACATCTTCTTTGAATTCCTCATATTGTACTTGATCAATGTCCTGCACAATTGTAATGTTACAAAAGATCAAGTTGAATATATATTAAACAAAAAAAAAATCACGAGTAAAAAATGATGCACGTTCATACTCACATGTAGACATATGCACACGTGTATATAAATCATTGTGAAAACTATAGCTAGGGAAGGAATTTAGTGAATTCAATGTCTAAATTAATTACCATTTTAGAAGGAGGTGAAAGGAAGAGATTCCCCCAAATGCTAGGATGAAAGTTGGCCGAGCGACGATTCTCTTTAGACATGGAATCATGTGTTGAAGACATTTCTTTACCCAGTAATAATGTTTGCAATTGGTGTGAGAAAAAGAGTAACTACGTCGTCGTATTTATAGACATTTGCCAGCATGGGAAATGTCCTACGTATGTAAGATATTAATTTCCTCTATCAAGTTTCTGTCATTAACTCATGATCATGACCTCTCCACCGCCTATTATTTGAGATAGCGTATCTTGGGAAAATTGAAAAGGAAATAGCCATTTTTAATTAATTTTTTTGACTTAAATTATCAAAAATGTTATTATTTGTTTAAATGAGGCTGAGAAAATGTAAAATATGACCTAGTGCATGTTTGGTCTAATTTATAAAAATGCTTAGCTCTCAAAATTTTAAAATTTTTATTTTACACTGAAAGAAGATTTAAGCCTTTAGATAAAGTTAAATTTTAAACTTTTTCAAGAAGTTTTAATTTTACTAACAGGGATTTAATAATTTTATACTCTATTTTACTCTTCAATAATTTACAAAATTATGAAAATGATACTAATTCGCATTTTTTTACTTTTTTTTTCAATTTTTATATTGATTTCTTTTAGATTTTATTCTAATTAACAAATATATTTTTTATTTTATTTATTTATTTCACTTAAAAACTTGTGATTTTATTTAATAAAATTGGTTTTTTAATTTTATTTATTAAAAATATACAAAATTCTATTAAACAGTTTTCAACCTTTTATAACACTTCTTTATTTAATTTGTGAAATGCTTTTAACATCTCGTAACAACACTTTTAGAACAACTTTATTAAAACAACATTTTTTTTATAGAAGCTTCGGTCAGGTCAAATAAACCCTTAAGACCTTTCTAATTGAAGGTTTTGTTTAAGTGACTTCTGCAATGAGAAAAATGCAAAAAAAAAAAAAAAAGAAAAATAGTTGCAATCCAAGTAAACAAATAAAAAAACCTTCTACAACGCAAATTAACTTTGTTTGCTAATTCCACATGTTAATTTTGTTTAGGTTTAATATCCAAATATACTTTTTACGTTTGTCATAAAATATAATTAAGCTCTCAATATTTAATTATATAAAAATCAGTCATAAACGTTTCAAAATAATATGATTAAGTATATTTTCGTTAAATTTTTTAATTTTCGTAACCTTTATACAATAATAAAATTTAATAATATTAAAAAAATTTTAAAAAAAATGTCCTTAATTATATAAGAAACGTTACAAATGAGATGCTTGTAACCTTTTTTTCTCTATTGTAGCCTTATGTTCCCGATTAGTGCGAGGAAAAGAGCAGCCACACCGTTGAATTTATAGGCATTAGCCAGCATGGGAAATATCCCACGTAATTAGTAAGATATTAGTCTCCTCTGTCAGGTTCCTGTCATTTAACTCATGATTGTGATCTCTCATCTGCCTATTTTTGGCAGAGTATCTTTGGAAAATTCAAAAAGAAATAGTCATTTTTAGTTAATTTTTTAATCATGAGTTGAAGACATTTCTTTACAAATGAGATGCTTGTAACCTTTTTTTTCTCTTTTGTAGCCTTTTGTTCCCGATTGGTGCGAGGAAAAGAGCAGCCACGCCGTTGAATTTATAGGCAGCATGGGAAATATCCTACGTAATTAGTAATTTTCTTTGTCAGGTTCCTGTCATTTAACTATGTTTGTGACCTCTCATCTGCCTATTTGTGGCAGAGTATCTTCGGAAAATTCAAAAAGAAATAGCCATTTTTAATTAATTTTTTTTAAATTATCAAAAACGTTATTATTTGCTTAAGTGAGGATGAGAAAATATTATATATTTCTTAGTGTCTGTTTGGTTTAGCATATTAAAAGCTTATAAACTGTCAAAACTTTAAAATGTCTATATTAGACCTAAGCTTTTAGTTAAAGTTATAAATTAAAATTTTTTCAAGAAGTTTTAATTTTAATAACTAGTATTTACTAATTTTTATATAATTATTACATATGCCACCGATGGACTTTTTTACTCTACTACCGATGTTAAAATCATGACACATGTCTTATAAAAATATTAAAAAAATAAAAAATAAAATAGAATATGTGTTATGATTCTAACTCCACTTGTGGAGTAAAAAATTCTACCAGTTGTGTATGAAATAATTATCCAAATTTTTTTATAATTTTATTTTACTCTTTAATAATTCACAAAAGGATAATTATTCTATACATCATCAGTGGAGTTTTTTTACTTCACAAGCAGAATTAAGATCATGACATATATCTTATTTTATTTATTTTTTATTTTTTTAATATTTTTATAGGACATGTGTCATGATTTTAACATCACTTGTGGAGTAAAAAAACTCTACTGGAGGTGTATGGAATAATCATCTTTCACAAAATTATAAGAAGGATATTACTTCAAGGATAATTATTTCATACATCACCGGTGAAATTTTTTTATTCTATAAGCAGGGTTAGGATTATGACACATGTTTTATTTTATTTATTTTTTAATATTTTTATAGGATATATGTTATGATCCTAACACCACTTGTGGAGTAAAAAAACTCCACTAGCTTTATATAAATTAATTATCCTTACTTTAGATTAATTTTTTAAAAAAGTTTTTATGTTGATTTCTTTTATTTTTTATTCTAATTAACAAAAGTATTTTTTTCACTTTATTTATTTGTTCAACTTAAAAACTTGTGATTTTATTTAATAAAATTATCTATTTATTTTTTATTTATTAAAAATATAAAAAAAAGTTCAATAATTTCTAGCATTCTACAACATTTTTGTAATATGTTTGTCAAACGCTATTAACATCTATTAACAAAATTTTTAGAACAACTCTAGTAGAATAACACTTTTCTTTGATTTAAATTAGAATAGCACTTTTATAAAAGTTTTTGTCGTACCAAATAGACCCTTAAAACTTTATTAATTGGAGGATTTGTTTAGGCGACTACTGCAAGGAAAAAATCCAAACAAATCCAAAAAAAATAATAATAATAATAACTACTGCAATGCAAATTGACTTTGTTTGCTAAATCCAAACGTTAATATATGTTTATCACTAGAAAAAAAAATTAGATTTTAAGTAAAATATCATAACCAAAAGAAATCTCAAACTAAAATGTAGTAAAAGAAACAAGTGAAAGAAATAAAATCGCGTTAAAAACAGTTGTAAAATTTTTAATAATTATGATAAATATGAAAGTTTTATTTTTTCTATTATTATTATTATTATTATTATTATTATTATTATTATTATTATTAATGTTTGTTTAAGAATAATTATTAAAGAGAGTAAAATAATGTTTATTTAAGAATAATTATTTCACACACCGCTAATAGAGGTTTTTTAATTCACAAGCGGGGTTAAGGTTGTGATGCATGTCTTATTTTATTTATTTTTTTAATATTTTTATAGAATATGTGTCACAATCCTAACATTGCTTGTGGTGTAGATAAATTCCATCAGCGGCATATGTAATAATTATCGTTTATTTGATATTAGAAAATAAAATCACACTAATAATAATTGTACAATTTTTAACAATTATGATAGATATGAAAGTTTTTATTTATTATTATTATTATTATTATTATTATTATTATTATTATTATTATTATTATTATTATTATTATTATTATTATTAACTAAGCTAAAAAATTGAGGAAGAGAGTAAAATGATGTTTACTTAATATTAAAAAAATGAGGAGTAAAATGAAAACAAGCAAAAGAAGAAAAAAAGCATGAAAAAAAAAACACTTCTAAATATTTCAAATAAAATGGAGTATTTGCTATACTTATTTTTAAATTCCCCAAGTAAAGAAAAAAGAAAAAGGGAGTAAAATAGAATTGATTTAATATTAAAAAAATTGAAGAGTAAAATTAAAACAAGCAAAAGAAAAAAAGCATGAAAAATGAAAAACTGGGGACACTATCGTGGATCGCTAACCTCCACTCTTTTTTTCTTATTGATGGATTAGTTGAAAAGCAGGAAACAAACTATTCAAACACGAGCATTGCTGACTTGAATTATGATCCATCTCTGTGTATTTTGTCAATTCTGGAAATTGATATTTCAAATGTATTTACATTGGAGAAAGACAGAAACAGAGGAAATTGAATTTCACCAGAGTCTATTTCTATTTGAAGTGAATAGCTTTTTCTAAACATTTTATTGGGCATCTGACAAATTAAGTATTGAATTTTAATTAATATCGAAATTATTTGATACATTACAAAATTAAGTATTTGAATACATTTTGTATTCACTTGTTAAAAAGAAAATGTTGACAAAATGAAAGGCAAATCAAATAAAAATAAAGATAATTTTGCAAAAAATAAAAAGAGCGATTTATTTTAGCTTCGGAATTCTCTTTTCTAATTTTCCTTTCAAAATCTCAAGAATGAGGCCAAAAAGAAATTCTGCTTTGCCAATAAATAAACGAATGCATTAAGTTAGTTAAGTTTGGTAGGTCATTTTCTTTTCTTTTTCTTACCTCTCCATTTTCCACGAATTTCCTCTTTTTTCTAGCACTCCTCTTTCCACGAATTGGACTAAGAACTGCACTAATTAGCTAGAGTCAATCGGTCTCCGAACTCAATTGTTACAACTGACTGGAGATTAGTCAAAATCGATCAACTTAATCCAAAAATTGAAATTTAAAAAAAAAAGGACTTTATCAATGAAGATATCTTTATTTCCTCCATCTTTTGTCTTGTTTCCCTAGATCAATCTAAGCAAACAGAGATAAATTCTGACATAGTGTGAAAGACCTTTAACAAGGATTTTTAAATCATGAATGCTCTTAGCAAGGGGTTTTTAATTTTATAACCTATGAATTGGCTAAGGCTTTTCTAAAGGAAAAAGTCCATATCAAGGAGGGGTTTTTACAAAGATGGTGATTTTTCTAAGACATGAGACCCTTACAGGGATTCCTCAACAATAATATTTTCTCAAGTGCTGGGCATTCCAGGTCCATGGGACTTCTTTCCCATCAAAATTTCTTAGTTCGTATGCCTCACAGTCAATTGTGTCTACCATAGACGGTCCTTCTCAATTAGACAAGAACTATTAGCATCTAGATGAGAACTATAAGCATATAGATGTTGTTAACAACGTTTGATATATGCCTAATTATTGAAGCTTATAATCTAACAACTAAATAGTAAGGACAAGATACTTGGTGGTTGGAAGAAGTAGAAATGAAAATTTTTTCTCTAGGCATTTAGATATGGATTGAATTATGAAGTTACCACTATTGAGAGGATTTTACCGTTTACTATTCTTGGCTCGAACATGATTAGTCTCAGATTGAAAACTGGATAATAATAGCTATGGTTACAAAAAAAATAGTGAGGACAAGGTGTAAATGTAGTGTCTAAAGCTTAAAACATATTAAAACTATAAGCATATGGATGTTGTTAACAATGTTTGACATATGCCTAATAATTGATGCTTAAAATCTAACAACTAAATAGTGAGTACAAGGTAGATATGTAGTGTCTAAAGTTTAAAACAGTTGAGATTTGCTTGATTATTTTAGTTTTGGCAATTTTTGCATGCATATTAATATAGTTATAAAATCGAGATATAAGAATTCATATTATGTTTTTTTTTTTTATGCAAATCCTTCAAGGCTCTACATATACTTATAAAATCGAAATATAGGAATTAGCTTTAATTGCTTCTAGTTTGTATGATAGGTGTATATTTAGAAGAGATTCATATTTTTGCATCAATTTTTTTTGTTATTGCAAAAGAAATATAAAAAAGGGAAATATAAGAAAAACAAAAAAGTGAAAATTTTCTATTTTATAGCAAACCAACCGAATTGACCAAAAAAGTTTGGTTTGGTTTATTCAGTTTAGAGTGTAATTCGGTTTGGTTCTCGATTTATATTTTCAAAATGTATAGTTTACTCGGTTTTTGATTTTTTTAGACTGAACTAGCCACGAAAATGAACCAGTCACTCATATATAAAAATGCGTTTGCTTTTCAATTGTGGTCTATTGCCAACAACTATAGTCTAGGGAAGCTCCCAAATCTATAAATTATATCTCCACATAGGAATTTCTTCTATTATCTTCTGGCTAATAATGGCCATAGCGGACCATAGCGGACATTTAAGTGACACTCCAAATGGAACTCTCATAGCGGACCATATTTAGTGAACTTATTAAAGCATCCACTTGCTATCATCAAATATCTTCATATATATATAAATATATATATATATATTTAAACCTATTGACCAGTTGCATAGTTTTACAAGTATAAGGCATACACTACAAAAAAAATTGACTTTTACCTGCACTAAAAGACTAATGAACCTCCAGTAAAAACCTTACCGACAGTTCGCTGACAGCCGGTTGATCGCCAGCTAGGTGAATGGCATTAAAGGTCTGCTGGCGGTGATGTACACTAATGCCAGCAAAGGTATGATAAATTGTGGTATGACTTTTTCCAGTGCTTTTAAATGCCTTTAAAAATTAAAGGCTTTTATTGGGGCTTTAAAGTGCCGGGAAGTCCTATTTGAAATTTAAATTTTTTATATTTATTGAGCTTTATTTTAAACTTATAAGTGCCAGTAAAAGTCTTATTTGAAATTTAAAATTCTTATATTTATTAAATTTTATTTTAAATTTAAAAGTTTGATTAATTCTTTATGTTAATGTCATTGTTAATGCAATTTTTTGTTAATAAAATAATTGTTAATGCATCATTAGTGACATAACGTATTAAGTTTTAGAGAAAACCTAATAGCTAAACACAAAATCTATGGAGTCACCACCAACCATTCTACTAGGTGTGATTGATCACCTATTCAAACTATGGATAAGGATTGGTCTACATCTCAAATTTAGGGTTCGGGAGTACAGTAACGTGTGAGGAAGGATTAGCACCCTCACAACGCCCATCCTAAAATGGTACCTGTAGACACCTAATTTTGTCCGGACTTAACAAATTTCAAAGCTTATAGAGCACTATTTTATTCTCATTTTTACCTTTTTATTTATTTGTTATTTATTTTATTTCTGTTTTTTTTAGTTTGATTTTTATAAATTTAATTAATATTCAATTAAAAAAAGAAAAAAAAAGGGGGGAAAGAACTGGTGCCATGCACGGCACCAATTCTTGTCACCCATCCCTGCCATGGCCTCTCCCAGGCTGTCCCTCAGCCACCTACTCTGGCAACCCACCCATTACCAACAGAAACCCCAATCCCTTCTAAAAAACCCACCATTTGATCACTGCCAAGGGGGGAGGGAGGACCATTTTTTGACCACCATCATCACCACCATTGCTCACCATCACCATCCTCACCACCGAAACACTCACAAGCCACTGTCATCATCAATCCGAGCCATCATCACCCCTTCCTCTACAACCCGAGCCCTCTGGTAGCCAAGTCAGCCACCACCGAAGCCACACACATCCACAACAGAAACCCAGACCACCAATACCCAAACCCCAACGACCTCGTCGCCCGAAACCCCAAATCCGAGACCCCAAAACCTAGATCTGAAACCCCTAAACTTGCAAAAAAAAAGAACAAAAACAAACAACAACAACAAAAAACCCAGCAGATCCAAACAGCTGAACCATCAACCAGAAATAAACAAAACAAAACAAAAAAAAGCAAAAAAAAAAGGGAAAGGGTTTCGGTAAGTTCAGATCTACGGGGTTAAGAGACGTTTTCAAAGGAAAAGGAGGCTGGAAACGAAAACAAGAGGTGGAGAGGAATCGAAAAAGAGGAAGCTTTTTTATTTTTGGCTACTGTCGACGGCTACCGGCGGTCAGGCAGGGCCGAAAATTGCCTGGGCGAGAGAGCTTTGAGAGCTCTGAAGGTTTTTTTTTTTTGTGAAGGAAAGAAAAAGTGAAGAAAAAAAAGGGGAGGCTTTTATAGAAAAAAAGGGACTCGCACTTGGACCAAACTCGGGTCCAGGATCCACTCGCCAACCCGTCTGCGAGAAGAAGATCCGCACGTTGCCCCACGAATCCGACCCGACCCGCGACTGGCTATCTTGTCCGCGCACCTCACCCGTTGACCTGACTCGACTCCAGCCTTCTTCGCCTAACCTGCGCGCCAGCCGACTCGACCCGTTCCATGACCCGCTTCCGCTGGCAGGATTGGGCCTTGTAGTTGGGCTCGATTTTTGGGCTTCTTGAAGGCTTATTTGGATTTCAAGCCCAATTTTGTTTGGGTAAAAATTTTTACTTATTATTTACTCTTTATTTATTTATTTGTTTGTTTGTTTTATTAAATAATTTATTTTAGATATTTTCAATATATTTTCATAAAAAAATAAAAAAAATAATAAAATAAATGTTTTTTTATTTTAATCTAAATAAATAATGAAAATATAAATTAAATTAAATGAATGCCCGATGATGGGATGTTATGAAGCTCACAAGTAGTGATTTCTTGACTGATCCCTAGGTGAGAAGAGTCTACTAAATGTTACTAGAGTATTGGGATATTTAGTATGATTTTTCAATAATTTAAATTTTTATTAAAAATGAAAATAAATAATTTATTTTTTTTTATAAAAAAACAAAGAGGAAAAATAATGAAATTTAATAATTAAACAATGTCCGATGATGGGATGTCATGAAACTCACAAATAGTGATTTCTTAACTGATCCCTAGGTGAGAGAAGTTCACTAAATGTTACCAGAGTATTAGGATACTTAGTGCAATTTTTCAATAATAAAAATTTTTATTTAAAATAAATAAAGAAATATTTATATAAAAAATTAAAAAAAATTCATTTGCATTGTTCATTATCTGTTTGCATCATATGCATTCATAATAATTTTTGAAGCGAGTGTGAATCTTCCGATGATGAGATTCTATAGAACTCACAAGTAGTGATTCTTAAGAAATCTTTAGGTGAGGAAATTATCCGAAATGCTACCAGAGTATTGGGGTACTTTGGAATAATTTTCAATACAAAATATTTTCACTTATTTCAAATAAAAAATAAAATTTAAATGTTTAAAAATTAATACAAATAAAAAATGATTTCAAAATAAATGGAGTTCTTTTTAAATGTTAAATTAAGACTATTTTATTAAAACAAAAAGGATAACACATGATTACTGTGGTAATGTTTTTTAACAGGCATCGTGGGGTGCTAATCCTTCCCCACGCGTAACCGTACTCCCGAACCCAATTTTTGTTTCGTAGACCAAAAGTTATCTTTTTAATAAAACTTAATTATTTTTAAGGTTTTGTTGGAAAGGTAAGATTTTTAGGTGGCCAATCACACCTAGTCAAAAAAGATTGGTGACAACTCCTTTTGTTTTTTAAATGTTTTCAAAATAATCAAGCGCGAAACCGTTACGACAGCTTGGCGATTCCATTGGGGACTTTTTTGAGACTCAAGCAATTTATTAGTCATGTGTTATCCTAAGTTTTAATTTAATAGTTTTAACTAATATTTAAATTTAATTTTTTTAATTTTAAATCATTTGTCGCATTTGTGTTTTAATTATTATGTTTATTTTACGACATTCTTTATTTTGTATATGTTATTCTTAATAAATTGTTGGGGCATTGTAGAATAAGGGTTATGGTTTGATAAATTGTTCCCTCATACACACACTTGCACTTATATTTGCATAACATGAGCTCTATACCCGAGTTCCGTCCTTCTTAGGAGGGAGTCGAGTACCTTTGCTCTCGTAAGGTAATCACCTCCGCAATGGCAATCGAAATACTCCTACTCAAATCAAATCTTACTAGTCTAGTGTGGATGACAGTGAGATGTAATTTGAGAACCTTTTGACCTTTTAGAGACCTAAACCAGCATATAGAGAATCTTAAGTTCAATTTTAGGTAGAGCCATGTCCGATTTTTGTAGAAAATATCCCGAAATTAGGACACATGAGGGAACATTTTACTACTTTTTTTCATGTCATAGCTCTAATAATTTTTCAAATTCATGCTCTCATAAAATCAAGAGATATTTGTTTTCAAATAAAATTTTACAATTTTACGACTTTAAAGAATAAAATAAAGATTTATTCGGTTTTTCTTCTTTGTCAGAAATAACATGAAAATATTCCTTCATTCTTTAATACAATTTAAAAAATAACAATATTTTTTTTTTGAAACTTATGCATAGACACAATTTTTTTTTTATGAAATAAAAAGCAAGTGCATTGTCACATTCCTTTGAAAATAGATTAAATAAAAAGGGAAGTTAAAGAAAATAAATTATGGTGTGAAAAGAAGAATTTTCTTTTTTAAATAAAAAAAAAAGAAGAGAAAGAGCAAAAAGAAAATTTTATTCTTTAAATAAAAAAAAGAAGAAATCTTCAAAACCTAAAATAAAGAAAAGAATTCATTCATTGAACTTAAATAAGAGAAAATTTTGATTCTTTTATTCTTAAACTTTAGCATAGCATATTTCATTACATTAACGCATTCACATCACATAATAAGGAGTGTATTTGTCTTTTTGGAATAAAAGAGGTCAAAGATATGGGAGATCAATTAGAAAGCTAGACTATTTTGGAGAATAATCGAGAGGAGTTTGGACATGATATACGAGAGATGAAAGGAAAGCTAGCTAAGATAATGTAGATGCTTGAAAGTTTTGGAGAGGCTAAATTGGTTCATTCTCAAGGATCGCTGTTGTTTCCAGAACAACTACATGTTGAATCATCAGCAAGTGGAGACCAATCGACCTTTCATATAAGGAGAAAGGACTGATTGATGCAAAGTCCTCGATATAAGGGAGGTGGTTAATCAAGGAACTGCTATGCTTGATTAGAGTTTAGAGAGTGAAAAAGGTGGCGGTTGTTGTGAAATTTGTTTTTGAAGGATTTGGAATGTTGAGGGCACTAGAATAAGGGAGAGTTAGTAAGGACTTTTGAATTTTGTAAACAATTCCTATGTGAATATGAATGTTACAAGATTTTATATAGGTTTGCATTCACTTCATTCATGTGTGCATAACATGATTTTGACAGAAAATAATAAGGTTAATAATAATTGTTTCAAAAAAAAAAAGAAGCAAAAAACAAATTATTAAAGCAAAAAAAAACAATTTTAGTTCATAATTTTTTTTCCTTTTGGTGTGTGACTTGTGATATTGCAAAATAATAACAAGTTTGAAATTTCTTTTACATGTAGATATACAATTTCAATACAATAAAAGCTTCACATTAGCATGGCAAGCATGACATCTAATTTTAGGTTGTGACGGATTTGGTGTAGATATAGCTTGATCATTGAAAAGCTTTGGAGATAGTCTTGGACCATGGAAGAGACAGAAACGAGTCGAATGGAAAGGATGGAAAAAGCTCAATAAGAGATGAGAGAGCAATTATCACAGATGGCCGGTTTGTTAGAGAAGTTGAACAATGGAAAAATGGGAGAACTAGCTACTCAAGAGGGGCATCGGTTACAAAGTGCTGAGGATTCTTTTTGTCCAGTTAACATTGGCTCGTGAGAAACCTAATCATCTTAAGAGCCACAAGCAATGCCCACCGAAGGTTATGTATGCCCTAATATGCCATCTTCAGTCGACCTTAGTCAATTTCATGGGCATGCAAATCCCACAATGAACCCCTCGAACCAATTCATGTTGCCAATTTGGATAATCACAAAGAGCAAGGAATGTCACAAGTGAAAGAAGGCTCAAGTTCTCGACAAAAGATAGAGCTTATAGAAGAAAGGCTTCGGATTGTTGAAGAAGTGGATTTTCATGGATCTTTGGATGCAACTAGATTATCTCTAGTACTTGGTGTGATCATTCCTTTAAAGTTCAAGGCCCCAGAATTTGAGAAGTACGATGGGACTACATGTCCGAAAGCCCATATCATTATGTACTGTAGAAAGATGGCAGTACATGTGCATGATAACAAATTGTTGATCCATTTTTTCCAAGATAGCCTCAAAGGATCTGCTGCCAGGTGGTATACACAATTAGGCAAGGGTGATGTTCACTCATGGGAAGATTTGGCAAGGGCATTCACCGCCCAATATAAGCATATTGTGTATTTAGCTCCGAATCATTTATCTTTGCAAGCTATGGAGAAGAAAGCTACTGAAGGCTTTAGGGAATATGCCTAGAGATGGAAGAATGTTGCCACTCAAGTCCAACCTCCCCTCACATAAAAAGAGACTGCAGAGCTGTTTCTTAGTACCCTCCAGGCACCATATTATGATAGGATGATTGGGAATGTTACTAAGAATTTTGCCGATATGGTGGCTTCTGGAGAGATAATTGAGAATGCAATCAAAAGGGGCAAGATCAAGATAGATGACATTACTGATAACAAGTTAGAAAGAATGGAAGAAGAAGTGCAAGTTGTGACATTTGAGGGGCAATTTCCCAAAAATTCCACTCCACATCATCCCTATTTGCCTCACTTATCGTACCATCCAACCTTGAGCAATGTTTCTTGCGATCCATATCTTTATTCACCAATTCCACAACCAGGAATCCAAGCAAACTCTTACTCCCCGGTAATTGCTCACTCACCTACCTTTGTGGCTAATCCTAGAGCTCGATCTATCCAACAACCAATAAACAACAAAAAAAGATCGAGAAGCAACCAAGGGAAAATTCCCATCTCAATTTCTGATCTCTTGCCTTTTCTAATGAAAAACCAAAATTTGACCCCTGTTTCTTTGAGAACAGCCCCAAACCCATTGTCTAAGAGTTATGATCTGAATAGTAGATGTGACTGTCACATGGGGGCAATCGGGCATTCAACAGAAAAATGCAGGCAATTAAAGGAAAGGGTTGAAGAGCTCATCAATGGTGGAATCTTGACTCGAGAACTTATGGAACAATGGAAGTCCACTTTGGTGTAAAATCATGGCATTTTGGTAGATCGATTTGGAGGAAAATGAAGATTTTAAGATTTTGAAGTCTGTATTTTGTTGGAAAATGCTTGTCATTTCCATTGGCCTAGGTGACAATTGTATGAGCACAACTTTTTGCATAATTTATTTTCCAATGGCATATGACAAGAATGTTTCTCTTCTTCACAATAATGATAAAATGATTCCAAGAAAATTAGTGATTATTATCAAAGATGAATGTCTTAAATCATTCTTGGATCATGCCTCAACAAAATCTAAGTCACTCAAGAGCCAAAAAGGTAGATTGGGGCATAAGATTTGAAAGTCCGATTTGTCTCTCACTTAACCATGACAGGGCTTTACAGTTAATGATTTTTAAAGAAATAATCGATTTGCAAAACTTTTTGAGAATTTTTCGAGAATCAATGACAATCTTAAAGATTCTGGACAATGGTGGTCGGATATGTGGTAAGATCATTTTGAAATACATTTCCACCTAAATTCTTGTACAAATCCCAAATTGTTCAATCATGTACCCCCGAGATGACTTTCACCCATGTTTTGAAAAAGAAAAAAAAAGAAAAGAAGAAGAACCGAAGTTGAGGATTTTCCATTGATGCCCATCAACAATAATACCTCGAGTTGCGTATCTCCTTTTTCCTTAAATGAAGATGTGGTGTGTGGGGTCAAACTCTGTTATATTAAAATGGTAGATTACAAGAAAATCAATAAAATAAAAAAAGAAGAAAAAAAATGAAATTGATCGTGACACCATGCAAGCATGATATTCAGATGATTTCAAAAGCCAAAGGAAAAACTTGTCCTAAGAATTGTTTTTCAATAGAAGCATCTTGATTTGAAATGATGAATGGCCGTCTTTCACATTCCTTTCACAAATATAAATATTATTCTTTTGCTACCCTTTTTTGAGCCTGATAATTTCTTTTACAATAAACCTCCTCCAAGGATTACCCTCCACATTGGGGGGCATGTGCGGAGATATCTCTTCAAAGAATATGAATGATTCAACTTTTGTTTTGGATCAAATAAGATTTACTATGTTGTGGGACAATTTGGGGCAAATTAGATTTGAAATCTTCGACATGAATCAATGAAAAAGAAAAATGAAAAAAAAAATTCCACTATTTACCAACTTCTATTAAATAATTTCTGGCATCTTTGCATTATTCATTGTTCTTATTTTTCTACGCATTTTTCAATCCTTGTTTACATCACTGAAAGTCAAAGAACAGGGCAGCACGTTTGGTTTACCAACACAACAAGGCTGATGGATTGAAAATTATTGAAAATGATACGTAAAGACTTTCCCTGGTGACCGACTACTGCAGTTGTGGCCCAAATACTACCACATAAAATATCTTCTTTCTCGTGCTTCTACGCGACAGTTGAAGCATGGTATGGAGTTGGAACAAGGAGAAGTTCGTTCTTCGTCCTGACAGTCAAGTTGCAGGTGCATAATCAGTCCATGTTTCCTTGCCAAGTCCCTCAGGCACCGATGGGTAGAGAACCAGCCAGCTGGTGCAGGTTTCCTATCAGAGATAACTTCTGAGGCCCTGGAATCAATCTCCGAGTAAAGTTCTCAGCTTTTGATTTACTTCCCCGTTTGATTGCCATGAATAAAACAAGGAGGAAGGTGAAGAGGACTGTGGGTAAGGGTATCTGGAGCTCCATTAGCATACAGAAGAGGAATCTGGAAAGAAATGATATGAACAGATCAGTGATCACAGAACATCTTTTATATTAATCAATGTGTGATAAGATGATCACAGAACACCTTTTATATTAATCAATGTGTAATAAACATGAATTGCTTCCATTTATTTTATATATTTTGTTGTTCAAGGCCTGAATGTCAAATCTGCAGACATCATCAAGTGCCATGATTTTCAATATTGGAACTAATTTATTTTATTTAATTTGTTTACCGCTGTCTGCATGTGTTTCAGATAATATGGTATCTATCAATTTTTAATAAGCTTGACCATTGGAACTAATAAATAAGTCCAATTAATTTCCTACAATCTAGGGGTTATCCGATGTTTTTAATTAAAAAAAAAAAGTTCTTAGGTTCTAACTGTCTCTTTCAGTATAGTAAACAAGGAAAACTCACCTAGTCAGGTTAGAAAAAATATTACATTTCCTTTGAAAATTTCTTTGATTACAGAAGATTTACAACCCTAGAACCCCTGGAAAGCCAATCTATCTGTAACATAAACCGCAAATTTCTTTGATAAGTGATCAATTCAATGAATCTTCATCATGTCTCATTAATTGCAAGGACTTGAGTTTAATCTATGAGCATTCCAAGTTGCAGCCCTTTGATTTATTGCATAAATGACAAAACGAAGTTGTCATTTATGCAATACAATGCAATACAATGCATCCAAGGGAGCTGCAATTTGAAGTACTCATAAGCATGGTTTTAAATTGCAGTTGCGGTTGCGGTTGCGGTTGTGTTTTTAGTCGCGTTGCGTTTTTCGCAGTTGCGGACATAACGGCTGTAATTACAGTCATCGCGGTCATACTGGTCGTGAATTTTTTTTAATTTTGCACAATTTTATATAAAGTGTAGTAATTATAATTATAATCATGTAAAGTCTTATTTTATAGTTTTTAAAGTAATTTATGACACCTCAAGTCTATTATTTATGTGAAAAAAAAGGTTATTTATAATTTTTGGAATTAAAATAAAAAATTTATATTTAAAAAATTATTTATGATAATTAAAAATAACAAATATTGAAAATAGAGATAAATAATTATGTACTAATTATTTAGCATTAATTATTTTTTATCTAAATTATTAAGGAATTTTTTCATCTAAATTTTATCAAATCTTTTTTCATCTAAATTAATTATATCAATATTTTTCTTTTTTTTTTCTCTTCTACATGTATTTCTACGAATATTAATAATTAACAAATAGAACTTGTTAAATTCAATTCAAGGAAACTAAAAAAAATACACTTTAAATCTTATTGATTACCGTATAGTGGAATGACGAGGAGTATCAAATTCTCCCTCTTCACTTTTTATAAATAAATAAAAATTGAATTAGAATCATTAATTAATCACATTTCCAACCCTTTAATAAGTAATAATAATTTAATTCATTACATTTACATTATCAATATTTTTCTTGAATTACAATAATGTTCAATTATATTCAAAATTTAATATTAATTTGCCACAATCAATTAGTTTAAACAATCATATTCATATATCAATATCAAATTATCAGTATTAATTTTTTTACTTAAGTTGTAATAATATTTAATACCATATATTTAATTACACTACAAATTTTACTTTAAAAAAATTAAATTAATAATTTAAATTCAAACTTATCTATTTTTTAAATACAAATTACTCATTATTTAATATATTTTATTATGATTCATTAATTCTTACATCACTAATTAAAACATATTAAATTTCTAAAACAAAAATATTTAAAAAAAAAACTCATTATCCCCCACCCAACCCTCACATTCTCCTCAGTCACCCTCGTCCCTCATCTCACCAGTCACCACCATCTGCCTCCTCCCTTGGTCCCTCACCTCAGCCTCATGCGATGGCGACACCCTCACCAGTCACCTGAGCCTCGCCTCTCCCTCCCTCGGTTTCACGATTTCAGTCACTTCTTGCCCTCACCTCACCTTCTTCGGCTTTCACAAATTAGTCACCCACGCCTCGCGTTGGTTGCCGTCGCACCCTCACCTCCTTTCCTTTCAGGCTCGACATTCACGAATGACTTCATGTGGCCTCAGTCCTCATCTCACTTAGTTCCCCCCTTCCTTTGTGACCTCACGCCACCAACCGCCAACGCCAATGCCAGATCTGAGCCGCCAACACCACCCGAGGCTGTGAGCTTGTGATAGGTTGACAGCCTAGCCGCCCTCGCCATCACGCATGTAGCATGCCCCTCTGATGAGTGATGACTGATCTAGAATCTAGATCGAAGATTGTGGTTTTTTGCTGGGAATGGGATTGTGAATTTCTATTGTGAAATTTTTAAGTTGTGTGACTGTGAGTCTGTGATGAACTGATGAATGATGATTGATGTTTTCAACTTTTGATTCTTTTGAATTTGATGCTTGCTTGTGTGACTGAGAGTGCTGTTTGTACTTGGGAAATCTGGCCACTGCTTGTCTTCTGTTCTGTGCCGTTGATTCTTCTGTTTGACTGAATTCTTTTTTTTTTGTCTAAACTCTGAAAGGTAAAGGAGGATAGCGGCGATAACAGGCCACTATTGTCGTTATCCTCCGTTACGGCGTTTTATAGCAGCCGTTATTGGCCGTGACGGGTGTGATCCGTACTCACACCCGTTATTAACGAAATAGCAGTGGCGGCCACCGCCACTACCGCGAGATAGCGTCTGCTATTTGAAACCTTGTTTATAAGCGTTAGTCGGGTTGGTAAAAAGAGTTTAGTTTCTCCATCAATTAGGATTCGATTCTTGTCAGTAATACTCCTAGAGTAAAACATGAATTATTGCACTTGGTTAATGTGAAGAGGTGCATCCTTAAAATTGTTCAAGGAAGAATTAACTAACGTTGATCTATTTATGAGAAAAAAAAACTCTCCATGATTTCATCAAAGAAAACTAAATAATTTATGGCACCATGGCTACCTTTGCTTTGATGCCATCATCAAATTACATGTGACTAGGGATATAAATTGTGGTCACGGTCATATTTTCGGTTACGTTGCGTTTATCGCTATTGTGGATAAAACGGAAACCAGTGGAGTCACCAAAATGTAAATGAGTTCTTTGCTGTAGAGAGGAAACATTGCAAACCAATAAAATAGGATGTGTCGGGAGGCGGCAAAGAGAAAGACAGGAGCAAACCCTAAAGAATGAGTGCAGTGGTAAGTGGTGATAGAAGGTTGAGTAAGGCTAAGAATAAGACTGAGTTGAGAGAATAATGTAGAGAAGATTTGAGGGAGTTTCTAAATTAGCTGATTTGCCAAAAGTCCTTTTCAAAGACAACAAGAACCCCTATATATAGGTGTGGAGAATGAGAGTTACATATCTTTGATATTAATAAAATAATAATGAGAATTAGTAGTTACAAAGCATTAATGCTTTGTCTAATGGGAGTTATGCTTTGGGAGAAAGTGTATTAAAAGAAATAGAGAAGAGCACTCATACTTCAGAAAAAAGGTTAAGAGAAGAACTCTTAACTATCTCCATATTTGATCCACCAAGCCAAACTCTCTAGGACATCCCAATAGCGAGGTTAACTCAAGAACCCTACTCTATTCTGGAGTTATCTTCACTTCTTCTTAAATGTAAAGACCCGCCCATGTGCCACTTTGTTCCCCACAGGGATTCAAGAGGTGACCCATGTGGCGATCCTTACCATCGTCAAGGCCTCGCCCGTTTATCTGCCATCAGTGAGCATCCCCTAAGCTCCTCACCCTAGATTTGCCTTGACACGTGAGGTTGGCGGTCGCCCACACTCACACGTATTGTCCGCTTTGGCAATTGCCCACCTTATGGCTTTATTCCCCAAGAGGATGCGTCCTTCCACGTTCGAACCCAAGACCTCATAAGTACAAGAGTTCTACAAACATCATACCATTTGGACCAAATGTATGATAGGTGTATATTTAGAAGAGATTAATATTTTTGCATCAATTTTTTTTGTTATTACAAAAGAAATATAAAAAAGGAAAATATAAGAAAAACAAAAAAGTGAAAATTTTCTATTTTATAGCAAACCAACCGAATTGACCAAAAAAGTTTGGTTTGGTTTATTCAGTTTAGAGTGTAATTCGGTTCGGTTCTCGATTTATATTTTCAAAAAGTATAGTTTACTTGGTTTTTGATTTTTTTCAGACTGAACTAGCCACGAAAATGAACCAGTCACTCCTATATAAAAATGCGTTTGCTTTTCAACTGTGGTCCATTGCCAACAACTATAGTCTAGGGAAGCTCCCAAATCTATAAATTATATCTCGACATAGGAATTTTTTCTACTATCTTTTGGCTGATAATGGCCATTGCTTCTACCTCCATGAAGTGTTCACTAGTAACCACCAAAAATTTTCTTTTGGTTGTAGCTAAATGAAAAGGTTCTAGAATATCTAGCCTCCATTGTGCAACATGCCAAGAGTTGTGATGCAAGTTAGGTTCTGAAATTTGTTTACCTATGTATATAACTGGCATTTGTCACATTTCTTAACTAAATCTATTACATCTTTCTTCATGGTGGGCTAGTACATTCCATGCCTTAAGGCCTTATGTGTTAGGGATTTTCCTCCCAAGTGTTGATCATAAATCCCCTCATGAATTCTCTGAGTACATATTCATCTTTTATTAGGCCCAAGCATTTTAAATGCGATAGGGTGAAGGACATTTTGTAGAGTGTTTCATCTATTATCGTATACCATCATTTTCTTTCTCTTCCTCGACTTCCATATTTAGACTTACAGAATCATCTTTTTATTCAGTAACTTACTACATTTAGACTTATAACTCATCTTTGTCTTCCTCAAATTCCGCACCTAAAGGGTCTTCCAATAGTTTTGTACCCTTGAGGATCCCCTCATCACTTTACCTTTCAATAATTCACAAAATTATAAAGAGGATCATATTATTTCACATTAATTAATTTATGGCCTTCTCCCTGCTCTTTCAGACTTGTTTCAAATGTGTGGAGAGACATACAAACAATTTGGGAAAAAAGAGAGTTTTCTAATCTCATAAAATCTAGCTTTCTCTTTTTTGCAGATAATGGACCGAGGCTCAAATTCTAGAAGGATAATTGGACTCAAGAGGCTATTTTGAAATATCTCTTTAATCAATTATATGCTCTAGCAACTTTGAAAGATGGACCGTGTAATGACCTTTTTTACCAAAATTATGAACCAAAATTTTCCTTTTTTCGCTTACTTTGTTGGGCTATGCACAATGTTTCAAATTTTATTCTTAAGCTAAATTTATTTTAGCTAGATAAATATCTTTCAATAACTGGTCCCAGTTCAAATATCCTAAGCAAGCATGCATTCACCGTTCCAAATCAATCCACTTAACAAAATATATAACTATCAAAGATGCATGCATCATCATAAAACATAGATATATCATATACTCCATTTAGCTACATCCCCATATTTTAAAAGTACTGAACTTGCAAGTTTGAATATAAATCAAATGATTGTACACAATTTACCTCCAAGATGATACAAAAATCTTGAAGGACATAATATCACTCCACGTACACACCCCTACTACAAGTAATCTGGAAGGTAGAGAAGGGGGTGAGTTTTTTGGAAAGCCCAATAAGAAATATATATAAGAGACAGATACTAAATTTCTATATGCAAGCTTCTAAAACATTTAATAAGGTTCAAAATTGAAATTTATACATTTCGAAAACCAAAGCATGCTTATACAGTGCATCAGAAAATAATTCATTCAAAATCATATATAAGCATTATAATTTGAAACATAATTCTCAACATAACCATTCAAAATCCATAAATGGCATAAGTACAAAAAGGAACATATATTTATATTTATATTTATATTTATATTTATATTTATATTTATATTTATATTTATATATATCATAAGTTGGAGACATAATGACTAAACAATAATCAAGTAGTTCAAATATTCCCATGAGGTAATCAAGTAGTTCAAATATTCCTGTGAGGGAAAGTGCAGTTGACAGATGGCCATAGTCCAAAGGGAGTCCATAATGAGCACTGATTAGGTGTCAACTAGGCCCGATGTTGCCTAGATCAAGGTCACACAGCATAAAAACTCTACTGTAGACTGGATCAAGGTCATATAGTAGCCCAAAACATTACCTACTATGGACTGGATCAGGGTCACACAGTAGTCCAAAACAAAACTGCAGTGACTGTTAGTCATGTCTCAAAACATTTTCGTATTCATATTTTCTAACAATACGAAACTTTGATGATTTTTATGAAAATGGGTGTTTTGAATAAAGTTTCCATAAGTAGTCAAAATCATGCCATTTCGTATCCGTTTTCAAAACAAAACTTGCTAGAGAATTGTTATTTTGAAATCATTTTCTTAACTCTAGCTCATTTCACAAACCAATGTTTTACAAAAATCTGGCAGCAAACGACATAATTTTATTAAAAACCCCCTACAAGGAAAATACAGTTCATAAACTACAAGGCAATTGATTTTAATAATTTATCTAGTATCCCCTACGTTCCGATATATATCTCTTACCTTAATATGTAGTACAAGTGTTGATATTGCCCCCTTGCACTTCTTAAATTTTTACCACTCTTGATTTCTCTACCTTTGATCTTTAATATTTGGAGAGTTTAATGCCTTCTACTTGTATCATTCCGCCTACATTAAAGCATAAAAATAATAAAATTTATATTATTTATTTATCTTAAATAAGTTTACATTTTTGGGTCACTTAAAGGAGTGTATATTTCTTAAAGTTTACCTTAAGTGTCGTACCTTGTAAAATCTTTCTTTGGTTGCCAAATGCTTCTTCACTTACTTAAATGTTCTTTTCTCACTCAAACCTACATCAACGATAATATTTCAGCACTATATTTTACCCTATCAATATCCTTTAAATATTCGTAATAAAATCAAGTTCTTACCTTTGGTTGCTAGCCAAAACCTATAGCCTCTAGTTCAGCTCAATCTTTTCGGTTTTGAGGGCTTCGATTAGTTTCACAAAATATAGCCACAACCCATATAGAATTGGCCTTAATTCATGAGCATTCATTCCTTGAATATATTTCCTATTTCAAACATGATTAACTTTTATATTTGACAGCCTTACCTCTTGTTCAACCCATTACTTGTTTTTTTCCACTTTTTTTTTCGATGTGCACACAAATAAAGTAGTCCAAATGCACCAGAAATAAACTGTAACATCCGGAATTAGAAAATTCCGAACTAAATTTTTCCTTTTTATTTCTTTCTATTTCAATTATTCGGTAACAATCGGTTTGCATTCAGTACCGGTGTAAGTACAATCTATCTTTTTATTTCAATTAATTAGATATACTATTAATTTAATTGATAATAATAAATTAAATACAGATTATAATATTTTATAATTACAACTGTTGTACAAATAAATGTCTGAATATAAATAAATATTTAACAAATACCTGGCCATTTGGTACTTGTAACTTCTAGCGATTCCTTCTTCTAACTATAAGCGGCAGATTTCTTGTATATCGATAAGCTATCTAGGATGGTGAGAAAAAGGGGGGTGAGCTTTGGGAAAGCTTAGTAAGAAACATATATAAAAGTTACATTATATGTAGTTAAACAAAATAAAGTTATTTAATGAAACTGTATTATCTTTTAATAAAATACTGTGAAACTTTTTCAAAATCATGAAAATTTCTTGTATAATGCAGTATAGAAATTCTTGTAAAATCATTTAAAATGTAATAAATGCATTTGGTATTTCAATTAATGCTATAAAACTTTTCTCGTAAAATCGTTAAAATAGAATGGATACACTTACATTAAGAAAACATATACTATAAAACTTATATCACTTCTTTTGTCACTTTTCAATCAACTCGTGTATTATTCTCATAAATCAAATCATTCACTATTCTCATAAATTAAATCATTCAGTAAATCAATCATCTATCAAATATCACTTATCGATAAAAAGTACTCTCCCAGAGATACATGCACAATCTCGTATCCCCAAAGGGACCTCGTATCTCCGTAGGGACGATCACATATCTCGTATCCCCGTAGGGACCTTGGAGCAATGGTCATTGTCAATCACTTACAGTTCGCACTGGTCGGTGCTTACTGTGTAAACCTGTGGGGTTTAACCGTAACTCCCACAGTCATATCATGTAAAGGGAAGGCCTGGGACGTCTCCTAGCCTAATCATCACTATCTCATAAGCACAATCATCAAGGAGACATCAATTTCATAAAATCACTTCATATAGTCGTAAGTCATTTGATATAAATCACTTCAAGTAAATCCTTTCATGAAATTCAATTCATGAAAATCATTTTGTATAGTTCAATTCATATAAAGTACTTCACAAACCTCAATTCATGTAAAACACTTCATATAATTCAAATCATGTAAATCGTTTTGTGTAATTTAATTCATGTAAATCGTTTCTTGTATATCAATTCATGTAAATCACTTGTGTAATGCAATTCATGTAATTCACTTCATATAATGAAATTCGTATAAATCATTTCACATAATGCAATTCATGTAAGTCATTGCATGCAATTTAATTTGAGTAAATCATATCATGTACTTATCTCATGTAAATCATTTAATGTAATTCAATGCATACAAATCATTCCATTTAAATCAAATCATATAAAACATTTCATATAATGAAATATTTAAACTTGTAGAAATTAAAGTAATTTTTATTTCTTGTAATCTGGAAAATTGGGTAAGAAACAATTAAAATGAGATTTTCGAGAATTTTCAATTTCAAGTAAAGCATATCATATGCATACATGTTTCTTACCTTTATTTCCGTGCTGTATAAAAATTCGATAGCTCCATTTATGTTTCCTTATTGCTCGTACTTTACACTGCATGAGAATACTAAGTTATATTCAAAATTCTATATTATGATTCTAATAAACATTTCGTACTTTTTATTGTCTATGTATTATTCCTAATAATTATTTTATTTTATTTTCTTATTAGTTACCCAAATGTATCTATAATTAAACAAATTTATCTTCTTAAATTACCAACCATACTTTCAATTAATTCCTATTCTTTTCTTTAACATTCATATTATCAACAATCTCAATTTGTATTTAAATTCTCATGTATACTATAATAAATATTATATAATTTCTTATTTTTCATTTTATAAGTCTCAATAATTAATTATTTAATTCTCATTTAATTCCCCACTATATGTCTTAACATAACTATACTTAATTTAAAATCTTCCCCAATTCCAATTTTTTTTTATTACTACCTCCAACATTATGTAATTCTTATTATAGCCAAATGTTCATTCTTGAACTTCACTTATTATTTTTATTAAGATCAAGTATTTTCTTCTTCTTCTAGTATATTTATTGCTTCCTAATTCCATTTTACAATAATCTTTATTCACTACTACTATCAATTTTACCATTTACTTATATCAATTTACTTCCATTTTATTAATTCTCATAATCAATTTATTTTAATTTCTATTATTCGTCACAACGTAACTAAAATTAAATTATATTCTAATTCACTTCACTAATGTCATGTAATATTTATCATTATAACTTTTCCATTCTTGAATTTCATTCATCATTTCCCCGATTATATTTAAAATGTTATATTTTAGCTACAATGAATTTTCTACAATTCTTATTCCCTTTTATTTCTTTCAATAATTAATTTATTTTAGTTTCTATTGGATAATGTAGCATAAATACAATTAATTTATTTTCTTTTCTTTTCTCTTCTTTTTTTCTGTTTTCCTTTCTTTTCTTTTGCTGTTTTCTTTTCTTTCTTTGTTATTTTTCTTTTAAAGTCGGCAGCAATAGTTTTCACGTTTTCCTTTCCTTATTTCAGCCGTATACTCCCTATGGCCATATCTTTCTTGTATTTCATTAGTTTTCTTTTCAATCTAACTTGAAACTACCTTCAATTCATAAAAATTTATCATAATATTCAGCCAAATCTTGGCCGAACAGTACCATCATCACGCCATTCTACTGCATGTCATTTTGCTGCACATCCAATCCAAGTTTAATTAAACTTAATATCATCCAATCCAAGTTCCATTCAGCATCTTGTATTAAATCCCACCAAAACACATTAAAATAACTAAGATCTCTTCTTAAATTTTTTTTTTCTTTCCATCCATTACCGAATCTATCATGACTGCCTACCCATAATTTTAATTCAATTCAAAGTCTTAAAACACATCATCCATGTAATAATCAAGCAATTTCCCTAACTAAGATCAAGCAACCATCACCAAATGGCCTTACCTTGCTCAACCGAATAGAATAATCCCCAAACCCATTCTGTTCAGTTTTCACGTCAGCCTCTCCTACGTTAGTCCCTGCTCACCATTTTCCAGCTTCAACCAGCTCCAAGGAAGGAGGAAAAGGCTTGTTAAAGTTGTTTAATGTTTTAGTGAAGAGAGGGGAGGTTAGTGGAAGTGGGTTGTTCGGAGGAAAATGAAGAAACAGAGCGCTAAAGGAGAAATCGATTCAGGCAGTAAAACATTCAATGAAAGTCGGTGATGAAGGCTAGTTTCTGTCCTCCAAAATCCCAGCCTTAGATAATTCTTAGGATGAGGAACAAGGCTTGTTAATAATGCTTGGTGAATTGAAGGGTTGAAAGAAGGTTTTGGCATGGTAGAGGCAGTGAGAACGTGAGAAACGGGAGAAAAATAAGCTGCAGCAGAACAAGTCAGCTCTGCCCGTGTAGAACAAACCAGAAATTTCTGGTTTAAATAGATATTTTCAGCCCCATTTTATCTTCTTTTATTAATTTTCACCCATTAATATTTTGCCACATGCCCCACTAACCAAGCTCCCTCGCTTTTCTCTATTTTTTTTTTCTACTTTCAATTGATTTCTTGATGCAACGTTCTCTTCTTTTTTTTTTAATATATTTTATTTATTTCGATATTTGACTTATTTTATTTCTTATTAAGTGTATAAAACATAATTACCATTAGATTATATATATTTCAAATTATATTCCAATTTCTATTCTATAATCTTAATAATTTCTTTTTAATTTTTTATCTTCTGTTTTATTAATTCCTATAATTAATTTATTATTTTTTTGACATATTACTAAAGTATAATTACAATAAATTTTATTCATCGTATTCTTTTTTTTTTCATTTTTCATTTTTTTTCACAATCTATCTTTATTCATTTTTTACTTTAATTCCATAACTTAAGAGTTATTTCTACTCACATAATATATTTACAATACACTTATTTTATACTTAAAATTACACTAATTTTCATCTTCTAATATCATCATTCTAGGGTCTCATTTCGATTTGAACAGAGAAAATCCTGGTGGGGCTCTCATCGATTACATCTCTGAATTTTATATACGAACCCTTTATTAAATATTTTAATAATTAATATTTTCTTTTTAAATTCTTACCTTGTATATTATATTAAATATGAGAAATTTGAGGTTCTCACATAAACCTTCAAGAGAGTGTATTTCTTTGGTCCAATATAGGCTTAACACAACAACCAAAAATTCTTTCTTGAAACAGCTTTGTCTAGCACCTCTTGCCTCTCTTCTCTTCCGACTTAGGTTGCTAATTTCTCCAAAATGCACCACCCCTTTTCAGCCCTCAAAGGCTCGACATCCAACACTTATGTCAACCCTTGGAAGTCTCGTTTTGCAAGTCTAAAACCCCCTGTACAGCACCCTTTGTCCTGCTTGTAACCATAGCTTGAACAACCTTAAATTTTAGTCTTCATTTCATGCTCTACAACCGCCATCGTTAGCCCTCTTTCCTTCACTCTTTCAATCCCTCTTTTCCTTCTTCTTCCTTTCTTCTTTAGTAAATGTTTGAAACCCTTTTTTCCTCATTAGATCGACCCTTGTTTTGCTCTCTTTTAGCTAATCATTTGATCTCCAAAGACCATTATTTTCAACATGTCAAGAACACTCAATAACAGCCTCGTATACCTCTGTACGCCCCCTTGAATAGTCGACCCTTCCAAATCGAAATGATAGCTCGAAACTCAATCTTTTCTCCTCTATTTTGGCTTCCAAAACCTGAACTTCTTCTTTGCTGTACGTTGTTTTTCCTTTCCCTTGGCTGTCGACACAAGGGAATAACCGAATGGTGACACAATAGTGAGGAAAATGGTGGTCTTCGTACAGCAGAAAATGGGAGGAGGAGGTGGGATGAAAGCTGCTGAGGTGATGATGATGATGGACGGTGAAGAAGGTAATCTTAGGTGGGAGGTGATGATGGAATTAGTGGAGTGTTGGTACTGTTTTGAAGCTTCTCCAAGAAGCCACGCCCATGCTTCAAGAAAGCCACTATATTATTTTATCATTTCATTTTTTTTTGTTTATATATATTTTTAAACCCTATTTGATATTTATTAACATATATATTTTAAATAGTTTTAATTTATTTCATATATATATTTTTTGTCCCACTAATATTTCATAATTTCTGTTTTTATTAATTTATATTGTCTATAGTCTCTTAAATCCTAAAATCCTTAATATTATTTAATTTTCAAAATCCTTCATCCACAAATTTAATTATTCATATATCATCTATTAGCACTTTAATCCAACTAATAAATTTTCCTTCATGATCCTCATCTTCAATCCTCCAATTATAATTTCCAATAGTCTTAAATTTTCTATAATTTTTAATAGTCCAAATTAATAAATCTATACAATGTTCATTCTCAATTTACCTTCTCAATCCTTTTAGCTTTAAGCTAAAATTTCAATATATTAATTTGTATCCAAAATTACATTGTTTAATTCAACAAGAATAGAGAATTTGCAGTTATTATAGACTGATTGAAGATCATGGGTTTTGGAATGGTACAAATTGGGAATGGGTCATACCTCTTAGAAGACCTTTTTTTCGATTAGGAAGTTGCTTCATGGAATAATCTTCTCCATCTTTTAAATTTAGCGGTCATCTCCAATTTTGCTTCTAACAGAGTTGTATGGTCTCATAATGCGAATGGCCTTTATACGTCTAAATCATTTAGACAGAGGATTAATAATTTAGTCACTTAAGAGAACTAGATTGAAAGCTTCATTTGGAAAGGCTTGGCTCCACCAAAAGTGGAATTGTTTTGCTAGATTGTTCTGAAAGAAACCATCCCTATTAAGGAAGTGTTACTAAGGCGTGGATGTTTAACAGAATAGGAAATCAACTACCCTTTTTGTAGTGAAACAAAATTGGTGAACCATCTTCTTCTCCATTGTCAATTTGCTTGGAAGGTATGGAACTACTGTTTCTCCTATTGGAAGACTCATTAGATAGCTCCGACAGACTTGAAAACCTTGTTCCAATGTTGGGACTCCTTTTGTAGTAAATCGAGCCAATTAAACATTTGGAGAACTATCTTTTATGTGATCTTATGGTCTCTCTGGCTGAATCTGTGACGTCCCCACCACTACATCTTATAACCTAACTTTTTCCTTTTTATCTTATACAACTTCATTTGATTTAGTTCATCAGTGCCATTTATTCCTTACCCTTAAGCTAAATATCTAATAGCTCATAACAATTTATTTATTGTCCACAAACATAAAATGATATATATAAATATCATTCCATTTCCACAGAATCTTACACATCATCTTAACTTACATCCTTAACATCTTATATACATAATTTCTACTTGTACTATACCATAGCTGAATTTCAATTTTCTGTATATAAACATATAAGTATACCTTCTATGCTAACTGGGAAGCGTATCGAGAAGGTACACTTCACTCTTTTCAAAACAAGCTCCTCTAGTCGGAGCGAGGCTCACTTTAGGTAATTTGTAGGAAAAATGGTCGTAAAAGGGTGAGTTTACGCTCAGTAAGAAAAATATGTAAAAGAGCGTACTAAGCCTCTATATGCATTTTTCCTACTTGGCTCTAAATGTCATGTAAAGCATTATAAAGCATGCATTATAAACATCTTTCATATATCTTTTGCAACCATGCATATTTCTTTCAATTGGTATAAGCAAACATACTTTCTTTAAGACATTATGCATAAACTACTTTCTTTAAAACATCGTACTTCATAACATACTTTAAAACATACATCATATACTTCTTCATACATACATCTTGTATTCTGAAATAGATGGAGACTATGTACAATTATTTAAGTGATTGCATCGTCACATAAATCATTTATACCCATTTATACGACTCTAATCATGCATTGGTACAGTGGTGCACCATGTATAGGTCAGGGATTCTCTCATGCCTTTAGTAATCCACAGTGAACACTAGTCAGGTGTCACTTGTGGGATTGAGGGCCTGACTAGGGTTCCTCGCTCAACATAATAATACTGAGGACTTTATCAGAGTCTCTCAGCCATCAGAAATGCATAATAATCACACAATCCATAGTCTCAAAACATTTATAATATACTTTTTCAGGAAACACTTTTGTGTTTAAATCAAATAAGCTTTGAAAGCTCTTTTCATACATGGCAATCGACTGGCCTCATAGGGTAGTCGACTGCTAGTTCATAACTTCCTTTATCGAAATTAATTTCATTTAAAATTCTGATATTTTCATCTTTGAAAATACATAGGGGCAATCGACTGGTCCATATAGCAGTCGACTGTTTTTGAAACAGAATGCTTCTAGAAAATTGGCAGTCGACTGGTCTTATAGGCAGTCGACTGGTTTTCAAACAGAATGCATTTTAGCAAATAGCAGTCGACTGTCCCATATAGCAGTCGACTAATTTGAACCAGAATGCTTCTGGGTAAATAGCAGTCGACTGGCATGTATAGTAGTCGACTAGTTTATCTCGATTTTCGAAAAACGGCGTTTTAGTTGTCTCTAGGCAGTCGACTTCCCTTTAAGGCAGTCAGTTGCTCCTAGCCTAAATGGTACTAAGAGTAGAAACTGAATATGCATCTTTTCTTGCACAAAATAGCTGGTTTCTCTCCAAATCACATAAAAACATCATAAACCATGCGGACATAGCCGCCTTACGTCTGTTACATAAATTCCTTACATCGATTCCTTCGAGAACGCGAAATCACTTGGCGCGTCAATCCTAGCTTTTTCACTTTCTTTAAAGCTATAACATCAAATCAATTTACTTCTTTAAACAATCATCATACACATATCATATCAACTTAGTACAACTTTAAACCATGAACCAAATTGACTAAATCATCTTCTTCTCTTACCTTTGCTAGATACCAAAATCTCAAACTTTGAGATCTCCTCTAATACTTGAAATCAATCCACCAAACTTTGGATATCACTTAGTCTAATGACAAGGATTATTTTTCATTCAACGAACTAACTGAATCGATGGATGGATGAGGGGGTTTGTCAAGGTAGCTTGGAATGGAAACTTAGGGAAAATGGAGGAAGAACGTGAGGGAGAGCTGGAAAGGGGCTGGCGTAGGAGTGAAGAAAGGATGATGAGGGTGATGAGTCATGCTACATGCATCAAATGCCTCTTATCCCATCATCGATCTCAGCCATGCATCATCCCCTTGACCCTTTGACCATTTGACTATCAATTAATTCTCCTCCTCCTCTCTTCCTGTGACTCATCCATTCAATCACCAACTAAATTTCTGATTTAATTTCCTTTATACTCCATTCATTTCTATAAAAATAAAATAAGCTCTTTGCCTAATTGGCTATCAACTTTGTTATTTCTTCCATGTTCCATACATCATTCATACATCAAACTTTGTATTTATTTAACTATATCAAATGTAAATACTTTACAAACATGGAGGAATTACATGGAAATTGGGGATTTCACATCCTCCCCACCTTAGAAAATTTGGTCCTCCAAATTTGGATTAGCTTATCACGTAAACAACTCTAGATACCTTTCCTTCATCAAGCTCTCTAGCTCCCATGTAGCTTCTTCCGTCGTATGGTATTGCCAGAGAACTTTCACTAATGGGATCTTCTTAGACCTCAAAACTTTCTCCTTTTAGTCCAGAATCTGAACCGGCTTCTCAACATAGCTTATATCTTCCCTTATCTCGAAGGGCTCATACTCTATAACATGAGACGGATCCAGATTATACTTCCGAAGTATCGATACATGAAACACATTATGCACTCTCGATAGCTCCGAAAGCAATGCCAATCTATAGGCAATATCACCAACTCGATCTAAGACTTCAAATGGACCGATATAGCGAGGACTCAGCTTACCTCGTCAGCCAAATCTCATAATCCCTTTTGATGGAGAAACTTTCAGAAACACAAAATCTCCAAACTTAAAATCAAGTGGTCTCCGTCGAGCATCCGCATAGCTCTTTTGTCTACTTTGAGCTGTCTTAAGCCTCTGACAAATCAACTTAACATCTTCTGAGGCTTGCTCGACTAAATCTGGAGCCAACAACTTGCGCTCGCCCACTTCTTCCCACCCAATCGGAGATCGACACCTTCTTCCATACAAAGCTTCATATGGTGCCATCCCGATACTTGCATGATAGCTGTTATTATATGCAAACTTAGCTAATGGCAGATGGTCATCCCAAGAGCCTTTAAAATCCATAGCACAAGCTCTCAACATATCCTCAGTGTCTAAATAGTGCGCTCGGACTGTCCATCCGTCTGCGGATGAAAAGCTGTGTTAAAATTCAACTTAGATTCCATGGCTTCTTGAAAATGCTCCCAAAAGTGAGAGGTAAACCTGGAATCTCTATCAAATGTGATGCTCACTAGAACACCGTGTAATCTTACGACATCTCTTATATACAAGTCTGCCAAAGTATTGAGTGTGTCCGTTGATTTCATAGGTAGGAAGTGAGCTGACTTCGTTAGCCTGTCGACGATCACCCAAACACTGTCATGATTTCTCTTGGTTCTGGGCAACCCCATAATGAAATCCATCATAATGTGCTCCCATTTCCACATAGGTATAGGCAGAGGGTGTAGCAATCCTGCTAGCTTTTGGTGTTCTACCTTAATCGATTGGCATGTAAGACATTTTGCTACAAAATCAGCTATGTCTTTCTTCATGCCATTCCACCAATACACCTAGCGAAGATTATGATACATCTTCGTATTTCCAGGGTGCAACATGTACTTAGTGGCATGTGCTTCCGTCAAAATCAACTTCTTCAATTCAGCATCATTAGGAACACATATACGACTTTTAAACCTCAAAATTTCATCACTAGTAACATCAAATTCTGAGGTCATACCTGATTGAATTTGATTCATAGCCTCAATGCATTGATCATCTTCCTTTTGAGTGATTCGAATTCTATTCATCAAATCTGGCTCAATTCTCAAACTAGCCATCATTCCAAATTGCTCGTTAGGCATAACATTCAAGCTGAGGCTTGCAAATTGCTCAATCAGTTCATACTCTTTTATAATCATAAAGGCTACCATACTTACATGCTTTCGGCTCAAAGCATCTGCTATCACATTAGCTTTCCTTGGGTGATATAAGATCTCACAATCATAGTCTTTCAGAAGCTCGAGCCATCTTCTTTGCCTCATGTTCAACTCCCTTTGAGAGAACAAATATTTCAGACTTTCGTGATCCGTAAAAATCTGAAATCTCTCACCATACAAGTAATGCCTCCATATCTTCAGGGCAAACACTACTGCAGCTAACTCCAAATCATGAGTCGGGTAGTTCTTCTCATGGTCCTTTAGCTGTCTAGAACCATATGCTACTACCTTACCATGCTGCATTAACACACATCCTAAACCTTGCCCTGAGGCATCACTATATATTGCAAATCCACCAGAACCACTAGGAATGGTGAGGACCGGTGTAGTCGTCAGCTTGCACTTCAACTCTTGGAAACTTTGCTCACAGGCATCAGTCCATTCATACTTCACCTCCTTGCGTGTCAAGCGCGTCAATGGAGCAGCTAACTTTGAGAAACCCTCCACAAACCTTCGATAGTAGCCAGCTAAACCCAAGAAACTCCTAATCTTTGTCACAGTTTTCGATCTTTCCCATTGAACTACCGCTTCAATCTTCGATAGATCAACCGAAACTCTATCTTTACTGATAACATAACCTAAAAAGGAGATTTGGCTCAACCAGAAATCACACTTACTTAGCTTGGCATACAATCCTCGATCTTTGAGGGTCTCCAAAACTATCCTCAAGTGCTGCTCTTGCTCTTCCCGTGACCTCGAGTACACCAATATGTCATCGATGAAGACAATGACAAACTGGTCCAAGTATTGCTTGAACACATCATTCATCAGGTTCATGTAGGCTGTAAGTGCATTGGTCAGACCAAACGGCATCATTAAAAATTCATAGTGACCATACCGTGTCCTAAATGCAGTCATAGGGATATCTTCACTTCGGATCTTCAATTGATGATATCTCGACCTCAAGTCTATCTTGGAGAAGACTTGTGCACCCTTGAGCTGATCAAACAAGTCGTCAATCCTGGGAAGAGGGTACTTGTTCTTGATGGTCACCTTATTCAGCCATCGGTAGTCGATGCATAGTCTCATACTACCGTCCTTCTTCCTGACAAACAGTACAAGAGCATCCCAAGGGGATACGCTGGGTCGTATAAATCCCTTGTCTAGTAACTCCTGAAGCTGCTTCTTCAGTTCTTCCAATTCCACTAACACCATCCGATAGGGAGATCTTGAAATGGGCTCAGTCCCTGGCACCAAATCGATAGTGAACTCCACTTCGCTATCCGGAGGAAGTCTTGGAAGGTCATTCGGAAATACGTCTGGAAAATCTTGGACTACAAGAATATCCTTGAGTCCGGGACGTTCCTTGTCCACGTCCTCCACATAAGCAATAAATCCTTCATACAACCATACATGTTTTTCATTACTTACATATGAACTCAAATCAAGAACTAAACATACTTCATATTAATTACTTGCAAAATTTACAACATAGCTAATGGGTGAATAGAAGGTTACACTCTTAGCATAACAGTCTAATATGACATGATTCTTAGCTAACCAATCTATACCCAAAATAACATTAAACCCATACATATTCAGTAGGATTATGTCAATTATAGATTCTCTTTCTCCTACCCTTAGCTTACAATTTTTGTATATTAGTTCCACTATTTGTGCTTCCCTAAGAGGTGTGCTTATCTGAATAAGTTTCCTAAAGGCTCAGGCTCAACAGGCGTTTTCATAGCAATCTTAGAAGACACAAAAGAATGTGTAGAGCCTGGATCAAACAAGGCTGTTACACTTATATCAAACAAGTAAATCTTACCTTTAATCACTTTGGACGAGGCATCGACAGACTCTTCGTCGATGGCAAACACTGATCCCTGGGTCACAACTTTCTTTCCCTTCTCGGCAGCAGTGGCCTTAGGTAATGGTTGAGGTGTCTTATCAGATTCCACGGGTACTCTCGAATCTCTCTTAGGGCAATCTCTAATCATGTGTCCCTTCTCACCACATCTGAAACAAGCGCTACTCGCCAAGCGACATGGTTGTGATCCGTGAAATTTCTCGCATTGCTCACATCTTTGCATCGTACTCTTTGGTGAGCTAGCGGTACTTCCTGCTGGGTATCGGGATCGTTCATCACTTATCTTGATCCCGGTAGCTTTAGGAGTACCTATATTATCGTCATCATAACTCCACATTTAACACATTTCCATATAACCCTATAATTGAAATATAGATTAATTTCTCTTAATTCATTTACTTACCTATAGAAACTCCTTCTGATCGTTTACTTCTCTGATATGGATACTTATCACTTGGGGCCTTCTCCTCCGACTTCCGCTTCATCGGCTCTTTGCCTTTACCCTTAGCTCGAAAGTCAGCATGATGGAGATCATAGTCCTGCTTGCACAACTTAGCCTTACGGACTGCCTCTCCATATGTGGCGATATCCATCGGATACAACTTGGATCGGATCGAGGACTTCAATCCCTCGATGAACCGGTAGATCTTATGCCCTTCATCTCTCCGGACCTCTAGATCAAATCTACTTAAGGTAATGAACTTAGATTCATATTGGTTCACCGTCATCGTACCTTGAGTTAAACTCAGAAACTCGATCTTCAGCCTATTCCGATCCATGCGTGGGATGTACTGCTCATTAAAGTTCTCCACAAATCTATCCCACGTAACCTCCTCATATCGGGTCTCTAACACGATCTGAGTGGCTTGCCACCAATACTCAGCATCATCAATCAACAAGTAAGCAGCCAAGCCTACCTTCTCCCTTTAGGAGCAGGGCATGTACTCAAAAGATTTCAGGACCACTTTCATCCAGTTCTCTGCAGTCAGCAGATCTCTTTCCCCCTTAAACTTGGGCGGATCCAACTTTTTAAATTCTTTTATCAAGGACACACTACAATATGCCTTCGGATCCCTCCTTCCAATAGCTGGGACTAGTGGGGTTACTTCGGTAGGAGGAACAGCAAGTGCCATTGTTGGGGTACTAGTGGCCACATTTGGAAAGCTTGACATAAACTGGGTGAACACTGTGGCCATGTTCTCCATATGCTTCTCCATTTTCACTAGCCTTGTATTCGGGCTATGCGGTGGAGATGGAGGAGCTGGGGGCTCTTCTTCGTGACCCCGTCCTCTTCCTCTACTTGTACCTCTTCTACGTGAGCTCATGCTGTAAATATAATCGTCATTGAGCTCTTTAGTATAATTATAAATAGTTATACTATGCAGTTGTATTCAGACAAGTACAATACAATTGGGGATATACTCTATTTCTAGCTTCTTGACATTGACAACTACCAATCAATTCGCTCTGATACCAATCTGTGACGTCTCCGCCACTACATCTTATAACCTAACTTTTTCCTTTTTATCTTATACAACTTCATTTGATTTAGTTCATCAGTGTCATTCATTCCTTACCCTTAAGCTAAATATCTAATAGCTCATAATAATTTATTTACTGTCCATAAACATAAAATGATATATATAAATATCATTCCATTTCCACAGGATCTTACACATCACCTTAACTTACATCCCCGACATCTTATATACATAATTTCTACTTGTACTATATCGTAGCTGAATTTCAATTTGCTGTATATAAACATATAAGTATACCTTCTATGCTAACTGGGAAGCATATCGAGAAGGTACACTTCACTTTTTTCAAAACAAGCTCCTCTAGTTGGAGCGAGGCTCACTTTAGGTAATCTGTAGGAAAAATGGTTGTAAAAGGGTGAGTTTACGCTCAGTAAGAAAAATATGTAAAAGAGTGTACTATGCCTCTATATGCATTTTTCCTACTTGGCTCTATAATGTCATGTAAAGCATTATAAAGCATGCATTATAAACATCTTTCATATATCTTTTGCAACCATGCATATTTCTTTCAATTGGTATAAGCAAACATACTTTCTTTAAGACATTATGCATAAACTTCTTTCTTTAAAACATCATACTTCATAACATACTTTAAAACATACATCAAATACTTCTTCATACATACATCTTGTATTCTGAAATAGATGGAGACTATGTACAATTATTTAAGTGATTGCATCGTTATATAAATCATTTATACCCATTTATATGACTCTAATAATGCATTAGTACAGTGGTGCACCATGTATAGGTCAGGGATTCTCTCTTGCCTTTAGTAATCCACAGTGAACACTAGTCAGGTGTCACTTGTGGGATTAAGGGCCTGACTAGGGTTCCTCGCTCAACATAATAAAACTGAGGACTTTATCAGAGTCTCTCAGCCATCAGAAATGCATAATCATCATGCAGTCCATTGTCTTAAAACATTTATAGTATACTTTTTCAGGAAACACTTTTATGTTTAAATCAAATAAGCTTTGAAAGCTCTTTTCATACATGGCAGTCGACTGGCCTCATAGGGCAGTCGACTGGCCTCATAGGGCAGTCGGTTGCTACTTCAAAACTTCTTTATCGAAATTAATTTCATTTAAAATTCTAATATTTTCATCTTTGAAAATACATGGGGGCAATCGACTGGTACATATAGCAGTCGACTGGTTTTTCAAATAGAATGCTTTTTAAGAAATAGCAGTCAACTGGTCATATAGCAGTCTACTGTTTTTGAAACAGAATGCTTCTGGAAAATTGGCAGTCGACTGGTCTTATAGGCAGTCGGCTGGTTTTCAAACAGAATGTATTTTAGCAAATAGCAGTCGACTGGTTTGAAACAGAATGCTTCTGAGTAAATAACAGTTGACTGGCATGTATAGCAGTCGACTGGTTTATCTCGATTTTCGAAAACGACGTTTTAGTTGTCTCTAGGCAGTCGACTTCCCTTTAAGGTAGTCGGCTGCTCCTAACCTAATTGGTACTAGGAGTAGAAGCCGAATATGCATCTTTTCCTGCACAAAATAGCTGGTGCTTCTCTCCGAATCACGTAAAAACATCATAAACCATGCGGACATAGCCGTCTTACGTCCGTTACATAAATTCCTTATCTCGATTCCTTCGAGAACACGAAATCACTTCGCGCGTCAATCCTAGCTTTTTCACTTCTTCAAAGCTGTAACATCAAATCAATTTACTTCTTTAAACAATCATCATACACATATCATATCAACTTAGTACAACTCTAAATCATGAACCAAATTGACTAAATCATCTTCTTCTCTTACCTTTGCTAGAGACCAAAATCTCAAACTTTGAGATCTCCTCCAATACTTGAAATCAATCCATCAAACTTTGGATATCACTTAGTCTAACGACAAGGATTATTTTTCATTCAACGAACTAATTGAATCGATGGATGGATGAGGGGGTTTGTCAAGGTAGCTTGGAATGGAAACTTAGGGAAAATGGAGGAAGAACGTGAGGGAGAGCTGGAAAGGGGCTGGCGTGGGAGTGAAGAAAGGATGATGAGGGTGATGAGTCATGCTACATGCATTAAATGCCTCTTATCCCATCATCAATCTCAACTATGCATCATCCCCTTGACCCTTTGAGCATTTGACTATCAATTAATTCTCCTCCTCCTCTCTTCCTATGACTCATCCATTCAATCACCAACTAAATTTCTGATTTAATTTCCTTTATACTCCATTCATTTCTATAAAAAAAAAAAAAAGCTATTTGCCTAATTGGCTATCAACTTTCTTATTTCTTCCATGTTCCATACATCATTCATACATCAAACTTCGTAGTTATTTAACCATATCAAATCTAAATACTTTACAAACATGGAGGAATTACATGGAAATTGGGGATTTCACATAATCGAAATGAGAAGATTTTTGAAGACAAAGGTTACTCTGTTTAACAAGTCTGGCAGATCATCATTTCCAGCACAAGTTGGTGGTTAAAGCTAAATACCCAGAACTTGATTTGCAGAATTTATTCATCAATCTTCAGGAAGTCTCCATTCCAGCAATCAACAAGGCTAAAAGACCCATTGCTTTTTGGTCTTCACCACCCGAAGCTGCTTGGAAAATCAACATAGATGGATCAGCCATTGGTAAACTAGGTTCAGCAGGGATTATAGGAGTCTTGAGGAATAGCAAAGGCCACATTCAAATGGTTTTCTCCAAAAGCATTAGAACAACATATTCCACCTTTGCTGAACTTTTAGCTGTTGTGGAAGCACTCCCAATTGTTACAAACCTGAATATTGCTCATCCTTCTCAGATTATCATTGAAAGCAATTCTCAAATTGTTGTCTCATGGTTAAAAAAGACTCATAACTGCCCTTGGTACTATAGCAATTTGCTTAACAAATTACTGAACTTCATTTCGATCTTAGGCGAGGTTTCTTTTGTTCATATCTATAGAGAAGCAAATTCGCTTGTTGACTTTCTAACTAAGAGAGGTGCTCTTTGTAAGTTAGCTTGGGTTTCATGGATGTAATCCCTTCTTTTTATTCAATAAAATTTCAATTTTAAAAAAAAATTAATTAATTTATTTTGTTTAATTTTTATGTAAATTTCATTTGTTTTTTTTATTTAGCAAAAAAAATTTTCTCTTCTATTTATTTGTTTCAGTTAAAATTTGCGTTTTAATTTAATAAAATTTATTATCTTAATTTTTCATTTATTTATATATACAAAAATTCTATTAAATGACTTTTAACATTCTATAACACTTTTGTATTAAATTTGCCAAATGCTAATTCAACTACTTTAAAGAATACTTTCAAACATGGCAAGAAAAAAAATATAGCATTTTTATAACAAGCCTACTCAAACAACACTTTTTATAAAGGTTCCAACCGGATCAAAGAGACCCTTCTAGATTACTTTAACACTTTTATTAAAGAAAAGAAAAATACAACAAGAAAAGTACAATACATTCTAATATTCAGAAGAGAAATTATTCGTATGGTAATCTCTTCATAAGTCTGATCATAATACCAGAAGATTTAAAATCTTCCTCAAATTGAGATTGGATGAATAAGCAAAGAAGTGATAGCAGTTTTTACAACATTTCCAACGTGTGTGCACTCATTTTTTTTCCTTGTAAATGATTTCCAGCTCCCTTGTAAGATTGAGAATGCGTGTAAGCAGCGGCATTGGAATAACCCCATCAGCAGCAGCAGCAACCACCATCTCTTGGTTTATATCCTTCCGAGCATTCTCAATTTGCTCGTTCAATTCTTTGCATGCCATTTCTTCTGAAACTCCATGTTGTTTCATGTAGCATTCAATTGCTCATGCAACATGCAACATGCCCTCTCTCTTGCTCAAATTAGATTATACAATGTTGCATAATTTTTGTCTTTATATTTTATTTATGATAGCAGAAAATTAAATACCTTGTGTGAAACAATATTGTCCATGAGACGGGCCATTGTTGAAGAAGCTTTCATGATCTTAGGATTGTTAGATGCCTAATTAAATATATCTTCTGTCACAATCTCTCCTATTCCGACCAAAGATGTGACTGCAAAAATGACATAGCCAGATGACACTGTTGCATTTCTCATATACTCCTCCATCGTTGGTATGTAGTTTTCATGGTACCATTTGGCCTCGACAAAATAAGCTTGAGACAATTGTTTCATCTATGAAATGAGGAAGAAGAAGAAGCCAATATCATCTTGTGTCTTTCATTCTTTGAATTGAATGGATTTTTCTTTCATGAAAATTAGATAGGGGTCTAGTTAGTGGGAATTTACTGCTTCCTTAGCATATTGGGCACGGTATAATTTTCCTTACTTTGTCATCAATTCCTCCATTTCTTCATACACATCTATAAATGCCTTGTAGAACAATTTCATGTATGCTGGGATTTGATCTATACAATCAAATTAAAGCTTAAAAGTCCAAAATTCAGTCAAATTCTATATACTTCATTTGAAGATATAGAATAAAATTATACGGTCATGTCTAAATATGTATAAGAAAATTATTTGATACACCATTAGAGTCTTTAGATTTTACAAGTAGGGTTATCAAAGTAACACATTTTTTTAGGGAATTTTAAAAAATAAAAAAATAATTAAAAAAAGTGAGATATGTGATAATTTTTCAAAAATTTCCACTGTATGTATAAAAAACTAACTCATAAATATATATATATATATATATATATATATATATATATATTGCTGACCTCTCAATTGCATTAGTTAAGAATTCAACTTTTTCAATCGTGCCATACACATCATTTGTGTCATCCATAATTGATGCCATGGCTATTATGTGCGTTAATATCTCTCTGGCAAAGGAGTATTGATGCTCAAAGTACACTCCCAATATCCAAAAGTAACATTCCACCACTCTATCTCGTGTAAAATGTAGTTTTGTCGTAAAATCTAAAGTTTTCCACCACTTGAAAGAAAACCATTAGCCCAACTACAGTTATTTCTTATGCCTCCTAATTATATCATACTTACGTAGTGTTGTAGGAGTAATTACCTAGAGATCTTGCTTAGCTCTTCCTTGTGTGAATTTTGTAACAAGTTGAAATCCAACTTTGCAAAACTTCAATAACGTTTTGTCATGTGAACTATCTTCTTCATAAATGGAAATGTATCAGCTAGCCTCTAACCTTGGCAAGCTCTTGTGAATGGGTCGTTTCCTGGCATGGGAGACTAACACTGAAAAAGGATGCTCAACGCTAGTAGTTTTTGCAAACTGATCGTAAATGTGCTGCTTCATATAATTCTAGCAAAACCCTTCACATCTCTTGATAAGGACATCTTGAAATTTCCTTCATCATATTTGAACTTGTTGAATGTTTCTACTCAATCGAGAATGCTATTACAGTAAACATTTGACATAATAGCATATGAAATTTCTTTATTTTAGAGTGCATAATGAGATTGGACTAACCACATTGAACATTAAAGCCGTTCTCTCTAAGCAATCAAAATTGAAGAGATGGAATCTCAAGACTTTCATCACTTTTGCAGTAATTCGTGATCTCTCATCTGCCTATTTGAGATGGCGTAACTTAGCATAAAAAAAGATACGTATCTTAGAAAAATTCAAAAAAAAAATAGCCATTTTAATTAGCTTTTTATTTAAATTATCAAAAAAGTTATTATTTGCTTAAATGAGGATGAGAAAATGTCAAATATGATTTAATACATGTTTGATCTTGTTTACGAAAGAGCTTATTGGCTTATCAAAATTTTAAAACTTTTATCTTACACCGAAAAAAGATTTATGCCAATAATCTGTGATAATCGTAAATTTTGACTCTCAGAAAATAAAAATCAATATATTAATTTGGAATAAATGTCCGTTTTGGAATTTTTGGAAGAATTAAGTAAATTGATAGACTTAAGATTTTTGGAAATGAGATTTGGATTAAAGTATTTTGATAACTTACATGGGGATTTATTCGAACATGTGATTGTTAAATTCTAGGAGATCAATTATATTAAGCATCAAGGAAATTAAAATTTAAGCAAATAAATATATATAAATAATATGATTTAAGGAGGAGGAAATATTTATAAATGAAGGAATACATATAAGTGAATACAAATATATACATATATAGGATATACAAAAGTTTAAAATAAAATAAAATAATAATGCAAATAGCCATGTACATAAATATATAAATAATATATATCACTATATATATAAGCATTAGGCAATATATATATATATATATATATATATATATATATATATATATATGAAAAGAGAAGAAAAGAAATGAATTGATAAAATAATATAGTTTCTTGAAGAACGGGCGTAGCTTACTTGAGAAGCTTGGAAATAGTCCTTTCACTAACTCATCCCAGCCGGCCACTATGTCCCATTTCCCACCGTCCATTATCCTCATCATCATCAACCTAATGTCAGCCAATTTAACCCCTCTTTTAGCTTTCTACTGTACGTGAGATTCTGCAATTTTCTCTTCACGTTTTGCTGCAATAAAATCCCACTTGTGTCGGCAGAAACAGATTCAAGGAAGGATTAGCAAACACGAAGAAAAGGGGCTGTACAGGGGTTCTTCCTTGGGCTCGGTTCAGAACAAAGGAGCAGCAAGGAGTTGCTGCATTTCCTCTCGACAAGGATCGGGATTTCAGTTTGTAGTCAACATTGGTTGGGGCCATGCATCGTACACCAATCCAACCAAAATAGGAGGCTACAGTTCGGGTTTTAAAGCTCTGAAAACTTAAAAAAAAAAAAAGAAAAAAAATGGAGAGGGTGTTTAGGTTTTTTAAAGGGCTGGAGCAGAACGTGAAAACAAAGCTGGGATAAAGATATTTGATGGTGGTGTTAGGCGCCGGTTGTAGGCCAAGAAAGAGGTTGAAGCCCGTGGTTGTAAAGGTAGTGCTTGGTGGTTGAAATGGGAATCAGAATAGAGCATAAATAGGGCTGGCGTACAGGGGAAAATGATGTTGAATCTTGAAATGAGGGGTTGCTTTGGGAGTGATTAGTGGCGGTTTTGAGGGGCTGTTGAGAGGCAAGGAGGCTCAGGTCCTGACAGGGAATACGGCAGCCAAAATGTTGCCTTGAGTTGAGTTAATTTGGTACTGATAGGTGACGTGCGAGGGAGTTGCAGGGATGCTCGGCAAAGTTGGTTCATTCAGGGGTTTGTGTTGGCTGCATTTTGGCTATTGAATTCAATCTCGTAGGGGCTATATTTTAGGTTGTTCAAAGGTTATACATAGTGGCATTTGGAGCTATGTTTGAGCTGCTATAACAGAGCAGCAATAGTGGTGGTTTGGGTGCTACGTTGATGGCTTAAACGGTGACCATTATGAGGAGTAAAAAGGGAGACTTTTAGAGGATGCAACGAGTGGAAATTTACTAAGTATAAAGAGTAATTCAAGGTGGTTTTGAGGGCTGTTAAAGAAAGTTCTTTTTGGCCTGAAAGAGGCAATTTTAGGATATTGAAGGCTGGAGGTTCGAGCGGCTAGCCATTATCCTGGTTAAAAAAAAAAAGGGATAGTGAAGAAAAGAAAGAAGCAGCAGCGGACAGAGAAAGGGTAAAGGAAATTTGATTTGTTAATTTGGTTTATTTGATAAATTGTTAAATAGCTTGTGAAAATTTCTAAGTGTGGTTATGGATTTGAAATTTTAGAGACTATACATGCGGTGATTTCAGCTTGACCAAGCTTGAGAGATATTAAATTGCAAGCTTTGATGCTAGGTAAGTTACTTGTATAAAATAGTCTATGTTAAAATTGTGATTTGTTGGATATGTGAAATTCCTAGAAAATGATTTGGCGATTGTGTGAGATCTTTGAAAAATGATTTGGCCATAGTTGAATATTTAATATTTTGGTATGATGATTGAATATATATCGTTAGAGTATTAATTGAGTATTATTAGAATATGATTGATAACGTTTGAGTAGCGGACATGAAATTAATTGTTTCTGTGAATTTTGAAAGAAATAAATGGTTGTGTGAAATTTTGGAATTAGCTTTAAGTAAGATATTTCTATAAGTCTAAATTAGACTTATGTTGTACAATAACGGATTGGTTTGCGTTATCATGATATATCGTTAAGAATGTTTAAATCGTTGAGATAATACAAAATTATAATTGCTAGGTGATGAGAACATTATTGGATATGAATTTGATATGTTGGTGGGTAATGAGACAAATGTAGAATGTAATGGAATAGAGAGAATGGTTCCGAAATTCTTGTTGGAGACCTTAAATGGTATTTGTCGTTTGTACTCAATTATGGGAGATGATGAGTGTAAAGTAAATATGCATATCTAGCCAAGTAGGAAAGAGAAGGTTACCATGCTTAATTTTCAATACAATGGTTATAGAATGCGGTATAAATGAATATAAGGCTAGTAGTGAAGTCAAATTCGAAAACGGATGAGTTGCGACGGTAGTTGCAATTTTGGCGTTCGGTAGAAAGTAGATAGAAATTGTTGCAACATTAGGAATTTTGAGAGATCCCTCATATTTATAATATTATTTTAAGGTAATTTTGAAAATTAATATATTTAAATGACTTTTCTGCAGTCCGAGAATGAATTGGTGGCTGGTAGCATACAAACTCAATTTTTGGATATTGACTGCCGGACTGCTTATTTGGTGGCAACTTTGCTAGACTAAGGTAAGAGATATATATCGGAACGTAAGAGATACTGAATGCTATTTAAAATCAACTGCTTTGTGGATATCTAAACTGTATTTTCCTGCAGGGAGTCTTAAGAAAATATAAGCCGTTATGCTGTCGGATTTTTATGAAAATAATGGTTTTTATGATTTAAGCTTAATTTAAGCAATCATTTGAAAATAACCATTTATCCGGTAGACTTATTTTGAAAACGGTTAAATCTTACGATTTTGAATTGTTTATAAGGCTTTCAACCGAGATATTTATCTCAAGGAATTATCAACCTATGTTATTGTTTTGAAGATATTATGAATATGTATAGTTTATATGTTTTGAAAGAAATGTATGACTTTTGTTATGAACTTTCTTAAAGCACGAAAATACTGTTTTGAATTCCGAAAATATATGGTATTGTTTTGAAACTACTGAGCACGACCTTGATTCTGCCCGCAGTAGGTATTTGTATTCGGACTACTGTGTGTGGCCTTGAGTCAGTCCGCAGTAGGAACTATATGTATGAAAATGTGTTGAGACATGACTAACAATCACTGCAGTAATGTTTTGGACTACTGTGTGACCCTGATCCAGTCCACAGTAGGTAATGTTTTGGGCTACTGTATGATCCTGATCCAGTCTACAGTAGAGTTTCTATTGCTGTGACCTTGATCCAGTGCACAGCGGGCCCAGTTGACACCTGATCAGTGCTCACTGTGGACCCCCTCTAGACTATGGCCATATGTCAATTTGAACTGCATGATTAATTATTAGTCGCTAACATGTCTCCAGCTTAGTATGTATATGATTTTTCGTGCTTATCTTTGTATATGAGTTTTGAATGAATGGTATTTGGATTCTGAAATTGATAAGAATTTGATTTGACAATTCGTATTGGAACTAAATGTGATAAGCATGTATATTTTGAAATATGTTCAGAATTCAGTTGTTTACGTTTTGGTTTAAATGAAATGCTTTTTGATGCATTGCATAAGCATGATTTGATTTCCGAGTGGTATGAAATACGGTATTCAAGTTTTAATAAATGTTTTAGAAACCTGTATATAAAAATTCGGTATATGTTTCTTATATGTATTTCTTACTGGGCTTTCCAAAAAGCTCACCCCCCTCTCCACCTTCCAGATTATTTGCAGTAGGTGCTTCCGTGGGGTTTAAGCAAGTCTTTTGAGGCTTTTGTACCACTCTTGAAGGTATGTGATGTACAGTATTCTATTTTATATTCAGACTTGTATTTTCAGTACTTTTATAGTATGGGGATGTAATTAAAGGAAGTATAGAATATAGTTATGGTTTATAACAATGCATGCAACTTGGGTAGAGATATATTTAGTCTAGTAGAAGGATTGGAAATTATAAATGCATGCTTAGTAAGAGAATTTGACTGGGACCTAAGGTAACTAAACATTGACTTAGCTAATATAATATTAGCTTAAGAATTGATTAATGACACTACGTACAGCCCAACCAAGTAAGTGAAAAAAGCAAAATTTAGTCTAGATTTTGGTAAAAAGGGATGTTACATAATCTCTTAATTGAGTGGTTAAAAAAAAATTATGGCATATTCTAAGACCTAGATTCAAATCCAAGTAACCTTACATCCGTTTTCCAATTATAATATTTCCCTAAAGTGTTTTAATTTTAACAAGTATTTAGTAATTTTTTTTACATTTTTAAAGTTTAAAATTATTAAAGAGAATCCAAATAGCATTAAAGTTAAGAATGAAATTATATATCTTATCTAATTTTAGAGATTTTAATAAATTACCTAAATTCTTATCACTTAAAAATTATCTATTTTAGTAAATTTTAATAATTTAACTAAAATTTAATCATTTCAAATAAAATAATTAAAATATAATCTAATTTAAAAATAATTAAAATATTACATGATTTCTAATCAATTTAAAAACTAAAATTAATTATTAAATACATTTAAATAATTAAACATAAAATTTTTAAAAAATATAGTACGAATTTTATGTATATATATATATATATATATTTAAATAAAATTAATCCGTACATCACATGAGTTTGTAAACTAGTTATAAATATTTCCTGTAGACACTATTTTTATCTAGGTATTTTTCAAACATTTTAATTAATTAAATTATTATTATTATTATTATTATTATTATTATTATTATTTTGTTTAATTTAGATTTAGATATAAATTTTTATTTTTATTTTTATTTTGATTTCTATTTTTTATTTTTATTTTTATTTTTATTTTTGATCAAATAGTTTAAAAAAAAAAGAAAAGAAGGAAATCGGAATTAATATTTATAGGAAAGTAAAATTAAATGAGATTATTAAAAGATTGAAAATTATTTGAATTTGATGGAAAAAAAAATCAGAATTAATATCGAATTTAAAATTTGATTCTTGAGATATAAAATTGTCTAAAACATTGATTCTTGATGTCCAATTATTACCGAAAAGGCAAAAATGAAAGATTCTAGATACGTAAAATAAGAGCTTCATTATTAAAAGGGAGAACACACGGCACTTAAGAGAAAAGCAAAAAAGGGTTGGCCGCTACATCATTCAGGATCTTGATGGTTTTGCTTTGGCTGTGCACTATTATATAATAGAGAAAGAAACGCCTTGATGTGGCTAGAATTCTCTCCCTGAGACAAAAGAACATAAGCATCCTGAGTGAGGTTTCAATTTCCATTAGTGGGAAGTCCTTTAAGATCAAGGTTTCTGCTGAAGAATGTCTAGATTTCCTGGGTACTCCATTTGGAAAAACAATTAACAAAACAAGTCCAAAAAGTTCAAGCTCTTCAGAGTCATCCTTAGAATGTTTATAAAATGACGACTGTCAAGATGATGCCGTAGGAAGTAACTTTCTGTTACAGTACGAGAAAGAAGATGAAGCAGTCGCACCGTCAGAAGCCCCTCGGAAAAGTCAAATAGGCAACGCAGACAAAGTCTTAATGACCAGTCTTCGAATAAAGAGTTTTCAGAAGATGTTTGTGCTTTAGCAGCCTTTTCTAAACACTAATTTCAATCTCGAAGAAAATGAGGTGGTTAAATGGGTTTTAAATAAGTCAAAAGATGTTCAAGCGCTCTACAGCAAAATAAATTTTTAGCAGCATTTTTTTCATCCTTTAGCGGTGTATATAAATGCCGCTAACCTATCGTGGCATTTCCTGAAAACACCGCAAAAAACGCTGATTTTGTTAGCGTTGGAAAAAATAGCGGCGTTTTCTAAAATAAGTGCTGCTAATTTCACGACAATTTTATATAGATTAGTGGCGTTTATAGTCGCCGCAAATAGCGGCATTTTAGGGAAAAACGCCGCAAACTTAGCGGCGTTTCCAGCGAGAAACGCCGCTAAGTTAAGCTTCTTTCTTTTTTTTTTTTAAATTTTAATTAGAACAACCCGAGGCATTTTTTAAGGCATGCCTCTGCTTAGCCAACCTCACCAGTACAATACTATAAAATAAGTGTAATGACCTAATTACTTTTCACAACCAAAATTTTCCCATAACCCAAACCGTATAGACACATATATATTAAATTTAATATATAAAATAAATATATTTACATTACACTTATTTTATAATAATATAAAATAAATCTGAATAATATGAAAAAATATATTTACATTTGTATCTCTCAACATCTAATTAAGGAAAACATATATAAGAAAAAAGAAAGAAAGAACAAAGATTAAGGTTACATAATATTTAAGCTTTTACATCCAAAAGTTGTCCTTTCTTTCTTTAATAACTTTCCTTATAACAAAGACTACAACATCCACTCTGAAACTAAAGCACAAAACAATAAAGAAAGCACAATAATTAGAAGAGCATATGTGTAACTAAAGCACAATTTTATGTTGGAAACCATTGTAGAACATACATTAGTAACATACCTGCACTACAAAACTTAAACATGGGTAATTAACAAACCAGAATTTTCTAGTCTTTGCTTTCTTCATAATTCCTGTAACCAAAGATCAAGTCCTAACTAGAACATTTCTAGAAGAAATAAAGCTTAGTTTCATCACTCAAGCCAAAAAACAAAGTCTTAGTAGAGCAATTCAAAGCACAAAGGTGTAAATATGCTAAAACTTTACAAGTATAGAGAACCCTAACCTTAAAATTCACTGAACAAAAAGAGCATCCAAACAAAGTTCAAAGGCTGTCCGCTCGGCTCTGCAGTGCACATGCAACAAAACATATTCCCAATCAGAGCACAATAATGTCACCAGGCTAGCCAAAGTTTATGATAAACTATAAACTGGTAATGACAGTTTTATTTCAGAAATAATGGTTTTTGTCATAATAAAAAAAAACAAAATTGGGAAACTCCAAATTTTTAATAATGGTTTTTTAGAAATAATGGTTTTTATTTCAGAAATAATCCCAAGGATCCGCTCTTCCATTGTCGTAAGTTCCTCAACATTACCAAAATGGAAAATCCTTTTAACTGGGACGAAGGAATCCCAATTCTGTACAGTTACCATGGTCTGCGGTTGCTTCAATAAAACCATTATTAAAAATCAATTATAATAAAAAAAAAACAAAAGAAGTTATGCATCACAAGGGAAGGTTGGTAATGACAGTTTTATTTCAGAAATAATGGTTTCTGTCATAATACAGCTATTTGCTTCCACCAAAATCAAAAGATGAAATCAAAGTAATGAAAACTGTAAGAATCAATACTAGCTAACTTCTGCAGGGGAAGACTACAGAAACCGATAGAGAGATAAAATTGCAACATTCCAAAAAAACTCAGTTGAAGCAAAAGTTTCTATTTTTCAGTTGAAGCAAAAGTTTCATCTGGCGATACAAATACAATTGAATAGATGCCAATGGATAATCCACAACCTTTTATTACAGAAGAAAGATAAAAGTGGCAAAGGTTCCATGCTAAGTTAACAATGATTCAGGAAGGAAGAGCAGCATAGTCAAAACCAAACTTTCGAAGGAAAGACAAATGAAAGGTCTAGAGTATTAATACCTGCAATGGGTGATTTGATGAAGTTTCCGGAACTTGTTGTTGCATAAGGTTCATCATATGGTAAAACTGCTCCTGCATTTGCCGAAATTTAGCTTGCTGAGTTTCTCTCTCGCTTTCCAATTCCTTAACACATGCCTCCATAGTTTGTAATCTTTCTCTCAATGTGAAAACCTCTTGTTGTGTGTTACTTTGAGAGAATTGACGAGCTTGGTGTCCATAATAACTAGAAGGTGTGGGACCCATCCCAAGTCCTCGAACTCGTCCATTTCTCTCTTTTCCAACAACTTCAATAAAAGCCCGATCTTCCAAATCTTGCTGGCTAACAGAAGCATCACCTAATTCTTCAAGCTCAACCATCTTCTCTTTGTTACCTCCTATAAATCAATTAAATAACATAATAAAGCCATCATATTATATTAAAAAATGACATTATTTTTCAAATAAGTAAATAAAAAATTACCACAATTCTTTGAGATGTTTCGTTTAAATAAGATCCATCTTTCTTTGTGTGAGTTATTCGAAACAACTCCACACATCCAATTTTTGCACCGCGAATTTTCTCGTAATAATGGATAAACAAAGTAAGCACTCAGCATATATAACTAAAAATTAAGAAACATCTAGCATCAAACAAATGCATTATAACTCATTAAAGAGTCCTAAAATAGAATCAGTCACCTAGGAATTATTAATAGAAAGATAATGAATAACAACTCTTTTTAAATTGAGAAAATCAAAAGAATAAAAGAATAAATAAATATAGGGAAGAACTTATTGCTTGATTTGTCAACTTCAAAAGCTCAACAATTCTATCAATTATTGCCTCACAAATCATATCAGAGTAAAAATAGCACCAGGATTAGGCGCTTGGGCAGAACCTCGATAGCAAGGTGTAAAAACAAGCACACCTTTCCACCATTTAGGAGAAGGAGCAGAGCAAATAGCATGCCTTATACAACGTAAAGCTCTCTCCCAATCCAAACTACCCCTCTGGATAGAAGCTGCAAGATCTGACATTAATGCCTACTAAATGCCAACACAATATTGTTCTTACAACGCTACACCCCTCCCCCTCAAACCCCTTTTCCCGTTAAAAGAAACCAATATGCCCACACATTGCCCGGTAACCCAATATATGTGTGTGCATACACTTCTTTTCCCTTCTCTCCCTCATACACACATAACACATTTACAAGCCATAAATATTTATACATACGTAGGTACACATAGTATTTACAGAATGAAGCATAAAAGAGAAGGACAAAGTATCTACAGGCATTAGGCAAGCAGACACCAAGAAAAACCAATGCAAAGGCTCAAACAAGGAGAATTTAACGGAAAATAACATCAAAACAAAACTTAATAAAAAATCACAATTAATCCATTCAAAATGTCAATAAAGTAGAAATAAGAATCCTATTTCTTACTTGTTCATTTCTAATTCTTGTGAAGCTTTTAGATCCACCCGTATAAGTATACTTTTGGTGCTTTCTACTTGAAATCCCTCTTTTTTCTCGCTCTTATGATATAAAATGGTATATACAAAAAATAATCAATAAAATAATTCATACTTTTACCTATATTAATAATACCAATATTTTAACACAAATATAAATTAGTACCTCCCCTTCCTTTGAATACCAAAATGCAACTAAAGCTTCATATTGCCATCTAACAACACCGGGGGGCACATTTTGCATAGTCACATTTAGATCCGTATTTCGATCAAAATATTTTGCTTTCAAAGAGCATTTATAATCTCTCCATTTTTTACCCAAAGAATCAAACAAGTACTTACTATAGATGTTTTCAAGAATAAATCTTTCATGCAAAAAGGAAACAGACTATAAAACATTCAACCTATAAAGAGAATTTAATAACTTAATAAAAGTTACAACAATACCTTAATAAAGCTTAAAGCTTCATCCTTTGTTCTCTGCGGCACTTTATGCCATGTTTCATAATGAAGAGGCAGTTTCATTCCATTCCTGGCAACCATTCCCAAAAATCCAGCTAATGGCCTAGTTTCTTCATCAACTGGTTGCCCAATATTATTTCCACTCACAAGTATCCTATCTTGTGGAGGTAGTGTCCATAATTCCCTTAATGTTGTTCGACCTCTTACTCTATGTTGGCCATCTCTACCAACTATACAAATATAAACTCCAATTCAGCAACATTCATCAAAACAAAAGTCAAGTTAAATATAAATATATTAAAAATACCTGTATTCACATTAGCTGTAGAACTGGGCTGGATACCATCATCTTCTATACATGTATCAACTACAGGGGGTGCATTTGTCTCAGCTGTAGGTTGTAACTCATCAATATTTCGAATATTGATGCCTGCCAGTTTACTTCTGGGCATTTTAACTTATCTGCATCATAACAGGAAAGATTAAATTCCATATTTTTAGCTATGAGATTTGGATTTAAAAATTGGAGTTAAATGCAACAAGCAGTAAAGCAGTAAAGATTAACTTCCAAATTTTCAGTTCACCAGCAAAAACAAAAGAAACAATAGAAAATGGAAGAAAAGGAGAGAATAAAAGATAAAAATACAAGAACAAAGAGCTGAAAAGCAAAAGTAATAGTCATGAAAGGAATAGAATTAATACTTAAAATTGCTAAATCATAGAGAAAAGAAGACTTGAAAGATGATTAACTATTTCTCTTTCCTGTCAAAGACATTCTGAACAGAAGTTGATAAAAGCAAAATTCAACTTGTCTACCATTACCAGGAAATCAGTTGTATTGAGGCCATTGTAGAATCCTTTTATTTTCTTTAGGCAATACAGAGTATGGCTTGAAAACTTGTCTGCAAGTAAAATAAGGTTTACACAAACTTGTATATAACAGAAACTGAACCTTTAATCAGCAAAAGAATGTTTAATTTAACACATTTAATTAACTTGAAGTCATTAAATTTTAAGAAAAAAAATTAATCTACATTCACTAATAAAGAAAGAGAAAAAAAAGTGAAATCCAACAATAACGACTTCAAGTAATTGTTAGATCATTAAAGTTTGTGGCAATTCATTTGAAATTTAACAATAATGACTTCAAGTAATTGTTAGATCATTAAAGTTTGTGGCAATTGAATTCACACACACCCATCATGGTTCGTAAATGTCTTCATCATCTTCACAGACCCACTGAGCATCAGGGATACTTTCATCCAAATTTTGATCAGTAAAAGGCAAACATTCAGTTTGGGGTTCAACTTCATCTATGAATTTTTCACCCATATCAAACAAGTCTCTATGTGTATTATGAAGAACAACCAACCAACCCGCATCTTTGGGATCCTCAGAATAAAAGACTTGTTTCACTTGAGAGGAAAAAAGATATGGCTCATCAACGATTTGTTGTCCAGTGTGGATTAATCTAGAAAAATTCATCATTGTAAATCCAAAATGATCTTTCTTAATACCTCTGGCACTAGTCACATCAGCCTAATCACATCGAAATAAGACAATCTTCCACTTGCCATAATAATCCAACTCAATAATATCATTAATAATGCCATAGTAATCGACATTTCCTTCCAAAGGGTTAGTGTCTCTAGCACTAGCATAACTAGTAGTTGAAGAAGTAACAACAACTCCACTATTTTGTGATCTCCTATATCTCTCACGAGATTCAGTGTGAAATCGAAGTCCATTTATGATGAAACCCTAGTATCTTTTCACAATCTTGTTTGGGCCTTGTGAAAGTATCTTAACTTCTTTACTAATATCTTTGCCACTCCAAACCTACAAATATTGAATGAAATATATTTTGTTAATTATATTCATACCCTATACATCGACACTAAGTATGAAAGTTGCATTACTTACAATTTGGCCTAACCATTCATGGAAATTCTCCATGAATAACTTATCAAGCTCACGAGGGTTCAATCGTCGAGAACGAGCACGAGCTCTCAAGTTGTTTCTAAATTCACTATATGCATTAACATGATGTATTAAAATAAGAAAAAAAACATAATAATTATATCTTAAATAATGAACATTAACTTACGTGCGTAATGATTCAATTGACTCGTGATGGAGAAGCACATATCAATGCGCTTGTGCCCAAGATTTATCATCCAAGTCCACCACTTCAACTTTGCCTATTGGTTGTCCAAAATTTCCAAACATATATGTGTGAGCAAAGTCACTATGAGGGAGCCCAATATTCCTCGATGGGCGGTTAAATCTTGTTTCATCATCTTCCAAATATCTTGAACAAAATGTCATACACTCCTCAGCCAAATATCCTTTAGCGACGAAACCTTCCGGATATCGTTTGTTTCGACAATAAGATTTTAATCTCCTCAAAAACCTAAGGATTAAGAAAATGTTATATATACCTCGTACACTAAAAAGAACGATAAATGCAAACTTTTTAAGCCATTAATACCTCTCAATTGGATACATCCATCGATAATGCACCGGTCCACCAACTTTTGTTTCATATGGAAGGTGAATAACGAGATGCACCATTATAGTGAAGAAGTTAGGAGGAAAAATTTTTCCAGATGGCATAAAGTTGTCATTGCTCGATCTTGAAGTTTTTCAAACTCTTCTACTATAAGAACTTTGCCACAAATAGCTTTGAATATGTTACTAAGTTCAATTATCACTGAAGTTACTTGCTTTGACATGGATAAACGTAAGGCAAGTGGAAGTAAAACATGCATCAATATGTGGTGATCATGTGACTTTAAATCATAAAGTCTATGCTCCTTGAGATTAACACATCTTGATATATTTGAGGCATAAGCATCCGGGACTTTCACATCTTTCAAAACCTTACAAAACACATCTTTCTCTTTTTTAGACATCCTAAAACAAGTAGATGGCAACCGTAATTTCCCATTAGGAAGCATTTCGGCATGAAGTCCACTACGAATTCCCATGTCAACTAAGTGAAGCCGACTCTTTAAGTTGTCCTTTGATCTTCTATATACATTAAGAATTGTACTAATAATATTCTCACAAACATTCTTCTCTATATGCATTACGACAAGGTTATGACGTAATATATTATATTCCCAATAAGGCAACTCAAAGAAAATGCTCCTTTTTTTCCATAATTTAGCATCATTAGGGTCATTTTCACCATCTTCATCCTCATTGCTTCGAGGATCAACATCATCAACTTCAGATATGGAAAGATCACCTTCAAACATCTCCCTCCCTCTTTTTCTTGATTTGGTACCACTCGAATGTTTTTTTTTCCATAAGTAAAATTGATATCTTTCAACATTGACAAGATATCAGACCCAAGATGAAGTGTAGGTGCTTTCCTAAGCTCCTCAGTGCCATCAAAAAGATGTTTTTGGAATCTATATTGACGATTTTCAGGTAACCACCGACGATGGGCCATATAACAGAACTTCTTACTATTATATAACCACTTTGAACATGTTTGTCCACCACAACAAGGACAAGCATGATGACCTTTGGTGCTCCATCCCGATAGATTTGCATAGGCAGGGAAATCATTAATGGTCCACAATAAAGCAGCACGTATATAAAAGTTCTCCTTCTTTGAGGCATCATAAGTCTCAACTCCTTCCCATAACTTCTTTAGCTCTTCAATGAGAGGTTGTAAGTAGATGTCTATATCATTTCCAGGACCTTTTTCACTAGGAATTATCATGGACAAGATAAAAGAAGATTGTTTCATGCATATCCATGGTGGCAAATTGTAAGGAATTAGAACAACTGGCCAAGTATTATAAGAAGTACTCATCATTTTGAATGGATTAAAACCGTCAGATGCAAGTCCAAGCCTCACATTTCGAGAATTAGAAACAAAGTCTGGAAACTTGGAATTAAATGATTTCTATGCCAAAGAATCAGCAGGATGCCTCAAGAAGCCATCATTTGTCCACCCCTCATGATGCCACCTTATAAAATCTGATGTTTTGGAAGACATGAAAAGTCTTTGAAGTCTTGGTATTAAAGGAAAATACTGCAAGACCTTTCCAGGTTTCTTTTTCAAATGTAACTCTCCATCATCCTCATTCAAGCTATCTTCGAGGCTTGTGTCTAACCAACAAGAATTGCCACACACATAACAAGATTGGTGATTTTTTTTATCGCCCCAATACAACATGCAATTGTTTGAACAACTATGAATTTTCTCATATCCAAGACCTAAATCCTTGATCATCTTCTTACAATCTTTACAAGATTCAAGGATTTTAGCAAAAGGGAACATTTCTTTCTTAAACTCTAACAACAAGGTTAAAGAGTTTCCTGTCCACCCACACATGCATTTCAAGTGAAAAATACGCACAAAAAAAGACAACCTTGAATGCTTTGATCCCTCATAAAGTTCTTCATTCATAGCCTCAAGCAACTTATAAAACTTTGATGCTTCTCCATTAGGTTCTTGGTCACCAAGACCTCTACCATGTTCACCAAAATCATTCATTTCACCAAAATCACTTTGAGGTTACAAATTTTGGATGTTAAAAGCATCTTGCAACAGGCCTTCCATGCCATCTTGTCTTATAGGAAGACCATGTTGAATTTGGGAAGTTGCACTAGGAGCAACTCTTGATGATGACCTAGAAGGCGTATCCTCTCCGTGAAAATACCAATTAATGTATCCCGGGAGAAATCCTATACAGATTAAATGTTCGAACACAATTTCATGCATATGCCAAGGGATATTACCAAACACGGACATAGTATCATATCAACCTCACCTGCATTCGTAAATGCAAAATTAAGAAATCGTTCTACTCCCTCTTGGTACTCTTGACTTAACCTCGACTTTTGCATCCAACTCTTATCCATTTATAACTTGCTACATTATACACCAATAAAAAAAATTAGATGTCTATACACTATACACCAATAATGAGTGAGATGAGAAGGAGATGAGTGAGAGAGAGAAAAAGAAAGGGGGCGTATTTTCAAAAGCAACGGCTAGCTAGTGAAAAGTGACCGTTGGATGAAGAAGAGAGGGTTATGTATGAATTTCTTGGTAGTTTGTCCTAACAACGGTCACCTATGTTGGGTTTGTCATGTGGGCATGCCACATGCTGCTGCTGCATCTCATTTTAAAATGATTACTATTATTCTTACACTCACTTTAACTCATTGAATAATGAACCGTGAAGATTGGTTTTGGCTTTCTAACAAGAAAAGAAACAAAGACTACAACTAGCAAGCATTAGGATTTGATTAGAATTCTTTTGATGAAAATTATTAGGAAAAAGCTTTTCAATAAATTAGATTGCTGTAGGTGAGTTATATTGTTGGCCTATACTTTGGTAGACATTGTACTTACTGTTGCATGGTATACCAGGCAGATGATTTTTTTTTTAAATTATGAATACAAATTAATCAGTAGAGTTTAATTTCCATATCTTATTAATGTCTGGAAAATCTTCTCTCTGCTTTGACCAACTGCATGCAGCCTTATGACCATAGCAGTAAATGTATTGCACTAATTGCAGTCGTAAACCTATAAAAGTTCACAAAGGTGCAATGGGGACATAGGGAAAATAGATTACTACTATAATATTTAATTGATTTTGACATGTCTGTACAATAATGCTTGTCATGCTTTCCTGCTTGAACATATATATCTGGCTAGATAGTCAAATCATCATCAGGCACACACATGTAAATTGTCTTGAATATATATGTTGTATTTTTCTAAAATGTAAAACACAAACCATGCATAAATAGGCATGGCAAGAAAGCAATTGAGCACATTGCAAAGTCATTAGAAGAAGCTTTGGTTGGTTGGATTGTTGGGTTGGGGAAAATATGCATGAACACCATTGAAGACTACAAGGCAGGTATGCAATATTTATTTTTATAACCCAATGAATTCACTCCTACCAAAACTACTTTATAAAAGAGTTAAAACTACCAAAACTGCTTTATAAACCAAAATTGCTTTATAAAGTCAACCACTGAAGAATTACAAACCTGATATTCTGCTTCCACTGGAATGCAATCTAGGGAATATGGTTGTTGAAGATGAGCTATAATACGGTCCTGCCAAAATAATGAACAAAGAAATAGTCAGACAAATAAATGAAGTCAATCTTGTTGTGTGATCTGAAAAGTAAGAATATAATGTGATAGGGCAAAGACAAGCTCCTTATAACAACCAGCTTAGCTATGCACAAATTTCTTAGGACAATTATGTAATCCTAAGAAGGGCACCAATACAAGTAGGTCAATTATAGTCTCAGTTCCAGAAACAATATGTTAATAACAGAGCCTTCCAGGATCACCAATTAAGCACATACACATACTTTTACAATTCTATTATTGTTTATAGCAGCATTTGAATACGAATTTGATAGTTAAATTTGGATTGGATCAAGGGAGATTTTAAACCAAAACTCAGAATAGGAGTGGAAATAAAATCTTCACTATCTTCTAACCCCATTGACAAAGTAAAAAGATAAAAAGGAATTGTTACAGAAACTAGTGGCACAGAGATTTGAAACTGAGGTGTAAAATGAAAGCCATGTTGAGCATATGAGTGTATAAATAAAGGAATCATAAAAATGACTATCACAAGCATTCTTGACATTGGTACTCTACAGTAAACAATAAAAAAAATCTGAAATTACCTTATTCTAGATAACATGCAGCACAGAAAGGATGTAAATCTTACATACAGCACAATAGTAACCTTAGCTTTTCTATCCAAAAGTGCCCAACAGTAAACCTTACATGCAGCATAGAAAGGATGTGAAAGAATAATTAAACTGGGAAGCTTTACCTTTCGGCCTTGTAGTTCCACCTGCAAATCTGCTATTTTTCGCTTTACAGTGGTTAGCTCTCTTAATACCTTTATCAAGTCATCGCCCTTTTCTCCAGTAGTAGAGGATAAGTTTTGCACTTCTTCCTACAAAAGAAAAACAACATTATATATGAAACATGCAAATATCTTAACTGACCACCAAAAGACAGGGTCAGATTAATATGAAACATAAAAAAAAATTTATAAAATGTAAAAGAAAAAACTGGTAAATCTCTATCACATAAATCCCAACATGGCAAGACTAAATTTATATATTCTCCTTGCATTAAGTCTACAGTTTCATTTACTCAATCATGCTGTGATAACCGAGAATTTTTTCATTTTTGGTATTAAATTACTTGGGAATTTAATTTTATGCAAATAAATAAGCGAAAGTAAATAAATAAATTTATTTACGAGATAGGAAAATTGTTGGAATTCCTGAAAACTGATGAAGCGATGAAGTTGAGGAAATTATTTTGAATAATTTTGAATATTAAGAAATCTAAAATTTAAGACATAAAAATGTGTATATATATATATTATTATTAACTAATAATTATATTTATAAATATAATTTAAAAAAAAGGAAAGAAAGGGGGGGCGGGAATTAGGTATCCCGATTCCCTCCCATTTTTCCTCCTCTGTTTGGAACAGAGGAGAGCTTCCAAGGAAATACCGACCATCGTCGGTTGGCCGAGCGAGAGAAAAGGGAGGCGAGGTCGCCGGCGAGCTGAGGAGGAGAAGAAGAGAAACTGGCCGGTGACGGGGAAAAGGAAAAGAGGAAAGAGAAATCAAAGCGAAAAGAAAAAATCAAGAAGAGGAAGAAGAGAAAGGAAACGGCGGTGCCGACCGGTTCAGGCACTGCCACCACCATCGGCGTTACCAGCAAAGGTCGACCAAGAGGAACGGGGTAACCAGCGGTGAAGGGGAAGAGAAAAGGATGGAAAAAAAGAGAAGAGAAAGGCCAAAACACCCACTTCCAGATCCGCCACCGACGGCGCCGGCGCCGCCGCTCGGGAAGAGAAGACCAGAATCGGCTTTGTGGCGATCCCAAGGTGTTGAGGAGTGGCCGAACCGCCGGAATGGTTGGCCGTCGGTGGTCGAACCGGCCAGCAAAAGCTGAACCGACTGAACCGGTCCGACCCGACCCAATTCGATCCGACCTGATCTGACCTGATTCAGGATAGAAAAAAAAAGAAACAAGAAGGAAAAAGGAGAAAAAGAAAAAGAAAGAAAGGAAAAAGAAGAAAGAATAAAAAGAAGAAAAGGAAGGAAAGAAAAGAAAGAAAGAAGGAAAGGAAAAAGAAAAAGAAGAAAGAAGAAAAAGAAGAAAAGGAAGGAAAGAAAAGAAAGAAATACTAAGAAATTTAAAGATTTTGTTATATTCTGTAGAAATTTATGGAATTTATTAAATTTCTTTCTAAGCGAATATATGTGTATTAAATTGTGACAGCATGGAAATGAGGCTAGTGGTGGCGTTCGGCGAGGCTCGGAAACACGCTAAGCTTTGGCGAATAAGTAAGATACTTTTATAAAGCATTAGTAGCATTATATTGTATGATTTGGAATTATGATTTTTAATATGATGCATTGATGAATTGATGTTAAAAGGCTAAGAGGACCCACAACTGATGGTGGGGGTCTTACTAAAAGATAAAGAATTTGTGAGAATCAACGGCTGTAGCTGTAAATTGTGTTTTCCTTGTAGGAGGTTTAGTAAAAAATTAAGCCGTTATGCTACCGAAATTTTAGGAAAATGTTTGAGGAAAAAGATTAAGTTTCTCACATAAATGGAATCTTGGAAATAATTATTGAAAATAAACATTTAAATGACTTTATTGTATTACCGGAAAAAGTTGATATTGAAATCGAGGAGAAAATAGATCGTTGAGCATGATAACATGATGGATTATATGGTTTAAGCCTTATAGAATCAACAAATCAAGTTATCTCAATATTACAAAGTGGCTACCAAGCCGAGATTGAGGTGAAATATTGATTAGGCGGATCATTGATAAAAGTACAATAATTATATGATATAGCTTAAGAGAGAGAATCGAAGTTGTAATTTAGATGGTCGAATGATTGAATTGTGAGATTATCAATCGAGAAATGATTTCATAATTGATAAATTCAAATAAATGGGTGTCATACATGAGACTATACAGAATTCGGTTATAATCTTAGAATGGGTATCGAAAAATATTCTCTTACAATTGAGTGACTTGGAGAAAGTTAGAGGACATGATGAATGGTCTGTCTTAGTGGTATGATTGAGACGATGATAATAAGAAAGTAGATTGTGAGATTTTATATGTATTTGATGGAATGCACGTCTACATAAAAATGTACTTGTACATATCGATATTAATAGATATGAATTGAAATTTTGGCAATAACATGGATAGTTGCAAGGTGACTTAAACGATTAAAATATCGTTGATAGTGGAAATTGGCAAATTCGTTTAAGTGAGTAAATTGCCAACCAAAAATTGAAAAGAATGATGTCTTATAGATAATTCTAGCATGCTATTACGTTCTATAGACCATATGAAAAGTGAATTGAGGATTGTGATCTGATTTTATGATAGTGAAAGAAATTGAACCTCAAGTCAAAAATTTTGAAAGTGTGCTAATAGGTCAAACCATAAATGGATTGGATAAGTGACTATTAATCTTGTGGTTTTATGATCCTTGATGTCAACTCTGGAATAGATATCGAATGAGGATATTAAAATTGCATAATTTCAGTATCATGATGGCTATATGGAAACATGGTATTTAAATGCTCATAGATGCTAAGAGGATTCACACTGATGATGTGGTTCTAGTATCGATAATGAAATGTACAAATGATTGTTATAGTCGATAATTATCGAAAAAGAATATTGAATACTGAATGGTTTGAATACCAAGTGATTTGATTATTGAATAATTGGAGTACTGAACAATTTGAATACTGAATGAAATGAATATTGAATGATTTGAATAGTGATTTACTGATTGGACAGAAAGAAAGTCTTGAAATCGAATAATTGATGTTGATAAAGTTATATGAATCGCTTCACTATATTTGATGAAAATATTACCGAAGTTCATACTGAATTGTTTTATAGCATCGCTTTACGTATAACTTATTACAACTTAAGACGTTATACTAACACTTATATGAATGCTATAAAGTATAGATTAGTTTTAAAAAGGAAAGTATATGGTAGATACACATTTTTATATATGAAGCATCTTAAAGAATTTTACCATATGCTTTACATGATTTTGACATGAAAAGATAAAGATTTAAATATTTTATGAGACTGTAGGCACCCTAAAAGAATTAAACTTAATAAAGCATAGTGGAAACTGCCTAATTGGAGCTTTGCTCATTAGGCAGAGATGCTTGTTTGATAATAGTCGTGGACAGGTCTCAGTCATGCTTGATCAATGGGGCTGAGAGAGATGAGGTCTATGGCCATAGATAGCGCCCTAGTTAGTTTCCAGGGGACGATGACATGATTTTCACTGCTAGCTATAGTGATTTAAGTCTTTATTGATAGAGTGATATGGATCTAGCCTAGTCTCTAACCGATATGATATGAAGTCTATAGTATGATTTTATTGATATGAACTCTAGACTTGACATGATTTATACAGTACATGAGACATGTTTGAAATGAAATATATTTTGAAACAGTACATGTTTTAAACATGTTTTAAAAGTACATGTGATATGATTTCGACACTTATATGATTTATATATGATTTTGTTTCGAACTTGAAATGATATGCGGTCTAGAGTATAGATTGATTTGATATGAACTTTAGACCTGATATGACGTATAGTATCTGAAATTGTTTTAAAACCGCACATGTTTTAGACATGCTCTAAAAACGAATACATGAGTTGAAATTGAACATGTTCTTATCATGCCTTAAAGGTAAATATGAAATGAATTGAAAATTCATATGTTGAGCATGTTCTAAAGTATATATGATATGATTTGAAATGATAGCGGTTTATACAGTAAAGTTGCATAAATTGCATATTAAACCTTGACATGATAATATGCTTTATACATGAGAATTCTATGAGGAATGTCATGACTCAGCATTAACGACAATTCATCTATATGATGTCATGATATGATACAACATATGAACATAAGATTGATATGAAGAGAATTATGATCTTATACTATTGTGATCATAAGTTCTCACACGATAAGTGATATGAATTGATGTAATATAGGAGTATGATTGTTAAATGTAAAGTGAATCAATAGGATATCTCAATTAAACATGATGCACGATGAGATTGAAGTGAGTATGGATTAATGGTATATGATATCCAAATGATACATTATTGTTGTGTGATGCATTGTGGTATAAAGACGAGAAGATTGAAAGGTGATTAAGATGAATTATTCAGAAGTCTGAGCGATAAACAGATGACAGGAATCGTTGAAACATGACGAATATATGAGAAGTATCATGACTCGATGGTAACGATATTTCATCTACATGATGTGATGATATGATATGATACATGAACATAGAATATGTACGAAGAGAATTATGACTTTGTACTACTGTGATCATGATCCTCCATATGGAAAGTGATATGAGATGTTATTGATGAAAAAGGCGAACTGTAATTGTCATGACCCGAAGGCTAATGATGTCCACTTAACACTTACTTTACCCCTGACGGAAATTTACGAACCAAATTTTTCTTTCTCTATTTATGGTTTGTATTTGGTGTTAGTGCAATATCTTAATCAAATCTTATCCTATTAATATTATTTCTCAAGCTATGTAATCCTTCTCAAAGTGATTTTTATGATTTTTGCCTTATTTTAATATTTCAAAAGAAACAGGTCGAAAGCCTCCCCTTTGTATTTTATCAATTTCTCCAGTAAAATCACATGCATTAAAACACATTTTTAAACTACACAATACAGCTAGTTGTTATTTCCCACAGTTCATACAATCGTACATCTCATGCTCCTCTAGAGTTTAACCATTAGTAAGTCCACATCTAGCAATTTATACATCATTCAAAATGTAGATCTTAACTCGGATCGGATTCGATAATCACCCAGATTCACATAATAATCTAGTACGATCCAAAACTACATCCCATATTCTTTCATAGTATTGTGAAATTAAAGTACATATAACTATCAACTGATATACAAGTAGTATACCTCAAAAATGCAAAAGCTAGGCCCGGAGAACACAGACGAGTACCACTACTAGGTACAATTCCCGGGAGCCTATACGAAGCTTGAGCCGGCTATCAACTCGTAAGATCTATAGATGTTTAAATTTAAGGGGTGAGCAAATCCACGGCTCAGTAAGTAGTTTAAATAAGTACATACTGGGCTCATATCGTAAAACATGATCATACATGCATGAATTCTATAAAATAGCATGTATGCGTTATATTAGAGTTAGCTACCAATTTGTATGTACATAGATTGCATAAGCTCATTCGTGCTTTCCTTCCTTTCTTAAACTCACAAAGTATCATTCTTTTTATCCCCTTTTTATCGGTATGTTTAAGTGTGAAGGAAAACAAACATTCAAATAACACATAATTCTATAGCATAATGTAAATATAATTCAATCATTATTCACATTCTCTGTCTTATGTATAAGATCATATAATTCAATCATTATTCATATTCTCTGTCTTATGTATAAGATCATATAATTCAATCATTATTCACATTCACTGTCTTATGTATAAGATCATATAATTCAATCATTATTCACATTCTCTGTCTTATGCATAAGACTTATTTCATCTAATAATATTCGTCACATTCACATATCACAATCACTTATTCATTGTCTCAATAGCGTACGATTTCCCACATTTCATCAATACTCGTGTAGCACTTAGCTCTCAAAGGATTCTAGAGGTGGCTCCCACAATTTCCGAAGAATCTATGTAGCATGTAGGTCCCTTGAGTTCTCTAGAGTTGGCTCACACCGTACAAAAGATCGAGTTTTACTTGGGTTCGCCTACATGGCTTATGTTTTCAATGGTTCATCGATACACGTGTAGCACTTAGCTTTCAAAGGACTCTAGAGGTGGCTCCCACAGTTCACGAAGAATCTGCGTAGCACGTACTTCCCTTAAGTTCTCTATAGGTGGCTCACACGGTACAAAAGATCGAGTTTTACTCGGGTTTGCCTTTACGACACATACTTTCTAGTGATTCATCGGAACTCGTGTAGCACTTAGCTCTCAAAGGACTTTAGAGGTGGCTTCCACAGTTCACGAAGAATCTGCGTAGCACGTAGTTCCTTTGAGTTCTCTAGAGGTGGCTCACACAGTACAAAAGATCGAGTTTGACTCGAGTTGGCCTCTATGGCACATACACTTTCTAATGGCTCATCGGTGCCTGTGTAGCGCTTAGCTCTCAAAGGACTCTAGAGGTGGCTCCCATAGTTCACGAAGAATCTGCGTAGCACGTAGTTCCTTTGAGTTCTATAGAGGTAGCTCACATGGTACAAGGGATCGAGTTTTGCTCGAGTTACCTTTCTCCTAGTTTTTGACAACACGACTAGGTACTAATCGAGGCCCATAAATTCAACATTGGGAGTTATATATACCACACACAAATCACATATACATTCTCAATTTATAACAATATGTTAATATGCTCACTCGGTACGACTTAATTAATTCATATGCATTCCTCATAATGCAAGCACCAAACAATTATACAATTTATATACTTAGTAAACACAAACAAACCACAACGTATAACACAGAAGTCACAAGCAAGATTCCTTTCCAGCCAACTACTATTCACGATCACATTATGTCCAAATTTGTATTTTTACCGTACTTACTCTTATAGTCTTACCCGTAGTATTCCGCCAAACTTAATGTGGATTTAGATAAGTATTTTAATAAGAATTTTTTCATCTCTTTTGAGATGATACTAGCAAGGTTTATTTAACCCACTTACCTCGAGCCTTAGTAATTATCCTCTTCGCGCTTCCGAGTTTGTACTCAAACCTCTACACCGTTCTCCTTCGCTACACATAATCCATTAACATTTTGATAAGTTTACATCATCGTGCTTAATCACGTACTTAAAATAAAGACCTTAAACGCTATTAATTTCGAGTAACTATTAATCTAAAGCTACCTTCTTATTGTCAATTACGACGTACCCATGGTACGAGTCCTTATATACATATATATGTTTTAAGCATCTTTGTGTTTATATCTATATGTATATTCCAATATATTTATATTATAGATATATATTTGTTTATCTATGCTCATCCCATTTTTTCTTTCTTCGTACAAATATACATTATGCATGAGCATATGCATTTAGACATATATATATATGTACTTAGACTTTAAACAAAATATTACAAAGCCTTACTTTACCTTGAAAACCCTTTAAAGCATCCTTGTTAGCCTTTTGTAAAAATTTCAGAATCTAATCATCAAGCCGTAAATTTTACATTACTTCTAACTCAGTTCCCTATTCGGAAGTATAAGGCTTACTTCTTAATTCATCTTGTGCCATTTCCAATAATTTTCTAAACTTTGGTCCAAATCTGGCACATTAGGTAGGATAGTTTCCTGACCTCTGTTCATTAAAATTTATATTACTAATTATAGGGATATGTAATTTGTATAAACCCAAAACCATATCAATCCTAACTCATTTACCTTTCTGAAAATGTAAAGTTTGAAACCAAACTCCATCTGAATTATTTTCTAGGAATTTTTGAAGTTGACACTAGGCTGTTTGTACCTTGCAGTGAATATCCTGCATTCATATGTACATAGCTTAAGCTACATAATTCCAAATCCACAAATTCCAAAACTAGATGAAAGCTAACTCATTTCTCTATCTAGAAATGTAAGTTCATGATTTAATTCTTCTTAGATCAACATTACCAATTTTCCAAAGTTGCACTATCTGCCAGCAGTTTTCAAGCACAGGGTTACACTGACCTACTTGCACAAAACACTTCATATTTAATTATACACATATCCAATTGATGCAAACACAGAACCATCACAATCCTAACTTAATTAAGTTTCTAGAAATGTAAAGCGTGCATCCTAATTCATTGTAGGCTGTTTTCTACAATTTTTCAAAGTCAGACTCATGATTCACTTTTCTGAACAGAGTATCCTGCACTCATTTGTACATATCTCAAGTTATAGAAATCCAAATCAAGAAATTCCAAAATTAACTTTCTTTTAACTTAAAGGGCTATTAATCAGAATTTGTCCAGAATTTTTTTCCTTGTATAACAATTAAACTGAATATTTTAATTGTAACCCAAAACAAAACATAGATTTCCAGATTTGAATATCGAGTTGGAATTTAATCAATCCTTCATCCATAGAGTGCCCATTTGATTCAATTTATCATAATTTCATTTTCATGCTTAATAAATAAACATTGTAAAGTTAGAAGAATATCTCATTTACCCAAATTTTTCAGCAGCTCTTCCTTTTCTCTTCTTTCTTCCCTTTTCGGTTTTACCTTTTCTTTCTTCCTTCCCTCTCGGCTTCAGCTTTTCTTTCCTTCTCTTCTCTTCACGAACAGTCCAAGCTTCAGCCATCTCTCTTGTTTTTCACTTCTTTCCTTTCTGTTTGTTACAGAGCTTCTTTGAGAAGCTTAAGTGATGTTGTTGCCGAGAAATGAGAGTGGGGATTGATGGGAGAAAGTCCCATCAAACTCCACTAAGTCTTCTTTAATTTATTTTAATCTTGCTTTTATTTTAATTCTTTCTATTCATATTATAATTATCTATAATATATATATATATTTCTATAATCATAGTTGCATAATTAATATACATATATGTAATTAATATATATATATATATTTATTTGTTTTATTGATTACATGAAATATGTATTTATTTATTTTATATATATTTTTGTATATGTATATATTATATTTAATACATACATTCTTCTTATTTATTCCCTTTCTTTAAATATACATTATGTATACTTATATATGTCCTATTTAATTTAGTATACTTGTACCATTAATGTACAAGATGTCCATTGTCTCCTTCATTGAAGCTTATACATATATTTTCATCTCTAATTTTTTTTCTTTTATAACATTTTTAAATTATAAACATGCATAAATCATTATTGTTAAATACTCCAACTAGATGTATATACATATACATAACAAGAATTACAAATCCTCTTTTCAATGCTAGCTTGTTTAATATCTTCTATGTATTTACTAATTTGGTACAAAATTTGCAGTCTTTACATCCTCCCCACCTTAGGAAATTTGGTCCTCCAAATTTTTCGTGTCTATTTGAAATAGGTGACGGCACTTCTCTCTCATCAAGCTCTCTAACTCCTATGTTGCTTCCTCTGAAGAGTGGTGCTGCCAAAGTACTTTAACCAAAGGAATTGTCTTAGACCTCAATATCTTATCTTTTCTGTCTAAAATCCGAATATGTCTTTCAACATAACTTAAATCCTCTCTGATCTCCAAAGGCTCATACTCAATAACATGGGATGGGTCCAGATGATACTTTCTTAGCATCGACACATGGAAGACGTTATGCAGACCCGATAGCTCTGGTGGTAATGCTAGTCGGTATGCCACGTCACCAATCCTCTCCAATACTTCAAACGGACCAATGTATCGAGGGCTTAACTTCCCTTTCTTGCCAAATCTCATTATGCTTTTTGACGGAGAGATCTTCAAAAACACTTTTATCACCAACTTGAAACTCTAAAGGTCTCCTCCTATAATCGGCATAGCTTTTCTGTCTACTTTGGGCTGTTCTCAATCTATCAGATATCAACCTCACATCTTCGGAAGCTTTCTCTACAATCTCCGGAGTAAATATCTTTCTTCGTATAAGTCTAATGGTACACTTTGCACACATTCTAGTACATCTTCATATCCCCCATGTGCATCGCGTACCTGGAATTGTGTGCCTCTTTCATTATTTGTCTCTTTAAGACCTCACTATCTGGAATGCACTCATAAGTATGAACTATCTAGGATGCCTGTCACCGCGATAATCATCTATCTCAAATCACCTCAACATGATTTCCACATTATGCTAAATACATTTGTCACATGTTATATCAACAAAGTCAATAATTTACATCTTATATCTACGTTTCTTATGCACTACACAAGTTAATATGCGCTCATTAGTCAATGGGAGCACACAATATTTATAAACATGTACTTTTACATAAGCATCCTACATAGCAAGAACCACAAAATGTCGTAATTCAATATTTTCTCAATCTTGTTACCACAACAATAATCAAATTTTACAAATTTTTTTTTCATGGCTTCAATGAATCTGTCACACATCAATTAACTCTCTCAACAATACTTCAAGGGTCAAAATCACTTTACAATGATCCTTATACTCAGTGGACACATGACACTCCTCATGCATATCACAGATACTGTTTTCAAGACATCATTATCGTAGTGTCATAGAGTAACTGATCTATGTAGCCTATTTCCACAATGTCACACTCCAAATTTTCCCACTTAATTTACTCGATGGGTCATAATTCGTTTTTCCACAAGAAAGTAATTCACCACAGACACATCACCTTCCACAATCATTGATTATGTTTGCTTATGATCAGATTTCCACTTTCTTACAGACAATTCATTTGCACCAACCATTACATAGCATTATAAAATCATATGCATCAATTCCAGTCCATCCCCACATGAGTCTTTCACTTCCTTAACAATCCACATAATAACATAATCTTAATTCTTACCTTTACGATACTCAATGTATATGTATACAATTACATAAGCAAATGTACTCTCAGTGCACAAGCATAATTCTTACTCTTATCATCGTAATCACACCACCAAAGTGAATTCTTCATCCTTTTGTACTTCAAAGGCCATTAGATTGGGCCAATATCAATATTATAACAAAATGATTTCGAGGTTCTTATCTCATACAATCTTAACTTTCACATCAATTTGTTATCTTGCACAACATGCTCTAAAAATCTCCAATTCCCATTCAAAGACCTCTTTATAACATGTTGTGTTCATTTTGACTCTAATAGTGAGAAATCTGAAGAGCCTTGTAGGTTTTGAATCCACATAGTTCAAAATGATAGGGTTCAATTCATTAGACTTTAAAAATTTACATAGCTCAAACGGTATATTTCCAAAGGTCGAATACTTTCCGTAAGTCCATGTACATTGCAAATTATATACCTTTCAAATCATATAGTTTCTGAAATCCATACACTTTTCAAAATATACAAGATCCAATACATTTTTCAAGTCCACAAAGAGGTTAGGCAATTGTTCCTCTTAAGGCATCTCAATAAAGTTCACTTCCTGCCACTGTCGTAGTTAGGCCAAAAATCCTATCGATCCACTCCAATGGGCCAAATCGAACTATACTTTATTGAAGTTTATTACGCATGTCTAGTCTCTCACAATCCAAAAATCTTTCACCTTAACATCAATTTCCAATTCCAATAGTTTTCAAACTAGCCAGGATATTATATTTGATTAAGTCTTATACCTTCCAGGTATAACCAGTTCATTGACATAAGGCCAATTAATCCTCTCTTTTGTTTCACCTTTGAGGTTTTATAAAGTAATACTTGCTTAAAGCTAAATGTATAGCTCAAACTCTATGTCATCGCATAACCTATTCTGTAGGCTAATTAGTGCCAGGTCACCCTACTATCATTTCTATTAGACACCATGCCATACCACTTTCATGAGCCCTAGCAAGTATATCATATCAGTCTCTATCTCACAATATTTCATATAGGCTATTGTGCCTTTTCTAATCTCATTGTACATCACAATACCTTACAGGCCATTGTGTTACCTAATGAGGCTTCAAACCATCCACACTTGGCAATCTTCTTTACCTTGTTATCATTTAATTTCGATGCAAAAACATATGCATTTAGAACAGTTTTTTGCACTTACTGAGCATTTAACATTCAGGCATTACAGTACTATGGGTAACTATCCAGTCTATACCCAAAATGAAACCAATGTCATAAAAGTGCAACAATATTGGATCTACTATTAGGTTTTTATCTCTGACCTTCACTTTACACTGATGATAAGCACTCTCTTTCATCTAAGACTTCTTTGAATGGAGTGCTAGTATGCAACAGATGACTTAAAGGTTCTAAGTTTATATGTAGCCTATTACATGTCCGGCTTATGAGGATGATGGAGTCGATGGTTGCATCGTCAACCTCCGAGGTGGCCTTTCGGGCCCGTCGTTACGTCCAATCCTCATTCTAATTCGAATTAAAATAAACTATACCAAGAGTAGACCAATCTCAGTATAAGTCACTAATTGGAAAATTTTCGAACATATATTTCACAGTACATGAGATGTAACACTACAAACGGTCTAAACTACACTAACACGTACTAGACAAACCAAGCTCTGATACCATTAAATTTGTAATGACCCGAAAGCTAATGATGTCCACTTAACACTTACTTTACCCCTGACGAAAATTTACGAACCAAATTTTTCTTTCTCTATTTACGGTTTGTATTCGGTGTTAGTGCAGCATCTTAATCAACTCTTATCCTATTAATATTATTTCTCAAGCTATGTAATCCTTCTCAAGGTGATTTTTATGATTTTAGCCTTATTTTACTATTTCAAAAGAAACGGGTCGAAAACCTCCCCTTTGTGTTTTATCAATTTCCCCAATAAAATCACCTGCATTAAAACATATTTTTAAACTACACAATACAGCTAGCTGTTATTTCCCACAGTTCATACAATTGTGCATCTCATGCTCCTCTAGAGTTTAACCATTAGTAAGTCCACATCTAGCAATTTATACATCATTCAAAATGTACATCTTAACCCGGATCGGACTCGATAATCACCCAGATTCACGTAATAATCTAGTACAATCCAAAACTACATCCCATATTCTTTCCTAGTACTGTGAAATTAAAGTACATATAACTATCAACTGATATACAACTAGTATACCTCAAAAATGCAAAAGCTAGGCCTGGAGAACGCAGACGAGTACCACTACTAGGTACAATTCCCGAGAGCCTATACGAAGCTTGAGCCAGCTATCAACTCGTAAGATCTGTAGATGTTTAAATTTAAGGGGTGAGCAAATCCACGGCTCAGTAAGTAGTTTAAATAAGTACATACTATACTCATATCGTAAAACACGATCATACATGCATGAATTCTATAAAATAGCATGTATGCATTATATTAGAGTTAGCTACCAATTTGTATGTACACAGATTGCATAAGCTCATTCGTGCTTTCCTTCCTTTCCTAAACTCACGAAGTATCATTCTTTTTATCCCCTTTTTATCGGTATGTTTAAGTGTGAAGGAAAACAAACAGTCAAATAACACATAATTCTATAGCGTAATGTAAATATAATTCAATCATTATTCACATTCTCTGTGTTATATATAAGATCATATAATTCAATCATTATTCACATTCTCTGTCTTATGTATAAGACCTATTTCATCTAATAATTTTCGTCACATTCACATATCACAATCACTTATTCATTGTCTCAATAGCGTACGATTTCCCACATTTCATTAATACACGTGTAGCACTTAGCTCTCAAAGGATTCTAGACGTGGCTCCCACAGTTTCTGAAGAATCTATGTAGCACGTAGGTCCCTTGAGTTCTCTAGAGGTGGCTCACACGGTACAAAAGATCGAGTTTTACTCGGGTTTGCCTACATGGCTTATGTTTTCAATGGTTCATCGATACACGCGTAACACTTAGCTCTCAAAGGACTCTAGAGATGGCTCCCACAGTTCACGAAGAATCTGTGTAGCACGTAGTTCCTTTGGGTTCTCTAGAGGTGGCTCACACGGTACAAAAGATCGAGTTTTACTCGGGTTTGCCTTTACGACACATACATTCTAATGATTCATCGGAACTCGTGTAGCACTTAGCTCTCAAAGGACTCTAGAGGTGGCTCCCACAGTTCACGAAGAATCTGTGTAGCACATAGTTCCTTTGAGTTCTCTAGAGGTGGCTCACATGGTACAAAAGATCGAGTTTCACTAGGGTTGGCCTCTATGGCACATACACTTTCTAATGGCTCATCGGTACTCGTGTAGCACTTAGCACTCAAAGGACACTAGAGGTGGCTTCCACAGTTCACGAAGAATCTGCGTAGCACGTAGTTCCTTTAAGTTCTTTAGAGGTTGCTCACACGATACAAGGGATCGAGTTTTACTCAAGTTACCTTTCTCCTAGTTTTCGACAACACAACTAGGTACTAATCGAGGCCCATAAATTCAACATTGGGAGTTATATATACCACACACAAATCACATATACATTCTCAATTTATCACAATATGTTAATATGCTCACTCGGTGTGAGTTAATTAATTCATATGCATTCCTCATAATGCAAGCACCAAACAATTATACAATTTATATACTTAGTAAACACAAACAAACCACAACGTATAACACACAAGTCACAAGCAAGATTCCTTTCCAACCAACTACTATTCACGATCACATTATGTCCAAATTTGTATTTTTACCGTACTTACTCTTATGGTCTTACCCGTAGTATTCCACCAAACTTAATGTGGATTTAGATAAGTATTTTAATAAGAATTTATTCATCTCTTACGAGATGATACTAGCAAGGCTCATTTAACCCACTTACCTCGAGGCTTAGTAATTATCCTCCTCGCACTTTCGAGTCTGTACTCAAACCTCTACACCGTTCCGCTTCGCTACACATAATCCATTAACATTTTGATAAGTTTACATCATCATGCTTAATCACGTACTTAAAATAAAGACCTTAAACACTATTAATTTCGAGTAACTATTAATCTAAAGCTACCTTCTTATTGTCAATTATGACGTACCCATGGTACAAGTCCTTTTATATATATATATATATTTTAAGCATCTTTGTATTTATATCTATATGTATATTCCAATATATTTATATCATAGATATATATTTGTTTATCTATGCTCATCCCATTTTTTCTTTCTTCGTACAAATATACATTATGCATGAGCATATGCATTTAGACACACACACATATATATATATATATATATATATATGTACTTAGGCTTTAAACAAAACATTACAAAGCCTTACTTTACCTTGAAAACCCTTTAAAGCATCCTTGTTAGCCTTTTGTAAAAATTTTAGAATCTAATCATCAAGCCGTAAATTTTACATTACTTCTAACTCAGTTCCCTATTCGGAAGTATAAGGCTTACTTCTTAATTCATCTTGTGCCATTTCCAATAATTTTCCAAACTTTGGTCCAAATCTGGCACATTAGGTAAGATAGTTTCCTGACCTCTATTCATTAAAATTTATATTACTAATTATAGGGATATGTAATTTGTACAAACCCAAAACCATATCAATCCTGACTCATTTACCTTTCTGAAAATGTAAAGTTTGAAATCAAACTCCATCTGAATTATTTTTTAAGAATTTTTGAAGTTGACACTAGGCTGTTTGTACCTTGCAGTGAATATCCTGCATTCATATGAACATAGCTTAAGCTACATATTTCCAAATCCACAAATTCCAAAACTAGATGAAAGCTAACTTATTTCCCTATCTGGAAATGTAAGGTTCATGATTTAATTCTTCCTAGATCAACATTAGCAATTTTCTGAAGTTGCACTATCTTCCAGCAGTATTCAAGCACAGGGTTACACTGACCTACTTACACAATACACTTAATATTTAATTATACACATATCCAATTGATGCAAACCCAGAACCATCACAATCCTAACTTAATTACCTTTCTAGAAATGTAAGGCGTGCAACCTAATTCATTGTAGGCTGTTTTCTACATTTTTTCAAAGTCAGACTCATGATTCACGTTTCTGAACAGAGTATCCTGCACTCATTTGTACATATCTCAAGTTATAGAAATCCAAATCAAGAAATTCCAAAACCGACTTTCTTGTAACTTAAAGGGCTATTAGTAATAATTTTTCCAGAATTTTTCTCCTTGCATAAATTTTAAACTGAATGTTTTAATTGCAACCCAAAACAAAGCATAGATTTCCAGATTTGAATATCAAGTTGGAATTTAATCAATCCTTCATCCATAGAGTGCCCATTTGATTCAATTTATCATAATTTCATTTTCATACTTAATAAATAAACATTGTAAAGTTAGAAGAATATCTCACTCACCCAAATTTTCCAGCAGTTCTTCCTTTTCTCTTCTTTCTTCCCCTTTCGGTTTTACCTTTTCTTTCTTGCTTCCCTCTCGGCTTCAGCTTTTCTTTCCTTCTCTTCTCTTCGCGAACAGTCCAAGCTTCAGCCCTCTCTCTTGTTTTTCACTTTTTTCCTTTCTGTTTGTTACAAAGCTTCTTTGAGAAGCTTAAGTGATGTCGTTGCCGAGAAATGTGAGTGGGGTTTGATGGGAGAAAGTCCCATCAAACTCCACTAAGTCTTCTTTAATTTATTTTAATCTTGCTTTTATTTTAATTCTTTCTATTCATATTATAATTATCTATAATATATATATTTCTATAATCATAGTTGCATAATTAATATACATATATGTAATTAATATATATTTATTTGTTTTATTGATTACATGAAATTTGTATTTATTTATTTTATATATATTTTTGTATATGTATATATTATATTTAATACATACATTCTTCTTATTTATTCCCTTTCTTTAAATATACATTATGTATACTTATATATGTCCTATTTAATTTAGTATACTTGTACCATTAATGTACAAGATGTCCATTGTCTCCTTCATTGAAGCTTATACATATATTTTCATCTCTAATTTTTTTCTTTTATTAAATTATAAACATGCATAAATCATTATCGTTAAATTCTCCAACTAGATGTATATACATATACATAACAAGAATTACAAATCCTCTTTTCAATGCTAGCTTGTTTAATATCTTCTATGTATTTACTAATTTGGTACAAAATTTGCAGTCTTTACAGTAATTGCAAACTTGCAGGTTTTAAGCATTGCAGTTTAAGACAGTATAATTATACTCCTGCATTTATATTAGTACTTTCCAGAGCCATGGTTTTGCTCACCCCACTAAATTTCACCCCACTAAATTTCATCTCTTTTCAGACTACTGAAGTTAACATCTGCCATGCGAGCTGCTAATTGGGCATCGGAGACGGTATCTATGCTTGGTACTGACCACCGTTCTTCGAATCCACTTCATTGCCTTTGAGGTATACGTTCTTTGTAAATCTCTTGTTTACATGTACAGACTTTAATTAATACATAGTACGTATTTTGTTCAACAAGTTAGGATGTAACTTAGAAGTGTGGTAAATTATTGTATGGAGAATCAGTGAAATTAGAGTAGTAACTACACTGACACCGAATACAAACCTTAAAAAGAAAAAGAAAAATTTAATCTAGAAATTTGTAAGAGAGAAAATGTATGAATAATAAGTGAAAATCACGGCCTTCGGGTCGTGACAGATTTAATGGTATCAAAGCACGGTTTGTCTAGTACGTGTCGGTGTAGTTGAGACTGTGATAGTGTTACAACCCATGTACTGTGTAGTGTCTACATGTAAACTTGTTGATTTTCGATCTATACCAAGATTAGTCAGCTATTTATGTAGGTGATACCAGTTGACTACCAATTGAAACAGGTCGGGCTTTGACATAAAGATGCCAATTGATGGCCTATTGAAACGGACTGGGAATAGTTATGAATGGTATCGATACGGTATAGAAGAACGGTGCACCATCTTAAAGGAATGAGATATTAACTGATCGAGAATGAGTGATCGAGGCATTTTATATTTTGAAGATAATAGAATGATCGTATAGGATATGACCGATATGTAAATTGAGAAGGATCGAAAGAGGTAAAAAAATCACCAATGGAAATGACCTAACATAGTCGGCCTAAGATGGGTCATGTGATGATATGGAACTTGAATTATAAACGAGCTCAATCTAAGGGTTTTGTTTTATAAAGTCACCAAAACTTGTGGCATTACGCCAATGAAACTAATGGAACCAAAATATATGACTTGATTGAAAGTACAATCCTACCTTAATTATGAGGACTATTGGGAATTGAAATGATGATTTCAAATTATAAAGGAACACGAATATGAAGCAGTTCTCGAATTTAAGACTGAAAGTGATTTCACTTTGGTTATCACATGATTATGGTTAGATGTAAGATCGAGTCAAACTTGATAGATGAAATATAATGATACTTAAAAGAGTAAATAGACGAATTATATGATTTACTACCAGCTATGTAAAAAAAAAAGAAAAGAAAATGATATATATATAAACACACCTCGGAATGGTGAAATTGTATGGATAACATGATGACAAAATTGATGATTTTATTAGTCACCTATGGAATCTAAATTAAGAAAAGTTTTCATGTTCAGGTATATTCTAAAACCTAAGTGATATCGAATATACCAAAAGAATAGGAGATGTAATAAGATTACTACATGAAAAGAGATATAGAGAGAAAATGATTGATAAATGTTGCATTTATGGCAAGAAATGATTAACAGTAAAGTCTGCAATGAGGTGCAGCCTTAATGAAATAAATGTGAAAATGAGTATTGGGGATAACAGTGAAGAGTCTAGAAGAGATATGATGATATGGAAGCGATTAAGGACTAATTGTCTGAATGGAATCACTCTCCATTACCAGGCTCTTAGATTTCTCTAGTGCCATAGTCGAAATATAATTATGAAATGGTGAGAATGTATGTGAAGTTCCAGTGAGCGTTGCAAATGATGGAATCTCTAATTGCCATATGCTTATGGGAAATAACAAAAGGCTTTGGGATTCCAAATTTACTGATAGCACCGCTCCATACTGATATGAATATTCGAGCGTAATATGAGAATGATTACCGATATATTGAGAGCGGGTGCACTGAATTTAAAAGCTACTGAGACAATTACATACCACCGATTAAATTGTTTAAATGATAGCTACCAAGCTATATCGAGTTGGTACCAAATGAGAAAAACAGATGATAAATAGTGTGAATCATATATTGCGCGAAAAGAATGGAAATCGAAAATTCTTTGATTGATAAGTAATTCTTTTAGAGTATAAATGTATTGTGAAAGATAATGTATATGATCTAAAAGTGATTTGATATTGAAAGTATACTGGCAGAATTATTTAAAGGATGATCTAAAGGTCAAGAATCATAAGTATGTGCAACAGTACCACCTTTTACTTAAGTTCAATTCGGAGGATCGAATTTCTTAAGGTGGAGAGGATGTGATAACTGAGAATTTTTCCATTTTTGGTATTAAATTACTCGGGAATTTAATTTTATGCAAATAAATAAGCGAAAGTAAATAAATAAATTTATTTATGAGATAGGAAAATTGTTGGAATTCTCGAAAACTGATGAGGCGATGAAGTTGAGGAAATTATTTTGAATAATTTTGGATATTAAGAAATCCAAAATTTAAGAAATAAAAATATGTATATATATTATTAATTAATAATTATATTTATAAATATTTATTTATAAATATAATTAAAAAAAAAGGAAAGAAAGGGGGGGCGGGAATCGGGTATCCCGATTCCCTCCCATTTTTCCTCCTCTGTTTGTAATAGAAGAGAGCTTCCAAGGAAATGCTGACCACCGTCGGCCGGCCGAGCAAGAGAAGAGGGAGGCGAGGTCACTGGCAAGCCGAGGAGGAGAAGAAGAGAAGCTGCCCGGCAACGGAGAAAAGGAAAAGAGGAAATAGAAATCGAAGCGGAAAGGAAAAATCGAGAAGAGGAAAAGGATAAGGGAAATGGCGGTGCCGACTGGTTCAGGCACCGCCACCACCATCGGCGTCACCACCGAAGGCCGACCAAGAGGAATGGGGTAACTAGCAGTGAAGGGGAAGAGAAAAAGAGAGAGAAAAAGAGAAGAGAAAGGTCGAAAAACCCACATCCAAATCCGCCACTGTTGGCGCTGCCGCTCGGGAAGAGAAGACCAGATCCAGCTTCGTGGCGATCCCAGGGTGCTGAGGAGTGGCCGAACCGTCGGAATGGTTAGCCGTCGGTGGCCGAACCGGCCAGTAAAAGCTGAACCGACTAAATCGGTCTGACCCAACCGAACGGTCCGACCCGACCTAACCTGGTCCGACCCGATCCAACCAGGTTCATAACAGAAAAAAAAAAAAAGAAAAAAGAAGGAAAAAGGAAAAAGGAGAAAAAGAAAAAGAAAGAAAGGAAAAAAAAGAAAGAAAGAAGGAAAGGAAAAAGAAAAAGAAGAAAGAAGAAAGAGAAGAAAAGGAAGCAAAGAAAAGAAAGAAATGGTAAGAAATTTAAAGATTTTGCTATATTCCGTAGAAATTTTTGGAATTTATTAAATTTCTTTCTAAGCGAATATATGTGTATTAAATTGTGACAGCATGGAAATGAGGCTAGTGGTGGAGTTCGGCTAGGCTCGGAAACACGCTAAGCTTTGGCGAATAGGTAAGATACTTTTATAAAGCATTAGTAGCATTATATTGTATAATTTGGAACTATGATTTTTAATATGATGCATTGATGAATTGACGTTAAAATTCTAAGAGGACCCACAACTGATGGTGGGAGTCTTACTAAAAGATAAAGAATTTGTGAAAATCAACGGCTGTAGTTGTAAATTGTGTTTTCCTTGCAGGAGGTTTAGTAAAAAATTAAGCCGTTATGCTACCGAAATTTTAGGAAAATGTTTGAGGAAAAAGATTAAGTTTCTCACATAAATGGAATCTTGGAAATAATTATTGAAAATAAACATTTAAAGGACTTTATTGTATTACTGGAAAAAGTTGATATTGAAATCGAGGAGAAGACAGATTGTTGAGCACGATAACGTGATGGATTATATGGTTTAAGCCTTATAGAATCGACAAATCAAGTTATCTCAATATTACAAAATGGCTACCAAGCCGAGATTGAGGGGGAATATTGATTAGGTGGATCACTGATAAAAGTACAATAATTATATGATATAACTTAAGAGAGAGAATCGAAGTTGTAATTTAGATGGTCCAATGACTGAATTGCGAGATTATCAATCGAGAAATGATTTCGTAATTGATAAATTCAAATAAATGGTTGTCATACATGAGACTATACAGAATTCGGTTATAATCATACATGATGAATGGTCTGTCTTAGTGGTATGACTGAGATGATGATAATAAGAAAGTAGATTGTGAGATTTTATATGTATTTGATGGAATGCACGTCTACATAAAAATGTACTTGTACATATCGATATTAATAGATATGAATTGAAATTTTTGCAATAACATGGATAGTCACAAGGTGACTTAAACGATTAAAATATTGTTGATAGTGGAAATTGGCAAATTCGTTTAAGTGAGTAAATTGCCAACCAAAAATTGAAAAGAATGATGTCTTATAGATAATTCTAGCATGCTATTACGTTCTATAGGTCATATGAAAAGTGAATTGAGGATTGTGATATGATTTTATGATAGTGAAAGAAATTGAACCTCAAGTCAAAAATTTTGAAAGTGTGCTAATAGGTCAAACCATAAATGGATTTGATAAGTGACTATTGATCTTGTGGTTCTGTGATCCTCGATGTCGACTCTGGAATAGATATCGAATGAGGATATTAGAATTGCATAATTTCAGTATCATGATGGCTATATGAAAACATGGTATTTAAATGCTCATAGATACTAAGAGGATTCACATTGATGATGTGGTTCTAGTATCGATAATGAAATGTACAAATGATTGTTATAGTCGATAATTATCGAAAAAGAATATTGAATACCGAATGGTTTGAATACCAAGTGATCTAATTATTGAATAATTGGAGTACTGAACAATTTGAATACTGAATGAAATGAATATTGAATGATTTGAATAGTGATTTATTGATTGGACAGAAAGAAAGTCTTGAAATCGACTAATTGATGGTGATAAAGTTAAATGAATCGCTTCACTGTATTTGATGAAAATATTACCGAAGTTGCATACTAAAATGTTTTATAGCATCGCTTTAAGTATAACTTATTACAACTTGAAACGTTATACTAACACTTATATGAATTCTATAAAGTATAGACTAGTTTTAAAAAGGAAAGTATATGGTAGATACACATTTTTATATATGAAGTATCTTAAAGAATTTTACCATATGCTTTACATGATTTTGACATGAAAAGATAAAGATTTAAGTGTTTTATGAGACTATAGGCATCCTAAAAGAATTAAACTTAATAAAGCATAGTGGAAACCGCCTAATTGGAGCTTTGCTCATTAGGCAGAGATGCTTGTCCGACAATAGTGGTGGACAGGTCTCAGTCACGCCTGATCAGTAGGGTTGAGAGAGATGAGGTCTATGGCCATAGATAGCGCCCTAGTTGGTTTCCAGGGGACGATGACATGATTTTCACTGCTAGCTATAGTGATTTAAGTCTTTATTGATAAAGTGATATGGATCTAGCCTAGTCTCTAATCAATATGATATGAAGTCTAGAGTATGATTTTATTGATATGAACTCTAGACTTGACATGATTTATACAGTACATGAGACATGTTTGAAATGAAATATATTTTGAAACAGTACATGTTTTAAACATGTTTTAAAAGTACATGTGATGTGATTTCGACACTTATATGATTTTGTGTCGAACTTGAAATGATATACGGTCTAGAGTATAGATTGATTTGATATGAACTCTAGACTTGATATGACTTATAGTATATGAAAATGTTTTAAAACCGCACATGTTTTAGACATGCTCTAAAAACGAATACATGAGTTGAAATTGAACATGTTCTTATCATGCCTTAAAGGTAAATATGAAATGAATTGAAAATTCATATGTTGAGCATGTTCTAAAGTATATATGATATGATTTGAAATGATAGCGATTTATACAGTAAAGTTACATAAATTGCATATTAAACCCTGACATGATAATATGCTTTATACATGAGAATTCTATGAGGAATGTCATGACTTGGCATTAACGATAATTCATCTATATGCTGTCATGATATGATACGACATATGAACATAAGATTGATATGAAGAGAATTATGATCTTACACTATTGTGATCATAAGTTCTCACACGATAAGTGATATGAATTGATGTAATACAGGAGTATGATTGTTAAATGTAAAGTGACTCAATAGGATATCTCAATTAAACATGATACACGATGAGATTGATGTGACTATGGATTAATGGTATATGATATCCAAATGATACATTATGTATTGTTGTGCAATGCATTGTGGTATAAAGACGAGAAGATTGAAAGGTGATTAAGATGAATTATTCAGAAGTCTGAGCGATAGACAGATGACAGGAATCGTTGAAACATGAAGAATATATGAGGAGTATCATGATTCGGTGGTAATGATATTTCATCTATATGATGTGATGATATGATATGATACATGAACATAGAATATGCACGAAGAGAATTATGACTTCGTACCACCATATGGAAAGTGATATGAGATGTTATCGATGAAAAAGGTGAACTGTAATTGCAAACTTACAAGTTTTAAGCATTGCAGTTTAAGACAGTATAATTCTACTCCTGCATTTATATTAGTATCTTACTGAGCCGTGGTTTTGCTCACCCCACTAAATTTCATCTCTTTTCAGACTACTGAAGTTAACATCTGCCATGCGAGCTGCTAAGTGGGCATCAGAGACAGTATCTAAGCTTGGTACTGACCACCGTTCTTCGAATCCACTTCATTGCGTTTGAGGTATACTTTCTTTGTAAATCTCTTGTTTACATGTACAGACTTTAATTAATACACAGTACGTATTTTGTTCAACAAGTTGGGATGTAACTTAGAAGTGTGGTAAATTATTGTATGGAGAATTAGTGAAATTAGAGTAGTAATTACACTGACACCGAATACAAACCTTAAAACGAAAAAGAAAAATTTAGTCCAGAAATTTGTTAAGAGAGAAAAAGTATGACTAATAAGTGAAAATCGCGGCCGTCGGGTCGTGACACATGCCTACATACATTGTTGTACAGCTAACTGTTATCACACTTCAATACATGAATCTTAAAGTTTATACATATGCACATGTTTGTGCCTTTGTGCATAAGGCATAGCATATCATCTCAACACAGATATGATTTTCCAGTGATATATTATTCAAGGCTAAAGCAAAAAAGAAAATATATAAAAAATTCAAATTATTTCAAGGAAAAAAAGAAAACAACTTACCTTTGAGATGAACTACCAAATGAAGTGAATCATTAAATCAGTAAATTAAAGCTGTTGATCAATCCCTACATTTAGAAAAAACACCTTAGTAGTAGAGGATGATTGAGAAAAATCCCTACATTTTAGAAAAAACAAGTGAAAGAGAATCAGAGGGAGAGAGAGAGAGAAGTGAGCTTGAGAATCGAAGAGAGAGAGACGCAGCTTAAAATCAGAGAGAGAGACAGATGTGAGCTTGAGAATCGAAGAGAGAGAGAGACACGAGCTTGAGAATCGGAGAGAGAGACAGATGGGAGCTTGAGAATCAGAGAGGGAATTTGGGATCGGCGACCGGGAAGGAGAAAATGTTAAAACAGGTGGTTTAATTTTTTAACATAGTGGCGTTTTTCAAGAGAAAACGCCGTTAAGTGTAAACGCCGCTAACTTGCCTATATTTTCCAAAAATAAATTATTTAAAATATTTATTACATAGCAGCGTTTCTAGGAAATAAACGCCGCTATCTATTATATTTACAACGTTTTATCATAGAAACGTCGCAATTGTGCAAAAATTTTTAACTAAACAGCGTTTTTTTGGATAAAACGCCACGATGTTGTTAAAAACACGGAACTTGGCGGCGATTTTATTTAAAACGCCGCTAAAAGTTATTTTTGCTGTAGTGACGCCAAAAGGAGCTAAATCAGTAGCTGACGAATTCTTATGGGTTAAGGATAAGGGTTGTGGAGTGTTGGGCCAACAAGTGGCTGATCTTTGGAAAGAGCCAAACCCAATGTCCCCAAATGGTAAGAAAATGGTAATGAGCCCAGGTTCTGAACAGAAACTTGAAGGAGCCTAGAACCAATTGTCTTGTTCAGAAACAAACCTTGGTAAGGCCTTGGTGTTAATGGGTTTGGGGTCTGAAAAAGCCCACAACAAGTCAGTTAAACCAGAACCGTGACTAGAAAATTCATTTCAGGTATATGCAGATAAATTAATGAATAGAAGGAACAGAAGAAAATTCGTCTCAATTTCCACAAATGAAGCTCTGGATCTTCAACATGACTCAAGGAAAAAAGCTCAAAATAAGAGGTCGAAAGGAAGGAAAATGACCAAGAAAGTAAGAAGCAGATGACCAGTGTGTTTTCTACTCACAGGAAGAGGGAGTTTCAGATGAAGACATCAGAAACAGAAAAAGAGTTATTAGATTAGAAGCCATAAAAACTTTGGAAGTAGCTCAGCTTATGGGGCTCCAAACTGAGGTGGCGGAAGAGGAAATTATTGAGAGATTGATGGATCTGGAAAAAAAAAAGACAGAATGGTAGTGTGATCACTGTTCGTTTTTTGGATTTGGTTTGGGTTTGAATTTGTGTCAATGAAGATTATCTCGTTCAACGTCAGAGGATTGGGTTTTAAGGGCAAGAGGAATGCTCTTAGGAGGTTCCTAAAAAGAGAAAAACCGAATATTGTTCTTCTTCAAGAAACAAAATTGGCGGGTGTCACTGATAATATTGTCAAGCAACTTTGAGCAATAAAGTGTAAAATTTGTTGATTCGGATGCTGAGGGTTCGCTGGAGGACTTATTTGTATGTGGGCAGAAGAGTTTTTGGCTTTATCACCGGTTTTAGTTGAGAGCAGAGTCATCTGGCTGAAAGGATTTCTACTGAATCAATCTCAGGTTATTAATCTTCTCAATTTTTACGCTCCAAAATTGGTTAACGACAGGAAGCGATTTTGGGACTCAATTTCTAGTCGTAAAAATAATGACATGGAGCTATGGCGCTATGCCTGGAGACTTTAACGCTGTCTTAAACGAAGAAGAAAGAGTTGGCATTTCTGATATTTCAAAATCCCAGCAAGATTTCCTGGATTTTGTGAATAATTTAGAATTGATAGACCTTCCTTTGGTGGGCAGAAAATTCACTAGGCACTCAAGAAATTCTATGATCAGGCTAAACGGATTTCTCATTTCAGTAAATTGGAATACACTTACAACTAATCAATGGACATTGGACTGCTCAATTTCTGATCATGGTGCAATTTGTTTGGGAGGGGACGTTCATGATTGGGGTTCGAAACCCTTTAAAATGTTCAATCATTGGTTGGTTGATAAGCAGTTTAATGAAATGGTGGAAAAGAAATGGAAACCCTGCAAGACTATTGGTTATGCTGGTAGAATTCTTCAAAAGATGAAACTCCATAGAAATGATATCAGAAATTGGAATGGCGATAAAAGGAAGGTGTCAGTATGGAAATTGAAATTTTGAACAAGGAAATTTCTGATTTGGAAAGAAAACGTGAAGAAGCACCACAAGATGAATTTGTTTATGATCTCATCACTCAAAAAAGAAGAATATGTGGCAGTTGCAAAATGTTGAAGATAGCTCCTGGAGAAAAAAATTAAGACTTAAATGGCTTCAAGAAGGAGACAAAACTCAAAATTTTTCCATTGCCAATAGTCGGTGGAGAAATAATTTCTTTGGTCACACTTCTGATAATGGAAAGATCCTTTATACTCCAAAAGAAATTAGAAGGGCAATGGAATCTCATTTCAAAGTTCTTTTTGAAGAGACTCATAAAGACCAGCATTAATTTTAAAAGGCTTTCAGAACTTCAAGCTTTGGGTTTGGAATCTCAGTTTTCAATGGAAGAGATTCGCGAAGCTATAAACGGTTGTAATGGTTATAAATCCCCTGGGCCGAATTGTTTTAATTTCTCATTTATTAAGAAAAAATGAGATCTACTGAAGATGGAGGTCTTTGAGTTTCTCCAAGAATTTCATAGGACAGCAAAAATTCCGGGAGAAGTTGGCCATTCTTTCATCGCTCATTGCGATAAAAAACAATGCGCTAGTCTCTCAATGACTTCAGACCAATTTCTTTGATTGGCAACCTCTACAAAATTCTTGCACAAGTCCTTGCAGACCGGGTGAAAAAGGTGATGAATTCTATCATTAGTGCATCCCAGTCGGCTTTTATTGAAGATAGAGAACTCCTTGATAGCAGCCTTATTGCAAACGAAGTGGTTGACACAATAAAAAATTCCAAAAAGGGTGGCATCATTATCAAACTAGATTTTGAAAAAGCTTTCGACAGGGTTTATTGGACCTTTCCCTTGAAAACTATGAGCTTAATGGGATTTGGACAAAGGTGGATATCATGGATCCCCCCTTCGAACCCAATCAAGATGAGCAGAGGCCTCCGCTAAGAGAACCATTATCCCCTTTCCTGTTCAATATGGTGGTAGAATGTTTAAGTTTGTTGCTGGATAAAGCTATCTCGTTGGGTTTGTTTTCTGGTATCAATATTGATAATAGAGGTCTTCAAGTCAGGATACTGAGAGCTATATCTTGAATGTTAAGAGATTGCTTAGAATGTTTCAACTGTACTCGGGGCTAAAGGTCAATTTTCTTAAATCTGCTCTGTATGGTATAAATGTCGAAGAAAAGAAACTTGAAGAGTTGGCAGCCAAAGTTCATTTTAAAATTGAAGAGCTTCCTTGTAAGTATCTTGGACTTTCTTTTGGGAGCAAATTCAATCTTCGGTGTGGCAGCCAACTATAAGTGTGTTCAAGAGCAAATTGAGCTTATGGAAGAGCAAGCTCTAAGAATTTTTTTAATCGATTTATCTAATATGTCGACACAAAAAACAACACATCATAGATTATAAATGCGGAACAGGATACTAACCTCCAGCCATTGATACTGAAAATATTGAGTTGCGATAAAATTGTGTTCCTTTCGTATTTGATCTTCTACTCTTAAGCAAATTCACTAATGGTGTGTATTTTTAGAATGCTCAAATTAGGGACCCAATACCCTATCATTTTTTTTATATACATCTTCCCATTAAAAACGTAATTCAATTTGTGGGCAGTTATCACTTGTAGATATGAATAAATAATTTAAAATTTATTGGATAACAATAATAAAATATAGGACCACAATAGGAAGTTTTAAGAGGTTATGAAACTAACCTCAAGTCTTTTATTTCCTATAAAACCCTACTTACCAAGTAGTTAACTTATGTGGGGAACTTACATTCTCCCACTTGGTCCGTATATTTTATTATACTTGCTATTCCATCCATAATCTATGAATCCTTATGCTTAAATTAAAGAAACAAAATACATGAATCATGGCGACAAGTCCTTTAAGAATGAGTAATATCTTCCATGTATTACTATAAGGCCTCAAATCACCAAGCAGGGTCCCCTTACTCACCCGTATTGTCCGCTTTGGGTCCAGATCACCAAGCAAGACCTTCACAGCTTTCTCCCAAAGGCCCTGAAGAACTCAGGTTTAATTCCCTTGAGTGCGTCCGTAGCGACTCGAACACTTGACTTCCTCAAATGTCAAGTCACTAGTAACCATTAGGCCTAGGCCTAATGGTTAGTAGTGACTTGACATTTGAGGAAGTCAAGTGAAGTTCTAATGGTTAGTAGTGACTTGACATTTGAGGAAGTCAAGTGTTCGAGTCACTATGGATGCACTTAAGGGAATTTATCCTGAGTTCTTCAGGACCCTTGGGACAAATCCATGAGGGTCTTGCTTGGTGGTCTGGACCCAAAGCTGACAGTACGGGTGAGTAAGGTGACCCTGCTTTGTGGTCTGGGGCCTTACAATTACAATATATTTCATCTCTTTAATATCAGCCTATATGTGATACCATAACTTAATGAATAAACCTTATGTTTATTCTAGGTCCAAAATTAATTGTTATTCTCAATAACCAATATGTGCACCAAATATTGAGAAAACAAAACAAATGAATAAGAGTTTCATTACAAATAAAAGTTGTCCATACAACTAATTCACAAGATGGAACCAAGTCCCATTCGCACTACATGATCCTTAAAACTATTTGGTGGCATGCCTTTTGTTAAAGGATCTGCTGTCATCAATTCAGTACTAACGTGTTCAATGTCCACTTTATTCTTTTTAACACGTTCCCTTATGGCTAAATATTTAATGTCGATATGTTTACTTTGACTACCACTTTTGTTGTTTTTAGCCAAGAAAATGCCAGCTGAATTGTCACAATATATTCTTAATGGCTTTGAAATGGAATCCATAATTCTAAGCCCAAATATGAAACTCTTCAACCATACACCATGTGAGGTAGCCTCAAAACAAGAAACGAACTCAGCCTCTATGTTAGAAGTAGCAACTAAAGACTGCTTTGCACTCCTTTAAGATATGGCTCCGCCAGCAAGCATGAAAACATATCCAGATGTTGATTTTCGTGACTCAACACATCCAGTGAAGTCTGAATATGAATAACCAACTACCTCCAGGTTGTCAGTTCGTCTATACATAAGCATGTAATCTTTGGTCCCTTGAAGGTAGCTCATTACTTTCTTTGTAGCTCTACAGTGGTCCATACTCGGATTACTCTGATATCTTCCTAACATTTTGACTGCAAATGCAATGTCAGGTCTTGTGCAAACCTGAGCATACATTAGGCTTCCAACAATTGAAGCATATGGAATGTTTTGCATTTGTTCCCTTTCAAGTTCATTTTTCGGGCACTGGTTCAAATTGAACTTGTCACCTTTTACTATTGGTGCTACACTTGGTGAGCAATCTTTCATCCTAAATCTCTCAAGAACCTTATTGATATAGGTCTCTTAAGATAGTCCTAGGATACCTTGAGGCCTGTCTCTATGGATCTTAATGCCAATGACATAAGATGCCTCACCCATATCCTTCATATCAAGTTTCTTAGAGAGAAATTGCTTCACCTCATGCAGCAACCCTTTATCATTGGTTGCAAGTAAGATATCATCCACATATAAGACAAGGAAACAAATTTTACTCCCACTAACCTTGTGATCTATGCATTGATCCATGATGTTCTCTACAAAACCAAATGAAGAGATGACATCCTGAAATTTTAAACACCATTGACAGGAGGCTTGTTTCAATCCATATATGGATTTCTTGAGCCTGCACACCAAATGCTCACCATTATTAGAGGAGAATCCTTCCGGTTGTTTCATATAAACCTCCTCCTCTAGGTCTCCATTCAGAAATGCTATTTTCATATCCATTTGATGCAGTTCCAAGTCAAAATGAGCAACCAATGCCATAACAACACGAAGAAATTCTTTCTTTAATACAGGGGAAAAAGTGTCTGTGTAATCGATTCCTTCCTTTTGAGTGAATCCTTTAGCTACGAGTCTTGCCTTATATCTATCAATGTTGCCTAATGAGTCCTTCTTTGTTCTAAAGACCCATTTACATCCAATGGCCTTTGCACCATTAGGCAACTCAACAAGATCCCAAACTCCATTAGATGCCATAGAATTCAACTCATCTTTCATGGTATTATACCACAATTCAAATTTACTGCAACTCATGGCTTGTGAAAATGTTTCAGGGTCATCTTCGACTCCAAAATTATAGTCAAACTCTTATAGATACACAATATAATCACTAGGTATTGCTGATTTCTTCATTCTAGTTGATCTTCTTAATGTTGTGTCAGCATCCTCCTGTGGAGTAAGTTGCACAACTGGTTGCTCAACAGTCTCTGGTAATTGTTGTACAACTGGATCTATTGGATTGTCATCAGCAACTTGTGGAGCTTCAAAAATTGGTTGTTCAACATCCATTTGGACTTGAGGGAAGTTATGAACAACAACCAATTTGTCACTTGAAATGGGAGACTGAATATCTAAATGATCCTTCTTAGAAACTACATTCTGAGATTGATCACTCCCACTAATCAAGTCATTTTCAAGAACTTTGCATTTCTTGATTCCACAATTCTAGTGACATGTAATGGACAATAAAATCTGTAACCCTTAGACTTTTTAGCATATCCAATGAAATACCCACTTATAGTCCTTGGGTCCAATTTCTTTTCTTGTGGATTATAAACTCTTACTTCATACGGGCATCCCCAAACGTGTATATGTCGCAAACTCAGTTTCCAACCTTTCCATAATTCAAAAGGTGTTTTTGGAACAGCTTTAGTTGGAACCCGGTTTAATATATATATTGTCGTTTTAAGAGCTTCAGTCCACAAGGATTTAGGAAGCTTGGAGTTGCTAAGCATACTCCGCACCATGTCCATCAAGGTTCGGTTTCTTCTTTTTGCTACATCATTCTGGTCTGGAGATCTAGGCATAATGTATTGGGCTTGAATCCCATGCTCTTCAAGAAACCTTGCAAACGGACCAGGCGCTTGTCCATCCTCAGTGTATCTACCATAGTATTCTCTACCTCTATCTGATCTCACGATCTTAATTTGCTTTCCACATTATTTCTCTAGTTCTACTTTGAAAACTTTAAAAGCATCTAATGCTTCGTTCTTATTATGAAGCAAGTAGAGATACATGTATCGTGAATAATATTTCTATGAATGAGATGAAGTATTTCTGACCATATGAGTCCATATCCGAACTACAAATGTCCGTATGTATGATCTCTAATATGTCTGAACTCCTCTTGGCACTTTTTTGTCTTGTTGGTCTGCTTTCCCTTTATGCAGTCCACACAAGTATCAAAGTCAGTAAAATTCAAAGTACTAAGTACTCCATCATTCACTAACCTTTTAATTCTCTCTATGGATATATGTCCTAATCTCCGATGCCACAACATAGAGGACTTTTCATTCATAACACATCATTTAATACCAACATTGTCTTGGATGTGCATTATACCATTTGAAATACTATTTTGTAAATGTATTTGAAATAAACCATCAATCAACGTCCCATTTCCAACAACATTAGATTTATAAAACAAGCAGAAAGCATTTTCATAAAATTCAAAAGAAAATCCAAGCAGTACAAGTCTTGAAACTGAAATTAAATTTCTAGAGTAACTTGAAATATAAAAGGTTCTTTCCAAATTCAAAACAAAACCAGTATCTAAAACTAATCTGCACATCCCTACTGCTTCCACTTGAGAACGCATCTTGTTTCCTGAATAGATGCATTGCTCACTGGCCATTGATTTCCTTTGGTTTAGAAAACCCTGCAAGGTATTTGAAACATGGATTGTAGAACCAGAATCAATCCACCAAGTGTTATGACAAATATCGACCATATTAGATTCATAACTAACAAGTGAGATTGGATTACCTTTCTTTTCAAGCCAAGCCTTATATTTGTTGCAGTCCTTCTTCATGTGTCCCTTCTTTTTACAGAAAAAACACTTGGACTCTTTCTTCTCAGTTTGGATAGGTATTTTACCCTTTCCTTTTTGTTTGGCTTGCGCTTTGTTCTTTCCTTGCGTTGCCATGTGTGCACTTTCACCCATTTCCATTAGCAACCTCCCTTCCTCTTGAATACATATGGTCAGGAGTTCATTAATTGACCATTTTTCCTTATGTGTGTTGTAAGAAATTTTGAAAGGTCCATATTGTTGTGGAAGAGAATTCAAAATAAAGTGCACAAGGAAAGATTCAGACATCTCAACCTCAAGAGACTTCAACTGAGCCGCTATGTCCCTCATCCGCATGATATGCTCACGCACACCTCTAACACTATTGAGCTTCATAGATGATAACTTTGTCATTAGGGTGCTAGCTAGTGCCTTATCTGAAGACTCAAACTGTTCATCAATAGCCTTCAGCAATTCTTTGACATTTTTACACTCAGGGATTGAACCACGAATACTAGTTGATATACTTGTCTTTATGAACATCATACTTAAGCAATTAGATCGCTCCCATCGTTCATATAGAGCAATCACACCCTGAGAGCTAGTTTCATTAGGTACAGGTGGTTCATCCTTCCTAATGGCATAATCAATGTCTATGCACCCTAATTGAAGAAGAACTGTCTCCTTCCATACCTTATAGTTATCACCACTTAAATAGGGAACATCACATTTATCATCAGAAAAATTCAAAGGTTGTATAACTGCAAATAAATCAAACATTCATGCTTATATTACAAAATTTAAGGCAAATAAACATATATCATGCTTTACCAATGTGAATCATGCATAAAAAATATGAATCAAATAACATATAAAACTGCATGTGGGCAAAGTTCTAATTTAAACAGATTCATATATAACTTTATGATGAAACTAACAAATTATATTCCTTTTCTTAATTCCTGTGGGTAAACTAAGAAAAATAATTTGTTAGTTCATCCTAATTAATCACACAAATATAATAAAAATTCTTATGGGATAAAATTTATTATATTAAATATGATTAATTACAATTAATGTCATTTTTCTATATATGACCGAATATACTTGATATATAATTTAACCTAATCAAAGATGCTATGGCTATTCTTGATCAAGAAAAATTATATAGATCACATGACATCAAATTTTATGCATAAATAATAATTTTCCAATCACGTACACGATCAACTTGTTATAAACATATAATGTTGTATACATATGTTCATTAATTATGCATAAAATTCAAGCATACAAAAAAAAATATATCATAAACCAAACAATGACATAAACTTAATTCTTTTATGATTAATTTAATAATCACCACTTTCAAATTCTTGCCCATAACCACAATACAAGATTTATTTAATTGTTTATAAACAACAACAACAAGCTAAACCAAATACATCACCAAACAAAAGACAAGGAAAGAAAGAAATTTGCCTTTTCAAATTTCCAGTAAATTGCAAATACAAAAAAAATGCCTTAACTAGCCATGAAACTCTAAAGGTTCAATTCCCATCAATTATCATATTCAATCGAGCTTCAAAGCAATCATGAAAACAACATTTTATATTTTAATTGGGTTGGCTAGCATTTAATCGTATATATAATTGGTACAGAATTATATATATGTATATTAAACTTAAGCTTTCAAGTGCTTTCCATCTCCCATTATTTTAATGCTTTTAACAATTCTGTTGGAAGTACTTAATAACGTGCCCAACATGCTTTAAATCTTTGATTCTTCAGCTAATTTGCTTTGCTAGGCATAAAAGTATAGCAAGAAATTACTTACGTCGTAATGATGCCGGATTATATTTAGAAAAACATATTTACAATTTCTTTGTTCTTTAAAATAATGCACAGCAACAAAAACAACTCAAATAAAATCAAGACAGAGATTTTAAAAGCTCTGATACCAACTTTAAGAATTTTTTAATCAATTTATCTAATGTGTCGACACAAAAAATAACACATCATAGATTATAAATGCGGAGCAGGATACTAACCTCCAGCCATTGATATTGAAAATATTGAGTTGCAATAAAATTGCATTTCTTTCGTATTTGATCTTCTAATATTAAACAAACTCACTAATGATGTGTTTTTTCAAAATGCTCAGATTAAGGACTCAATACCCTATCATTTTCTTTATATACGTCTTCCCATTAAAAACATAATTCAATTTGTCTGCAGTTATCACTTGTAGATATGGATAAATAATTTAAAATTTATTAGATAACGATAATAAAATATAGGACCACAATAGGAAGTTTTAAGAGGTTATGAAACTAATCTCAAGTCTTTTATTTCCTATAAAACACAACTTACCAAGTAGTTAACTTATGTGGGGAACTTACACAAGCTTCTCTCATCGATTAGTAGGCTAACTCTTGTGAAATCTACCATGAATAATAATTTCTCTAAAGCTCAAATTTTTGTAATCATCCACCTACTTAGAAGTTATCCTTGATTACAAAACTTGTAAGCCCATTCACAAAGTGTTTCATTGTAAGTGAGGTTTGGGTAGAAAAGATTTTCTCCTTGAGCCATAAAAGGCAGAGGTTGTAAGGTTTCCTTCTTGAGCTCAGAAAAAAAAGGTGTAAAGTTTCCTCTTTAAGCCTAGAAAAAGGAGTGCTGAAGGTTACTCTTGAGCTTGCGAAAAAAGCGTGTAACAAATTCAAGATAGTGAATTTGAGAAAAATCTTTGGGAGTGTCTCAAGGTAAAGGACGGAGGCAAAGTTGTTGAACCTTTATAAATCGCTTAAGTACAATTCTCTAACCCTTCACTCTTTACTTTCTTGTGATTTAATTATGTATATTGAATTGTGATTGAATTGTATGCTAGAATAGCCTAGAGAATTTAGAGAACTATTATATAGTCTAGAGAATTTAGAAAAGTCGAAAAACGAACCTAAGGTTAGTTAAAAATTGATTCACCCCCTCTTGATTAGGTAATTGAGCCAACAAAGATTGATTTAAGAAGAAATCTATTTGATTGGGAAATGGATCTCTGGGAAAATTTTATGAAACTCTTGGACTCTGTTATTCTTACTCCTTTCTCAGCTAATTGTCTGGCTTGGATTCACAACTCAAATGGCTTATTCTCGTCAAGATCCTTTAGGCAAGATTTTGAGTTCTTTAGATTCACTGATCTTGGAATTGAAAAACTCATCTGGAAAGGATTAGTTCCACCTAAAGTAGAACTTTTTTGTTGGAATGCAATTCACGAATATTTCCTAGTTATTGAAGTGCTGCAAAATCATGGTTGTTCATTGAATCAGTCGAATACTTGTTCTTTCTGCAACAACAATGAAAATGTTGATCATCTCTTTGTCTTCTATGAGTTCACTTGGAGAATTTGGAGTTATTTCATCAATCAATGGAATTTCTCATGGGCTGCTGCAAAAAGTCTCAGCTGATGTGAAGTAGTTTCATTGTTGGAAGATCCAAAAAACAAGTGTGGAACTCCCTTTCTACTCAGTGGTTAGGTCAATTTGGCTTGCTCAAAATGACAGTTTTCAATGGCAAAGGTATTTCTTTAGTTCAAATCTGCAAACTCATTACAACTAAATTGTGTTGGTGGATTGAAGCAAAATTCCCTCTGATGGCTTGGTCAAAATGACATAGTTTTCAAATCACACAGCAATAAAGCACACAGAATACACATCAAATACAAATACTGTAGGCCTCGAAGGTTACACTACAACTAGATACTATAGGCCTCGAAGGTCACACTATAGCCACATACTGCAAGCCTCAAGATCACACCGCAGCCAAATATTATTGGATCCAAAATATACAGCAGTCCAGATATTGCAAGATGACGGTTAGCCAGTGTCTCAAAACAAAAAGTTTCATAGTTCAGAGTTCAAACTGTCATAACGTATCAAGTTTTGGGAAAACCTAATAGCTAGACACAAAAATCTATAGAGTCGCCACCAATCATTCTAACCTAAGTGTGATGGGTCACCTATTCAAACTAAGGACAAGGCTTGGTCTATGTTAAAAGTTCTAAGTTCGGGAGTACAGTTACGTGTGAGGAAGGATTAGCACCCTCACAACGCCTATCCTAAAATGGTACCAAATAATCTAAGGTTATCCTAATTTTGCCTTTTTACTTTAATTTCAATATAATTAAATATTGAAAAATCTTTTAAGTTTCCTCCATCAAGCTGGTTGGATAACCTAAAAGCTTTTCTCACCTCAAGAGTATTCAAGTAGGACCAATCGCCTTTCTTGAAGGAGCTTCGTCGTCGGATGATTTAAGTAAATTATGTAAATCCTATCTTGACTCCTACTCGAACTTCTATTTATTATTTTATCTTATTTTATTCTATTTTTATTTTTTATATAAATTATTATTTCACATATTTTATATATTTAAATAAACATGGATTATTTTATATTGAAAATTCTCTTAAAGACCTTCCATCAAGCTGTTAAGACCTTAAAGATAATTTTCTCACCTTAGGAATTTTTAAAGAAACTACTCAAGCGCAATTCCATTTGAATTCCATCCTCGGAATAATTCACATTTATTAAAATATTTAATTTAATTTAATTCAATTTCTAGTTATTTTAATTCTTTTCTAATTTTAATTCTAGTTAATTAATTTGATTTTTATTATTTATTATAATGAATTTAATTTTATTCACTATTTTTTAAATCTAATTTAATTTTTATTTTTTTTATAATTGATTTACTAAATATTGGAAATATCTCCTTAGATCTTCCATTAAGCTGGTAAGACCTAAAAGAAATGTCCTCACCTCAAGATATCTAAAAGTACTACTCGAGCGCAGTTCTTTTAGAATTCCATCGTCGGAATATTTGTCGTTGCATTATTCTATTCTATTTTATTTCTAAATATATTAATTTTTATGACTCTTAATTTCTAATTTGATTATTAATTCTTTTAATTGTAATTAATCTTAATTAATTCTTATTTCAATTTTTTTAATAAATTTGAGTTTTAAATATCATAAATGACTTTTTAAATCTTCCATCAAGCTGGTAAGACTTAAAAAGGACCTCCTCACCTCAAGATCTCCGAGAATATTACTCGATCGCAATCCCCTCGGAGTTCCATCTTCGGATAATTTGTATTTATATTTTGTAATTTTTATTTTTATCTAACTTTTATTCTATTCCATTATATTTTTTATAACCTGAGAAATTATATTTTCCTAAAGGTTCATATTTTCTGAAGTTAAACTCCAAAAATCCTATCCTAAAAAAAGCTAATTCATGAAATCTTAATTACATACACAAACTGTCACGACCCGAAAGCTGTGACTTTCCCTTAATACTTATACTTTTCTTAGTCTACAAATTTATGGACTAAATTTTTCTTTTTCATTTTAGGGTTTGTATTCGGTGTCAGTGTAGTTACTATACTATCTAGGTGACCTATAGTCATTTCATTTAAATATTAAACTAGAGAGGAAACGGTTCTAAGTTACATCCCGACTTGTTTAACAGAATATGTACTGTGCATCAATTAAAGTCTTACATGTAAACAAGTATTTTATAAGGAACATATACCTCAGAAGACTAGTACCAAGTCCATACACCGTATCCGAAGGCCCACTCAGAAGCCCTCATGGCAGAGTTTAACTCAATTATCTGAAAAGATATGAAATTTAGTGGGGTGAGCAAAACCACGGCTTAGTAAGATACTAATATAAATGCAAGAGTAGAATTATACTGTCTTAAACTGTAATGCTTAAAACTTGCAAGTTTGCAATTACAGTTCACCTTTTTCATCGATAACATCTCATATCACTTTCCATATGAAGGATCATGATCACGGTGGTATGAAGTCATAATTCTCTTAGTGCATATTCTATGTTCATGTATCATATCATATCATCACAACACGTATATGAAATATCGTTACCACCAAGTCATGATACTCCTCATATATTCTTCATGTTTCAATAATTCCTGTCATTTGTCTATCACTCAGACTTCTGAATAATTCATCTTAATCACCTTCAATCCTCTCGTCTTTATACCACAATGCATCGCACAATAATGCATAATGTATCATTTGGATATCATATACCATTAATCCATACTCACATCGATCTCTTCGTGTATCATGTTTAATTGAGATATCCTATTGAGTCACTTTACATTTAACAATCATACTCCTGTATTACATCAATTCATATCACTTATCGTGTGGGAACTTATGATCACAATAGTGTAAGATCATAATTCTCTTCATACCAATCTTATATTCATATATTATATCATATCATGACATCATATAGATGAATTATCGTTAATGCCGAGTCATGAGATTCTTCATAGAATTCTCATGTATAAAGCATATTATCATGTTAGGGTTTAATATGCAATTTATGCAACTTTACTGTATAAACCGTTATCATTTCAAATCATATCATATATACTTTAAAACATGCTCAACATATGAATTTTCAATTCATTTCGTATTTACCTTTAAGGCATGATAGGAACATGTTCAATTTCAATTCATGTATTCATTTTTAGAGCATGTCTAAATATGTGCAGTTTTAAAACATTTTTTGTATACTATAAGTCAATCAGGTCTAGAGTTCATATCAAATCAATCTATACTCTAGACTGCATATCATTTCAAGTTCGACACAAAATCATATATAAATCATATAAGTGTCGAAATCATATCACATGTACTTTTAAAACATGTTTAAAACATGTACTGTTTCAAAATATATTTCATTTCAAACATGTCTCATGTACTGTATAAATCATGTCAAGTCTAGAGTTCATATCAATAAAAATCATACTTTAGACTTCATATTATATCGATCAGAGACTAGGCTAGATCCCTATCACTCTATCAATAAAGACTTAAATCACTGTAGCTAGCAGTGAAAATCATGTCATCGTCCCCTGGAAACCAACTAGGGAGCTATCTATGGCCATAGACCTCATCTCTCTCAGCTCCACTGATCAGGAGTGACTGAGACCTGTCCACGACTATTGTCGGACAAGCATCTCTGCCTAATGACCAAAGCACCAATTAGGCGGTTTCCACTATGCTTTATTGAATTTAATTCTTTTAGGGTGCCTACAATCTCATAAAACATTTAAATCTTTAGCTTTCTTTTCAATATCATGTAAAGCATATGGTAAAATTCTGTATAAGGCTTCATATATCAAAATATTTATATCTACCATATACTTTCATTTCAAAACAAATCAATACTTTACAGTATTCATATAAACATTATTATAATGTTTCAAGTTGTAAGAAAGCATGCTTAAATGCTATGCAATTTAAATCATGAGTTCAAACAGTGAACTATCATTTTTCATAAAATATGTCATTTAATTATAGCGTTACTATAATCTAAATTCCTCATTTCCATCCTTTTGATTTCGATCGGATCATATCTAATATTCACTGTGGTTCCTCGATATGCAATATTCTTTCTCAATAGTTATCGACTATATAATCATTTGTACATTTCATCATCGATACTAGGACTACCACCATCAGTATGGGTCCTATTAGTATCTATGAATATCTAGATATCATATTACTCTATAGTCATCAAGATACTGGAATTATGCAAATTTTCGATATCATCATTCAAGATCTATTCCAGAGTCGACATCGAGGATAATAAACTACAAGATCAATAGTCACCTATCCAATCCGTCTATGGTTTAATCTATTGACATTCGTTCATAATCCCGACTTGAGGTTCAATTTCATTCACTTTCACAAAACCAGACCACAGTCCTCAAATCAATTTCATATGGCCTGCATAATTTAATATTGACTTATGCAATTGTCGATCTTATCATGTAAAGCCTATTCCAAGGTTATAAGCGAAACCATATATTCACATGCTTATCACTCATTTATTTGAATCTATAAATGATCGAATTGTGTAGTAATTCAACCTCAATTTCAATAAGATTATGTATGCACAAGTCATACTTCCATTATAATTCAATATCATCACTATCCATTGTATACCACAGTATTGATACTAAGACCCCTACCACAATTGTAGGTCCGCTTATTATCTCACATATATTCGATAATATGATGTAATATAATATAACCATCTCATCATTGACCTCTTGCAATGTTCGTGTTATCACATTTGAAACTACTCCAAAATCAAGAAATCGAAATCAATTTGTTCTAAAATCATCACTTCGTCGATAATTCCACAATTCAATCGTTAAATCATCTAAATTACAACTTCGATATTCCCTTCCGAGCTATATCATATAATCATCATTAATTTTATCAATGATTCGACTAATCGATATTTAACCTCAATTTCAACTTGATAACCAATTCATGATACTAAGATAAATCCATTTATCGATTCTATAATGCTTACACCATATAACTCATCACATTATCATGCTCAACATTTGCCTTCTCAACTATTCCAAACATCAAGTTTTCTGGCAACATAATAAAGTCTTTACAAAACTTATCTTTCGATAATTCTTTCCAAAATTCCATTTACACGAGAAAACTTAACATTTTTCATCAAACATTTTCATATAAATTTCGGCAGCATAACGGCTTAATTTTATCAAAACCTCCTGCAAGGAAATACCGTTTATAACCACACAGTCGTTGATTCTCACCATTTATTTATCTCTTACTAAGACTCCCACCATCAGTTGTGGGTCCTCTTAGTATTTAAAAATCATTCCATAAATGCATCATATAAAAATCATAATCCCAAAACATACAATATAATGCTACTAAGGCTTTATAAAAGTATCTTACCTATTCGCCAAAGCTTAGCGCACTTTCCGATTTTCGAGCCTTGCCGAACTCCACCATTCGTCTCATTTCCATTTTGCTACAATTTCAATATCAATGCACTTACATCAATATAACAATAACATTATTCAATAAATATCATCAATTTATTTTCCTTAATTTTCCTTACCATTTCTTTTTCTTTCCTTTTTCTTCTTCTCTTTCTTCTTCCTTCTCCTTCTCCTTTTTTCTCTTTTTTTTTTCTTTTCTTCTTTTTCCTTTCTTTCTTTTTCTTTTTTCTTTTTTTTTTCTTTCTGGTCTGAACCGGGTCGGGCCGGGTCGGTTCAGTTCGGTTAGGTTGGGTCAGACCGGTTCAGTCGGTTCGGCCACAAACGGCCACCCATTCTGGCGGTTCGGCCACTCCTCAGCACCCTGGGATCGCCACGAAGCCGGATCTGGTCTTCTCTTTCCCCCACCGCCGGCAACGGCACCGGATTTGGGATGGTGGGTTTCGGCCTCTTCTCCTCTCTTTTCTCCCTCCTTTTTCCTTTCTCCCTTCCACCGTCGGCTTCCCTCTCGTTCCCCTTACCTTCGCCGACGTCGTGGTGGGTACGACAGTGCCCGGATTGACCGGCACCACCGCTTTCTTCTTTCCTTTCTTTTCTCTCTTTTCCTTCTCTGTTGCGCTTCGTTTCTTTTTCCTTTCCCTTTTCTTTTCCGCCGATTGCTGGTCACTTCTGCCTTCCCCTTCCTTGGCTTGCCGACCTCTCCTCTCTCTTCTTCCCTCGCTCGACTGGCATCGACAGGCCTCTCTTTGCATTTTCTCCTTTGTTTTAACAGAGGAGAAAAGAACAAGGGAATCAAGTATATCCCAATTCCCACTTCCTTTAGTTTTTTATATGTATATATATAAAATTAGATTTATATATATATCATATACTATTAAAATTTAATATATATACATATATACATACTTTATCTTAAAATATATGTATATATATATACACTTTGATCTAAATAATATATATTTCATATATATATACACTTTATTTTAAAATACTATACATATATATTTTATATATATATATATCATATATACATAAATGTATAATAAAATACATATGTATTCATTCTATGATATAAAATAGTATTTTAACATATGATATGTACATATATTTCATATATGAATGTATATATTTATTTAAAAAATATATTTATATAATAACCTTGTATAAATATATAAAATTACATATCTTTATTTCTTATTAAATTTAGATTTTTTTATATCCAAATTTATTTTCTCCATTTTCATTTCTTATTTAATCTCGATTTCAATTTGTCCCAAATCAATTTCTCCGGATACCTAATATTTATTTGGAAATTCTCGGTTTTCACACAAACTGAATTATACAAAATAAATCAAATTATACTAATATACAAACCATATTTATTCACATGCAAAATTAATATTCAATAAATAATTTGTTAACTCAAATTGATTTATTATACAAATTATTTTATTTATCTAATTATATTAGGTTACAATAATCCTATACATTAAATTATATTAATCTTTCTTATTATGAATTTCTATTTGTTACTTAAAATTATATTAAATTAATTAAACCTTAAGCCAACGTACCTCTTTCTTATTACCTGTAGATGTCTTTCTCCTTTTTCTATGAGGACTTCACGTGACCCACTACTCAAATTGTTCCAAGTAAAGGCGAGCAGGTGTAGTAGAGGTGTACGGCTAAGATGAAAATGATGATGTGCAGCGGCAAGCACAGGCAGCAAAGAAGACCGGCGATGCGGTAGAGGACAGAATTGTTGTAGCAGAAACCGAAAAAAAATGGCAAAGGCGGCGATGGCGTGCTGATGATGAAGACAGAAGCGATGGAGATGATGATGGCTATGGTGATCCCCTCAATGAAAGGAAGCTGAAACAGTGTCGTTTCAAGGCTTTCTTTTTCTTGCTCCTACTCGATATCTCTTTATTTCTTTATTGCCAACTGAACAGAGTAGCAGCACAAATGATGTGCAGCAGCAACGCAAGCAAGAATTAGCTGTAGCAGTGGCACGGTAAGAGGTGTCGAACGCAGGGGGCTTCAATTACTGAGCAAGATAGCAATAGGGGAGGGTGCTGTGAGCAGTGGCTATACATGAAAACAATAGACGGCTTTGAGGATGGTGTTGCACAGGGATAGTGCAACAATGGCGGCGAAGATGATGGTGGTGAGCTAGGCACTCGGCAAGGCAGTAGGTTTCTTTTCTTTTGTCTCCTTTGTCAATTACCCGTGTGTTTTTTCCCCCTTTGTTCTTTTGCCCGTTTACCCTTTTTATTTCATTTTCTTTCCTTTTCTTGATACGGATATTAAACTAATTTTATTTCCTTTCCATTTATGCACAAATTTGAGTTTGACTTGTATATTCATTGATTCTCACTTGATTCACTCATTGATTTTGATTTTCTTTCTAAAATTTTTAAATTTTTGACTTTACCTTTGTTTTAATATTCTGATTTTTTTTTCAAGTTTTCCTTCTTTGATCATTTTATTTCTATTTTCTTCATTTTTATTTTTTTACTTTTTAAATAAATTTAAAAAATTAGAATTAAATACAAAAATTGGACTTTTAATCATTAGGCCTAATTTTAAGCCCAAAATCATAATTACATGTCCAAAAGTCTAATTAAACCCAAAATAAAAATAAATAAATTAAAGAAAGTCTAATATACCTAATAATATTAAAGATCTCGAACAAAATGGGGTGTCTACACAAATCAGTAAATCAAATCATACAAATATTTATAAAAGTTCATAAAGCAAATTATCGCATAAAATCAGAATTATTTTCCAAATATTTAAAAACTTAGTAATTTCCAATATATAAATATATATATATATATATATATATATATATATATATATATAAAGAAAATAGGTTTTAGTGCCATGATTTATAATAAATCCATAAAACAAAAATTAAAATAGAAAAGTCACAAATCTTTAAAATCATGAAATTAAATAAGTTTTCAACAAAAACTGAATTCCTTAGAAAATTCATGCTAATGCAAAGTTTCATAAATCCAAATTCGAAAAAACATTTTTGAAACTCACAGAGGTTCCAAAATCAATTAAAATGCAAGGAATTTAAAAAATCCGAAAATTTCATAACTTTTTATAAATATTTCTAAAACAATAAATTTTGGTAATTTCCATAAAATAAAATTTAATTTAAAAATTCATGAATATGCTAAAATCATGTAATTTAATTTTTTCAAAACTGAAGTCTTTAAGAAAGTTCTATTCTTAAAATGTTTCTTAGATTTCTAGCTTCAATTGCAGTAATCAATATTTTTACGAAAATTCCATAGCATAACGTTATCAATTTTGTAAAGCCTCTTGCAAAGCAAACGCAGTTTACAAAACATAATGCAATTGATTTTAAAATTATTCCAATATCTCTTACGTTCCTTATATATATCCCTTACCTAAGAGTCGTGACGCAGCTTATCCGGATCAATCCAAGGATCAAAATGCAATTGCGAGTTTCATACCATCCAAATGCCAACTCACTTCCCGACTGCAGAAATTATTAAAACAATTTAATTCCTAAAATAACCTTTTCATTTCAAAATTCCCCTTAATATTTTCCAAAATATTTCCTATACCAAGATTACATTCGTTCCATAACATATTTAATAGCACTTAGATATTGACAGTACTCAATATATTCATGTTCCTTTTAAGTGTAACTATTTAAATAAAAGCCTATTTTGTTCTTCTCCATCGAGTTCATGGTATAAATATATATATATATTTATACCTATATTCATTATTATATAACTCAACCTTATCCATACTTATGCACCCATACTCATCTAAAAGTTATCCAACCATATCACATATAATTGCACAATGCATTTCAGCACTTCCTTGTGTTTATTTTTCTCTTAGGCCTACACCAAACCAATATTATTATCACTATTTATTTATTTTTAAAACTCCCATTAGCACAATACAATTAGCTTTTTAAAAAAAAAATGATTGCAACAATGCTCTTACCCTTGAAAGCTCCCAATTGAACCTTCCCCACCATTTAGCTCTTCACAAACAACTATTGCTTCTGATTTAATGGTTGTCTCAGTCAGCCTTTAATGCACCCAATGTCTAGCACCAAAATTAAAGTTTTCCCTTGCTTCTCCCATCACTTTTAGCATGAAAAATACCCCCCACAAAGCCTTGCCGAGAGTCCCCTGTTTCAAACTCGGCACCGCCTTTCAAGAACTTCCCTTGATCACTCCTTCTCAGCCTCCTAGAAGCAACATTCAATGGCCTAAAACCTCCTTTGTTTTGCCCTTATCTTGGCCTCTTGAAGCCTCATGAAACCTCCCCTATCTACTACTCACAACTAGTCACCAACCTAGCTTCCAAACTCAACCCAAAAACCAATCTCGGATCAGTTGAAACATAGCCACCTAATGCTTCTGTTTCAACCCTGGAAATAGCCCTTTACACTACCATTCAGCCACCTAAGATCAATCTTTAACATTGCTAACACTCCAAGCACTCAATGCCTAAGGAAGCTGCTAGATCCGGTCATCCTTAGTGCCCAAAATGCCACACGAAAGAGCCTTTGCTTTCGCATCACTGCTACCTAGCCTGAAGTTGAGCCTAGACCTGACAATTCGTGTTTATAATTTGTTTTTGTGTCATGTAAAACCATGTTCGTGTCATGTAAAACACGAAAATTTCGTGTTGACACAGAAAACTCAAAATGTTTTTTTAGCTTTTACCATATTCATATATTATTTTTACTTAATTTTAACTCGTGTCATCTTGTGTCATTTATTCGTATCGTGTCCGTGTCGTGTCTAAGATTGTCAGGTCTAGTTGAGCCATGTTTTGCTTCCATCACCAAAACGCCACCAGTTTAGCCTTGTTCTGTTCTGCTTTCTCCCACGTTCTCTCTCTTTCTCCTTCAGTCCACTCCTTTTCATTTCACTGTAGTTCACTCTTTCTCTCTCGTTTCAACCCTCAGTTGCATTTTCTTTCTTTTCTCTTCCTCACCAAATGGCTGCAACTCCTCTCTTTAACAACCTTCTAGCCTTCGTTTCGGATGCACAGTCAACCCCTAAAAGCCATCTTCCAGCCTCTCTTTTCTTCGTGTTGCAGCTTACTCTATCTCTTCTCCCTCGTCTCTTTCCAACTTTGTTTCACGTTTCTTCCTTCTCTTCTTTCTTGTTTTTTCTTTTAATCTGGTTTGCTTTGTTGGAAGAGGCAGAGCCTCTAACTGGTTTTTCAATTCTTTGGGTCCTACTCTCTTGTTAGTGGGAGTAGGTGAGGGGAGTCAGTGGCTTCCCAAGGAAGCGAAATCCGGCTTTCCCTCCTCCTTTTTTTTTTATTATATGTATACATTTTATCTTAGTTTATATACATATATATATATATATATATATATATATATATCTCCCTTATATGATATATTATATTTATATATTTTAATTATATATAAATATGAGAAGACTTTCTTACTAAGATTGACAGGCAGTTCATATGTTACAGGTATTTTATTTATTTATTTATATATATATTCATTTATATATATTTGTAATATATATTTTCCTTTATTTTTAATTTGAAACTTATAGATATTACACTTAATATATATAGATATTTATATGTTATATATATTTTATTTGTATTATTCACATGTATATCACATTTAATTTGATATACATGTGTCTTTTTATTTAATTAAATAATTATATACACTTATTGTTGCGCTCTAAGACCTATACCGCAAGTGCACGGGTCGCGACAAGTAATAAAAGTGAGTAGAGTATTGTTCCCACGAGGATTAGTTAGATTTTGCTTTAACTAAGTACTAAAATAGATCACACCTACATTTATTCAAACTAATCAAAAGTTCTTAATCTAAATTAACTATTAAAATAAAATATACACTTAAATAGCATAAAAATCAAGTTGCAAAATAAAAATAAAAATAAATAAATTTAAATTATATAAAAAAAAAGATAAGAAGAATTTAAAAGAACATAACTAAAGTAAAAAAATTCAAAATGAAATATATGCACCTAACGTAACTTAAAATCTATCTAATTATTTTAACTATATTACACTTCTAAAAACATATTATAATTAAACTAAACTATAAACTTTAACAGCACCTAATATAATATTCTAACCTATTTTAATCACCTAGCCTAAACTACTAATTACCTATCAAAATATAAAAAAAACTCAACATGCTTCACTCTTTTATACTAAAAGCTAGCCACGTACAGCAGCCATTCTTGCCTAATCAATACGTGTCCAGCCAGCCCCACTCACGCCAGCATCGCTTCTACACCTCTTCTGCTCAACCCGTGGGTAGCTTCGCTGCACAGCTTTGCACCGCTCCAGGCGTACAAGCAGCAGCAATCTCGCACCTAACCTTTTGCAGCAACCGTCGCCTACATCACACGCAGCTCCTTCATGCCAACAGCTTCCACACAGTCACGCAAACCAGGTTCCAAGCGAGCCTCACAAACAAATGACACGCACAGAAACGGATATACAGTGAAGGGAAAGAAACCAATGCAGGAAATATAATTGAGGTAACTAAAGAATGCAAAAGAAATTTAATACAGTAAAACAAAACCGAAAATTGCTATTAAAACGAAAAAAAAATTAAAAAAATGTTGAAACAGAGCATGACAACGGCAGAGCAGGAACCATACGGAACAGCCACACCTGCACCGAACCAGAACACGCGGAAGCAGCCAACAGCTGTGTTCTGCCTCCAGTAGATGGCCAACATCCTAAAACCGAGCTGAACAGTAGCCAAGATTTGTTTTCAGTCCAGCTCGAGCCCAGAACAGAATGCAGAACATAACAGCAACCGAATCTAATTTAACTATAAATACAGACATCGAAACTAAGCAGGAAACTCTTAAAAGTAATGCTAAACTTTGTAGACAATCATTGTAAATTGATATGAAAAGCATAAAAATTGGAAGAAGAATTTGAACTCGAATGGAAAGAAAAAGAACGTGTAAAAATCAAGCTGAAAAAGAATAAACTAAACTGAAATTTTCGATAAACTTTATCTAAACATAAAACATTAATATAAATCTCTTTAAATCAATTTAACTACTCTAAAACATGAACGAAGGGGTTGTATAATGACATTGAAACTCAAGAAAGCAATTACACTTGAAGAAACTGAACCAAAATCCTAAACAAGCAGCTGCTGTCACCATTGTTTTAAATTGCGGTTGCGTTGCGTTTATCACGGTTGCGGATATAACGGCGGTAATTACGGTCATTTCGATCATCGCGATCGTGAATTTTTTTTAATTTCGCACAATTCTATATAAAGTGTAATAATTGTAATTATAATCATGTAAAGTCTTATTTTATAGTTTTTAAAGTAATTTATGATACCTCAAGTCTATTATTTACGTGAAAAAAAAAAGATTATTCATAATTTTTTGAATTATAATAAAACATTTATATTTACAAAATTACTTATGATAATTGAAAAATAACAAACATTGAAAATAGAATACCATATATAACCAATAAAATATTTAATACCATATATTTAATTACACTACAAAATTTACTTTAAAAAATTAAATTAATAATCTAAATTCAACATTATCCATTTTTTTAAAAATTCAGATTACCTAATATTTTTTTATCATGATTCATGACTAATATTAATTCTTAAAAGTTTAAAATCCATCGCAAATTACCACATATTAAAAAAACATGTATTTTCCACCAAAAAGAAAAATATATATTTAAAAAAAATAAACCCAATGCTAGAATTGTATAGGGCTAAATACTAGTAATAAAAAAAGGCTATATTCTAGCTGGATTAAAAGAAGGGTATTTCAATTTTAAATAGGGCAAATACAACTCGCATTGACTTTCTTTACTAAGCAGCTGAATGTGCTTTTCCCGAGCATTGAACATAAATAGTCGTTTCCTTATCTTGCTTCTGCCTGTACGTCTATAGGCCCTCTTGCTTGTGCTTTGCACTCTCCTTTTTTTTAGTCTATCAAACTGGCCCTAGGGATCGACTAAAATATGAAGTTTGGAACCGTAAGGGAAGCCAATTGAGAGTGGAGAAGACCCCATTCAGTGAAAAGCCACCTGATTTGCTAACATCCCCTCCCACCCATCGGCCCTCAGTCCCTCCTTCACCTCACGTCCTCAGTCACATCTCACGATTCTAGTCAAGAGCCACCGCCCACCAGTTCTACGACAGCGGACAGCTGCCCATGACCACACCATGCATTGCACCACTGCCTACCCACGACTCAGTCACCCACCCACGGTCCCACACTGCACCGTGCCACTGCTACCTACCCACGCTGCCCACTCTGCCTCAGCCCTCAAGGCCTTTTGCCCTCGCCATCATGCTCGCCCCTCAGTCCTCACAATCACGAGTCCCTTCACAAATCCCTTTCTATCATTCTCTGATCTAGATCTAAGTTCTAAAATCAAAAGTAAAAATTTTAAATTTGCTGTTATATAAATTTTTGATTTTTGTTTTTTTTTATACTCTAATTTAGTGAATGAAAACGGTGGATAGCGGCGATAACGGACCGTTATCGCCATTATCCACTGTTACAGAGTTTTGTAACGGCCGTTATTGGCCGTTACAAATGTGATTCACAATCACATCCGCGATTTCTTCAATAGTGGTGGCAGCCACTGCCGCTACTACAATATAGCGGCCGCTATTTTGTTTTGCGGCTGCTATTTAAAACACTGGCTGTCACCAGCCACCTTTTCCTCCTCCATGCTCTTCTCTTGCGGCAGCTTCACCTTTCTTTTATCTAGGTTAGGGCGTCCTTCCTTGCAAATTAGCACTTGGGCTGAACTTTTCCATTGGGCCAAAACTCAAGTAAAATGGTTAGTTTTGGGTTATTGGATTTTTGGGGTTTTAGGTGGGCTAAGTGTATTTGGGTTTGTTATGATAATGGGATATGATTTAAGTGGGATATGGTAGAGTATGGGTTAAAGGTTTTAATTTTTTTTAAGGTAATAGAAATACGGTTTAGTGTTTAGGGATTGCTAAGTCTATGATTTTAAGGTGTTAAACACCAAACCCAACCATTTTTCTTTGATTTTCTTGCCTTTTTCTTGATTTTCTCATTATTCTCGAAATTCCTACACATGAAAACAATTTAATTAAAATGGGAGGAAATTATATTAAAATTCCAAAATTTAAGCAAAATTGATGCAATAAAATACTCTAAAAAGTGAATATTTTAGAGACTTATCACTTATATATATTTATTTATTCTTTTAATTATTTAATCACTCACATACACATACATTGGTTTATAACTACACTTACCTAATCACTAACGTATTTCATTCGTATATAAAAGTTTCATTTATCTTCTTTATCGAATTAATATATATATATATCTCAAACCTATATATATAATCTGAAGTATATATATTAATCATTTATAGTCAAATGCACTAACTCACATCTTCGATTTCATTACTAAAATAATAACTTCGAAATATGTCTCGATAGTTAATTCATTTAAATTCCTTCTTTTATTTCACAAATTCGATATGGAAATTTGCGGTCTTCTCATTAAGATAACATTAGATTATTTGGTACTATTTTAGGATAGGTGTTGTGAGGATGCTAATCTTTCCTCACACATTACCGTACTCCCGAACCGTAGAATTTTTGAACGTAGACCAAGCTTTATCCTTAGTTTAAATAGGTGACCAATCACACCTAGGTAGAATGGTTGGTGGCGACTCTATAATTTTATGTCTAGCTATTAGGTTTTCCAAAACTTAATACGTTATGACATTTTCTTTGTAGAAGTTTTAATTTTAATAACAAGTGCTTAGTTTAAAAAGATATAATTCAAATTAAACCAGACTTGATTATCATAAGAAAATCCAAATAAATCCAAAACAATTATGTGACTTAATTATCGAAAATATCAAACTTTTCAATGCAGTCATCTGAAAGTTGGTTTTTTTTTTGGACGTAGATTTAAATAAAATACAATTGAACAAAAAGATCTCAAATAAATTAAGGTGTCTATTTATATATATATATGTATATATATAAGTTTATTTAATATTAATATTAATAAAAAAAATGAAAAAGAGTGTAAAATAAAGTTTATTTAATATCAATAAAAAATGAAGAATAAAATTAAAACGTGCAAAAAAAAAAAAAGAAGCATGAAAATGAAAAACTGTGGACACTTTCGTGGATAGCTAACCTCCACACTTTTTTTCAGTATTTATCATATGGATGGATTTGGTGAAAAGAAGAAATCAAACTAGCTATTCAATCACAAGGTGACATGAATTAAGTTGCGTGGCTGCACATGATTAACACAATCGATTTCAATAGTATTACAGTAAACCCCACCATAGGAAATTGATATTTCAAACCACATGACATGACTAATATTTGTACATTGGAGAGAAACAGAACCAAAGGAAATCAAATTTCACCAGAGTTCTATTTCTATTGAAGTAAATAGCTTTTTCTAAACATTTTATTGTGCATCTGATAAATTAAGAATTGAATTTTAATTAATATAGAAATTATTCGATACATTAGAAAAATTAATTATTTGAATGCATTTTTAATTCACATGATGAAAAAATGACAATAGAAGGAAAGGCAATTCAATTAAAGATAATTTTATTAGAAAATAAAAATAAATTTAATTTGGCTTCGGAATTCCTTTTTCCATCAAATTTTCCTTCAAAATCTCAAGAATGAGGCCAAAAAGAAAGGAAAATTGGACAAATTAGCTAGACTCAATTGATCTTTGAATTCGATTGTTACAACTGATCCTATGTGATATTCCTACATATACCATCAGTACATATTTATAGATATAATACAATTATCTAAATAACCTGTACCTTGCAAGAATAAAAAATAACGGATGGTGGGCCCCACAAGACTTCTAGTGTTCCGAAGCATGTGAAACTTGAACCCTAAACTGGTTTATTTGTGCATTTTTGAAAAGTGTGCAAACAAATTTAAAAATGACAATTAAGTCCATAAGTCAATAGAATTTTCGTAAATAACGATCAAATCAAGTTGACTTTGGACCCACGATTTGTGATAGAAAATTTCTCATAAAATAAGGTTTTAGGCCATGTGGACTGATGGAATTAAACCTACGTAAAAATAGAAATTTACGTGATTTTAAGGTTAGGATATTTTGGTAATTTTGCCCAAACGATCAGTTGAACTTCAATAAAAGCTCAACCAAGAGTTAGAGCAAGTTAAATCGATATATTTCATGATTAAAATTTTTTTTTGAAGATTAGACTGATTGTTTAAACCAATGTCAAATAAGAAAAGGGTAAAATTGGAAGATTACTTAAATGTAAGGGCAAAATGGTAATTTGTACATTAAAATATGAATTTTTAAGGAGAATTCCAGCATTTTCTTCATCATTTTCAGTAGCAACGAGTAGCTTCATTTTCCTTCATAACCAAACCTTGTGAGGAGAGAGAAAGCTTAAAAAACCTTACCAAAATCTCACTAAAACTAAAAATTGTTTTCACCAAAGTTGTTCTCTTCAATTTCCTCTATCTTCCTACACCAAAATCATCATCTAAAGCAGCCAAATAGAGGGTAAGCATTCTTAAAGAATTTGACCAAGAGAGAAAGGGTATGGAAATGTTGAATTTTTCATGGTTTTCATGATTTCTACTTAGTGTTTAGCAGGTATAGATGAATATTTAAGCTTGAATCAACTTGAAACTAGGAAGAACACTTCCTTAAGGTTTTGGCAAAGAGTGATTAGGCATGGAAATGTTGTAATTTGATGAGGAAATAATGTAGAAAAATTGTAGGACTCATGTAAAGAAAGAATTCAAGCTTAAAAGTGAAGAAAACATCTGTGAAAGTTTTGAAGGATTCGGCCAAAGCAAGGGGAGCATGAAATTGTGTTCAATTTAATGCATTTAAGGTCTTAAAATAATGTACAATTAAATAGGAGATTGTAGGCGAAATTGAAACTGAAAACGGAGTTGTTTAGCTAAAGCTGTAGTGTTAGCACTAGTGTAAAAGGGACTGAAATGGAAGTGACTATAGGCAGTGCTATAGTTTATGGAGAGTTAATAACTTTTTATAATTGAAGTGTGGTGATTTGACAGTGCTAAATTGTGTTTATATGGTATTTTGTGGCCTGGAAGTCTGATAAGGACACTAGTGCTGACAAGCAAAAACACAACGAATTAAGAGGTAAGGAATGAGTGTAGAAGACGTAGGGATACTATGGTATATGTTTTGATAAAATGTGCATCTTTTGAATTTGGAATGTTGAAATTGGTGTTGAAATGGGAACTACTGGTTTTATATACTATGTTTTTATTGCAGGAAGGCTAGGTTAGAAACAACCGTTATACTGTCGAAAATTCTAATAATTTTATGGAATTATCTTTTAACATCCTTGAGTATTAGAAATGAAAGATTTATTAAGTTAATTTCCTCTTATTTATTGAAATTTCATAATTTCATTGAACACCAAAAAATAATATTTAAAAATTCATGTTATCGAATTTTATGTATGTGACGATACTAGCATGTTTTTATAACTTATTTACCAATAAATAGAATATTTTCAGAACTAAATGTTGAATTGTGAATATTTTATGAATTTTTATTTTTGAACTACTTATATTTCATAAATATAGATTTATAAACTGACTGAAGGTACATATTGTTGAATTATCTCCGTAAACTACTATGAACTGTTCTATATACTATTTTGAGACTGTTGGCCCCATAGTTGCTTAGTAGGACATGCACCCTTACTGTTACTATAGCTGAGTGATCTTGATCCCATCATTTAGTGTCTTCAAGTGACACCTGGCTCATGTTCATCTGTAGACGGCCTTAGACTATAGCCATATGTCTCCTTGCATGAGTCTATTGGGTGATGCCTTGTCTTCACTGTTTTATCTAGGGTGGCAAATTCCCAGACATCTTGGACACTCTCAAATATATATATATATATGTGTGTGTGTGTGTGTGTGTGTGTGTGTGTGTGTGTGTGTGTGTGTTATAGATTTTGAATATAAATCAATTATATTTATTGAATATGCTTTCCAAGTTTTGTTTCTGCTACTGAAACTGATTTTTACACTGTTTAAGGCGAATGATTTATATCGTTTATCTGAATAAATGAAATTACTGTTAAAGATTGTTTATTACTGTTTACTGAATTATGCATGTTTACTGAATTGCTTAACTCCAAAAGAAATACCTATAGTTGGATCTAGATGTCGAGACACGTGAGGTGTTCCAAAGCATTTTCCCATACTCAGCCTGGTTATTTAACCGATTATAGTATCGATTCCTTACATCATGCCAAATTTATATACTCAATGCTTTTATATGAAAAGTATGATTCAATTTTTGCATATAGGATACATTGTATCAGTTCTTGTGTACGATTTGTTTACTAGGCATTAACTCACCCCCTATTTCTCCTTCCAGATTATTTTCAGTGATCTCTTAGCTTCAAGCAAGAAGAATCTTATTTTTGGTATCCTTCAGGCAGACTTGGGATTTTCGTAGAGGTATACGTGATTTATATTTATATGTTTGAACTTATATGTATAGTACTTTTGCTATATGTATTTAGACTTGGAATGTAAAACGAATGAAAAATTTATTTTGGAAAAACTGTGGATCGTATATATTTGTTTATAATGAATGGAAAGAAATAATTCCTAGGATTAATTATGAAAATAAATATGAATTTTAAATTAAATTATTAGTGAAGGCACTGCAGGCAGCTCAACCGATGGTAAGTAAGATGTAAAATGGTCTGGAAAACTGTTTTTCGAAATGTGACAGTTAAGTTGGTATCAGGACAGGGTTAGTCTAATGTCTATCAGTGTCGTTAAGATTAAAGATGGTTTACATCTCATAAAGTACTGCACTTGTCTGAATATATATAATCATTATGAATATGAAACAAAAAATACTTCTGTGTTTGCTTTGGGACAAAATGGATGAAGAGAAAAAGGGTGCCAGATTGGGACGAGAACATCCCAGACGCGTCCATCATTCCCCAAAGCCATCTTCGGAGTTAGTATTGGAGCCCGCTTTCCCTCTACAACTCAAAAGGGTAAACACTTGTCTGTCTAGACTAGAATGCATAGTCGTAGATTTTATAGCCAGTCAGACTAGAGCACCAGTTCCCAAGCAGGTAAAGTCTCCTCAGCCTCAGACTAATATTCCACCTGTACCCTAGCCACAGCTAGTACCGCCTTTACAGCAGCCTCAACCTACGATTCCAGCACAGCCTAGGCAGGATCCGATTGGTGGATGTAATGTTATACTCTACATAAGTTTACTAAGATGAATCCCTCTAAATTTAAGGGTGAATAGGATCCTATAGCAGAGAAAACTGGGTGGATGCAGTGAAGAAATTATTTAGATATGAGTCTCGTGCTAGAGGTAAAGGTAAAAAGAAGGCCAAATAGGGTTTAGATGAATGATCAAACAGGGGGTCGACTAAGAGGTCAAGGGTATAGTTATCGGAGGTAAATCAGCTGGAGACAGATCAGCTAAGTCCACTGGTACCACTAGTTCCCTTCCTCATAAGGGTGTTGTGACTAGATGTGGTATTTGTGGTAGGTCACATGGTGACAGGCCTTGTTTATGGGTTGTTGGGGCTTACTTCAAATGTGGGTAGAAGGGACATTTAGCTCAGGATTATCCATAAGAGAAGATGATTTTACCAGCAGCAACAATAGCAACAACACCAGAGGTTAAGGAGCTAGAAAAGGCTGCATCATCCGTGCCCAGGTGAGACACAACTGCAAAGAAAGGGAAGAAGGCTGTGACTTAAGGTCGAGTCTATGCCTTAGATAAAGAGTCTGCTGATGCCTCTTTTGAGATGATTAAGGGTAAGATTTCTATTCTTGGTATTGATGCATATATATTACTTGATCCCAGTTCTACTCACTCATTTGTATCTCCATTATTTGCTACTAAATTACCAATAGAGCTAAAGCCTTCAAGGTTTGCATTACAAATAAATACACCTTTTAGGTAATCTCAGATGATAGATGTAGTATATCATAACTGTAAATTGAAGATAGGAGAAAGGAAACAGTAGCTGACCTAATAATTTTGAGTATGTATGATTTTGATGCTATCTTAGGAATGGATTGATTAGCTACAAATCATGTTAGTTTAGATTGTTACACTAAGTATGTAACATTTTCCTCTTCTGAAATGTAAACTATAAAACTTTCTGGATAGTAATGAAATATAAATAAATTTTCGAAATGTTATCGAAACTAAACTTTCTTGAATGTTGTGATTAAAGGATTTCTTGCCGATGTGGAGGACATAGAAAAGAGATGTTCAGAGTTGCACGAGATTCCTGTTGTCAGGGATTTTCTAGAAGTGTTTCCAGATGAATTATCGGGTCTTCCTCCAGATCAAGAGATAGAATTCACTATCGATTTGATACTCGGCATTGAACCTATCTCTAAGCCTCCCTACATAATGACACTGGTGGAGCTCAACGAGCTTAAGGAGCAGCTCCAAGAGTTGTTAGATAAAGGTATCAAAAGATATGAATTGAGAATTCATTAGGTATGAAATTTTTTTTAATAGAAAAGGTACCTTTTGGATCAGGTTCCCAAACAATCTTGTCTATTTCAGCAGGATACAAGCAACGATAGCCCAATTTTGACCTTAACTCCTCAAGAAGACCTATTTCCCAATCCATCAATCGTCTCAAAAAAAAAAAGAATTCCATTCAGAATGAGAGAACTTGTCATCCACGGCATAATCACACACCTTGTCGAGTTTGTCCTTTGCCAGATAAAATAACCCGGTGAAAGAATCTTTAAGAGCCCTATCATCCAACAAAACATCAAACCAAAAAAGCGCATATTTGCCATCACTGATTAGCCACCTACAACTTTCAGAGCCAATAAACTTACTCACCTTTCACTCGTTTAACAAATTCACCACCTCCCGCCAAACATTCGACATCTTTCTACCCTTATCATCATTTGGGATCCATTGCTAAATGTTAATACCATATTTAGCCACCACCATCCTTCTCCATAAAGAATCACCTTCATTGGCATACCTCCACCACCCCTTAGATAAAAAGGCAAAGTTCATAATTTCTATATTCAAAATCCCTAAACCCCTACATTTTTTTGGTTGGCACATAGAAGCCCACCTAACTTTAGCTAATTTTCTTTTAACCTCACAGTCCCCCTAAAGAAATTTTCTCCTAATCCTATAAATTCTCCTAATAACCCCTTTCAGAATTCTAAAATAGACATATAGTAGATGGGTAAACATGACAAAACTGAGTTAATTAGTGCAACTCTACCTCTCAAAGAAAGCGTTTTCCTCTTCCATAAAGCAAGTTTTTGCTATGTTCATTCAATAATAGGCTCCCAAATCCTATATCTCCTTGGATTACCCCCAACAAGGACCCCTAAATACTTAATGTGAAAACCGCAAATTTGCATACAGAATATGGGAAATAAAAGAAGGAATTTAAATGAATTAAGTATTGAGACGTATTTCGAGATTATTTTAGTAATGACATCGAAGATGTGAGTTAGTACATTTGACTATAAACGATTAATATATATACTTTAGATTATATATATATATATAGGTTTGAGATATATATATATATATTAATTCGATAAAGAAGATAAATGGTACTTACTTTTATATACGAATGAAATACGTTAATGATTAGGTAAGTGTAGTTATAAACCTATGTACGTGTATGTGAGTGATTAAATAATTAAAAGAATAAATAAATATATATATATATATATATAAGTGCACATATAATTATTTAATTAAATAAAAAGACACATGTATATCAAATTAAATGTGGTACACATGTGAGTAATACAAATAAAATATATAACTATATAAAGGTCTATATATATTAAGTATAATATCTATAGGTTTCAAATTAAAAATAAAGGAAAATATATATATTTGAAATATGTATAAATGAATATATATATATATATATATATATAAAAAGAGGAGCGAAAGTCGAATTTAGCTTCCCTGGGAAGCCATCGACTTCCCTCACCTATAGTGGAATCCACAGATTGAAGGAAAACCGGATAGAGGCTCTGCTTCTTTAAACAAAACAAGACCCAATAAAAAGATAAAATAAAATAGAAAAGAAAGAAGAAAAGGAAAGAACGTGAAACAGAGCTGGAAAGAAGCAACGAGAGAAAGAGAGAAAGAAAGAAAGGAGGAAGAAACTACAGCTAAGGGAACCGAGAAAGAGATCAAGACTAAGAGTAGAAAAACGAAAGAGGAAACTGCAGCAGTAAAAGAAAGTAATGAAGGTGAACTAAGGAAGGAGAAAGAGAGCACCAAGAGAAAAAAAAGAAACTGCAACAGAAGAAGAAGGAAAATAGTAACGGGAGAGCAGAAACAAGTGAGGAAAAATGGGCTGAAAACCAAGCTCTTGGAGGGGTTGACTTGTGCGTGTAAACAGGGGAAGAAAGGTTACCTTGAAGCTTCGGTCAGTATGTTCTTCAAGAGTGGATCGGTGGTTATTGGAAATGGCAACATTTGGTGCTTGAAAACAGTAGCTCCACATGAGGAACTAAACCTTGAGACCGAACCAGAAAATGTGATTGTGTAGGATAGCTTTGGTGGTTTCTTTTTGGCTGATCCTTAAACACATTTTAAGTGGCTGCTTGAGGTTAGATTTTGCTGTCTTCAAGGTTGGATTAAGGCCAGTTTTGAAGTTGTGAAAATGGAGCTGTAAGTGGCATGGAACAGTGGTTAAAGGATGGTGTTTTGAGGCATTGAAGAGTTGCTATACGAGACTAGTATAGGGGCTGTTCGGGTGTGGCCTTGAAAGCAGAGGAAGATCAGAAAACCAAGGCTCACAATGGGCTGTTTGTTGCCCTGTTGAACCAGTCGAGAGGTAGGTAAAAGAAAAAAAAATGTTATATTTGGATTGATATATGCCTATGTATACATACACATATGCGTAAATATATATTTGTCATGGTAACTAGGATTTAAAATATTTTGTAGGATTTTAATAGAAGTATTAAAGAAGTGGAGATTTAAAGAGAGCTTGAGAAGGACTTGGTTTTGAGGATCTTCAAAGGTAAGGATGTGTTAATTTGATTTAAACTTAGATGAGGTAATTGAGAAAATTTAAATGTGATTATGGTATTGGAATTGTATGAGAACTTCAATGAAGGAAGGTTTGAGATTTTTATATATTTTGGATTTAAACTAAAGTATTATACTTAGATGTTGTTGGTGTTAACTAATATATATACGAAAATTTTGTGAAGATTAATAATATCATAATTTGAATCGTGAATTTGAGAATATTTTAATAAGGAATGGGTAAGCAATGTGCATGGAGGTGAATTAGAATTACTCTTATCTAGTAACTTGATTAAATTTTATTATTAAAGAATAAGGTGATTAGATTTGTTTTGAGATGGTGATTACTTTCGTTTGTAGTGACTTTGAGCAATTAGGAACTCAAGCCGTAAATTGAAAATTCGAAGGAGATACTCGTTAAGTGCGTAAGGTAAGGGATATGTATAAAGAACGTAGGAGATACTGAAATGATTTTAAGATCAATTGCATTGTGTTTTATGAACTGCATATGCTTTGCAAGAGACTTTAGAAATTTGATACCATCATGCTATCGAATTTTCGTAAGAATATTGAATTCTGCGATTTCAGCTAAAAGGCTAAGAAACCTTTTTAAGAATAGAACCTTTTTAAAGAATTCAGTCTTGAAAATATTAAATTGCATGATTTTAGCATATTCATGAATTTTTAAATTAAATTTTATTTTATGGAAATTACCAAACGTTAGTGTTTTAGAAATATTTATGAAAAGTCATGAAGTTTTCGGATTTTTGAAATTCCTTGTATTTTAATTGGTTTTGGAACCTCTATGAGTTTTGGAAAATACTCTTTCGAATTTGGATTTATGAAACTCTGCATTAGCATGAATTTTCTAAAGAATTCAGTTGTTGTTGAAAGCTTATTTAATTGTATGATTTTAAAGACATGTGACTTTTCTATCTTAAATTTGGTTTTATGGATTTATTATAAACCATGGCACTAAAACCTATTTTGTTTATATACATTTTGGAAATTTCTAGGTTTTTAAATATTTGAAAAAATAATTATGATTTTATGTGGTAATCTGCTTTATGAACTTTTATCAATATCTGTATGATTTGACTTACGGATTTGAACTCTGAACTATGAAACTCTTGTTTTGAGACACTGGCTAACCGTCATCTTGCGATATCTAGACTGCTGTATATTTTGGATCCAGCAGTATCTGGCTGCAGTGTGACCTTCGAGGCCGGCAGTATCTGGCTATAGCGTGACCTTCGGGGCCTATAGTATATGGCTGTAGTGTGACCTTCGGGGTCTACAGTATCTGTATCTAATATGTATTCTGCGCACTATGTTGCTGTGTGATTTGATCCAGTCCGCAGCGGTCACAGATGACACCTAATTAGTGTTCACTGTAGACCACTTGGACTATGGCCATACGTCTATCTGTTATTATCCCTATGGGATACCTTTGCTGCTTGATGTATACCGAGTTACTTCCATGTCTCCACTTTCTGTTATTTTTTGATTTTTGAATGATTTTTGAATATCTGATTTTCGAACTCTGAAATCTGAAAATGATATGATATGGATTGATATGATTGGACTCCAAAATTTGAAAATGATATGATATGGATTGGTATGATTAAACTCCAAAATCTGAAAAATATTTGGTATGGATTTTTATGATTTAATTTGAAATACGATATGGTTTCTGAAGATGATTGTTTACGTGTATGCATAGCATGGCTTTGTTAAGTGATCTGTTATACAGATTTGATTTACATCTGATTTTCAGAATACATGAATTCCTTTCTGGATAAATTTCTCTATTTTAGAAATATCCCTTATGTTTTAGAACTTATTAATCGGTTTCAGATACTTGCATATAGTTTACGGTATCTGTCTCTTTATGTGTATTTCTTACTGGGCTTTCCAAAAAGCTCACCCCCCCTCTCCACCTTCCAGAAAGCATGCAGTAAAAGCTTGTACGAGGGGTTCTACACATCCTTCGAGGTTTTTGTCTTCCTTTGAAGGTATGTGATGTACAGTATTCCCTTTTGTATTCAGACTTGTAATTTCAGTACTTTTATAGTATGGAGATGTAATTAAAGGAAGTATACGATATATTTATGGTTTATAATAATGCATGCAACTTGGGTAGAGATATATTTAGTCAAGTAGAATGATTTGAAATTATAAATGCATGCTTAGTAAGAGAATTTGATTGAGACCTAAGGTAACTAAAGGACATTAACTTAGCTAATATAATATTAGCTTAAGAATTAATTAGTGACACTACGTACAGCCCAACCAACTGTAAGAAAAAGGAAAAAGTTAGTCTAGATTTTGGTCAAAAAAGGGTGTTACACTTAAAGGGTAAGTTTAGCCTTATACACCCAAAAGCTTAAGCTAGCATCTTGGACACACTTTCCTCTACCCCTACTGGTATTAAAGTAGATTTTGCATAATTAATTTTAAGCACCGATGCCAATTCAAAACATTTCAAAATTCTTTTAACATTGTTAATAACTTCCACATCGGTTTCCAAAAATAGGATGGTGCCATTCGCAAACTGTAAATGAGATAAAGAAAGACAGGGAGCACACAACACACCATTACAAAGATTTTGCTGTATAGCTTTATCAATCATCAAATGCAATGCCTCAGAGACCAGAAGGAAAAGAATTCATATTATGTTTTAGTTTTGGGAATTTTTGCATGCATATTAATATAGTTATAAAATCGAGAGATAAGAATTCATATTATGTTTTCTTTTTTTTACGCAAATCCTTCAAGGCTCTACATATACTTATAAAATCGAAATATAGGAATTAGCTTTAACTGCTTCTAGTTTGTATGAAAGGTGTATATTTAGAAGAGATTCAGATTTTTTGCATCATTTTTTTTTGTTATTACAAAAGAAATATAAAAAGGGAAATATAAGAAAAACAAAAAAGTGAAAAATTTCTATTTTATAACAAACCAAATCGAATTGAACAAAAAAGTTTGGTTTGATTTATTCGGTTTAGAGTGTAATTCAATTTGGTTTTTGATTTATATTTTCAAAATGTATAGTTTACTCGGTTTTTGATTTTTCAGACCAAACTAGCCATGAAGACGAACCAATCACTCCTATATAAAAACATGTTTGTTTTCAACTGTGGTCCATTGCCAACAACTATAGTCTAGGGAAGCTCCAAAATCTGTAAATTATATCTCCACATAGGAATTTCTTCTATTATCTTCTGGCTGATAGTGGCCATTGCTTCTGCTTCTATGAAGTATTCACTAATAAGCACCAGAAATTTTCTTTTGGTTGTAGCTAAATGAAAAGGTCCTAGAATATCTACCCTCCATTGTGCAATGTGCGAAGAGTTGTGATGCAAGTTAGGTTCTTAAAGGGCTTTTTGTTTACCTATGCATATAACTGGCATTTGTCACATTTCTTAACTAAATCTATTACATCTTTCTTCATGGTAGCCAATACATTCCATGCCTTAAGGCCTTATGTGTTAGGGATTTTCCTCCCAAGTGTTGATCACAAATCCCTTTGTCGTAACGATTTTCGTCCTGGGACTCGATCACTAGACGATTTTAGAAAAACACAAAATGGAGTCACCACCAATCTTTTTTGGCTAGGTGTGATTGGCCACCTAAAATTGTTTATTTTTTCAATAAAATCATAAAATTAATTAAGGTTTATCAAAAAAATAATTTTTGGTCTGCGAAAACAAAGTTTGGGTTCGGGAGTTCGGTTACGCGTGGGGAAAGATTAGCACCCCCACAGCGCCCGTTAAAAACGGTACCACTTAATCATATATTATCTTTTGATCTTAATAAAAATGGTCTTAATTAAACATTTAAATAGAATTCCATTTATTTTGAAATCATTTTTATTTTTTATTTTGACATATTAAAATTTATTTTTATTTGTGTTAAATTTTACTTTTTATTTGAAATAAATGAGAATCTTTTATATTGAAAATTATTCTGAAATACCCTAATACTTCTGGTAGCAATTCAGATAATTTCCTCACTTAGGAATTTCTCGAGAATCGCTACTTGTGATTTCTACAGAATCCCATCCTCGGGAGATTCACACTTATTTTGAAATTTCATGGATGCAAATGATGCAATCAAAATATAGATGATGCACATGAGAAATCCATTATTTCATTTTATTATTTTTTAATTCATTTATACTTATATTATTATTTTGTAATTTATTTATATTTATAAAATCTTGTTTTTATTGAAAAATCATACTAAATATTCCAATACGCTGGTAACATTTAGCATATTTCTCTCACCTAGAGATAAGTTAGGAATCACTACTTGTGAATTCTGTAATATCTCATCACCTAGAGATAAGTTAGGAATCACTACTTGTGAATTCTGTAACATCTCATCTGTCACGACCCGAAGATCGTGACTTTCACTTGATTCTTATACTTTTCTTAGTCTACAAATTTATGGACTAAATTTTTCATTTTCATTTTAAGGTTTGTATTCGGTGTCAGTGTAGTTACTACTCTAATTTCACTGATCCTTTATACAATACTTTATCACCCTTCTAAGTTACATCCCGACTCATTGAACAAAATGCGTACTGTGTATTAATAAAGTCTGTACATGTAAACAAGAGATTTACCAAAAAACATATACCTTGAGGCAATGAAGCGGATTCGAAGAACGGTGGCTAGTACCAAGCTTAGATACCATCTCTGATGCCCATTTAGTAGCTCGCATGGCAGATGTTAACTTCAATAGTCTGAAAGAGATGAAATTTAGTGGGGTGAGCAAAACCACAGCTCAGTAAGATACTAATATAAATACAAGAGTAGGATTATACTGTCTTAAACTGCAATGCTTAAAACTTGCAAGTTTGCAAATACAGTTAATCCTTTCTCATCGATAACATATCATTATCTCATTTCTTGTCATCTGTCTATTACTTATACTTTTAAATAAATCATCATAATCACTTTTTCAGTCTTCTCATCCTTATACTATAGTGCATCGCACAACAATATGTCGTGTCAAATTTGTATGTCATATACTATTAGTCTATACTTTCCTCAATCTCGGAGTACCTCATGTCCAATTGAAATATCGTATCAAATCACTTTATGTTTCATAATCGTACTCCTGTATTCTATCATCTCGTATCACTTTTCATATGGAGGATTACAATCACGGTGGTACGAAGTCATAATTCTCTTCGTGCATATTCTATATTCATGTATCATATCATATCATGACATCATGCAGATGAAATATTGTTACCACCAAGTCGTGATACTCCTCATATACTTTTCATGTTTTTGTACCATATAAGGTCATGATATATCTTATGTAAGAAGCATACTATTATATCATGATTAAGTAAACAGTTTATGTAATTTCATTGTATGAAATGCTATTATTTCAAATCATATCATATATACTTTAAGACATGCTCAACATATGAATTTTCAATTCATTTCGTATTTAAGGTTGAAAGCATGCATAACTCTCTTTTTATATCATGTCTGTCATAACGTATTAAGTTTCGGAGAAACCTAATAGCTAGACACAAAATCTATGGAGTCGCCACCAACCATTCTACCTAGGTGTGATTGGTCACCTATTCAAACTAAGGATAAGGCTTGGTCTACGTTCAAAGATACTAGGGTTCGAGAGTACGGTTACGTGTAGGGAAGGAATAACACCCCACAACGCCCATCCTAAAATGGTATCACTTAGTTTTAGGTCATTTGCTAGATTTGCTTATGTTGATCTTTAATCTCGATATAATTAATATTGAAAGATATTTCTAAGTATCCTCCATTAAGCTGGTGGGACAACTTCAAAAGATCTTTCTCACCTCAGGAGTATTCAAGTAGTAATATGTGACTTGCTTGAAGAGGCTCCGTCGTCGGATTCAATTTAATATTTTATGAAAAATTCTAACTTTCACTCCTACCCAATTTGTTCTTACTATTATATTATCTTCTATTATTAGTTATTAATTTTCTTACCTAAAAGATTTCCAAAGCGTTACTTAAGCATAACTCTACTTGGAATCTCATCATAGGAACAATCAATATTTATTGTCAATAACTCTTATTTATTATTATCATTTTATTATTTCATCAAATTTTATTACTATTTATTATTGTTATTTTATTATTATAGTTAACATGAATTATTGAAATTTTTTATCTTCTTAATCCATCACTTTGATTTTAATTTAATAATATTTTTTAGATATAAATAACTTATTTTATACTTTTAAAAGATGAATAAAAATCACTTATTATTGAAAACTATCTCTAGGCCATCCATTAAGCTGGTGAGGCCTCGAAAATAATCTTCTCACCTAGAAAATTTCAAGAAAATCACTTATGCGTAATCCTCTCGATATTTAATCATTGGAGTAATTCGTATTCACCTTCATTATAATTTTCATATCTAATTTTTATTCTATTCCATTCCTTATTTTGTGACTCATTATTATTTCTATTATATTATCATGGATTATTAATATCGTTTCTAATTAATCTTGTTCTAATTCAATGACAAATCTACTAATTATTCATATTTTAATTTTTAAAAAATGAATATAAATTACTTTTTATTGAAGACCCTATTTAGACCTTCCATTAAGCTAGTGAGGCTTTGAATAGAAGTGTCTCATCTAGAAATCTTTAAGAAAATTACTTAAGCGTAATCCTCTTAATATTTCATCATCGAAGCAAATTATATTCATTTTCATTATTATTTTAATATCCAACTCTAGTTATTTTATTTATTTCCTTCCTTATTTGCTATTACTATTTTTATTATATTATTATTAATCATTAACATCTTTTCTAATTTTGTAACTAATTATTTTTATTGTTATTTTATAATAAACTTATTTTTTTTATTTTATTTTTAAAAAATGAATATGAATTATTTGTTATCAAAAATCCTATTTAGACCCTCCATTAAGTTGGTGAGGTCTTGGATAGAATTTTTTACCTCAAGATCTCTAAAAGTACCACTTGAGCGTAGTGCCTTTAAGAGTTCCATCGTCGGATGATTAAATTCGTAATTAAATTTTTCTGAATTTTATTCTATTCTTAATTTTATTTTAAATTTTATTTAATTCTAAACAAATAATATGTGAAATCAAACAATATATCAACAAATACTCTACATGCCTAATCAAATCGTTTCATTCATATTAATTATTTATTATCAAGTTTTCGAATCATCTTAATATTATATTATATTTCCAATTGGATTACCTAAACTATTATCTTACTCAAATACCTACTTAAATAAATTATATAAATCAAACTGAACTATTAATACACTTGAACCTATTAAATAAATAAAATAATAGCAATTAAAAAACAAAATGCTAGTGATGATCACGTAGCATTACCACCTTTACACAAGTGTATTCATCATTTATGACAAAAAACCTTACCTTGTTTCCTTCTGCACGTTTTTATTCTTATTTCTTTCTCTTCCAACTTTCCTTGATTTGGTGTCCAACACGTGTTGAAGCTCCTTCACATGAGTCACTTCACAGCATCTTCTCTGTATTGCTACAGAAAACAATCACAGAAGCAAGATTCTCCTGTTTCTCCTCTGTCTCGATTCTATTGTTCGCTACTCAGACAAGTTGCTCCCTCTCGTTCAGCTCTCGCTTCCATGGGGTCTCCTACTTTGTTTCTGTTTTGGCTACGGTTTTGTTCTCTTCTTCAATGGCTGCGTAATCACGTTTTTTTTTTGTCGTGAAAGGAGTTACAAGGGTAGGAGCAGCTTTTTTTTTTTTGTAGCGGCTGGGCGTAGCAGATTAATGATGGTGCAGTAATGCTCGGGACAGTGGACAACGGCAGTGAACCAGCGGTGCAGCGGGGCTTGAACGAGGAAGCTGCAGCAGAGGCTCGATGATGAAGACACAGCAGGGACACCGGGCGCAGGGTGGCAAGGATGGGCTCGGCGATGCAGTGCGAGGCAGCAGCGGTTGCAAGGCAGCGGCAGCTTCAGCGATACAGAAGCTTTTGGCGAGGTGACGACAAAGCGTGGCGTAATGGAGCCAGCCTTGATGGTTGCAGAGGTGGAACGGGAGCAGTGCAGGCTTGACGGTAAAGATTGATGAAGATGGTCCAACAATGAAGACTCAAGGCTCGGGTTTTGTTGGTGAAGCAGGGCACGGTTCGGCAAGTGAGGTGTAGAGTGGCAGTAAGGTTTCGGTGAGGACAGCCAGGGAAGGTTCTCGTGGTTTGTGGAAGGTCGGCTAGTGACTAAGATCAGTAGAAATTTTTTAGGGTTTTTCTTTTTTTTTTTGTGTATTCTCCCCCCCCCCCCCCCCCCCCATAGTTTCATATCCAAAAGTCTAATTAAACTCTAAAAGAGCATTAAACTCATATTAAAATTTATTTAGTTTCAAACTTTGATTAAAAATATCTCGATAAGCCCAATAATATTCAAGACCAGGACAAAATGGGGTGTCTACAATGTCAATTTAAAACATGTCTTTTCACTTTTCATATCATGTTAATTCAAAACATGTCTTTTCATATCATTTCAAATCAAAACGTGCACATTTCTCTTTTCATTTCATGTCAATTCAAAACATGTCTTTTCGTATCATTTCAAATCAAAACGTGCACATTTCTCTTTTCGTATCATGTCAATTCAAAACATTTTTCATATATTGTAAGACATATCAGGTCCAGAGTTCATATCAAATCAACTACACTCTAGACCACATATCATGTCATGTTCGACACAAAATCATATATAAATCATATAAGTGTCGAAATCATATCACATGTACTTTTAAAACATGTTTAAGACATGTACTTGTCATAACGTATTAAGTTTCGAAAAAACCTAATAGCTAGACACAAAACTATGGAGTCGCCACCAACCATTCTAATCTAGGTGTGATTGGTCACCTATTCAAACTAAGGATAAGGCTTGGTCTACGTTAAAAGTTCTAAGGGTTCGGGAGTACGATTACGTGTGAGGAAGGGTTAGCACCCTCACAACGCCCATCCTAAAATGTACCAAATAATCTGAGGTTATCCTAATTTTGTCTTTTACTTTAATTTTGATATGATTAAATATTGAAAAATCTTTTAAGTCTCCTCCATCAAGCTGGTTGGACAACTTAAAAGTTTTTCTTACCTCAAGAGTATTCAAGTAGGACCGATCGCCTTTCTCGAAGAGGCTCCATCGTCGGATTGTTTAAATATTTTATGCAAACCCTATTTTGACTCCTATCCAATTTCTATTTATTATTTTATCTTATTTTATTCTATTGTTATTATTTTGTTATATAAATTATTATTTCATATATTTTTATTTCTTTAGATAAACATGAATTATTTGATATTGAAGATTTTCTTAAAGACCTTCTATCAAGCTGGTAAGATCTTAAAGAAACTTTCTCACCTTAAGAATTTTTAAAGAAATTACTCAAGCGCAATTCCCTTTAAATTCCATTCTCGGAATAATTCATATTTATTAAAATATTTAATTTAATTTCTATTTATTTTAATTCTTTTCTAATTTTAATTCTAATTTATTGATTTGATTTTTATTCTTTATTATAATGAACTTAATTTTAATTTACTATTTTTTAATCTAGTTTAATTTTTATTTTTATAATTTAATTTATTAAATCTTGGAAATGTCCTTTAAATCTTCCATCAAGCTGGCAAGACTTAAAAGAACTCTCCTCACCTCAAGACATCTAAAAGTACTACTCAAGCGCAGTCCCTTTAGAATTCCGTCGTCGGAATATTTGTAGTTATATTATTTTATTCTATTTTATTTCTAAATATATTAACTTCTATGACTCTTAATTCCCAATTTGACAATTAATTCTTTTAATTAATTCTTATTTCAATTTATAATAAATTTGAGTTTTAAATATTGGAAATATCTTTTTAAATCTTCCATCAAGCTGGTAAGACTTAAAAAAAACCTCTTCACCTTAAGATATCTAAAAGTACTACTCAAGCGCAGTACCTTTAAAATTCCATCGTCGGAAAATTTTCATCCAAATAATATTATTTTTTTATGTTTATCTAACTTATATTTTTGTATTTTAAATTTTAATAATATTTTCTTAAGGACCTTATTTCTTAAAAGTTCTTGCAACCTATCCCATACAACATAAAATTATTCATACAAACTAAATCATACAAATATACACAACATGCAAAATTATATTATATTAAAAAAAATCAACACGCAAAAGCTGTTAACACAAATTTAATTTCATGTAACTTTACATTAATCAAATTATCAAATCAAATTAATTACTCTCATATACGAACCCAAAAAAAAAAAGCTTCCTACAAATTATTATATTTAATTATTAAGACATTTTTCATTAAATTATCAACTGACATGCATCACATGCCCATAATCTTATGATTCTTTAACCAAATTAATGCATGTAGAAACAAACCAATTGTAGGACACGTTATTGACTAAAAAAAAAACCTACCTCACAGGGCCTTGATCAGTTTTCTTTTGCTTTCTATTCTTTGCAACTGAGAGATCCTAAGCGAAGAACTTGACACGGGAACAAATAAAGGATGTGATACAACAGTGGATGGGATGATGCAGCCAGCGGTGGAACAAGATGGGTCGACAATGAACACACACAACAGAGCAAGTAACTAGAACGGGATGAGCAGGCTAGGTGGTCGTGAGCGTGGTAGCAGCTTGGATGCAGCAAGACAATGGCGTGGCAACACGGTGCCATAGCATGCGACTGGATCGGTGCAGCAGTGGCGTGATACAAGAACAGAATAGTGGCAGCTGGAGTAGAACAAATATGCGACAAGGCTAAACAGAAATGCAGCAGCCAAGGAGTGACATAATGCAGCAGCGGCAGAGCAAACGATGAGGATGATGAGTGGAGCGATAGCAAAGGTTTTGGTGTTCTAGCGGTGCAGGACAAAACAAGAATGGTGCGAAGCGATAGCGTGGTAATTGGGAACAGAAGTGTGAAGTTACTTAGTGTGATGCGGCAGATTTGGCTTGGCGATGGAGTAGGAAACTCGTGTGGCAGCAATGCAAGAGCCAGTCAGCAACAAGATGGTGACTGGCGATGAAGGTTACGAGATGGTTGTGACCATTGTTTCAAATTGCGGTCGCGGTCACGTTTTCGGTCGCGTTGCGTTTATGGCGGTTGCGGATATAACGGAGGTAATTGCAGTCATTGCGGTCATCGCGGTCGTGAATTTTTTTAATTTTGCACATCTTGCTCTAAAATGTAATAATTAAAATTCTAATAATAATAAGTCTTATTTTATGTTTTTTAAAGTAATTTATGACCTTTTAATGTTTTTTATTTACTTGAAAAGAATATTTATGGCTCTTTTATATTATAATAAAATATTTATATTTAAGAAATTATTCATGATTATTAAAAAATAACAAATATTAAAATAAATAATACTTACACGGAGGAAGATAACAAAATTAATATACTAATTATTAAATATCTCATGTCTTTTAATGATTTTTCAAATAGTTTAAGTTTTTATAATATTTTATGACTTTATTTAATTGATTTAATATTTTTATAATAAATTATTTTTAAATTTATTATATAATAAATGCATTTTTAATTGTGGCCTTTTTTTTTCTGATGAGGAACGATGATATTTATTTAATAGATATTCGATACCCCACAACAGAGGTCATCTTGTTGCAGGGCATCAGTCTCGTTTTCTTCTCTGCTCAATTTTCCTTCTCTGCCTCTCGCCCTCCCCCAGGTTTCTTGCAAATCTCTCCATGATTTCTGCCCTCCCTTCAATCCATCCATGAAGCCATGCCTCTAGTGTCTCTCTTCAACCCACCCAGCCACCCAACCCAACAGCACCTGGCCGTTGGCAGTAGCAGTAGCGACGCAACAAGAGTCAACAGTTAAGTCTCTGCAAGTGGTTCTTGTGAATTGATGTCGGGTAGTAACAATCTGAGGTTGGTTATTTTGTTTTGTGCTTTTTGGGATGATTTGATCTCTGACAGAGTCAATAGCTAAGACACTGAATGATTTTTGGGTGAAAAACGGAATTTTATCTCTCACATCCGTTTTTTCTTCAATAGCGGTGGCGGCCACCGCCGCTACCGCGAGATAGCGGCCGCTATTTCATTTTGCGGCCGCTATTTGAAACACTGGTTGTGACGGCTACAATTGTAAAACTTTTTTTTTGCTGTCCAGATCCCCCTTGGTGAACTGCCGCCCCTTGTCTCCTTTATAATCTTTCCCTCTAAGGTTTCTAGGGTTTTTTTTATTTTCCTTCGTGTATCTTTTTTCTCCTCCCCCGTTTAGGTATTCAAGCCCTTCTTTTATAGACCTAGGTTTTCTTTTTGTTTTTGGTAATAAAAATCAAGAATCAATCTTTTAGGAAATTTTAGATTTCAAGAATCGGATCTTAAATCCGATATTAATTCTGATTTTCCTTTCCACAAAATTTAAATTTCAATCTTTAATAGTCTCATTTAAGTCTGTTTTCCTATCAAAATTAATTCCGATTTCCTTCTTTTTTTTATTTTATAAAAATCAAAATCAAAATCCAAAATTTATTTCTAAATCTAAATTAAAAATAAAAAAAATAAAAATAAAAATCAATGATAAAAAATATATAAAAAGTAATTAAGTAAAAATGTTTGAAAAAGATACGGACAAAAATGATGTCTATAGTACTATTTCAAAATAGTTTTCATTTCAAACATGTCTCATGTATTGTATAAATCATGTGAAGTCTAGAGTTCATATCAATAAAATCATACTCTAGATTTCATATCATATTGGTTAGAGACTAGGCTAGATCCCTATCATCTCTATCAATAAAGACTTAAATCACTGTAGCTAGTAGTGAAAATCATGTCATCGTCCCCTGGAAACCAACTAGGGCGCTATCTATGGCCATAGACCTCATCTCTCTCAGCCCCACTGATCAGGCGTGACTGAGTCCTATCCACGACTATTGTCGGACAAGCATCTTTGCCTAATGAGCAAAGCTCCAATTAGGTGGTTTCCACTATGCTTTATTGAATTTAATTCTTTTAGGGTGCCTACAGTCTCATAAAACATTTAAATCTTTAGCTTTCTTTTCAATATCATGTAAAGCATATGGTAAAATTCTGTATGAGACTTCATATATCAAAATATATATATCTACTATATACTTTCATTTCAAAACAAATCAATACTTTTCAGTATTCATATAAACATTATTTTAATGTTTCAAGTTGTAAGAAGGCATGGTTAAATGCGATGCTATAAAACATTTCAGTATGCAACTTCGGTAATATTTTCATCAAATACAGTGAAGCGATTCATTTAACTTTATCACCATCAATTATTCGATTTCAAGACTTTCTTTCTATCCAATCAGTAAATCACTATTCAAATCATTCAATATTCATTTAATTCATTATTCAGATTGTTCAGTACTCTAATTATTTAATAATTAGATCATTTGGTATTCAAACCATTTGGTATTCAATATCCTTTTTCGATAATTATCGACTATAACAATCATTTGTACATTTCATTATCGATACTAGAACCACATCATCAGTGTGAATCCTCTTAGTATCTATGAGCATTTAAATACTGTGTTTCCATATAGCCATTATGATACTGAAATTATGCAATACTGATATCCTCATTCGATATCTATTCCAGAGTCGACATCGAGGATCATAGAACCACAAGATCAATAATCGCTTATCAAATACATTTATGGTTTGACCTATTGGTACATATTCAGAATTTTCGACTTGCAGTTCAATTTCATTCATTATCATAAAATCAGATCACAATCCTCAATTCACTTTTCATATAGCCTGTAGAATGTAATATCCTGCTAGAATTATCTATAAAACATCATCAATTCAATTTTTGATTGGCAATTTACCCACTTAAAAGAATTTGCCAATTTCCACTATCAACAATGTTTCAATCATTTAAGTCGCCTTGCGACTATCCATATTATTGCAAAAATTTCAGTTCATATCTATTTAACATTGATATGTACAAGTACATTTTTATGTAATCGTGTGTTCTATCAAATGTCTATAAGATATCACAATCTACTTCTTATTATCATTATCTCAATCATACCACTAAGACGGTTCATTTATTTGAATCTATTAATTCTAGAATCATCACTCGATTGATAATTCCGCAATTCTATCATTCGACCATCTAAATCACAACTTCGATTTTTCTCTTTTAAGTTGTATCATATAATCATCATCACTTTTATCCGTTAGTTGTCTAATAAATAATTCCACCTCAATCTCAACTTGATACCATTTATGATATTAAAATTACTTGATTTATCGATTCTATAAGGTTTAAACCATATAATTCATCACATTATCGTGTTTCAACGATCTATCTTCTCATCGATTTCAATATCAAACTTTTTCGGTAATATCATAAAGTCCTTTCAATGTTTATTTTTCAATAATTATTTCCAAGATTCCATTTACGTGAGAAACTTAAATCTTTTTCCTCAACGTTTTCCTAAGAATTTCGGCAGCATAACGGCTTAATTTTTACTAAACCTCCTGCAAGGAAAACACAATTTCTACCACAACCGTTGATTCTCACAATTCCTATGTCTCTACTAAGACTCCCACCATCAGTTGTGGGTCCTCTTAGCATTTTTAACATCAATTCCATCAATGCATCATATTAAAAATCACAATTCCATTAAAAATCATTTCCATCAATGCATCATATAAAAATCATAATCCCACATACAATATAATGCTACTAATGCTTTATAAAAGTATCTTACCTATTCGCCAAAGCTTAGCGCACTTTTCGAATTTCGAGCCTTGCTGAACTCCACCATTCGTCTCATTTCCGTTTTGCTACAATTTCAATAATTGACACATATTTTCATTTAGAGAATAATTCAAAATTTTCTAATAAATTCCATAGAAATATATCGAAATCTTCTAATTTTCCTTACCCATTTCTTTCTTTTCTTCTTCTTTCTCTTTTTCCTTTCCTTCTCTTTTTTCTCCTTTCTTTTCTTTTTCTTTCTTTTTCTTTTTCTTCTTTTTCTTTTCTCCTTTCTTTTCTTTTTCTTTCTTTTTTCTTTTTCTTTTTCTTCTTTTTCTTTTCTGGCTGAGTCAGGTCGAGTTGACTGTGTCAAATCGGGTCGGATCGGGTTGATCGGGTCAGGTCTGGTTGACCGGGTCAGATCTGCTTCTGCTGGCCGGTTCGATCACCGGCGGCCACCATTTCTGGCAGTTCGGCCACCCAACAGCATGCCGCGGTTGCCATGAAGCCGGATCTGGCCTCTATTTCCTGAATGGCGACGCCGGTGGTGGTGGATCTGGAGGTAGTGGTTCGGCTCTTTTCTCCTTCACGTTTCTCCTTCCTCCGCCTTTTCCTTCACCGTCGGGCCCTCCTCACCTCTTCCTTGACCTTCCGCCGTCGACGTAGGTGGTGTGGGGGTGGCCAGATCGGCGGCACCGCCACTTTTCCTTTTCTCTTTTTCCCTCTTTTTCCTCTCGGTTTCCCCCCAATTTTCTTCTCTTTTTCCGCTTCGGGCTGCAGCCGGTCGCTTCTTGTCTTCCCCCTCGTCTCGCCGGCGACGCCCCTCTCTCCTTCCTCCTCCTCTCTCGGTCGGCAGGGGCCGACCATTGCTTGTCTTTCTCCTCTGTTTGTAACAGAGGAGAAAGAAGCTGGGAATCAGGTTATCTCGATTCTCGCTTCTTTATTTTTTTATTTTTTTAAAATTTTTTTAATATATATTTATTATTATATATAATTATATTCATATAATTATATATATTTACTATATTTGATATATATATATTAATATATATACGTAATTTGTATAAACCATATATATATACTTTAATTTAAATTACTATACATATATTTCATATATATTATATATGTACATAAATGTACAATAAAATACATGTATTTGTTCCATGATATAAAATAGTATATATATATATATCAATGTATAATATATATATATATATATATATATATATAAACATATATTCCATGTATAAATATATATATTTATCAAAAGTATATTTATATAATATCATTATATAAATCTATCAAAATACATATTTTTATTTCTTATTATGCTTTTTTTTTTTGGATTTCTTGATATCCAAATTTATTTTCTCCAATTTCATTCTTATTTAATTTGGATTGCAACTTGTCCAAATTAAATTTTCTCGGATATCTTATATTTATTTAGAAAATTCTCAGTCTTCACATCATCATCGGAAAATCTTTAAAACTTATACTTTTTATTTAATTTTTAATTGTTTTTTATCATTTATTTTCGAAGGTTAATTGTAACAATTTTGTACTCTTATTTATTTGTTTAAAAAATTTATTTATTTATTATTTGTTTATTAACATTAATTTATTTCGTCGAACTAAAATTACTTGAATACCCCAATACGCTGGTAATATTCAAATATTTCATTTCGACCCTAAGGATTATCAAAGAATCACTACTTGTCATTTCTAAGAAATCCTATCATAGGATATTCTTTTAAATTTATATTTTATTTATTTATTTATAATTCATATTTATATTTATTTATTTGTTCATTTTAAATTTTATATTTGATTAATTTATTTTTATTTTTTATATTAATTTATTTAAAGAATTTTGAAATCGAGATAAAACCAATTAAATGTTCCAATACGCTGGTAACATCTAAGGATTTTTCTCGATCCTAAAGATTATCGAAGAATCACTACTTGTGATTTTTTTGAAATCTTATCCTCGGAATTTCTCATTATTTCTCATTTTTATATTTTTTTAATTTTTTTTATTGTTACTATTAATAATTCATATTTAGAAAATTGCGTGAAAAATATTTATTATTTTTTTTAGATATTATTTACGGTATGTGTGTGCATTGAGTAAATGAACCATACTATTGAAAATAATGAATAAAATCCTTTTTTATTTTTTTAATTTTTAAAATAATGAATGAATTAAAATATAACATGTAATTAAAAAACTCAAAGTAAAATAGCATGTACCTAAATAAGTGCTCTCCTTTTTACCTTCCTTGTTAACGCCACGTCTCTTTCCTGTCTTCAAAGTTTTGCAATATCTGTGTCACCAAAGCCCAGCCACAATACACCAACGGAGCAAGCCACGTTGAACTCAGCAACTCATGCTAGCGTATAAGTAGGCAACAAGCGAAGACGGTGCTCGAGCAGGTGGTTCGGTGATGTTGGATAGCAAACAGTGATGGAGAATGAGGCATGAGCGGAAATAGTCGCACGCAGCAGTACCGGCGGTGTAGCGTGGTTAGGCGAGGCTGAGTTGAAGAAGATGATGGACAGTGGCTGTTTGGTGAAGACGCAGTGAAGATGATGGATAGTGAGCAGTGAGGGGAAGGTGATGGTGAGGTAAGGTTGTTCAAGGTGACTGGTTTGTGGCAGCAATGAAGGTGAAAAATGATGAACAGTGGCTGTGCAGGAAGCTAAGTTGAAGATGATCAACGGTGGCTCTCCTCCCTTCACTGTGTAAAAATCGTGTATCCTCCCCCTTTATATACATATTTTTTGTATCTCCTCTTGGAAAATGAATCAATGAGTTTATTGATCCCGTAATCATGGGATTTTCTTCATTTATTTTCGTTTGACCTTTCCATCTTTTTTATTTTTTTCCTTTTCATTATTTTATTTTTGGTAATTTATTTTCAGCTTTTATTCCATTTAATTATTTCCTTTTTTGCATGATTTATTTTCCTTTTACTTACTTATTCATATTTGGTCTAAATCTATCAAGTCAACCTTGGCTTAAATTTGCATGATGCATGGGCATTGAAGAATGAGTTTAATCTGTTTATTATTATTAATTTTTTTTAGCTTGTTTTTTTTCAATTTTTTTAATTAAAGTTCTTCGGACAAAATTCGGTGTCTACACCCTTCACGAATTCTCTGAGTACATATTCATCTTTTACTAGGCCCAAGCATTTTAAATACGATAGGGTGAAGGACTGTTTGTAGAGTGCTTCATCTATTATCGTATATCATCGTTTTCTTTCTCTTCCTCAACTTCCATATTTAGACTCACAGACTCATCTTTTTATTCATTAACTTACTACATTTAGACTTATAACTCACCTTTGTCTTCCTCAAATTCCACACTTAAATGGTCTTCCAATAGTTTTGTACCCTTGAGGATCCCCTCATCACTTTACCAATAATTCAGAAAATTATAAAGAGGATCATATTATTTCACGTTAATTAATTTATTTTGTTTAATTTTTATATAAATTTCATTTTTTTTATTTAGCAAAAAATTTTCTCTTCTATTTATTTGTTTCAATTAAAATTTGTGTTTTAATTTAATAAAATTTATTATTTTAATTTTTCATTTATTTATTTATACAAAAATTCTATTAAATGATTTTTAACATTCTATAACACTTTTGTATTAAAGTTGCCAAATGCTAATTTAACTGCTTAAAGAACACTAAAAAAAAAAAAACACTTTTAGAATAAGCCTACTCAAACAACACTGTTTATAAAAGTTCCAATCGGGCCAAACAGACCCTATTGGATTATTTTAACACTTTTATTTAAGGAAAAGAAAAGTACAATACGCTCTAATGTCAGAAGAGAAATTATTCGTACAGTACATTAATCTCTTCCTAAGTCTGATCATAATACCAGAAGATTTAAAATCTTCCTCAAATTGGGATTGGATGAATAAGCAAAGAAGTGATTGCAGTTTTTACAACATTTCCAACGTGTGTGTACCCATCTCCTTCCATGTAAAAGATTTCTGTCCCTTTCGTAAGATTGAGAATGCGTGTAAGCACCGGCGTTGGAATAACCACATCAGCAGCAGCAACCACCATCTCTTGGTTTACATCCTTCCAAGCATTCTCAATTTGCTCATTCAATTCTTTGCATGCCTTTTCTTCTGAAACTCCATACTGTTTCATGTAGCATTCAACTGCCGATGCAACATGCCCTCTCTCTTGCTCAAACTACATGATACAATGTTGCATAATTTTGGTCTTTATATTTTATTTATGATAGCAAAAAATTAAACACACTACGTACCTTGTGTGAAACAATATCGTCCTTGAGACGGGCAATTGTTGAAGAAGCGTTGATGATTTTTGGGTTGTTAGATGCCCATTTAAATGGATCTTCGGTCACAATCTCTCCCATCCCGACCAAAGATGTGATTGCAAGAATGACATAGCCAGATGACACTGTTGCATTTCTCATATACTCCTCCATCGTTGGTATGTAGCTTTCACGGTACCATTTGGCCTCGACAAAATAAGCTTGAGACAAGTGTTTCATCTATGAAATGAAAAAAAAAAAATTAAAAAGAAGCCAGTATCAGCTTGTGTCTTTCATTCTTTGAATTGAATGGATTTTTCTTTCATGAAAATTAGATGGGAGTTTAGCTAATGGGAATTTACTGCTTCCTTAGCATATTGAACACGGTATAATTTTCCTTGCTTTGTCAACAATTTCTCCATTTCTTCATACACATCTAAGAGTGCCTTGTAGAACAATTTCATGTATGCTGGGAGTTGATCTATACAATCAATATCCCACCTGAAATTCAAATTAAAGTTTAAAAGTCCAAAATTCAGTCAAATTCTCCATTTGAAGATATAGAATAAAATTATATGTTCACGTGTAAATATGTATAAGAAAATTATTTGATATACTGATAGTAGTCTTTAGATTTTACAGGTGGGGTTATCAAAGTAACACATATTTTTAGGGACTATTAAAAAATAAAAAAAATAATTAAAAAAAGTGAGATATGTGGTAAATTTTTAAAAATTTCCACTGCATGTATAAAAAACTAGCTCATATATATATATATATATATATATATATATATATATATATATATATGTATGTATGTATGTATATATTGCTGACCTCTCAATTGCATTATTTAAGAGTTCAAGTTCTTCAATTGTGCCATATGCATCGTATGTGTCATCTAAAATTGATGTCATGGCCATTACGTGCGTTATTATCTCTCTAGCAAAGGAGTATTGAGGCTCAAAGTATACTCCCAACATCCAAAAGTAACATTCCACCAATCTATCTCGTGCAAAAGGTAGTTTTGCCACAAAATCTAAATCTTTCCACCACCTGAAATAAAACCATTAGCCTAACTACAGTTATTTTTTATTCCTTCAAATTATATCAAACTTACCTATTGTTGAAGGATTAATTACCTAGAGAGCTTGCTTAGCTCTTCCCTGTGTGAATTTTGTAGTAAGTTGAAGTCCAACTTTGCAAAATTCAATAACCTTTTGTCATGGGAACTATCTTCTTCGTAAATGGAAATGTATCGCCTAGCCTCTAACCTTGGCAAGCTCTTGCGGATGGGTAGTATTCGAGCGCGGGAGACTAACGCTGAAAGGGGATGCTCAATGCTAGCAGTTTTTGCAAACTGATCAAGATGAGTGGTGGTGAAAGCAAGTGCTTCCTCTAGTACTTGTTCTCCATGCCATCGTAAATGTGCTGCTTCATATAATTCTAGCAATCCCTTCACGTCTCCTGATAAGGACATCTTGTAGTTTCCTTCATCATCTTTGAACTTGTTGAATGTTTCTGCCCAAGGGAGAAAGAGATTACAGTAAACATTTGACATAATAGCATATGAAATTTCTCTCGTTTAGAGTACATATTAATGAGATTGGACTCACCGCATTGAACATTAAAACCTTGCTCTCTAAGCAATCGAAATCGAAGAGATGTGGTCCCGAGACTTTCATCATCTTTATAGTTGCAGTCATAAATACTTTGCAATACATCCTCTATTTCTCTTTCGAAATGATAATTCACACCTAAGCGTTTTATTACATCAATTAAACGCAATTTGTGAGATGGCTCATCCATAGGAACCTTAAGCATCCTCCTCACTTCTTGCTTCAATTCTTCATATTGTACTTGATCAATGTTCTGCACAATTGTAATGTTACATAAGATCGAGTAGAATATATATTAAACAAAAAAAATCACACAAGTAAAAAATATGCACGTTTGTAGTCAAGTGCTGATACATGCAGACATGTATATATAAATCAATGTGCAAACTAGTTAGTGGAAAATTTTAGTGAATTCACTGTCTAATTATCTACCATTTTGGAAGGAGATGAAAGGAAAAGATCCCCCCAAATGCTAGGATGAAAGTTGGCCGAGCGACGATTCTCTTTAGACATGGAATCATGAGTTGAAGACATTTCTTTACCTAGTAATAATGTTTGCAATTGGTGTGAGAAAAAGAGTAACCACGTCGTTGTATTTATAGGCATTTGCCGGCATGGGAAATATCCTACGTATGTAAGATATTAATTTCCTCTATCAAGTCTTTATCATTAACTCATGATCATGACCTCTGATCCGCCTATTATTTGAGATAGCGTATCTTGGGAAAATTGAAAAAGAAATAGCCATTTTTAATTAATTTTTTGATTTAAATTATCAAAAATGTTATTATTTGCTTAAATGAGGCTGAGAAAATGTAAAATATGGCCGAGTGCATGTTTGATCTAATTTATGGAAACGCTTAGCTCTCAAAATTTTAAAATTTTTATTTTACACTTAAAGAAGATTTAAGCCTTTAGATAAAGTTAAATTTTAAACTTTTTCAAGAAGTTTTAATTTTACTAACAGGTATTAAATAATTTTTACACTTTATTTTACTCTTCAATGATTCACAAAATTATGAAAATGATATTAATTCACTTTTTTTTTTACCTTTTCTTTAATTTTTATATTGATTTCTTTTAGATTTTATTCTAATTAGCAAATATATTTTTTATTTTATTTACTTGTTTCACTTAAAAACCTGTGATTTTATTTAATAAAATTGGTTTTTTATTTTTATTTATTAAAAATATACAAAATTCTGTTAAATAGTTTTCAACATTTTACAGTACTTTTATATTTAATTTGTGAAATCCTTTTAACATCTCGTAACATCACTTTTAGAACAACTCTATTAGAACAACATTTTCTTATAGAAGCTTCAATTGGGTCAAATAAACCCTTTAGACCTTTCTAATTGAAGGATTTGTTTAAGTGACTACTGCAATGAAAAAAATACAAAAAAAGAAAAAAGAAGAATAGTTGCAATCCAATTAAACAAATAAAAAAAAAACCTTCTACAATGCAAATTGACTTTGTTTGCTAAATCCACATGTTAAATTTTGTTTAGGCTTAATACCCAAATATACCCTTCACGTTTCCCATAAAATAGAATTAAGCTTTTAATGTTTAATTGTATAAAAATCAGTCCTAATAGTTTCAAAAAAACATAATTAAGTACTTTTTCGTTAAATTTTTCAATTTCCGTTATCCTTACATAGTAATAAAACTTAATGATACTAGAAGGAGTTAACGGAAATGTCTTTAGCCCTATTATTTTAAAATGTTTAGGACTGATTTTCATGCAATTAAACCTTGAGGTTATAATTCCATTTTGTGGTAAATATAGAGGGTATATTTAGATATTAAGCCTTTTGTTTATTACTAGCAAAAAAAATAAATTTTAAGCAAAATATAATAACAAAAAAAATTCACGGACTAAAATGTTATAAAAGAAACAAATGAAAGGAAATAAAATCTACACCATCCATCACAACCAGTGCTATTATATCCATGGCGGAGCTATTAAGGGAGGGTCCAGTGGGGCCTAAAAAAAAAAAAGAAGTGTTCCTTGTTAAGTTGTGTTCGCAAAAAAATTCAAGTGAAACTTTTGTCACTTGAAATTCAATATTAGATTTACATTTTAGATATATGCTCTACCGTTGAGTTTTGAAGGTGAAAAGAATTGACAATCTTACTAAAAAATGATTGAGACTAAAAAGATAAAATGTATTAATTAATTTATTAGTTGGTAACACTCGTATCAATTTTTTCAGTTACTATTGTCACAATAGAGATAATATTTTCAGCAATAAATATTTTGAAAACTGTTTGATTAATCGAATTAGATATAATCAATTTTTAAATAATAGCTTAGTTGTGTGTTTAAAAAAATTGGGCAAATTACATCTATGTCATTGAAGTTGGAATCTAATTTAATTTTAGTCCATTAGTATTTAAAATAGACATTCTCCCTCAAATAACTTAACTCTGTTAATAAAAGTTAATGGAATGTGAGCAATTACAAAATTACCCAACCTTAAATTTTTCAATATAAATAATTATTCACTTATTTATTTTTCCTCTATCTTCCACAATTGTTTGCTCTTTTTCACAATTTTCTTTTCTATCAAATCTTCTTTCAAAATCTAAAGTATGAAGCCAACAAAAAAGACAAATTCGTTGGCCAATTAACTTGTCAAACATGGTCTGAGGATAAAAATTCTGCCAATAAATAAATGAATGCATTAAGTCAAGTTTGGCGGGTCTTTTTCTTTTCTTTTTCTTATTTCTCCGTTTTCTCCAAATTTCCTCTTTTTTCTTTCACTCCTCTTTTCACGAATTCGACTAATTAGCTGGACTCAATCAGCCTTTGAATTCAAGTTAAAAAAAAATTATGGCATATTATAAGTTTTGAGTTCAAATTCAAGCAATTCTATCTTCATTTTCAATTATTAAATGTTTCTCTTGCAACCAAAATCGATCAATTTAATTAAAAAAATTGAAATTTTCGAAAAAAATAAGGTGTGATCGATTCTTGTTGATGTTTCTCTTGCTGATGCTGCAGTTGCCCCAATAATGCTTATAGATGAGCAGTTTGAGGATTGAGCAGAGGCTTCCAATGTGCTGGAGCTGAGGTGAAGCTAGGTCGAGCTCAGAATCTAGGGAGAATTCTTAGTTTTTGTTCCTTTGTATTTTCTTTTTTTTTTTATTTAAGGACTGCCATCAAAAAGGATATCTTTATTTCCTCCATCTTTTGTCTTGTTTCCCTTGATCAATCGAAGAAAACATAGATAAATTTTGACATCGTTATTTGGAATGAAGGACCTTTAACATGGGTTTTTAAATCATGAATGCCCTGCAAGGGGTTTTTAGTTTTATAACTTATATGTTGAAAGAACTTTTTTTCTTCTGTACAATGACTTGAATAAAATTGTCATATCCAATATATATATATATATATATATATATATATATATATATATATATTACAAGATACATAAAAAATATGGTAAGATGTCTACATTAATGTTTACTTGGACATTTTCTTTGAATGATAAATAAGTATCCATTAATTTATATATACGTCAAAGCAAAAAATAAATATTAAAATTTATTAATTTCTTCACCTTTTCACTTTCTTAAAATTTCTCTAATTCTCAAAATTTTTTATTTTTTAAAATAAAATTATCTTATTGTAATTTAAATACTATCTAATCCAAAAATTTTAATATTTGATTTATATTTTAGATATATGCTCTAGGGTTGAGTTTTGAAGGTGAAAAGAATTGACAATCTTACCAAAAAAGGATTGACACTAAAAAGATAATAAAAAATATTAATTAATTTATTAGTTGGTAACACTAGTATCAATATTTTCAGTTATTACTGTCACTATAAGATAACATTTTCATTAATAAAGATTTTGAAAACTGTTTGGTTAATCGAATTAGATATAATCAATTGTTAAATAATAGCTTAGTTGTCTGCATTAAAAAAATGGGTAAATTACATCTAAGTCATTGAAGTTGGAATCTAATTTACTTTTAGTCTATTAGTATTAAAAATTGACATTCTACCTCAAATAACTTAACTCCGTTAAGTTAAAATTTCAATCAATGTCTCAAAATTTTTAAAATTTAAATTATTTTGATTTTGAATAATTTTAAATATAAATCATTTTATGTTATGATATTTTAAATTAAGTTATTTACATTTTTATTACAAAAAAAAATTAAAAGTAAAAATAAATAAATAAAAATAAACAAAAATAATTTTAAATAAATACATAAAAATAAATTAGAAATTAAAAAAACTTTTCAAAACCCAATAGTTTTTAGCATTTTTTTGGTTTATTTTGAGTATTTAAACTATTCCAAACTATTCAAAGGCAAAATAGTCTCAAATTTAAGTTTTTAACAATTTACTTAACATTTTACTAACGAAAAGACTTACTTATCCTGTGAAATAGAAAAGTTTGGGGTGAAGTATCTATTTTTATACTAATGGACTATAATTAAATTAAGTGTAAACTTTAAGGATTTAGATGAAATTTACCTTAAAAAAATATATATTCAAAAGTAGTGTTAACAAAATTATTATACATCAATTTTTAAAATATAAATTCACGTTAAGAACAATTGTAAATTTTTCAGTAATTAAGATGGAAATGAAAGTTTTATTATTATTATTATTATTATTATTATTATTATTATTATTATTATTATTATTATAACAAAGCTTCCACTAACTAAAATTTCCGACTCCACCGTTGATTATATTTCTCTATCATTAATTTAAAATTACCATTTCAAACTTCAAACCCCTGTGAATTTTGAAAAATTCACCCACAACAAAGACTAGATATTATTTAAATGTATATTATTATAACTAAGTTTCCACTAAGTAAAATTTTAAACTCCACCGTTGATTATATCTCTCTATCATTAACTTAAAATTACCATTTCAAATTTCAAACCATCGTGAATTTTGAAAAATTCACCGACAGCAAAAACTAGATATTATTATTATTATTATTATTATTATTATTATTATTATTATTATTATTATAACTAAGCTTCCACTAAGTAAAATTTTCGACTCCACCGTTGATTATATCTCTCTATCATTAATTTAAAATTACCATTGCAAACTTCAAACCAACGTGAATTTTGAAAAATTCACCCCCAGCAAAGAATATTATATTATATTATATTATATTATATTATATTATATTATATTATGAGGAGGGATCTACTTATATGCATAATGGATATAAGTAGGTTGTTCAATCTAACTATTGGTTTGTAACAATATTAATCTTACATGAAGTTATAAAAATTATGTAAAATTAAATTATTTTACACAAGTGTAGGTGGATCCCTCATCATATAAAATATAGTATATATGTTAGCTGCTAACTAGTGCCTACAATAGAATCCCTCTAAATTACCAACAACCTCTTGATCGAATAGGTAAGGAAAAGTTGTGGTATATTATAAGACTTGGGTTCAAATCAAAGCAATCCCACCCATACTCTTAATTATTAAATATTTCCCTTGTAACAAAAAAAAACCACTCTAAATTAATCTCTTTTAAATTAATAAACTCTTTAAATTAATCATGATCCTGACCTGGGCTAGTATAGAAAATTAATAAACTCTGGCATCATTTTAAACCTAATCTAAAATTTTGGTCCGACTCTTGTACATATTAAATATTTGATCAAAAATACAAAATATATTGCATAATATTCAAGAAATAGAAAGCATTTCAAAGTATTAATCTGTAAAATATTACAAATTTGAGGTTTTTATCTTCAAGAACCAGAAAAGTACCAAACATATTACATAAGATATATTTGTAAGCAAATTTTTAAGGACTTTATAAACTAAAATGAGATTTTAAGAACATTAATGCTTTTGAGTTGTTGGATGAGTTTAATGAATGTGAAAATTAAATTGATATATTTTTAAGACAATAACAATTTACAAGATAAACCCTTTAAATTAATATTCAATAATGAGTCATGAAAGTATTAATTTAGAGAAATTCTATTGGAATTAGCTGCCTTTCGAGTTCATTTTTCCAATTTTTTTAATTGAATTTTCCATGCTAAAATTAAATAATTAGTATTAACAGTGAAAATTTCTTTAACCCTTTTGCTTAGAATTACAATCAAACAAGACTCTTCAACGCCCAATTAACGTTTTAAAGTTTAAAAATATATAATTAAAATTAATCCGGGCTTGATTATCATTAAAAAGTCCAAATAAATCCAAAATAATTGTCAGACTTAATTATCAAGAATATCAGACTTTTTCAACAAAATCACATGAAAATCGATTTTAATCAATTGACTGAAAAACACTTCTGAAGACTCCGAAGTGTCTTCTACGATACTTTCTTTTTTTTTTGTAATTCCCCAAGATAAAAAAAATGAGAAAGAGAGTAAAATAACGTTTATTTAATATTAGAAAATGAAGAGTAAAATCAAAACAAGCAAAAGAAAAAAAAAGTAAGAAAAAAGAAAAACAGTGGACACTGTCGTCGGTAGCTAACATCCACAATTTTTTTTTTCAGTATTTATCTTATACAGAAAATATAAAAAAAAAAAGTTGGAATTCAATCAAAATCACAAAGTCCAATTAACGTTCTAGAGTTTAAAAAGATATAATTCAATTTAATCCAGGACTTGATATCATAAAAAACATTCAAATCAATCCAAAGCACTTATCGACCTTAATTATCTAACAATCACACAAAATTCGATTTTAATTTTGGACTTTAATTTAAATAAAACAAAATTGACCAAAAAACACTTCTAAAGATCTCAAATAAAATGGAGTGTCATCATACATTTTTTTTATTCCACAAGATAAAAAAAAACGAAAAATAGAGTAAAATAAAATTTATTTAATATTAAGAAAAAATGAAGAGTAAAATTAAAACAACCAAAAGTATGTTATCACAAAAAAAAAAGCATGAAAAAAGAAAAACTGTGGACGATTTGTTGGAAAAAAGAAAACAAACCATTCAAACACGAGCACTGTTGACTTGAATTATAATAAACCCCACCAGAGGAAATAGATATTTCAAACCCCATGCCGTGACTAATGTATGTACATTGGACAAAGACAGAACCAGAGGAAATCAAATTTCACCAGAGTTCTATTTCTTATTCAAAGTGAAAAACCTATTGTAAATATTTTTTTGTGCACCTGATAAATTAAGAACTGAATTTTAATTAATATCGAAATTATTAGATACATTTCAAAATTTAATTATTTGAATACATTTTTCATTCACATGTTAAAAATAAAATGATGGCAAAAAGAAAGGCAATTCAAATAAAATAAAGATAATGTTGTAAAAAACTAAAAGGAGATTTAATTTGGCTTCGGAATTCTCTTTTCTGTCAAATCTTCCTTCAAAATACCAAGAATGAAGCCAACAAGAAAGGCAAATTCACTGGCCAATTAACTTGTCAAACATGGTTTGAGGATAAAAATTCTGCTTTGCGAATAAATAAATGAATGCGTCAAGTTTTCTCCGAATTTCCTTTCTTTTTATTATGTCTCTGTTTTCTCTGAATTTCCTCTTTTTTTCTTTCACTCCTCTTTTCACCAATTGAACTAATTAGCTATACTCAATCAGCCTTTGAATTTGATGTTAAGAAAAAGTTATAGCATATTGTAAGCCTTAGTTTCGAATCCAAACAACTTCATCCTCATTTTCAACCATTAAATGTTTCTTTTGAGCTTCTTTATTCTATTCATTGACTTCAATAAAATTGTATAGGAGTGTCCTATCTAATATACATATATATATATATATATATATATATATATATATATTACAAGGTACATAGCAAATATGATAAAATGTCTACATAGATGTTTACTTAGACATTCTCTTTGAATAAACATGTAAGTATACATTAACTTATATGTAAGTTAAAACAAACAATAAATACTAAAATTTATTAATTTCTCCACCTTTCCACTTTCCTGAAATTTCATTAATTTCTAAAATTTTGCAATAAAATTATCTTAAAGTAAATTTAAATACTATATAATATAAAAAATTTAAAAATATATAATTTTAATATTATCTTTCTGAAAAATTAAATAAAATATTAATTTATATCTATTTATATTATAAAATAAATAATTTTAATTTTAGTTTATTTAAGAAATATTTTATTAACTAACTTAAAATATAAAAGCGGGATTAAGATAATGACATATATCCTGTTTTAGTTATTTTTTATATTTTTTAAGAACATGTGTCATCATTTTAACCTCACTTTTAAAGTAAAAAAACTCCACTGATGGCACATTGGATATTAATCCTATGATTATTATCTAATACACTGTTAGTGGAGTTTTTAGACTTCACAAGCAATACTAAGTGTGACGCCTTAGTATGCACTTACAGGTCATCGACCCAGGCCACAGCATTGAGCGAGTCACTCAACCGTATTATCCACTTTGGAGTGTATCCCGTAGGGTCATCGCTTCGCATGAATTTGTCAGAATGTGCTGATTGATTACAATTCCAATTCGCGTCCAAAAAAATTCGAACCCTTTGAAGCCTCCTTAGTCTCTGCAAACAAAATATAAGTCGCCCATAACGTGAAGAATGGCAACAAAAGTAATAAAACCAATGCTCACGACAAGCGACATTTGGAGAGATCTTGAGTTCTGCAATGTCATCTCTGTATGATTGAAGCATAGTCCCAGCAGCCGTTCATAGAAAAAATAGGACTTGTTTAATATCAGTTCATAGCAAAAATAGGGCTTGTTTAATATCAATTATTTATAACATATTAATAATAAATTTTATGGTTTCAATTTTGGATTTATCTATTGAACCAATTGTTGTTCTCCTCCTCTGGGTGGTGCTATGAAAAATTCTATATAGATGATTTTTTTTTTTTTACATCTTAGTATTTAGCAAAAAAATAGACAAAAAAATTTATAGATAGGAAAAACCTTCAATGTGTTAATGCTTAGCACCAAGTTGACAAGGGCAACTATATGGGTTTCACATCCCGTTAAGTTACTTATTAAATATTTATATATGTTTTTAATCAAATGTTATATTGGATTTGTTGAGTCATATATATATATATATAAATATATATATATATATTTATATATATAAAAATTTTAGCGTAAAATTTATTAGATTTTTGATAAAATTTATTAGATTTATCACAAAATTTAGTAGATTTATCGTAAAATTGATGAGAGTAAGTATAAAAACACTAGAAAAAACATAAATATATAATAATTAATTGTAAAATTAATATAATTCATTGTAAAATTGAGATTATAAGCATACAAACACTGTTTATGACAAAAATAAACTTTTTACTTTAAAATTTTGTAAAACATTTGTTTATAAGTAAAAGAAATAAAATAAATTAATGGTCACAAATTTATGATAAAGATATATTTATATAAATTTATATTTTTACGCTAAATTTGTACTCATTAATTTAAATATATATATTTTTATTGTGAAATTTTGTAAAATTATTTGTTAAGTAGTATAGATAAAATAAATTAATTATCGCATATTTATCATAAATATATTTATGATAAATATATATTAATTTGTATATGTGCAGTCGAATACCTGAAATGGGCATTCAACTGCCCTAAGTATAATTTCAAACACAAAAATTGAAAGCAACGGGCAGTTGACTACTATGTATAGGCAGTTGACTGCCTAATGCCTTCAAATTTTTCGTCTTATAAAACAATGAGGGAAGCTGAATGCCTGATGAGTATTCGATTGCCCTAAGTATAATTGTAAAGGAAGCTTGAAGCCTAAAGCCTCTGATTATAAATGAAATTCCCAATTAAAAAAATAAAATATTCACTATTAAACAACTATGACAAAAATCAAATGAACAATTCCAAGAAGAAAACAATAACTAAAACTAGCCTGCCTCATGTTCTTATACTATTAAACAGTTTCGATCCACCCATGTTCTTACACTATTAAACAACTATGTACTTATTCTCTTTGGCTAAAAGAAAATTCTTTTTTCTTTGTAGTTGATCATTCCAAAAAATACAAATTCAATCATTTTTTTAATATATCCTTTAATGTTCTAAATATAAATGTGAAGACCATGAATTTTCAAAAATAAATAGTAAATATCCGAAAAAATTTAATTTGGATAAATGAAAATCCAAATTAAATAAGAAATGAAAGGGAGAAATTAATTGGATATTAAGAAATCCAAAAATATAATTATAAAAAAAATAATAAGAAAAAATAAATAAATAAAATAACAGAAATGGGAATCGGGAGAACCCGATTCCCACTTCTTCTCTTCTGTTTTGTTAAACAGAAGAGAAGCAACACAGGGGCGGCCGACCGAAGGAGAAAGGAAGAGGAGGATGTCGCCGGCGAAGGAGAAAGAAGAGGAAGATGAATCCGGTGACAGAAGAAGGAATTAGTGAAGCGAAACAGAGGCGGAAACCGAAGGAAAAAGAGAGGAAAAGAGAAAAAGAGACACGGCAGTGCCGGCCGATCCGGGCATTGCCACTGCCCCCACGAGACTGGCGGAGAGCAAGGGAAGGTGAGAGGAGACACCGACGGTGAAGGAAACGGTGGAAGAAGGAGAAAAAAGGAGGAGAAAGGCCGAAAGTTCCCGTTCGAGATCTGGCGCTGTGGCCAGTGATGGGGCGAAACGGAGACTAGATCCGGCATCCTTGCAACGTCGGCCAACGGTGGGAAGCGTGAACCGACGGAATGGGTGGCCGCCGGTGGCTAAACCGGCCAAGCCAAACTGAACCGATTGAACCAACCCGAACCCGACTCGACTCGACCCAGTTCAAAAAAAAAAAAGGAAAAAGAAGAAAAGAAAAGAAAAAGAGAAAGGAGGAGAAAGAAAAAGAAAAGAAAAAGAAGAAAAGAAAAAGAAAAAAGAAAAGGAAGAAGAAGAAGAAGAAGAAGAAGAAGAAATGGGTAAGGAAAATTAAAAGATTTCGCTATATTTCAATTAAATTTATTAGAAATTGTTGGATTAATTTCTAAATGAAAATATGTGTCAATTATTGAAATTGTAGCAAAACGAAAATGAGATGAATGGTAGAGTTCGGCAAGGCTCGAAAATCGAAAAGTGCGCTAAGCTTTGGCGAATAGGTAAGATACTTTTATAAAGCCTTAGTAGCATTATATTGTATGTGGGATTATGATTTTTATATGATACATTGATGGAATGACTTTTAAATACTAAGAGGACCCACAACTAATGGTAGGCGTCTTAGTAAGAGATAAAGGAATTGTGAGAATCAACGGCTGTGGTTATAAATTGTGTTTTCCTTACAGGAGGTTTAGTAAAAATTAAGCCGTTATACTGCCGAAATTTGCATGAAAATGTTTGAGGAAAAAGATTAAGTTTCTCATATAAATGGAATCTAGAAAGAATTATCGAAGATAAAATTGAAAGGACCTTATCATGTCATAGGAAAATTGATTTTTGAAATGGTTGAGAAAGTAAATGGATGAACACGATAACATGAGGAATTATATTGTGAGTTTTATAGAATCGACAATTTGAGTTATATCAACATTACAAGTTGATTATTGAGTTGAAAATGAGATGGAATATCATTTCGTTGAAATAGTGATGAAAGTAATGATAATTATACGATGTAGCTTGGAAGAGGAGATCGCAGTTGGAATTTTGATAGTTGAGCGAATGAATTGTGGAACTATAAACGGAGTAATGATTTGAGAATTTGTCGAATTCGATCTCTTGATTTTAAATGGTTCCGAATGTGATAATATGGACAATTCAAGAGGTCGATGTTGAGACGATTTCACCGTATTACATCGTATTACTGATTGTAAGTGAGATAATAAACGGACCTACACTAGTGATATGGGTCTTAGTATCAATGTTGTGGTACACAATGGATGGCTATGATGTTGAGTCATAACGAATATATGATTTGAGTACACATAACTTTATTGACATTGAGGTTGAATTACGACACAATCCGATCATTTATAGATTCAAGTAAACGAGTGATGAAAATATATGAATATATGGTTTTGCTTATAACCATAGAATAGGCCTTGAATAATAAGATTAATAATTGCATAAGTTCAATATTAAATTATACAGGCCATATGAAAAATTGATTTGAGGATTGTGATCTAACTCTATGATAGTGAATGAAATTGAAAGTCAAGTCGAAAATTATGAACGTGTGTCAATAGGTCAAACCATAATTGGATTTGATAAGTGATTATTGATTAGGTGGTTCTGTTATCTTCAATATCGACTCTGGGGTAGATATTGGATGAGAATATTGGAAATTACATAATTTCCTATCTTGGTGGTTACACTGAAAACATGATATCTAAATGCTCATAGAAACTAAGAGGATTCATACTAATGATGTGATCCTAATATTGATAATGAGATGTATAAATGATTATTACAGTCGATGACGATTGAGAAAGGATATTGAATATCGAATGGTCTGAATACCAAGTGATTTGATTATCGAATGAATTGAATACTGAACAATTTGAATACCCAATGAATTGAATATTGAATGACTTGAATACGGATCTACTGATTTGACAAAGAGGAAGTTTCGAAGTTGAATGATTGATGGTGATAAAAACTGAATGAATTACTTCACTGTATTAGATGAAATATGATTTATATCAATATTTGAAAATAGTATCGAATTTACCTATTAGGTATGATCTGATTGAAATCAAAAGGATGGAAATGAGAGAATTGAATTATAGTGAACGTTATAATTAAATGACATGGTTGATGAAAATGATAGTTCACTATTGAACTCGTGATTTAAATTGCATTGCATTTAAAAATGCCTTGTTACAACTTGAAACGTTTTAATAATGTTTATATGAATACTATAAAGTATTGATTTGTTTTGAAAGGAAAGTATATGGTAGATATATATATATATATTATATATAAAATTCCTTAAATGATGATACCATATGCTTTACATGATTTTGACATGAAAAGATAAAGATTTAAATGTTTTATGAGACTGTAGGCACCCTAGAAGAATTAAATTCAATAAAGCATAGTGGAAACCGCCTAATTGGAGCTTTGCTCATTAGGCAGAGATGCTTGTCCGACAATAGTCATGGATAGGTCTCAGTCATGCCTGATCAGTGGGGCTGAGAGAGATGAGGTCTATGGCCATAGATAGCGCCCTAGTTGGTTTCCAGGGGACGATAACATGATTTTCACTGCTAGCTACAGTGATTTAAGTCTTTATTGATAGAGTGATAGGGATCTAACCTAATCTCTAACCAATATGATATGAAATCTAGAGTATGATTTTATTGATATGAACTCTAGACTTGACATGATTTATATAGTACATGAAACATGTTTGAAAAGAGAAATATTTTGAAACTGTACATGTTTTAAACATGTTTTAAAAGTACATGATATATGATTTCGACACCTATATGATTTGTATATGATTTTGTGTCGAACATGACATGATATGCAGTCTAGAGTATAATTTGATTTGACATGAACTCTAGATCTGATATGACTTATAGTATATGTTTTAAAAGTACATGATATATGATTTCAACACCTATATGATTTGTATATGATTTTGTGTCGAACATGACATGATATGCGGTCTAGAGTATAGTTTGATTTGACATGAACTCTAGACCTGATATGACTTGCAGTATATGAAAAATGTTTTGAAAATACACATGTTTCAAACATGCTCTAAAAACGAATACATGATTTGCAATTGTACATGCATCGATCATGTTTTGAAAGTAATTATGAAATGATTTGAAAGTTATATGTTGAGCATGTTCTGAAGTATATATGATATAATTTGAAATGATAGCAGTTTATATAGTGAAGTTACATAAGCTGCTTATTAAATCATTAGTGTATTGTACAAAAACATGAAGAGTATATGAGGAGTATCATGACCCGGTGATATCGATATTTCATCTACATGATGTTAGGATATGATATGAGACATGAATATAGAAGATGCATGAATATAGAATATACCCGAAGAGAGTTATGACTTCGTACCATCGTGATCATGATCCTCTATATGGAAAGTGATATGAGATGATAGAATACGGAAGTATGATTAAGAATGAAAAAGCGACTTGATACGATATCTCATTTGGACATGATGTACTATGAGATTGATGTGAGTATGGACTAATAGTATATGATATTCAAATTATACACGATGCATTGTTGTGTGATGCAATGTAATATAATGATAAGAAGATCGAAAGTGATTAAGTCGATCTATTTAGAGGTCTGAATGATAGACAAATGACAGGGATTGAGATAACGAGATGTTATCGCTGAAAAAGGTGAACTGTAATTGTAAACTTGCAGGTTTTAAGCATTACGATTTAAGACAGTATAATACTACTCTTGCATTTATATTAGTATCTTACTGAGCCATGGTTTTGCTCACCCCACTAAACTTCGCTACTTTTGAGGTATACATTCCTTGTAAATCTCTTGTTTACATGTACCGACCTTAATTAATAAACAGTACGTATTTTGTTCAACGAGTCGGGATGTAGCTTAGAAGTGTGATAAAATATTATATAGAGAATCAGTGAAATCAGAGTAGTAACTACACTGACACCGAATACAAACTTTAAAATGAAAGAGAAAAATTTAGTCCATAAATTTGTAGACTAAGAAAAAGTATGAGTATCTAGAGAAAGTGGCAGCCTTCGGGCTGTGACAATAAATTATTCAATCCCAATCATTGTGTAACTTAGTAAACATGTATTGGTTTCATTCTTAAGTATTATTTTGGTAGTTACTGTACATTTCTCAACTTAGTACAAAGAGAACAGTTGAGAAAAAAAATCATTCACTATTGCTTCTTATTATGGCAGCTAGTAGGATTGACTAAGAGTTTAGGAGCATAGTCAAGTTGGGTATAGTTTTTTGATAAGTTTGATATGCATCTGGCCAAGATATTACTAATATAATTAATAAAACAAAAAGAATTTGTTATATGAAATTTCAAAATTGGAATGAAAAATGACAAAAAGAAGTTCAATAGAAGTGACTCAAAGACAGTGATATCATGGCTCAACAAATTCAACAAATGGCCATGGAAATATAGCAATCTACTCAAAAAACTGTGCAGCATTACTTTCCGTTTGGGGAAATACTACCTTTGTTCATACACTTAGGGAGGTAAATATTTTTCAAACCTTTTAGCTTAGTATAAGGTTAATCATTATCCCGATTTTATGGCATGGTTGTAATTTGATAATTCCTCTCAATAAATTTTACTTTTCAAAAAATAAAAGAATTGAAGCTATAAATCAAATATGAACATTTAAACTTAATTTTTTTTCTCCCAATAATAGGGGCCATGGATTGCCTCAAGTAGTAGTCGACTTGTCACACTCCGATTACTGAAAATCGGAACTAACTTTTTCCATTTTCCATGTTGATTGGACTGTGCTCAGTATCTTCACTCTGACATTATGCTAAAACTTACTTAGCTGACTCAATATTCAATCATTCAGATCGGTCCCAATACACTTAATTACAATACATATTTCTTTTTCTATACAAATACCTAATAACTAAGATTATAATTGATACTCAGATTCCTTCAGTTTACTGTTTACATCCCTTTATGCACTAAAGTATTGTGCAATAAATGTTTGAATACCATACCTGCAAGGTACAACATCAAAACCTCTTAAGCATCCGATCAAAACCTTCTCTTAACAATCGGTTATTATTGCAAATAAATCTAAAAAGGTAGAAGGGGGTGAGCTTATGCCTAGTAAGAAATATATATAAAAAAACTGATTCTATGCATACTTATATGCATATATCGAAAACATATTTCATAAATATACAATTAGTATTAAGGACTTTACAAAAAAGGAATTCATACGTCTCAAATCAGTGTCAAAACCTTCAGTCCTTTAGTGGCAATACTATATCGTAACAAACATTATCAAGTCAATTAAAATTTAAAATCAATAAAAAACATTAGTATGTATGTATATACATACAGTAAGCACTCAATAAACAATTCAATGTACAGTTTCTATAATCAATTTAATAAAACATTTAGTAAATCATTTAGTATACAATTCGGTAAAACATTTAGTAAATCCCTCAATATACAGTTCGGTAAAACATTTAGTAAATCCTCAATATATAGTTTAATAAAACGATTAGTAAATCATTCAGTAAATCGTTCCATAACATATTCAGTAATTCACTCGATAAAACATTTAGTAAATCATTTAATAAACAATTCAATGAATAGTACAGAAATCCATTTAGTAAATCACTTCATAAACATTTTAGAAAAATATTTCACTAAACAATCAGAAAACAAACAATATACGATCAATGAATATTTCAATAAACGATCAGTAAACGGTTTAGTGAATGATCAGTGAACAATCAAAAAACGATTTGTAAATGATCAGAAAACAATCAATAAACGATCAGAAACACACTCGATGAACAATCAAAAAACAATCGGTAAACGATCAGAAGATAGTTCAGATAATTAGTAAGCATTTTAGTAGATAATTTTCGACACTCAATACATAATTCAATAAACACTTAGAAAATAATCAATAGATGTTTCAGAAAATGGTTCAATAAACAATTAGTAAATGGGTGTTGAATACTTAGTAAATGGTTCAGAAAATGCTTGGTGAAAAGTTCAATAGTCAAACTAGTAAACTATCAGTAAATAACTTAATGAACCATCAATAAACAATATAGTAAACTGTTCAGTAAACAGTTCAGTGATAATTTAGTAGCTGATCAAAAATCAATCATTAAACAGTATAATAATCCTTTTTTAGTAAATAGTACAGAGATCATAAACCATATTTAACAAATCCACTGAAATCATAAATCAATAAAGTTTGGGAGTACATGGATTAGCCAGGGATACAAGGGTCAGGTGATAGCTGTGGCACTGAATTCATGACCAAGGTCTATCAGCAATAGTTCACACACACACACACAGTGGCGGAGCCAAAGATTTTGTTCACCGAGGGCTTGATTTAAAGTTAAAAAAAATACTAAAACTCAGAGGCTCAAAAGTAAAAAATTTAAGTCCAATGGGGGCTAAACAAACTTTAAAATACAATACAATATATTTATCATTGGCTAAACATCAGTAAAAGAACCTAAAATTGGTGGCTCAGTAGGGGCTTAAGCCCCCACTAGGCCCCATGCACCTCCGCCCTTGCACACATAGAGCGAAGAGCATGTACCCACAAGTAGCTATAGGGTCAATAGTCTCAAAACAGTTACTTGATTCCCATGAAAACAATAAAACAATACTTTATGCTTTCAAAACTGAATACAATGGTATAAACACACGTTTTATTGTGAGAGTTGGGAGTGCCTAGATTGGCTAGGGATTTACTACCCCGACAATTAAAATATAAACTTTTGGAAACCAAGTTTCATTTCAAATCATTTGTTCAAAAAACAATACATTTTGTTCAATACATTCGATCAAGTCCAAAATATTCAAATCATAAACTTCGATTAGAAAATAAATATTTCTAGTACAACAATGTCAGTAAAACTCTTTCAGTTAGTTCACAAGGTCCAAGACATTTAAGTTAATCAGACACTCGAAAAATTTACTTTAATAAGACAATCAAAACTTTAAATTTCAGTTTAACATTCAAAATAATCATTTCAGTCAAACATTCAAAACTTTAATTAATACATTTCATAAACCAGTCAGGAACACTACGTGTTAACAAAGTTCAATCAAAACTTACTTTTAGTCAATCCATAACTTAGTAAAACTAGAAATAATGACGATTAAATTATAAAAATTTTGCAAAAATTCTCCAATTAGAAGTGTTCAAAATATTTTATTTACATATAAGATTGACACTAGTACTCGTAGGTATCTTGAAAACAGAGAAAATCATTAAAAACGATCCCAAAAATTGAGTTACAAATTTTTTATGCACTTATAATCTTTAGAAAAGCCATAACCCAAATCACATTTCCATTTCATTTTTCTTTTCAAAATAATGCCAAATGTAATGTCCGATTTCCCATAAAAATACCACTAACTTTTTTTGTTTTCTCTTATAATAGTTAGGCTGTTTGTCGATATCATTTTCTTTCTTATATCATATAAACCAATACAATAATCTCATAATTCCAAAATTCATATTTAAAATCAATAGTAATAAGGTTCCGTGTCCATTACTAAAATATATTCTTATATTCATAACATTTTCAAATACAATTTTCCAGGTTCTAATTACTAACACACTACCAATTCTATTAATTTACATCCCCATAGTTATTTACGATTAGTGAGTACTTTACACAACGTCTGAAATATATATAATAAAATACAATATAACTTCAATGGACGATACGCGCGCCCAAAGGAATACTGTATGCTCCAAAAGTAAGCTCTTTTACTATGAGCGAAATTTACGACAAATAATCTGGGTGGAAAAATAAGGGAGTGAGTTTACGCTCAGTAAGGAAACCTATACAAAAGAGCTAAACTACGCTACTATATGCAGATAAAATCATTTAATAAATTTTTATTTGCCAATTATGCAAATCTATTAATGAACACATTTAAATATAGTTGTACAGTAAAAACAATTCTTTAAAAATCATCTATAGTCATCATCCAAATCATATTACATGTAAACAGTAGATAGCAACGATACAATAAAATCATTTCATTTAAAATCATCATTTACTGTCATTCACTGTAAACCTTTTCTTTCTTTTCACTTCAGTCAAATCGATATTTAAACAATTCAATAATCAATCAATGGAGACAGTCATCATTCAGTAGAATCATGCACTATCACTATCACTATCCCCGAAGGGACAGTCACTATCACTATCCCCGAAGGGACAGTCACTATCACTATCCTTGAAGGGACAATCACTATAACGAATGACCATCGTCAACACTCACAGTTCGCACTGGTCAGGTGCTCACTGTGTAAACCTATGGGTTTGACCATAATTCCCACAATCATATACAATACAATAAACCTGTAGACTGATCAGGCCTCGCAGACATAACAATATGCATGATCACTAGCGAACGACTATCTCAAAACATTTTCATAAATCATTCATTTAACAATAAAAATCAATTTCAAATAGCGATTAACAGTAGAAATCATTTTCAATTAAATCATTTCATGTAATTCAATTCATATAAATCTTTTCTTGAAATTCATTTCATGTAAATTAATGCAGATAAATCACTTCACATAAATCAAGTAATGTAACTCATCTCATGTAAATCGTTTCATGAAATTCAATTTATGTAAAATAATCATGTAATAAAATAATTCTTATGCAAATTAATCATATAAAAATTCATATGGAATTTAAAATAAATTCCTATTTTTCTTTGAAACCATTTAAGGCAGTTGGATCACTAAATTTACTCTTTTTTTTTTCAAATTTCAAATAACTTTCATTTTTAAAACCATGCAAGCATAGCTTTCCTATATGGCTTTTGTATAAGATTCCTTACCTCTATTCCGCGCAATATATATACAATCCTACTAGCACCTCTACGTCTCCTTATTTTCCAAATTCAACACTACATAGTAATTTCATATTTTATGTAAAGTTCCACATAAAAATTACAATAAATATTCTATTAATTCCTATTTTTCTTTTTATCCATTTCTTTAATTACTTTATTTTATTTCCTAGCAAATTCTATCACCTAACTCTATTCAAATTAAAATCTTTTTCCAAATTTTCATTTTACTAATAATTTCAACTATATTTAAAGTTACATAATTTAACTACAATACCTATTTTATTCATTTCTATTTTCTAATTATTAATTCCAATGACTACTTTAGTTTATTTTCTATTAATCTCCAAAATATCACTACAATTTCTCAATTCTCCAATCTCATCAATAACCTTATAATTTGTAATTTATTTTTCTTTAACTCTTGAATCATGAAATTAAATAAAAATAATCCCATTCTTAAACTTAGCCAAATTTGCCAATTACTTAAAATTTATTCTTTTCTTACATTTTATTTTATAAATATTCTTTATTCATTATTAATATTTATTCCACTATTTGCTTATATATCCTAAGTGCTCCCATTTTTATTAAATTTTAACAGTTTATTTAACTAAATTTAATTCCTACCAATTGTCTAAAACATAATTACAATCAATTCACATCCTTCTTCTAAGTCTAATTTCATCAGTAATTCTATTAATCCTAATTTCATTATGCTCTACTTTATTAATTTCAACAATTAATCTATTTTCTACTAATTGTTGCAATATAATTACTCTTAAATTCTAATCTTTCCTAAATCTAATTTCACTCATAATCTTATTAATCTATATAACTATTTTTTCAAACATTAATTATAAAAATTCACTTAATAATTAATCTATATTATGCCTTGGCCAATTCCATACTTACCCAATCCTTATTCTTTTTTTTTTCCAATTATGATTTTTACAATTAGTCTTAATTTATCATTTTATAATTTCATTATTATTATTTATCAAAATTACTTTAACATATTTTTCTATTTTTGTTTCTTTTTCTCTTTTCTTTTTCTACCAGCAATTTCACGTTTCATCTTTTCGGTTTTGGGTGAACACCCTTGGTTTGTTCTTTGTTGAATTGTTTTGGTTCTTTCTCAACCCAACTTATAACCAATTCCTATTTCACTTGAGATTTTTATCAAACATTTACAATTCATAAATTTTCATCATTCTCGTTCACCACAAGGCATAACCAAACAGCACCCATTTTCAGCCAACAATCTTGTTTTGCACAATCATCACCATACCCAAGTTTAATCCATTCTTTCCTATTAATCTATTAATCTTCTATTAATTCCTATCTAACATACATGAAAAATACCAAAAGTTTCCTCATTTTTCTGCCATATTCGAACCTGTCATTTTCTCCTACACTTCCATTCAATTCATTTCATGGCCCTAATCATATAATCCTAGCCTTAAACAAGTAAATATCCTGGCTAGGGGGAAGCAAAACATCAGCAAGCTAAATTACCTTGGACTGCAGACTGTACAACCCAGAAAAACACCCCAAATTCCTTCAATTCTGCTCTTCAAATTTCAGTTTTATGGTGCTCTTGAGGTGATGGGAACTTTTGTTGGGATGGCTGAATGAATTGATGAAAGAAAATGAAGTTCTTGCAAGGTTACGTGAGTTAAGCTTGAAGAATTATGCAGCAGACACACAGAGCAGGACGGTGCAGGGGAAAGTTCAAGAATGTGTTTTTCTGTCCCGTTTGAACATAATAAAATATATATTTTATTCCAAAAAATCTGATGTAGCAAAAGAACAAATTAACCCCTTAAAATCCTAGTATTTACACCTCTACCACTAGTATTATTTTATTGCTTTTAGATTTCAGATTTTATTTTATTTATTTACTTATTTAATTATTTACTATGGCCAATATTGCATTATTACATTATATTATTTTTTTCTAATTCAAATTTTACCACAATCTTTATTCATCATTATTTTATTTTTGATAACCACAACACATAGGAAAATTAATTTCCATAACTTTACTCAATATTTTAATTCAGCACTTTTAATAAATACATGAAGAATAGAGAAATTTGGGATCTCACACCAAATGATGATTTTAGAGATTTAGGTTCGTTTTATGAAATTTTGATGGCATAACGGCACTACCTATCCTAACCTCCCTGTACGAAAACACAGTTTCTAACTACAATTTCAGTTTCACATTTCAATCAAGTCATCAAATTTAATTACATAAAAACTCATTTTTATCATTCTCAATGCAACATAGTATCCCTACGTGTAACGACCTTTTATACTGAAATTATAAACCAAAATTTTCCTTTTTCACTTGCTTTGTTGGGCTATACGTAGTGTCACTAATTTATTCTTAAACTAACTTTACATTAGATAAGTCAGTATCTTTTATTTACCTTTGGTCCTAGCAAATTCTCTCACTGAGCATGCATTTTGTCACGACCCGAAGACCGCGACTTTCACTTGATTCTTATACTTTTCTTAGTCTACAAATTTATGGACTAAATTTTTCTTTTTCATTTTAAGGTTTGTATTCGGTGTCAGTGTAGTTACTATACTATCTCGGTGACCTATAGTTATTCCATTTAAATATTTAACAACCACGGAAACGATTCTTAGTTACATCCCGACTTGTTAAACAGAATATGTACTGTGCTTCAATTTAAGTCTTACATGTAAACAAGTAATTTATAAGAAACATATACCTCAGAAGACTAGTACCAAGTCCATATACAGTCTCCGATGCCCACTGAGCAGCTCACATGGCAGATGTTAACTTCAATAATCTGAAAGAGATGAAATTTAGTGGGGTGAGCAAAACCACGGCTCAGTAAGATACTAATATAAATACAGAAGTAGAATTACACTGTCTTAAACTGCAATGCTTAAACTTGCAATGATGCAATTACAGTTAATCCTTTCTCATCGATAACATATCATTATCTCATTTCTTGTCATCTGTCTATCACTTATACTTTTAAAATTATCATCATAATCACTTTTCAGTCTTCTTGTCCTTACACTATAGTGCATCGCACAACAATCTGTCGTATCCAAATTGAATGTCATATACTATTAGTCTATATTTTCCTCTATCTCAGAGTACATCATGTCCAATTGAAGCACCATATCAATTCACTTTATATTTCATAATCGTACTCCTGTAATTTATCATCTCATATCACTTTTCCTTATAGAGAAATCATGATCACCACAGTGTAAGTTCACAATTCTCTTCATATCTATCATATGTTCATGTATCATATCATGTCATCGTCTAGATGAAATATCATTTATGTCGAGTCATGACATTTCTCATGAAACTCGTGTACGAAGCATATTATCATGTCAAGGTTTAATATGCAATTATGTAACTTTACTGTATAAACCGCTATCATCTCTAATCGTGTCATATGTCCTTTAGAACATGCTCCACGTATGAATTTTCAATTCATTCAAGTCTACCTTTATGGCATGATAAAAACATGTTCAATTTCAATTCATGTATTCATTTTCAGAGCATGTCTAAAACATGTGCGGTTTTAAAACATTTTTCATATACTATAAGTCATATCAGGTCTAGAGTTCATTTCAAATCGATTTATACTCTAGACCGCATATCATTTTAAATTCGACACGAAATCGTATATAAATCATATCAGTGTCGAAATCATTTATCATATACTTTTAAAACATATACTGTAAATCATATCAGGTCTAGAGTTCATATCAAATCAAACTATACTCTAGACCGCATATTATGCCATGTTCGACACAAATTTTCGTATAAATCATATAAGTGTCGAAATCATATCTCATGGACTTTTAAAACATGTTTAAAACATGTACTGTTTCAAAACATATTTCATTTCAAATCTGTTTCATGTACAGTATAAATCATGTCAAGTCTAGAGTTCATATCAATAAAAATCATACTCTAGACTTCATATCATATCAATTAGAGACTAGGCTAGATCCCTATCATCTCTATCAATAAAGACTTAAATCATTGTAGCTAGCAGTGAATCATATCATCGTCCCCTGGAAACCAACTAGGGCGCTATCTATGGCCATAGACCTCATCTCTCTCAGCCCCACTGATCAGGCGTGACTGAGACCTGTCCACGACTATTGTCGGACAAGCATATCTGCCTAATGAGCAAAGCTCCAATTAGGCGGTTTCCACTATGCTTTATTGAATTTAATTCTCTTAGGGTGCCTACAGTCTCATAAAACATTTAAATCTATAGCTTTATTTTCAATATCATGTAAAGCATATGGCAAAATTCTGAATGATATTTCATATATCAAAATATATATATCTACCATATACTTTCATTTCAAAACAAATCAATACTTTTCAGTATTCATATAAACATTATTAAAATGTTTCAAGTTGCAAGAAAGCATGCTTAAATGCGATGCTGTAAAACATTTCAGTATGCAACTTCGATAATGTTTCCATCAAATATGCTAAAGCGATTCATTTAACTTTATCACCATCAATTATTCGATTTCAAGACTTTCTTTCTGTCAACCAATAAATCACTATACAATTCATTCACTATTCATCTAATTCAGTATTCAATTTGCTCAGTACTCAATTCATTTGGAAATCGAATCACTTGGTATTTAGACCATTCGGTATTCAATACCCTTTCTTGATCGTCATTGACTATTATAATCATTTATACACTTCATTATCAATATTAGGATCGCATCATTAGTGTGAATCCTCTAAGTTTTGATAAGCATTTAAACATCAATTTCTAAAATAGTCATCAAGTTACCGAATTTATGCAAATAATAATATCATCCTTCAATATCTGTTCCAGAATCGACATCGAGGATAACAGAATCACAAAATCGATAGTCACTTATCAAATCCATTTATGATTTGATCTATTGATACATGTTTATCATTTTCGATTTGAGGTTCAATTTCATTTACTATCACAAAATCGTATCTAAATCCTCAAATCCATTTTCATGTGGCCTTTATGATTTTATCCGAACTCATGCAATTGTCGATCTTATTATTCAAGATCTATTCTAAGGTTATAAGCACAATCATCTTTTCACATATTTATCACTCATTTCTTTGAATCCATAATTGATCGGATTGTGTCGTAATTAAATCTCCATTTCAATCTCTCGAATTTGTTCATATTATCACTTCCGAAATTATTTCAAAATCATGAAACCGGACTCGGTAAATTCTGGAAATCATTACTCCGTTAATAACTTCACAATCCAATCATTCGACCATCGAAATTTCAACTGTGATCTTCTCTTCCAAGCTACATCATATAATTATCATTACTTTTATCCGTGATCCGTCTAATTAATAATTCCACCTCAATCTCAACTTGATACCATTCGTGATATTAAAATTACTTGATTTATCGATTCTATAAGGTTTTAAACCATGTAATTCACCACATTATCGTTTCCAACGATCTATCTTCTCATCGATTTCAATATCAAACTCTTTCGATAATACTATAAAATCCTTTCAATATTTATTTTCAATAGTTATCTCCAAGATTCCATTTATGTGAGAAACTTCATCTTTTTCCTCAATTATTTTCCTAAAATTTCGGCAGCATAACGGCTTAATTTTCCCTAACCTCCTGCAAGGGAAACACAATTTATACTTGCAGCCGTTGATTCTCACCAATTTTACCTCTTACTAAGACCCCCACCATCAGTTGTGGGTCCTCTTAGCATTTTTAGCAAATCAATTTAATTGAATGCATCATATATAAAAATCGAAATTCCCACATACAATATAAAGCTACTAATGCTTTATAAAAGTATCTTACCTATTCGCCAAGCTTGGCGCACTTTCTGATTTTCGAGCATTGCCGAACTCCACCATTCGTCGCATTTCCGCTTTACTACAATTTCGATATCAATGCACTACATCAATATAACCATAATTTATTCAATAAATACCATCAATTTATTTTCTATATTTTCCTTACCACATTTTTTTTTCTTCTCTTTCTTTTTCCTTTCCTTCTTCTTCTTCTTCCTTCTTTTCTTTCTCCTTTTCTTTTCTTTTCTTCTTTCTTTTCTTTTTCTTTCCTTTTTCTTTTCTGTTCTTTTTTTTTTTTTTCTGGCCTGAACCGGTTCGGACCGGTTCAGGCCGGTTCACTTCTGCTGGCCGGTTCAGCCTCTTCCCGCCGGCATCACCGCCGGTTCGCACCTTCCACAGCTAGCCATGGTTGCAGGGAGGCCGGATCTGGTCTCGGTTTTGCCCCATCACCGGCGACGGCGCCGGATCTGGGTCCGTGGGTTTCGGCCCTTTTCCTTCCTCTCTTCTCCTTCCTCCGTCGTTTCCTTCACCGCCGGTGGCCTCCTTCACCTTCGTTGGTCCTCGCCGGTGGCGTTGGTGGCGATGCCGGCATCTGGATCAACCGGCATTCCCTCTTTCCTTTTTCTCCTCTCTTTTTCTTTTCTGTTTTCCTTTTTCTTTTTCCGCTTCGGGTCGCCGCCGGTCGTTTTCTTCTCTTCCCCCTCGCCTCGCCGGCGACGACCCTCTCCTTCCTCCTCCTCTCTTGGCCGGTCGGCATTCGCCGGCTTCCCTTCTGTCTTGTTTACGTTTTCTCCTCTGTTTTAACAGAGGAGAAAACAACGTGGGAATCGGGTTATACCGATTCCCCACTTTTTATTTTATTTTATTTTTTTTTATTTTCATATAATTATATTTTTACTATATTTGATATATATATATATATAATATTTGTATAAACCATATATATATATATACTTCAATTTAAAACACTATACATATATTTCATATATATATATTTATATATATAAGTATATATTTCATATATAAACCCTTTATATATGTATACTTTAATTCAAAATTCTATATATATATATATATATATATATATTTCATATATATTATTATATATATACATAAATGTACAAAAATTTACATATATATATATTCCATATATAATTATATTTTTATCAAAAGCATATTTATATAATATCATTATATAAATATATCAAAATATTTTTATTTCTTATTAAGTTTTGGATTTCTAAATATCCAAAATTATTTTCTCCATTTTCTTATTTAATTTGGATTTCCATTTATCCAAATTAAATTTCCTCCTTCATTTCTTATTTCCAAATTTAATTTTCCTTTTTATTTCTTATTTAATTTGGATTTCACTTTCTCCAAATTAAATTTTTCGGATACCTTATATTTATTTAGAAAATTCTTGGTCTTCACACATTTACAATTTCGAATCATTCTACTTGACAAAATATATCTCCACCCAAGTTGCATGCATTGTTATAAACCATAAATATATCCTATACTTCCTTTAATTACATCTCCATGCTATAAAAGTACTGAAAATACAAGTCTGAATATAAAAGGGAATACTGTACATCACATACCTTCAAGGATGGTACGAAAGCCACAATGGACGTGTTTAAACTTGCATACCAAGCACCTACTGCAATTAATCTGGAAGGTGGAGAGAGGGGTGAGCTTATAAAGCCCAATAAGAAATATATATATAAGAGACAAATACCGAATTTCTATATGCAAGTTTTCGAAAATATTTATTAAAGTTCGAATATCATAACATATTCGATATGGAAATCTATGATAACCACAAATTCTCCTATTTTTGGAGTTAAGCATATCTAAAATTTTATTTTAGATGTTAATATACTGATTGAAATAAATAAATAAATTTATTAAAGGAGTGGAATATTTCGAAATTATAATACTTGATAATCGATAAATTAAAAATATATGTAGATGAAGTATAAATTATATTTATATGTAAAAATATAGAAATATTATATGTTATATATAATTGTAGATATAAAATAGATTTACAATATATATATATATATATATATATATATATATAAAATAATAATAATAATGTCGCAGCAAGCTTCTCGTGGAAGCTTGCTGCATTGATTAAAACAGAAAAAGCAAAAGAAAAAAAAAAGAGAAATTTTAAACATTGGATTTGTTGGTAATTTTCCATTAGAACAACACACAAATAAAGTAGACAAAAGAGAGTCTTTTTGAAATTATTCAAGTCGGCAAAGAAAGAAAGAAAAAACTGCAACACCGACTCCCTTGTTTCATTTTTCTTTGCTGCAGGTGGACTCATAATTAATGGAAACAGAGAAAGAAAAGAAACAAAAAGAAGAAGAAAAGAGGGGAATTAAATTAAGTAGATCACGTGGCCATTTCTCATTAGATAGATATTAATAAAGAAGATAAAATAAGGCTGAAACTCATCCTCATCATCGACTTCTGCAAATTCTGGAAATTGGCCTCCCCTGCAGTTTTCTGTTATTCATTTTCTGGTTCACGTCACCCTCCTTATACCTTGTGTAACACTATCTAAACATCACCTAATCAACTAGTCTTTTAAATAAAAATTATTCTTCACTCCATGAACTTTTCAAACCTAGAATTTGGTGGCTCAATTCCAGCGATTGGGGGTTAAAATTTCTACTGGGAGTCTCGGTTAGAGGTAAGGATGTCACGGCCCGAAGACCGCGACTTTCACTTGATTCTTATACTTTTCTTAGTCTACAAATTTATGGACTAAATTTTTCTTTTTCATTTTAAGGTTTGTATTCGGTGTTAGTGTAGTTACTATGCTATCTAGGTGGCTTATAGTCATTCCATTTAAATATTAAACAAACACGGAAACGGTTCTTAGTTACATCCCGACTTGTTAAACAAAATATGTACTGTGCATCAATTAAAGTCATACATGTAAACAAGTATTTTATAAGTTCCAAATACCTCCGGAAACTAGTACCAAGTCCATACACCGTCTCCGATGCCCACCTAGCAGCTCACACGGCAGATGTTAACTTCAATAATCTGAAAGAGATGAAATTTAGTGGGGTGAGCAAAACCACGGCTCAGTAAGATACTAATATAAATACAGAAGTAGGATTACACTGTCTTAAACTACAATGCTTAAACTTGCAATGATGCAATTACAATTAATCCTTTCTCATCGATACATCTCATTATTACTTCTCATTTTCACTTTTCATTTCATAATCATACTCTGGTATGCCATCATCTTATATCAGTTCTCATATTTACCTTTCATTTCATAATCATATTTCTGTATTCTATCATCTCTTATCAATTCTCATATCATCTCTTATCAATTCTCATATTGTGGATCATGATCACAGTGGTACGAAGTCAGAATTCTCTTCGTGTATTTCTATATTCATGTTTCATATCATATCATGACATCATATCGATGAAATATCGCTACCACCGAGTCATGATGCTCCTCATATATTCTTCATGTTTAATTGAGATATCCTATTGAGTCACTTTACATTTAACAATCATATTCCCGTCTTATATCAATTCATATCACTTATCGTATGGGAATTTATGATCACGATAGAGTAAGATCAGAATTCTCTTCATATCAATCTTACGTTCATATATCATATCGTATTATGTCATCGTATAGATGAAACATCATTAACGTCTAGTCATGACATTCCTCATGGAATTCTCATATACTAAGCATATTATCATATCAGTGTTTAATATGCAATTCATGAAATTTTTCTGTATAAACCGCTATCTTTTCAAATCATATCATATATACTTTAGGACATGCTCAACATATGAATTTTCAATTCATTTCAAATTTGCCTTTAAGACATGATAGAAACATGTTCATTTTCAGTTCATGTATTCGTTTTCGGAGCATGTCTAAAACATGTGCGGTTTTAAAACATTTTTCATATACTATAAATCATATCAGGTTTAAAGTTCATATCAAATCAGTCTATACTCTAAACCGCATGTCATTTCAAATTCGACACAAAATCTTATATAAATCATGTAAGTGTCGAAATCATTTATCATATACTTTTAAAACATATTCTGTAAATCATATCAGGTCTAGAGTTCATATCAAATCAAACTATACTCTAGACCACATATCATGCCATGTTCAACACAAAATCACATATAAATCATATAAGTGTCGAAATCATATCTCATGGACTTTTAAAACATGTTTAAAACATGTACTGTTTTAAAACATATTTCATTTCAAATCTGTTTCATGTACAGTATAAATCATGTCAAGTCTAGAGTTCATATCAATAAAATCATACTCTAGACTTCATATCATATCGGTTAGAGACTAGGCTAGATCCCTATCATCTCTATCAATAAAGATTTAAATCACTGTAGCTAGCAGTGAAAATCATGTCATCGTCCCCTGGAAACCAACTAGGGCGCTATCTATGGCCATAGACCTCATCTCTCTCAGCCTCACTGATCAGGCGTGACTGAGACCTGTCCACGACTATTGTCGGACAAGCATATCTGCCTAATGAGCAAAGCTCCAAATAGGCGGTTTCCACTATGCTTTATTGAATTTAATTCTTTTAGGGTGCCTACAGTCTCATAAAACATTTAAATCTTTAGCTTTTCTTTTTAAAATCATGTAAAGCATATGGTGAAGTTCTTTAAGAGGTTTCGTATATAAAAATACGTATATACCATATGCTTTCTTTTTAAAGCTAATCTATACTTTATAGCATTTATATAAATGCTATTATAACATCTGAAACTATAGCAAATTATGCTTAAAAGCGATGCTATGAAATCATTTCCGTATGTAAATTTGATAATATTTTCATCAAATACAGAGAAGCGATTCATTCAACTTATCACCATCAACTATTCTATTTCAAGACTTTCTTTCAGTCAAATCAGTAAATCACTATTTAATTCATTCACTATTCATTTAATTTAGTATTCAATTTTGCTCAGTACTCAATTCATTCGAAAATCGAATCACTTGGTATTCAGACCATTCGGTATTCAATATCCTTTCTCAATCGTCATCAACTATTATAATAATCATTTATACATCTCATCATCAATATTAGGATCGCTTCATTTGTATGAATCCTTTAAGTTTCTATAAGCATTTAACATCAGTTTCTAAATAGTCATCAAGTTATCGAAATTATGCAAATAATAATGTCATCATTCAATATCTGTTCCAGAATCGACATCGAGGATAACAGAATCACAAAATCGATAGTCACTTATCAAATCCATTTATGATTTGATCTATTGATACATGTTCATCATTTCCGATTTGAGGTTCAATTTCATTTACTATCACAAAATCGTATCTAAATCCTCAAATCAATTTTCATGTGGCCTTTATGGTTTTATCCGAACTTATGCAATTGTCGATCTTATTATTCAAGATCTATTCTAAGGTTATAAGCACAATCATCTTTTCACATATTTATCACTCATTTCTTTGAATCCATAATTGATCGGATTGTATCGTAATTCAATCTCCATTTCGATCTCTCGAATTTGTCCATATTATCACGTTCGGAATTATTTCAAGGATCAAGAAACCGAACTCGGTAAATTCTGGAAATCACTACTCCGTTAGGAGCTTCACAATCCAATCATTTAACCATCAATTTTCAACTATGATTTTCTCTTCAAGGTAATATCGTATAATCATCGTTACTTCCATCAATACTCCAATTATCGATATTCCACCTCAATTTCTGCTCGATAGTCAACTTATAATATTAAAATAACTCGAATCATCAACTCCATAAGATTCACAACAAAATTTCTCACGTTATTGTGCTCATCCATTAACCTTTTCAACTATTTAAAAATCCATTTTTTTTCCTATGACACAGTAATATCCTTTCAAGCTTATCTTCGATAATTCTTCAAAATTCCATTTAGATGAGAAATTAATATTTTTCCTTAAACATTTTCGTGGAAATTTCGGCAGCATAACGGCTTAATTTCCTCTAAACCTCCTGCAAGGAAATACAATTTATACTTGCAGCCGTTGATTCTCACCAATTTTTACCTCTTACTAAGACCCCCACCATCAGTTGTGGGTCCTCTTAGCATTTTTAGCAAATCAATTTAAATGAATGCATCATATAAAAAAAATCATAATTCCCACATACAATATAAAGCTACTAATGCTTTATAAAAGTATCTTACCTATTCGCCAAGCTTAGCACACTTTTTGATTTTCGAGCCTTGCCGAACTCCACCATTCGTCGCATTTTCGTTTTACTACAATTTCAATATCAATGCACTACATCAATATAACCATAAATTATTCAATAAATACTATCAATTTATTTTCTATATTTTCCTTACCACATTTTTTTTTCTTCTCTTTCTCTTTCTTTTTCCTTTCCTTCTTCTCTTCTTCCTTCTTTTCTTTCTCCTTTTTTTTTCTTTTCTTCTTTCTTTTCTTTTTCTTTCCTTTTTCTTTTCTGTTCTGTTTTTTTTTCTGGCCTGAACCGGTTCGGACCGGTTCAGGCCGGTTCACTTCTGCTGGCCGGTTCGGCCTCTTCCCGCCGGCATCACCGCCGGTTCGCTCCTTCCACAGCTAGCCATGGTTACAGGGACGCCGGATCTGGTCTCGGTTTTGCCCCATCACCGGCGACGGCGCCGGATCTGGGTCCGTGGGTTTCGGCCCTTTTCCTTCCTCTTTTCTCCTTCCTCCGCCGTTTCCTTCACCGCCGGTGGCCACCTTGTCCTTAGTGGGTCTTCACCGGTGGCGTTGGTGTCGATGGCCGTGCCGGATTGGCCGGCACCGCCGTTCCACTTCCTCTTTTCCTTCTCGGGTTTTGCCTCCCTTTTCGCTTCTGTTTGTTTTTTTTTTTCCATTTTCCTCTCTTTTCCGCTCGTCGTCGGCCTCTCTTTCCCCTCCTCAGCCGCCGGCGACCTTCTCCTCTCTCCCCCTTTTCTTCTCTCGTCGGCCGGCCTTTCCATTTTTCTCTTCTCTGTTTTTCAACAGAGAAGAGAATAAGGGAATCGGGTTTATCCCGATTCCCATGTGTTTTTTTTTTAATTATATAAATATATTTACAAATTTAAATATATTTATATAAATACTTATATATCATACAAATCATTTGTATATATATACTTTAATTTAATTTACTATATATATTTCATATATATTATATTTATATATGTAAATACATATTTCATAATAAAAATATGTATATACACTTTATTTTAAAATATTATACATATATATTTTATATATGTATATCATATATACACTTAAATGTATAATAAAATACATACGTATTCATTTTATGATATCAAAGAGTATTTTCAACGTATGATATGTACATATATTTCATATATGAATGTATATATTTATTTAAAAATATATTTATATAATAACCTTATATAAATATATAAAATTACATATTTTTATTTCTTATTAAGTTTTGGATTTCTAAATATCCAAAATTATTTTCTCCATTTTCTTATTTAATTTGGATTTCAATTTGTCCAAATTAAATTTTTCGGATACCTTATATTTATTTAGAAAATTCTCGATCTTCACAAAATCGGTTCAGACCAGAAAAAAAAAGAAGAAAAGAAAAAGAAAGGAAAAAGAAAAAAAAAGAAGGAAAGGAAAAAGAAGAAAGAAGAAAGAGAAGAAAAGGAAGGAAAAGAAAAGAAAGAAATGATAAGGAAAATTATGGAAAATAAATTTATTGATATTTATTGAATAATTTTATTGTTATATATATTCATGTAAGTGCATTGGTGTTATTGAAATTGTAGCAAAACGGAAATGAGACGAATGGTGGAGTTCGGCTAGGCTCGAAAATCGGGAACACGCTAAGCTTGAGGCGAATTGTTAGGATACTCTTATAAAGAAGTGGTAGTGTTATATTGTATGTTTTGGAATTTTGATCCTGATGATGAATAATTATTGAAATGATTTTTAAATGCTAAAAGGACCTATAATTGGTGGTAGGAGTCTTAGTAAGAGATAAATAAATGGTGAGAATCAACAGCTGTGATATAAATTGTGTTTTCCTTGCAGGAGGTTTAATGAAAATTAAGCAGTTATGCTACCGAAATTTTTATGAAAACGTTCGAGAAAAAAGATTAAGTTTCTCACATAAATGGAATCTTGGAAATAATTATTGAAAAATAAACATTGAAAGGACTTTATTGTATTACCGGAAAAGTTGATATTGAAATCGAGGAGAAGATAGATCGTTGAGCACGATAACGTGATGAATTATATGGTTTAAACCTTATAGAATCGATAAATCGAGTCATCTTAATGTCATAAAATGGTTATCAAGTTGAGATTGAGGTGGAATTATCTATTGGACAGATCACGGATAAAAAGGACGATGATTATACGATATAACTTAAAAGAGAAAATCGAAGTTGTAATTTAGATGGTCGAATGAATGAATTGCAGAATTATCAATTGAGTGATGATTTCAGAATTGATAGATTCAAATAAATGGGTGTCACACATGTGATTATACGGATTTGATTTTAACCTTGGAATAGGTCTTGAAAAATATTCTCTAATATTTGAGTGACTTGGAGAAATTTGGAGTATATGATGAATGGTCCGTCTTAGTAGTATGATTGAGATGATGATAATAAGAAAGTAGATTGTGACGTTGTATGGACATTTGATAGAACACACGTCTACATAAAAATATACTTGTACATATCGATATTAAATAGACGTGAACTGGAATTTTTGCAATAACATGGATAGTCGCAAGGCGACCTAAATGATTGAAAAACATTGTTGATAGTAGAAATTGGCAAATTCTCTTAAGTAGGTAAATTGGCAATCAAAAATTGAATTAATGATGCCTTTATAGATAATTCTAGCATGGTATTACATTCTGTAGGCCATATGAAAAGTGAATTGAGGATTGTGATCTGATTTTTATGATAGTGAATGAAATTGAACCTCAAGTCGAAAATTTTAACGTATGCCAATAGGTAAAACCATATATGGATTTGATAAGTGACTATTGATCTTGTGGTTCTGTGATCCTCGATGTCAACTCTGGAATAGATATCGAATGAGGGTATCGGTATTTGCATAATTTCAGTAACTTGATGACTACATAGAAACTTGGTATTTAAATACTTATAGATACTAAGAGGATTCATACTAATGATGTGGTCCTAGTATCGATAATGAAATGTACAAATGATTGTTATAGTCGATAATTATCGAAAAAGGATATTGAATACCGAATGGTTTGAATACCAAGTGATCTGATTATTGAATAATTGGAGTACTAAACAATTTGAAGACTGAATAAAATGAATATTTAATTGATTTGAATACTGAATTATTGATTTGACAGAAAGAAAGTTTTGAAATCGAATGATCGATAGTGATAAATTTAAATGAATTGCTTCACTGTATTAGATGAAGATATTGCATATATTGACATTTGAAAATATCACCGAAGTTACGTACTGAAATGGTTTTATAGCATCTCCTTTAAGCATGCCTTGTTACAACTTGTGATGCTATAATAACATTTATATGAATGCTAAAAAGTACAGAATAGTTTTAAAAAGAAAGTATATGGTATATACATATTTTTCTATATGAATCATCTTAAAGAATTGTACCATATGCCTTATATGATTTTTGACATGAAAAGTTAAAGATTTAAATGTTTTATAAGACTGTAGGCACCCTAAAAGAATTAAATTCAATAAAGCATAGTGGAAACCGTCTAATTGGAGCTTTGCTCATTAGGCAGAGATGCTTATCCGACAATAGTCGTGGACAGGTCTTAGTCACGCCTGATCAGTGGGGCTGAGAGAGATAAGGTCTATGGCCATAGATAGCGCCCTAGTTGGTTTCCAGGGGACGATGACATGATTTTCACTGCTAGCTACAGTGATTTAAGTCTTTATTGATAGAGTGATAGGGATCTAACCTAGTCTCTAACCGATATGATATGAAGTCTAGAGTATGATTTTATTGATATGAACTCTAGACTTGACATGATTTATACAGTACATGAGGAAGAGAAGCCGATGCCAACACCGACGGCGGAAAAGAAAAACAGAGAAGCAAAGAGAAATGGTGAGGTGGAACCGAAGTGGGGAAAAAAAAAGAGCCACGGCGGTGCCGGTCGATCCGGGCACCGCCACCCCAACCCCGAGCTCGACGGAGCTGAGGGGAAGCAAAAGACGGCCACCGACGAGGCAAAGGCCGGCGGAGAAAGGAAGAAATAGAGAAGGAAGAAGCCGCCGCTGCCACCTCCAGATCCGGTGCCGTCACTGCCGGTGGGGAGGAAAGGAGACCAGATTCCGCTTCAACACCACCTTGGCTACCTGTGGGAGACCTGAACCGGCGGAGAGGGTGGCCGCCGGTGGCAGAACCAGTCGAACCGGCAGAATCGGCCAGAACCGGTTCAGGCCAGAAAAAAAAAAGAAGAAAAAAGAAAAGAAAGAAAAGAAAAGAAAGGAAAAAGAAAAGAAAAAAAAAGAAAAGGGAAGAAAAGGAAGGAAAGAAAAAAAAAGAATTGGTAAGGAACCGAAAGTGTGATGTCCCCGTCATTACATCTTACCATTTAATTTATTCCTCTTTCACTTAACTTGATTAGATTTGCTTGTCAATGTCAATCATACCTTTCTTTCTTAAGCTTAATATCTAACAGCTCAATATGAATAATTCAATTTCAATAAAACAGACTAATGATACATGTATATATGTATCATCCGTTTCCACAGGATCTCATACATCATCTTAACTTAAATCCCCGACATCTTATATACATTAATGTTAGTTGTACTGTACCATAGCTGAATTACAATTTACCTTGCATAATTACATAAGTATACCTTCTATGCTACTTGGGAAGCGTCTTTCGAAGGTAAACTTTCAAGATCCACTCGTAGGCTCTTCTATCGAGAGCGAGGGATTACCTCAGATAGTCTGTATGAAAAATGTTCGTAAAAGGGTGAGTTTATGCTCAGTAAGAAAAATATGTAAAAGAGCGTGTTATGCCTCTATATGCATTTTTCCTACTTGGCTCTATAATGTCATGTAAAACATTATAAAGCATGCATCATAAACATCTTTCATGCATTGTTTGCAACCATGCATATTTATTTCAAATGACATGGAAATCATACTTTGTATGCTTCTTTTAAATTATAGCATACATATAAAACATGCATCACATACTTCTTCTTCTTATACTTTCTTTAAAACATCATGCATAAACTTCTTTCTTTAAAACATCATACTTCATACTTCATACATACTTGAAAACATACATCGTATACTTCTTTTAAATCATCATTTACATACATACATACTTCTCTTAAAACATCTTATACTTTCTTGAAACCATACATCATATACTTCTTTTAAAACTTCTTATACAAGTACACCAAGTACTTTCGATTTCTTTATTCTTTGAAATCGTATATACATATAGTTTTTGATAACATAAAAACTATTTGTACTTTTATGGAGGTTATGCACTGCATCATCATCATCATCATCATGTGGCGTACCCCGTAGGGCCAGGAATCCTCCCTTAGCCTAACATGAAATATAAACAGATTGGCCAACTGTGGGTGGCTACAGTTAACACTAGTCAGGTGTCCTTCTGTAGCGACTGAGGCCTGACTTATGGTTCCTCAGCCCATAATATACATCATTTCAAGACTTGATCAGAGCCCTTATTAGTAACATGAAAGTGCATAATCTCAAAACATATGTCATATAGCTTCTTGCCATGACATTTCATACTTTCTGAAAATAGGTTGAAAACCTCTTTTCAAAACAGGGCAGTCGACTGGCCTCATAGGGCAGTTGGCTGCTTCTTCATACTTTCATTTATCGAAATTATTTTCATTTAAAATTCCGATATTTTCATTTTGAAAACGCATGAGGGCAGTCGACTGGTCCATATAGCAGTCGACTGGTTTTCAAACAGAATGCTTCTTAAGAAATAGCAGTCGACTGGTACATATAGCAGTCGACTGTTTTTGAAACAGAATGCAATTTAGCAAATAGCAGTCGACTGTCCCATATAGCAGTCGACTGGTTTGAAACAGAATGCTTTTCTAGAAAATAGCAGTCGACTGGCTTACATAGCAGTCGACTAGTTTGCATCGGTTTTCGAAAAACGGCGTTTTGGTTGTCTCTAGGCAGTCGACTTCCCTTTAGGGCAGTCGGCTGCCCCTAGCCTAATTAGTACTAGGAAACAAGTCTGAAAATGCACCTTTTCCTGCACAAAATGGACTAATACTTCTCTCCAAACCACATAAAAACATGTTAAACCATGTGGACATAGCCGCCTTACGTCCGTTACATAAATTTCTTACCTTGATTCCTTCGGAAACGCGAAATCACTTGGCGCGTAACCCTAGCTTTCACTCCTTCAAAGCTATAACATCAAATCAATTTAAACCTTAAATTAAACAACATACACATATCGTATCAACTCCATACAACTCCATATCATGAACATAATTGAACAAATCATCTTCTATGATCGTTTTTCGTCTAACAAACTTAACGATTTGGTTACTAAACAAGGGTGTTTGTCAAGGTGGATATGGAGGGAGACTTGGAAGCTTGGAGAAGTGGAGAAAACGAGAGTGAGAGGGCTGGAAGAGGAGGCTGACGTTGGGTGATGATGATGAGGGTGGTGAGTCATGCAACATGCATTAAATGCATGCTCATCCCCTTAGTTAATCTCAGCCTTTGACCCTTCCCTTGACTCTTGACCATTTGACCCATTAAATCCCTCTTCTCCTTCTTCCATTCATGCATAAGCCACATGTGTCTAATTAACCAATCAAAATCTGATTTTGTTTCTTGTCTCATACTCTTAATATTTTTCTGATATCAACATTAAATCATTTGACTAATTGACATTCACTTTCTTATTTCTTCCATACATCATGCATACATCACTCATACATTAAACTTCATATTCATTAAATTATGAAAATCTGATATTAATTCTTTTCTCATACCTCAATTATTTTCCTGATGTCCATTAAATTCCTTGACTATTTGACTTTCCATTTCATTACTTCTTCCATGTTTCATACATCCTTCATACTTCATAATTCTCATATCTACTTATTTTCATTTAAGCTAACATACTTTATAATTATGGAGGAATTTCCTGAAATTGGGGATTTCACAGAAAGACTTCATTTTTGTTCCCTTTGAATTTATGGAATTTATTAGAAATTTCGGATTATTTTCTAAATGAAGATATATGTCGATTTTTGATATTTTAGCAAAACGGAAATGAGACGAATGGTAGAGTTCGGCAAGGCTCGAAAATCGGAATGTACGCTAAGCTTGGTGAATGGGTAAGATACTTTTATAAAGCATTAGTAGCATTATATTGTATGTGGGATTTATGATCTTATATAATGCTCTGATGGAATGATTTTAATGGAATTATGATTTTTTTTATATATGATGAATTGATTTAATTGATGTTAAAAATACTAAGAGGACCCATAATTGATGGTGGGGGTCTTAGTAAGAGGTAAAAATTGGTGACAATCAACGGCTGCAATTATAAATTATATTTCCTTGCAGGAGGTTTAGAGGAAATTAAGCCGTTATGCTGCCGGAATTTCCACAAAAATATTTGAGGAAAAAGATTAAGTCTCTCACATAAATGGAATCTTGGAGATAATTATTGAAAATAAATATTGAAAGGATTTTATGGTATTACCGAAAATGTTTGATATTGAAATCGATGAGAAGATAGATTGTTGAAAACGATAATGTGGTGAATTACATGGTTTAAACCTTATAGAATCGATAAATCAAGTAAATTTTAATATCACAAATGGTATCAAGTTGAGATTGAGGTGGAATTATTAATTAGACGGATCACGGATAAAAGTGATGATAATTATATGATATAGCTTAGAAGAGAAGATCACAGTTGAAATTTCGATGGTCGAATGATTGGATTGTGAAGTTATTAACAGAGTAATGATTTACAGAATTTATCGAGTCCGGTTTCATGATTTTGAGATAATTTCGAATGTGATAATATGGACGAACTCGAGAGATCAAAATGGAGATTGAATTACGACACAATCCGATCAATTATGGATTCAAAGAAATGAGTGATAAATATGTAAAAAGATGATTGTGCTTATAACCTTAGAATAGATCTTGAATAATAAGATCGACAATTGCATAAGTTCGGATAAAATCATAAAGGCCACATGAAAATTGATTTGAGGATTTAGATACGATTTTGTGATGGTAAATGAAATTGAACCTTAAATCGGAAATGATGAACATGTATCAATAGATCAAATCATAGATGGATTTGATAAGTGACTATTGATTTTGTGATTCTGTTATCCTCGATGTCGATTCTGGAACAGATATTGAATGATGATATTATTATTTGCATAATTTCGGTAACTTGATGACTATTTAGAAACTGATGTTTAAATGCTTATAGAAACTTAGAGGATTCATACAAATGAAGCGATCCTAATATTGATGATGAGATGTATAAATGACTATTATAATAGTCGATGAGATTGAGAAAGGATATTGAATACCGAATGGTCTGAATACCAAGTGCTTTGATTTCCGAATGAATTGAGTACTGAGCAAGTTGAATACTAAATTAAATGAATAGTGAATGAATTAAATAGTGATTTACTAATTTGACAGAAAGAAAGTCTTGAAATCGAATAGTTGATGGCGATAAAGTTGAATGAATCGCTTCTCTGTATTTGATGAAAATATTACCGAAGTTGCATACTGAAATGTTTTACAGCATCGCATTTAAGCATGCTTTCTTGCAACTTGGAACATTTTAATAATGTTTATATGAATACTGAAAAGTATTGATTTGTTTTGAAATGAAAGTATATGGTAAATATATATATATATATTTTGATATATGAAGTCTCATACAGAATTTTACCATATGCTTTACATGATATTAAAAAGAAAGCTATAGATTTAAATGTTTTATGAGACTGTAGGCACCCTAAAAGAATTAAATTCAATAAAGCATAGTGGAAACCGCCTAATTGGAGCTTTGCTCATTAGGCAGAGAGATGCTTGTCCGACAATAGTCGTGGACAGGTCTCAGTCACGCCTGATCAGTGGGGCTGAGAGAGATGAGGTCTATGGCCATAGATAGCGCCCTAGTTGGTTTCCAGGGGACGATGACATGATTTTCACTGCTAGCTACAGTGATTTAAGTCTTTATTGATAGAGAGATGATAGGGATCTAGCCTAGTCTCTACCCGATATGATATGAAGTCTAGAGTATGATTTTATTGATATGAACTCTAGACTTGACATGATTTATACTGTACATGAAGCAGATTTGAAATGAAATACGCTTTGAAACAATACATGTTTTAAAAGTCCATGAGATATGATTTCGACACTTATATAATTCATATGTGATTTTGTGTCGAACATGGCATGATATGCGGTCTACAGTATAGTTTGATTTGATATGAACTCTAGACCTGATATGATTTACAGTATATGTTTTAAAAGTACATGATAAATGATTTCGACACTGATATGATTTATATACGATTTTGTGTCGAATTTAAAATGATATGCGGTCTAGAGTATAGATTGATTTGAAATGAACTCTAGACCTGATATGACTTATAGTATATGAAAAATGTTTTAAAACCGCATATGTTTTAGACATGCTCCGAAAATGAATGCATGAACTGAAATTGAACATGTTTCTATCATGCCTTAAAGGAAAATTTGAAATGAATTGAAAATTCATATGTTGAGCATGTCCTAAAGTATATATGATATGATTTGAAATGATAGCGGTTATAAAAAAAATTACATGAATTGCATATTAAACTCTGATATGATAATATGCTTAGTATATGAGAATTCCATGAGGAATGTCATGATTCGACGTTAATGATGTTTCATCTATACGATGACATGATATGATATGATATATGAACATAAGATTGATATGAAGAGAATTCTGATCTTACTCTATCGTGATCATAAATTCCCGTACGATAAGTGATATGAATTGATTTAAGACGGGAATATGATTGTTAAATGTAAAGTGACTCGATAGGATATCTTAATTAAACATGAAGAATATATGAGGAGCATCATGACTCGGTGGTAACGATATTTCATCTATATGATGTCATGATATGATATGAAACATGAATATAGAAATACACGAAGAGAATTATGACTTCGTACCACCGTGATCATGATCCACAATATGAGAATTGATAAGAGATGATATGAGAATTGATAAGAGATGATAGAATACAGAAATATGATTATGAAATGAAAAGTAAATATGAGAATTGATATAAAATGATAGCATGCCAAAGTATGATTATGAAATGAAAAGTGAAAATGAGAAGTGATAATAAGGTGTATCGATGAGAAAGGATTAATTGTAATTGCATCCTTGCAAGTTTTAAGCATTGCGGTTTAAGACAGTATAATCCTACTCTTGTTTTTATATTAGTATCTTACTGAGCCGTGGTTTTCCTCACCCCACTAAATTTCATCTCTTTCAGACTATTGAAGTTAACATCTGCCATGTGAGCTGCTAAGTGGGCATCGAAGACGATGAATGGACTTGGTACTAGTCTTTTGAGGTATATGTTTCTTATAAGATACTTGTTTACATGTAAGACTTAAATTGATGCACAGTACATATTCTGTTTAACAAGTCGGGATGTAATTAAGAACCGTTTCCGTGTTTGTTTAATATTTAAATGGAATGACTATAAGTCACCTAGATAGTATAGTAACTACACTGACACCGAATACAAACCTTAAAATGAAAAAGAAAAAGAAAAATTTAGTCCATAAATTTGTAGACTAAGAAAAATATAAGTATTAAAGGAAAGTCGTGGCATTTGGGTCGTGACAGATTTAATGGTATCAGAGCTCGGTTTGTCTAGTACGTGTCAGTGTAGTTGAGACAGTGATAGTGTTACATCCCATGTACTGTGTAGCGTCCACATGTAAACTTGTTGATTTTCAATCTGTACCAAGATTAGTCACTATTGGTATGGTTGATATCAGTCGACGGCCTATTGAAACAGGTTGGGCTTTGACTTAAAGATGCCAATCGATGGCCTATTAAAACGAATTGGAAACTGTTAATGAATGGTATCGATACGGTATAGAAGAATTGAGTATCACCTTAAAGGAATAGAATATGAATGATCGAGAATGATTGATTGTGGCAGTTATATGGAAGATAATGGAATGATTGTATAGAATATGATCGATATGTGAATTGAAAAGGATTGAAAGAAGTAAAGAAATAGCGAACGAAAAATGATCAAACCCAAACATATGGCTCGATTGAAAGTACAATCCCACTTTAATTACGAAGATTATTGGAAATTGAAAATATGATTTCGAGTTATAAAGGAACATGAATATGAAGCAGTTTTCGAATTTAAGATTGAAAGTGATTTCGCTTTGGTTATCACATCGAGATGTAATAAGAATACTACATGGAAAGAGATATAGAGAAAAGATGATTGATAAATGTTGCATTTATGGGAAAAGATAATTAACAGTAAAATTTGCAATGAGGTGCGGCCTTGATTTATCAATGTGACAATGAGTGTTGTGGGATAATACGAAACCCAAAAGAAATATGATATTATGGAAGTGATTATAGACTGGTTGATCAAATTGAATCACTTTTCCATTTTCAGACTTCTAGATTTCTCTAATGCCTTAGTCGAATTATAAATATGAAACGGAGAGAGTGTATGTGAAGTTCCAGTGAGCATTACATGTGATGGAATCTTGAATTACTATATGTTTATGAAAAATAGTAAAAGGTTTTGAGATTCCAAATTTATTGACGGCATTGCTCCATACTGATATAAAAATTCCAGCGTAATGTGGAAACGCTCGAAGATATGTTGAGAGAGCAGATGCATGAGATTTAAAGGCTACTGGGACAATTACATACTACTGATTAAATCAGTAAACGATAGTTACCAAATTATATCGACTTGGCACCAAATGAGAGAAACGAATGATAAATGGTGTGAAACAGCTATTATGTGAAGAGAGATAAAAGCGATAACTCCCAAGGTGATAAGAAATTTTAAGAGGTATAGATGTATGGTGGAAAAATGACATGTAATGGTATAAAAGGTGATTCTAATGATGAACGTATGCTAGCAGTATCATTTAAAAGATGATTGAAACGACAAGGAAGATAAGAGTACCGGAAGGTACCACCTCTTAATTTAAGTTCAATTCGGAGGACCGAATTTCTTAAGGTGGGGAGAATGTGAAGACCAAGAATTTTCTAAAAAAATATAAGGTATCCGAAAAATTTAATTTGGATAAGTTGCAATCCAAATTAAATAAGAAAAGAAATGAAGAAAATAATTTTTGATATTAGGAAATTCAAAAATTTAAAGAAATAAAAAGGTATATATTTATATAATTATAAAATTATATTATATAAATATATTTTAAATGTTAAAGAAATAAAAATGTGAATAAAAATATAATTATATAAATAGATTATATAATATATTTTTACACATTTTTAAATAAGTATATATATATATATGAAATATATATAGTATTTAGATCAAAGTGTATATATACATATATTTTAAGATAAAATATGAATATATGTATATATATTAAAATTAATAGTATATGATATATATATATAAATTTAATTTTTATATATATATATATATAAAAAATTAAAAAAAAAAAGTAAAAGTAAAGAAGCGAGAATTGGGATAACCCGATTCCCACTTCTTTCTCCTCTGTTACAAACAGAGGAGAAAGACAAGAAAAAAAAACAAACAAATGGCCGGCCCCCTTGCCGGCCGAGAGAGGAAAGAGGGGTGCCGCCGGCGAGCCGTGATGGAGGAAGAGAAGCCGACGCCGACACCGACGGTGGAAAAGAAAAACAGAGAAGGAAAGAGAAATGGCGAGGTGGAATCGAAGTGGGGAAAAGAAAAGAGCCACGGCGGTGCCGGCCGATCCGGGCACCGCCACCCCAACCCCGAGCTTGACAGAGCTGAGGGGAAGCAAAAGACGGCCACCGACGAGGCAAAGGCCGGCGGAGAAAGGAAGAAACAGAGAGGGAAGAAGCCGCCGCTGCCACCTCCAGATCCGGTGCCGTCACCGCCGGTGGGGAGGAAAGGAGACCAGATTCGACTTCAGCACCACCTTGGCTACTTGTAGGAGACCTGAATCGGCGGAAAGGGTGGCCGTCGATGGCCGAACCGGCAGAATCGACCAGAACCGGCCTGAACCGGTCCGAACCGGTTCAGGCCAGAAAAAAAAAGAAGAAAAAAGAAAAGAAAGAAAAGAAAAGAAAGGAAAAAGAAAAGAAAAAAAAAAGAAAGGGAAGAAAAGGAAGGAAAGAAAAAAAAAGGATTGGTAAGGAACCGAAAGACTTCATTTTTGTTTCCTTTGAATTTATGGAATTTATTAGAAATTTCGGATTATTTTCTAAATGAAGATATATGTCGATTTTTGATATTTTAGCAAAACAGAAATGAGACGAATTGTGGAGTTCGGCAAGGCTCGAAAATCGGAATGTACGCTAAGCTTGGCGAATGGGTAAGATACTTTTATAAAGCATTAGTAGCATTATATTGTATGTGGGATTTATGATCTTATATAATGCTCTGATGGAATGATTTTAATGGAATTATGATTTTTTTTATATATGATGAATTGATTTAATTGATGTTAAAAATACTAAGAGGACCCACAATTGATGGTGGGGGTCTTAGTAAGAGGTAAAAATTGGTGAGAATCAACGACTGCAATTATAAATTGTATTTCCTTGCAGGAGGTTTAGAGGAAATTAAGCCGTTATGCTGCCGGAATTTCCACAAAAATATTTGAGGAAAAAGATTAAGTCTCTCACATAAATGGAATCTTGGAGATAATTATTGAAAATAAATATTGAAAGGATTTTATGGTATTACCGAAAATGTTTGATATTGAAATCGATGAGAAGATAGATCGTTGAAAACGATAATGTGGTGAACTACATGGTTTAAACCTTATAGAATCGATAAATCAAGTAAATTTTAATATCACAAATGGAATCAAGTTGAGATTGAGGTGGAATTATTAATTAGACGGATCACGGATAAAAGTGATGATAATTATATGATATAGCTTGGAAGAGAAGATCACAATTGAAATTTCGATGGTCGAATGATTGGATTATGAAGTTATTAACGGAGTAATGATTTACAGAATTTATCGAGTCCGGTTTCATGATTTTGAAATAATTCCGAATGTGATAATATGGACAAACTCGAGAGATCAAAATGGAGATTGAATTACGACACAATCCGATCAATTATGGATTCAAAGAAATGAGTGATAAATATGTGAAAAGATGATTGTGCTTATAACCTTAGAATAGATCTTGAATAATAAGATCGACAATTGCATAAGTTCGGATAAAATCATAAAGGCCACATGAAAATTGATTTGAGGATTTAGATACGATTTTGTGATAGTAAATGAAATTGAACCTCAAATCGGAAATGATGAACATGTATCAATAGATCAAATCATAGATGGATTTGATAAGTGACTATCGATTTTGTGATTTTGTTATCCTCGATGTCGATTCTGGAACAGATATTGAATGATGATATTATTATTTGCATAATTTCGGTAACTTGATGACTATTTAGAAACTGATGTTTAAATGCTTATAGAAACTTAGAGGATTCATACAAATGAAGCGATCCTAATATTGATGATGAGATGTATAAATGATTATTATAATAGTCGATGAGATTGAGAAAGGATATTGAATACCGAATGGTCTGAATACCAAGTGATTTGATTTCCGAATGAATTGAGTACTGAGCAAATTGAATATTAAATTAAATGAATAGTGAATGAATTAAATAGTGATTTACTGATTTGACAGAAAGAAAGTCTTGAAATCGAATAGTTGATGGCGATAAAGTTGAATGAATCGCTTCTCTGTATTTGATGAAAATATTACCGAAGTTGCATACTGAAATGTTTTACAGCATCGCATTTAAGCATGCTTTCTTGCAACTTGGAACATTTTAATAATGTTTATATGAATACTGAAAAGTATTGATTTGTTTTGAAATGAAAGTATATGGTAAATATATATATATTTTGATATATGAAGTCTCATACAGAATTTTACCATATGCTTTACATGATATTAAAAAGAAAGCTATAGATTTAAATGTTTTATGAGACTGTAGGCACCCTAAAAGAATTAAATTCAATAAAGCATGGTGGAAACCGCCTAATTGGAGCTTTGCTCATTAGGCAGAGAGATGCTTGTCCGACAATAGTCGTGGACAGGTCTCAGTCACGCCTGATCAATGGGGCTGAGAGAGATGAGGTCTATGGCCATAGATAGCACCCTAGTTGGTTTCCAAGGGACGATGACATGATTTTCACTGCTAGCTACAGTGATTTAAGTCTTTATTGATAGAGAGATGATAGGGATCTAGCCTAGTCTCTAACCGATATGATATGAAGTCTAGAGTATGATTTTATTGATATGAACTCTAGACTTGACATGATTTATACTGTACCTGAAACAGATTTGAAATGAAATACGTTTTGAAACAGTACATGTTTTAAAAGTCCATGAGATATGATTTCGATACTTATATAATTCATATGTGATTTTGTGTCGAACATGGCATGATATGCAGTCTACAGTATAGTTTGATTTGATATGAACTCTAGACCTGTTATGATTTACAGTATAGGTTTTAAAAGTACATGATAAATGATTTCGACACTGATATGATTTATATACGATTTTGTGTCGAATTTAAAATGATATGCGGTCTAGAGTATAGATTGATTTGAAATGAACTCTAGACCTGATATGACTTATAGCATATGAAAAATGTTTTAAAACCGCATATGTTTTAGACATGCTCCGAAAATGAATACATGAACTGAAATTGAACATGTTTCTATCATGCCTTAAAGGCAAATTTGAAATGAATTGAAATTTCATATGTTGAGCATGTCCTAAAGTATATATGATGTGATTTGAAATGATAGCGGTTATAAAAAAAATTACATAAATTGCATATTAAACTCTGATATGATAATATGCTTAGTATATGAGAATTCCATGAGGAATGTCATGATTCGACGTTAATGATGTTTCATCTATACGATGACATGATATGATATGATGTATGAACATAAGATTGATATGAAGAGAATTCTGATCTTACTCTATTGTGATCATAAGTTCCCGTACGATAAGTGATATGAATTGATTTAAGACGGGAATATGATTGTTAAATGTAAAGTGACTCGATAGGATATCTCAATTAAACATGAAGAATATATGAGGAGCATCATGACTCGATGGTAACGATATTTCATCTATATGATGTCATGATATGATATGAAACATGAATATAGAAATACACGAAGAGAATTATGACTTCGTACCACCGTGATCATGATCCACAATATGAGAATTGATAAGAGATGATATGAGAATTGATAAGAGATGATAGAATACAGAAATATGATTATGAAATGAAAAGTAAATATGAGAATTGATATGAAATGATAGCATGCCAGAGTATGATTATGAAATGAAAAGTGAAAATGAGAAGTGATAATAAGGTGTATCGATGAGAAAGGATTAACTGTAATTGCATCCTTGCAAGTTTTAAGCATTGCGGTTTAAGACAGTATAATCCTACTCTTGTATTTATATTAGTATCTTACTGAGCCGTGGTTTTGCTCACCCCACTAAATTTCATCTCTTTCAGACTATTGAAGTTAACATCTGCCATGTGAGCTGCTAAGTGGGCATTGAAGACGATGAATGGACTTGGTACTAGTCTTCTGAGGTATATGTTTCTTATATGATACTTGTTTACATGTAAGACTTAAATTGATGCACAGTACATATTCTGTTTAACAAGTCGGGATGTAATTAAGAACCGTTTCCGTGTTTGTTTAATATTTAAATGGAATGACTATAAGTCACCTAGATAGTATAGTAACTACACTGACACCGAATACAAACCTTAAAATGAAAAAGAAAAATTTAGTCCATAAATTTGTAGACTAAGAAAAATATAAGTATTAAAGGAAAGTCGCGGCATTCGGGTCGTGAGGTCCAATGGTTAGTCGTTACTCGAATCGCTTGGATGTCAAGGGTTCGAGTAGCGGCAGACGCGAAAGAAATCCATGAGGACCTAAGTGCCACGTCAGCGGAACTGATGGGGGCCACCTCTAGAATCCAAAGCAGACAATACGGTTGAGTGCGACGGGCCCCACATGATACTGGTCGTCACAGTATATGATATTCACATTGGACATAACATATTGTTGTGCGATGACTTGATAGGATATCTCAATTAAACATGATACACGATGCATTGTTGTGCGATTCATCTTGGTATAAGGATAAGAAGATTGAAAGTGATTATTGATTTATTTAGAAGTTTGAGTGATAAATAGATGATAGGAATTGAGATAATGAGATGTTATCGATGAAAAAGCTGTAATTGCAAACTTGCAGGTTTTAAGCATTGCGGTTTAAGACAGTATAATTCTACTCTTGCATTTATATTAGTATCTTACTGAGTCGTGGTTTTGCTTACCCCACTAAATTTCATCTCTTTTCAGACTATTAAAGTTAAAATCTACCATGAGAGCTTTAAGTGGGCCTTCGGAGACGGTATACAGGTTTGGTACTGGCTATTATCCTGCGAATCCACTTCGTTACTTTTGAGGTATACATTTTTGTAAATCTCTTGTTTACATGTACAGACTTTAATTAATACACAGTACATATGTTGCTCAGTGAGTCGGGATGTAACTTAGAGATGTGATAAAGCATTGTATAGAGGATTAGTGAAATTAGAGTAGTAACTACACTGACATCGAATACAAACCTTAAAATGAAAAAGAAAAATTTAGTCCATAAATTTGTAGACTAAGAAAAAGTATGAGTATCAAGTGAATGTCGCGGCCTTCGGGTTGTGACAATATGCAAGTAGAAAAAGTAAATAGATAAAAATATAAGGTAATACCATAAAACAATAATAGAGGACTGGATTAAAAAGAGTTAAAAAGCCATACAAAAAACATGTTAAAGATTTAACTAAAAAAATTGTTGAGAAAAAAAATTGTTGAGAAAACAAAATAAAAGGACCTAAGTAAAAAAAAAAATTGTTAAGGGCAAAAAAAAAAATAAATGGACAAGTGTCACACTATGAGAGAGGAGGAGACAAAAATATATATATGTATAGATATATATACTTTAGGAAAAAAAAGCCCCATACAATGCAGGAGTATCGTCCTAGTTTTTTAAAAAGTGGCCCCCCTACAATGGCTTACCAGTCCGCCTCTACTTAAAGAACTTGTATAAAGAAAGAAAACATAATATGCATTCTTTTATTTCGATTTTACTCTTCATTTTTTATTAATATTAATATTAAATAAACTTATATATATATATATAAAATAGACACCTTAATTTATTTGAGATCTTTTTGGTCAATTGTGTTTTATTTAAATCTACGTTCATAAAAAATCAATCTTCAGATTACTGCGTTGAAAAGTTTGATATTTTCGATAATTAAGTCCCATAATTGTTTTGGATTTTTTTGGATTTTCTTATGATAATCAAGTCTGCATTAATTTGAATTATATCTTTTTAGACTTTATAAATGTAAAAAAATTACTAAATACTTGTTATTAAAATTAAAATTTCTACTAGGAAAATGTCATAACGTATTAAGTTTTGGAAAACCTAATAGCCAGACATAAAATTATGAAGTCGTCACTAACCATTCTACCTAGGTGTGATTGGTCACTTATTTAAACTAGGGATAAAGCTTGGTCTACATTTAAAGATTCTACGGTTCGGGCATACAGTTATGTGTGAGGAAGGATTAGCATCCTCACAACACCTATCCTAAAATGGTACCAAATAATTTATCTTAATTTTGCCTTTTACTTTAATTTCGATATAATTAAATATTAAAAAATATTTTAAGTTTCTTCCATCAAGCTGGTTGGATAACTCAAAATTTTTTCTCACCTCAAAAGTATTCAAATAGGATTAATTGCCAACCAACATTGGTTGGCACAAGTGGTAGCGGCTTGTGTCCCTTAACCAAGCTGTCCAGGGTTCGACTCCTGGCCTTAGGTACGGAGCGGACTATGCTGGGAGGGGACTACCACTTTGTGTGCACTCAGAGTCCCCGACAGAGATTAGTCACTGCTTTCGGTGGTAGATACTTCGTATCAATACCATGGTGAACCAAAAAAAAAAAGACTAATTGCCTTTTCTAAAGAGGCTTCATCGTCGAATTTAATACATTATGAAAAATTCCTATTTTGACTCATTATCCAATTTCTATCAATTTCTATTTCTGTTATTTTATCTTCTTTTATTTTGTTGTTATTATTTTTAAATTTTTAGTATTTTTTATAATTTTTATATCTTTAAATAAACATGAATTATTTGATATTGAAAATTTTCCTTAAAACCTTCCATCAAGCAAATAAGATCTTAAGGAAATTTTATCACTTTAGAAATTTTAAAGAAATTACTCAAGTGCAATTCTCTTTAAATTCTATCATCAAAATAATTCATATTTATTTAAATGTTTAATATAATTTAATCTTATTTTATTTTTATTTATTTTAATGCTTTTCTAATTTTAAATTATTCAATTCTTATTTATTAATTTAATTTTTATTCTTTATCTTTTATAATGAACTTAATTTTAATTTACTATTTTTTCATTTTAATTTAAAAAATCATTTTTATAATTAATTTGATTTATAAAATACTGGAAATATCATCTTAAATTTTCTATTAAGTTGGTCAAACTTAAAAGGATTTTCCTCATCTCAAGATCTCTAAAAGTACCACACGAGCGCAGTCCTTTTAGAATTTCTATCGTTGGAATGATTCATCTTCATCTTCATATTTTATTATTATTCTCATTATTACTATTATTGTCAGGACCCGAAGGTCGCGACGTTCACTTGATACTCGTACTTTTCTTCTTACAAATTTATAGACTAAATTTTTCTTTTTCATTTTAAGGTTTGTATTCGGTATCAGTGTAGTCACTACACTAATTTCACTGATCCTTTCTTTTTACTCTAGCTTTGATAACTTGAACATACAGTCAATCATCATAATCACATATCAAATAGCATTCGATGATTATATGAACCTATATAATCATTTACCACGATCCTAAGTTACATTCCGACTCATCTAACCAAATACGTACTGTGCATCAATTTAAAGTCTTATATGTAAACAAGCTATTTATAAAAAGCGTGTAGACACCCTATTTTGTCCGGGGTCTTTGTCACGACCCGAAGGCCGTGACTTTCCTTTAATACTTATACTTTTCTTAGTCTACAAATTTATGGACTAAATTTTTCTTTTTCATTTTAAGGTTTGTATTCGGTGTCAGTGTAGCTACTATACTATCTAGGTGACCTATAGTCATTCCATTTAAATATTAAACAAACACAGAAACGGTTCTTAGTTACATCCCGACTTGTTAAACAGAATATGTACTGTGCATCAACTTAAGTCTTACATGTAAACAAGTATTTTATAAGAAACATATACCTCAGAAGACTAGTACCAAGTCCATATACCGTCTCCGATGCCCACTGAGTAGCTCACATGGCAGATGTTAACTTCAATAATCTGAAAGAGATGAAATTTAGTGGGGTGAGCAAAACCACGGCTCAGTAAGATACTAATATAAATACATGAGTAGGATTACACTGTCTTAAACTGCAATGCTTAAAACTTGTAAGGATGCAATTACAATTAATCCTTTCTCATCGATACATCTCATTATCACTTCTCATTTTCACTTTTCATTTCATAATCATACTTTGGTATGCTATCATCTCATATCAATTCTCATATTTACTTTTCATTTCATAATCATATTTTTGTATTCTATCATCTCTTATCGATTCTCATATGGTGGATCATGATCACGGTGGTACGAAGTCATAATTCTTTTCGTGTAATTCTATATTCATGTTTCATATCATGTCATGACATCATATAGATGAAATATCGTTACCACCGAGTCATGGTACTCCTTATATATTCTTCATGTTTAATTGAGATATCCTATCAAGTCACTTTACATTTAACAATCATATTCCCGTCTTATATCAATTCATATCACTTATCGTATGGGAATTTATGATCACGATAGAGTAAGATCAGAATTCTCTTCATATCAATCTTATGTTCATATATCATATCATATCATGTCATCGTATAGATGAAACATCATTAACGTCGAGTCATGACATTCCTCATGGAATTCTCATATACTAAGCATATTATCATATCAGGGTTTAATATGCAATTCATGTAATTTTTCTGTATAAACCGCTATCATTTCAAATCATATCATATATACTTTAAGACATGCTCAACATATGAATTTTCAATTCATTTCAAGTTTGCCTATAAGGCATAATAGAAACATATTCAATTTCAATTCATGTATTCGTTTTTAGAGCATGTCTAAAACATGTGCGGTTTTAAAATATTTTTCATATACTATAAATCATATCAGGTTTAGAGTTCATATCAAATCAATCTATACTCTAAACCGCATGTCGTTTCAAATTCGACACAAAATCGTATATAAATCATGTAAGTGTCGAAATCATTTATCATAAACTTTTAAAACATTTACTGTAAATCATATCAGGTCTAGAGTTCATATCAAATCAAACTATACTCTAGACCGCATATTATGCCATGTTCGACACAAAATCACATATAAATCATATAAGTGTCGAATTCATATCTCATGGACTTTTAAAACATGTTTAAAACATTTACTGTTTCAAAACATATTTCATTTCAAATCTGTTTCATGTATAGTATAAATCATGTCAAGTCTAGAGTTCATATAAATAAAATCATACTCTAGACTTCATATCATATCGGTTAGAGACTAGGCTAGATCCTTATCATTTCTCTATCAATAAAGACTTAAATCACTGTAGCTAGCAGTGAAAATCATGTCATCGTCCCCTGAAAACCAACTAGGGCGCTATCTATGGCCATAGACCTCATCTCTCTCAGCCCCACTGATCAGGCGTGACTGAGACCTGTCCACGACTATTGTCGGACAAGCATCTCTCTGCCTAATGAGCAAAGCTCCAATTAGGCGGTTTCCACTATGCTTTATTGAGTTTAATTCTTTTAGAGTGCCTACAGTCTCATAAAACATTTAAATCTTTATCTTTTTTTTCTATATCATGTAGAGCATATGGTAAAATTCTGTATGAGATTTCATATATCAAAATATATATATCTACCATATACTTTCATTTCAAAACAAATCAATACTTTTCAGTATTCATATAAACATTATTATAATGCTTCAAGTTATAAGAAGGCATGCTTAAATGCGATGCTATAAAACATTTCAGTATGCAGCTTCGGTAATATTTTCATCAAATATGCTGAAGCGATTCATTTAACTTATCACCATCAATTATTCGATTTCAAGACTTTCTTTCTGTCAAATCAGTAAATCACTGTTCAAATCATTCAAGATTCATTTCATTCAGTATTCAGATTGTTCAATACTCTAATTATTTAACAACCAGATCACTTGGTATTCAAACCATTCGGTATTCAATATCCTTTTTCGATAATTATCGACTATAATAATCATTTGTACATTTTATTTTCGATACTAGAACCACATCAACAGTGTGAATCCTCTTAGTATCTATGAGCATCTAAATATCATGTTTCATATAGCCATCAGGATACTGAATTTATGAAATACTAATATCCTCATTCGATATCTATTTTAAAGTCGACATCGAGGATCATAGAATCACAAGGTCAATAATCGCTTATCAAATCCATTTATGGTTTGACCTATTGGTACATATTCAGAATTTTCGACTTGTGGTTCAATTTCATTCACTATCATAAAATCATATCACAATCCTCAATTCACTTTTTATATGGCCTGTAGAATGTAATATCATGCTAGAATTATCTATAAAACGTTCCCAATTCAATTTTTGATCGGCAATTTACCACTTAAAAGAATTTGCCAATTTCCACTATCAATAGTGTTTCAATCATTTAAGTCGCCTTGCGACTATCCATATGATTGCAAAAATCTCAGTTCATACCACTAAGACGGTCCATTTATTTGAATCTATCAATTCTATAATCATCACTCGATTGATAATTCCGCACTTCTATCATTCGACCGTCTAAATCACAACTTCAATTTTTCTCTTTTAAGTTGTATCCTTTAATCATCGTCACTTTTATCAGTGATCCATCTAATAAATGATTTCACCTCAATCTCAATTTGATACCATTTGTGAAATTAAAATTACTTGATTTATCAATTCTATAAGGTTTAAACCATATAATTCATCACATTATTGTTTTCAACGATCTATCTTTTCATCGATTTCAATATCAAACTCTTCCGGTAATACCCTAAAGTCCTTTCAATATTTATTTTCCATAATTATTTCCAAGATTTCATTTATGTGAGAAACTTAATCCTTTTCCTCAAATATTTTCCTAAAATTTCGGCAGTATAACGGCTTAATTCTTACTAAGCCTCCTGCAAGGAAAACACAATTTATAGAACAGCCGTTGATTCTCACAATTCCTACGTCTCTACTAAGACCCCCACCATCAGTTGTGGGTCCTCTTAGTATTTAAAATCATTCATCAATTTATCATATAAAAATCATAATTCCATAAAAAAAATCATTTCCATCAATGCTTCATATAAAAATCATAATTTCCACATACAATATAATACTACTAATGCTTTATAAAAGTATCTTATTTGTTCGCCAAAGCTTAGCGCACTTTCCGATTTTTGAGCCTTGTCGAACTCCACCTTTCGTCTCATTTCCGTTTTGCTACAATTTCAATAATTGACACATTTTCATTTAGAAAATAATCCAACAACTTCTAATAAATTCCATAGAAATATAGCAAAACTTTTACTTTTCCTTACCCATTTCTTCTTCTTCTTCTTCTTCCTTTTTCTTTTCTTTTTTCTTTTTCTTTTCTTTTCTTCTTCTTTTTTTTTCTTCTTTTTTTTCTGATCTGAACCGGGTCTGTTCGGGTCGGGTCGGGCCGGTTCAGAGCTTGGCTTGGCCGTTTAACTTGGCTGACCGGTTCGGTCACCGGCGGCCACCCATTCTGGCGGTTCAGCCACTCTACAGCTTGCCAAGGTTGCGAGGATGCCGGATCTGGTCTTCGTTTCGTCCCATCACCGGCGACGGTGCCGACTCTGGAATGGTGGCTCTCGGTTCCTTCCTCCTCTGTTTCTTCCTCCCTCCGCCGCCCTTTGCCTCGTCGGTGGCCTTCCTTTTCTTCCATTCAGCTCCACTGAGCTCAGGGTTAGGGTGGCGACGCCCAGATCGGCGGCATCGCCGGTTTCCTTTTTCTCTTTTTGGCCTTCGCTTCTCTCGCTTCTGGTTCCCAGATCTTCTCTTTTCTCCGCCCTTTGCTGTCGCCGGTGGTCTTCTATTCCTCCCATTGATCGGCGGCAGCTCGCTCCTCCTCTCTTTCTCCTCTGGTAAGCCAACAGGGGTCGGCTCCTTTCCATTCCTCCTCTGTTATTGTAACAGAGGAGAAAAGAAAACTGGGAATCGGGTTATCCCGATTCCCGCTTTTTCTTCTCTTTTTTTTTTAAATAATAATATAATTATATCTATAATTATATTATTAGTAATATATTTTATTTTAACAATATATATACACTTTAATTTAAAACTAACACATAAATATGTCATATATATTTATTTATATACATAATTGTATATAAAATATACACATGTATTTATTTAATATAAAATAGTATATATATTATTTTATAATATATACTATATTTCATATGTATATACATATGTATTTATATAAAAACATATCAAAATATATTTATATAATCTAATTATATAAATATATAATATACGCATATTTTTTTTATTTTATTTTTTTTGGATTTCTTAATATCCAATTAATTTCTCCATTTTCTTATTTAATTTGGATTTCCATTTATCCAAATTAAATTTCCTCCTTCAATTCTTATTTCCAATTTAATTTTCCTTTTCATTTCTTATTTAATTTGGATTTCAATTTGTCCAAATTTAAATTTTTCGAATACCTTATATTTATTTAGAAAATTCTCGGTCTTCACATTCGCGTTTTATTGTGAGGCCCGTATCCCAGTGGCCCATACCTCACTCAACCGTATTGTCCGCTTTGGGAGTATCATGTGGGGCCCCCTCACGGATTTCTTTCGCGTCCCGGAGGGTTCAACACTTGATCTCAATCAAATGTCAAACACCTCCTACCATTAGGTCCAATGGTAGGAGGTGTTTGACATTTGATTGAGATCAAGTGTTCGAACCCTCCGGGACGCGAAAGAAATCCGTGAGGGGGCCCCACATGATACTCCCAAAGCGGACAATACGGTTGAGTGAGGTATGGGCCACTGGGATACGGGCCTCACAGTCTTTTAATGTTATTAGGCCTATTGGGTTTGATAATTAGAAGATGAATCTAATTTTTGTGTTACTTTCTTGTTTATTATTAAAAAAATAAAAATATAAAAAAATGAAAAGAAAATAAAAAATAGAAAAAATAATAAAGTGGTCAAGCTCCAAAGAAAGGAAATTTGGAAAGGAAAATCAGGATCTTACTATAAAGGCAAAGTCAAAAATCTGTTTTGGAAATTCAGGAAAGAAATCAAAATAAAAATCTGGTCAAAAATTGGAAAGAAATTAAATCAGATTAAACAAGTAGAGATAATTACAATCAAAGTTTTTGGGAAGGAAATCAATTAAGAAAGAAATTATACCTCAATGAAGATATTCTGGAATTAATTACTGAAGCAAAATAAATAGAAATAAGAATCAAAATTTATGGGAGGTGATTTTGGGCATTAAAACATATTCCTAAATGAATAAATTCCTAAGCTTATATACACACACGGGAGAAGAATATTAGAGGGGGCAGCCATCGAAGAACTCCTATTGCACAGCATCTCTACTCATCTTCACCACCCACTGATTGTCACCTTCACCGAGCCACCATCCTTATTGCATCTCAACCAGCCATTGCATCCTCCAGCAGACAGTCTCCTCTTCCATCGTCATCGCACAACCCATCCCTGTTCTTGGTTGTCGCACCAGGCACCGATTGCTGTCCAGTCCCAACCCCGGTTCCCTCCAGCCTCTGCCCCTATTTCAAGCCACATCGCCACCGCTGCTACTCCTTAACCAAACTTCACACCAGCGCTGCTCCAATTTTGCATTGCCTTGCCACGTGCCATACCTTCAAAACCATCCCATCTGCCATGCCATCTTGCTGCTGCTGGGACCAAAAAACTTGAACAAATAGCCATTGAAGAAGAGAACAAAACCGTAGCCAAAACAGGAACAACCTGTGAAAGCGAGAGCTGAACGAGAGGGAGCAACTTGTCTGAGTAGCGAACAATAGAATCGAGATAGAGGAGAAACGGGAGAATCTTGCTTCTGTGACCGTTTGTTGTAGCAATACAGAGAAGATGCTGTGAAGTGACTTGCGTGAAGGAGCTTCAACACGTGTTGGACACCAAAACAAGGAAAGTAGGAAGAGAAAGAAACAAGAATAGAAACGTGCAAAGGGAAACAAGGTAAGGTTTATGTCATAAATGACGAATGCACTTGTGCAAAGGTAGTAAAGCCTGTTTTTTAATTGCTATTATTTTATTCATTTAATAGGTTCAAGTATATTAATAGTTCAGTTTGATTTATATAATTTATTTAATTAGGTCTTTGAGTAAGATAATAGTTTAGGTAATCCAACTGAAAATAGAATATAATATTAAGATGATTTGAAAACTTGATAATAAATAATTAATATGAATGAAGCGATTTGATTAGGTATGTTGAGTATTTGTTGATATATTTTGATTTCACATATTATTTGTTTAGAATTGAAATAAAATTTAAAATAAAATTAAGAATAGAATAAAATTCAGAAAAATTTAATTATGAATTTAATCTTTCGACGATGAAACTCCAAGGGGATTGCGATTGAGTAATACTCTCAAAAATCTTGAGGTGAGGAGGTTCTTTTTAAATCTTACCAGCTTGATGGAAGATTTAAAAAGTTATTTCCGATATTTAAAACTCAAATTTATTAAAAAATTGAAATAAGAATTGCAACTAAAAGAATTAATAATCAAATTAGGAATTAGGAGTCATAAAAATTAATATATTTAGAAATAAAATAGAATAAAATAATACAACTACAAATATTCCGACGATGGAATTCTAAAGAGACTGCGCTCGAGTAGTGCTTTTAGATATCTTGAGGTGAGGATGTTTCTTTTGGGTCTTACCAGCTTGATGGAAGATCAAAGGGGATATTTTCAATATTTAATAAATCAATTTAATTATAAAAATAAAAATTAAATTAGATAAAAAATGGTAAATTAAAATTAAGTTCGTTATAATAAATAATAAAAATCAAATTAATTAATTAGAATTAAAATTAGAAAAAAATTAAAATAAATAGAAATTAAATTAAATATTTTAATAAATGTGAATTATTTTGAGGACGGAATTTGAAGGGAATTGCGTTTGAGTAGTTTCTTTAAAAATTCCTAAGGTGAGAAAGTTTCTTTAAGGTCTTACCAGCTTGATGAAAGGTCTTTAAGAGAATTTTCAATATAAAATAATTCATGTTTATTTAAATATATAAAATATGTGAAATAATAATTTATATAAAGAAATAATAACAATAGAATAAAATAAGATAAAATAATAGATAGAAATTAGGGTAAGAGTCAAGATAGGGTTTACATAATGTACTTAAAAATTATCCGACGACAGAGCCTCTTCAAGAAAGGCGATTGGTCCTACTTGAATACTCTTGAGGTAAGAAAAACTTTTAGGTTATCCAACCAGCTTGATGGAGGAGACTTAAAAGATTTTTCAATATTTAATTATATCGAAATTAAAGTAAAAAGGCAAAATTAGGATAACCTTAGATTATTTGGTACATTTTGGGATGGGCGTTGTAAGGGTGCTAATCCTTCCTCACACGTAACCGTACTCCCGAGCTTAGAACTTTTAACGTAAACCAATCCTTATCCTTAGTTTGAATAGGTGACCAATCACACTTAGGTTAGAATGGTTGGTGGCGACTCCATAGTTTTGTGTTTGGCTATTAGATTTTCCAAAACTTAATACGTTATGACAAAACATATACCTCAAATGCGACAAAGTAGGTTCAGAGGGCAAGGACCAGTACCAAGCTCAGATACCGTCTCCGAAGGCCCACTCAGAAGCTCTCATGGCGGAGTTTAACTCCAATAGTCTAAAAAGATGTGAAATTAAGGGAGTGAGCAAATCCACGGCTCAGTAAGATACTAATATAATAACTGAATTAGGATTATACTGTCCCTAATGCAATGCATGAAATCCTGTAAGTGTATCTCCCTGTATCATTTAGAAGTCAATATTCTTTGAATACTTGTTAGATCATGCCCTAATGATACTAAGTATTCTTGTATCACTGCAATTCATTTATCATTGCATGTACTGTCATCACATGATTCAATATGTAACGTATAAAATTTGTTTTCTGTATAAAACATTCATTTCAAATCTTGTTTCATGTAGTACATAATCATGTACGAAAGTCATGTAGTTCAGAATCATTTGACATATGCTTTAAAACACATTTCAAAACATATATAATCTCAATTCGTATCATGTGTGCATCATTTCATCTCAGTCATGTCAAATAAACATGGTTTAAAACATATAAGTCTCAAATCATATAATGCGTAATATAAACCATGTTTAAATCATTCAGTTTCAATCATTTCACGTATACTGTAAAAACATATCACGTCTAGAGTTTCATATATAATAAACCATACTCTAGACATCATTTAACATTTAGTGAGAGAGACTAGGCATGAATCCCCATTCTATTATCATATCATCTCTAACCCATTGTAGCTATCAATGGGATAGTTTCTCTTGAAGGGTTCTCTATCTATGATCATAGATCATCCCAGTCCCACTGATCAACTGGAAACTGAGGAATATGTCCACTACTATTGTCGGATAGCCTGGAATGATCTCATCAAGCAACATTTACATGTACATATCATATATGTATAAATGGGATTCTATGCCACAAAGGCAAAACCACATAATATATACATACTCTGTGCCACAAAGGCATATGCCACACAGGCATTCTATAGGGTACCTGTCGTCTCTAAATCGAAATCTTTGCTTCAAATTTCTTTTCAAATCCTTCAAGATAGTCCACATGATAAAACATTTAAAACTAAATCATTTCTCAAATCAATGCATAATTAAATCTTATACTCAATCTATTCATGTCATAAGTGATATAAAACGAGTGTTAAACATCAAGGTTTGTGGCTGTCTATTCATTTCAAACATTTACTTTTGCTTAAAGGATTTTGATACATTTCACTTTTAAAACAATGCTTTCTCTTTGAAAATGATATATGTTTTTCGAAAGTCATATGCTATGCATGAATGAACTTAAGTGCAACAAGATATAATTCAACCTATATTCAATATAATGTTGTACATGTTTAGGTAATTAGATTGGTTATATCGTCAGTAACCACGATTCCTCATTCACATGTAATCCTTCATACTATTATAACTTGCTAATCATTATGCATTTACATATAGTCTATCACTCTTCAAAAGCATTTATACATCAGCTTATATCACAAGCACCGCAAGGCTATCATGTCCTCACAAGTCATTAAGAATTCACAATGCGTTTGTGTATATATCTATTTAGATGTATTTCAATAACATTCACATGTTACTAGATCATAGATCTCTCATCTTGCTTACAATATTGTGTAAATACATCTTTTCCTATCCAAATATCATTCATCCAAAATATCAATTCACTTTCCTTTTCTATCATCAATTCATAGTCTATTGAAACAAAATGCATATCTATCCATACTCACGTATACATGTCTATATAATTTCGATAAAATCACCGAACGTTAAAATACATTTCTTGTCAAATCGTGATGTCGCGTCAATCCATAGTATCTATTTTTTTTACATCATTCACAAGATACCGTAAGTCATATTTCATAATCGTCTTAACAGACCGAAATTGAAACTATGACTTCAACAATAATATCCATTTTCATTGTGAGACAATTATCCCAATTCACATATATATTCCCAACATTATGCTAATGCTATTGTCTCATAACTGCCTCAATTGCCTCTATAGTATAGATTCAAATTCAACCATGTACTTTAAAATCTTTTTCAATAAATCATTTTAATAGTTCTTTCTAAATCTCTATTTATGAGGGAATCAGTAGCTTTTACATTGGGCAATTTTATCCAAAAATTCGATAGCATAACATTTAAGAAATCAGAACCTCCTGCAGGTAAAATTCAAAATTTTTTAACCAATCTAACCCATTCAAAATCCACAATTTCCAAGGCAATCAGTTCAGTATATGCAATAGCTCAAGTGTTTTTAATTCAACACAATCCAATACTTCTTCCCATATCCATATATCAAAGAACATCATAAAAAAATCGATAATACCATATTTCAATTTTCACAATTGATTCATTTATCTAACAATGAGTTCAGTACGTTGCGATATTTTACTTTTGACCAAAACCAATCAATCTGTATTAAACCAAGGTTATAAAAATATTTAAAAACTTTAGTCAAAACCAAACTCTAGTAGCTTACTCAAATAGCAACCCACAATTTTTTTATATGTCTCTTACTTATTTCCATGTTTGATCACGTATTAATGCCTTTCGGGATAATCTATCATAATTGAATTTATATTCTAGCACAATTCCATACCCACATTCTAACACCACAAATCAATCTTCTAAAAATACTTCAACGATAGTCCAATATCAAATAATCACTAATTATTTTGATGAAGTTAAACTTCAAATGCTACACTTTAAATACGATTTAAACATATAAATCGATAATTCCTTTCCAAGGTTCCTGTAACTCACAATAGTCCAAAGCATTTAAATCCACAAAGCCCACTTGGAGTTCAGCTCTTAAACCACAAACAGTTTAACAATTATCAATTATGCCAGCAATCATTTCACCAAAAATTCCAGTAATCTCTTATCCATACTCTGATATTAATTCGTCAATAATCTAACAATATCAATTTCACAACGTTTTAACAATTATCCAATATCAACAATTATAACTTTAAACTATACAATATAATACTAACGCAATCTTATAAGAGTATCTTACCTATTCGCTAAAGCTTGGCGTGTTTCCGAGCCTAGCCGAACTCCACCACTTGCCTTATTACTATGTTGCTACAATTTTAACAATTCACACATATATTCGCTTAGAAAATAATCCAACAATTTCTATAAATTTCAATGGAATATAACAAAATCTTTTAAATTTCCTTACCCATTTCTTCTTCTTGTTCCTTTTCCTTTTTCTTTTTCCCTTTTTTTCTTTTCTTCTTTTCTTTTTCTTTTTCTTTTCTTTGCTTTTTTTTTCCTTTTTCCTTTTTTTTCTTTTCTTTTCTTTTTCTCTTTTCTGGTCTGAACCAGTTCGGACCGGTTCGGCCGGTTCAGCCAATTCACCTTTGCTTGGCCGATTCAGCCACCGGCGGCCACCCTTTCCGGCTGTTCAGACACTCCGAAGCTTGCTGGGGTGGCGGCAAGGCTGGATCTGGGTTCCTTTTCTTGATCGGCGACGGCGGTGGCGAATATAGAAATGGTGGTTGCGGCTCCTTTCTCTTCTCTTTCTCCCTCTTTTCTCTTCCTCCTTCACTACCGGTGGTCTCTTTTCCTTCCCCTTACTTCCGCCGGTGATGATGTTGGAGTGGTGGTGTCACATCCTGTGACCATATTTTTCACGTATTTTCGTACAACTTATCCGATTGGGCTGTCTATGATACTTCACTTTTCATATTCATTTAACTATTAAATATAAAATTCGTAATATCAATTACATCCCCTATCTTAATTCTCAAGAAAGTAGTACTAAAAGTAAGTCTAAATACAGAAAATAAATGATCATACCTCATATTATAAATCAAGCTGTCGCAGTGTCTCCAAATGCGCAACTCGAAATCCTCAGATGTTAGATCTCTTAATCCTCGAAAATCTGAAATGTTAATATTAAGGGGTGAGCAAACCACGGCTCAGTAAGAGAATTATATACAACACTTGATATTCAGCTATCTATATGCTGAAAATAATTTTTTTTCACTTTCTTTTTAAATCTTCCTAACTGGCTCTAGGCTCACATGTAGGAATGATACTACAGTCGACTAGGGATCCGGATGGAGTAAGGCAGATATTTTAGAATACCTGGCTTGTCTCAGAACCTAAAAGCAACTGTAGAGAGTACTACATTCCTTGTTTTCAAAACGATAAAATTTTCGTTTTCACAGAGTAAACCACTTATTTCTTTTCACTTCAGTACAATTTAAAACACGTGACAGTTCAATAATAAAACAGTGGTTTCCTTCACTATAATTAAAAACACGTGACAATACAGTGGTCTGTAAATATCCAAGTCATTGGATAACCACTTCTGCAATTATTTCTATCTTAGAAATAATTTCATGTTATTCCTTTTTAATAAACAGTAATTTCTCTTTAATTCAATAACCGTATCTTACAGTTCAGTAAAACAGTAATATTCAATACAATACCATTCGGTAAAACAGTATTTTGCAAAACAGTAAGACAATATCTTGATACGGTTCAATCAGTAAACAGTAAACACTAGGTACCAATTCAATAAACAGTATAAGGTAGCTTTTAGTTCAGTATCATGGAGACCAGGCAACACCCTAAATATATCATGCTATAATAATATCATCCCAAATAGGGAAAACACATGAGATTTATGGCCATAGTCTATAGGGTCCTCAGTGTGCACTGATCAGGTGTCCACTGGGACACTGATAATAGGATCAGTATCTATCAGCACTAACACGTGACACGTGAGCATGATATGGGGCCTAACAGTCTCAAAACAGTAAACACGTGATATAGACCCCATCTATGAAATCACTTTCACTAAATATAAGTTTAATTAATCCACAAATATTCATAAGGAAAATATTTTCATCTTATGAATAACATTTATAAAATATTCATACTGGGGTCATCATTCCCGAAAATATTCTAAATATTATAGAACAGTATAAATCACATTTTCCATACAGTGAAAACAGTTTATAAAATAATCACTGTAAAATATAAAAGGTCATAACTGTCTTTTTTCACCATAAAACACATACGCACGCTTTTCCGTGCTTTCTATCGAAAACATGATTTTCAAAGTTATCGGGATTCAAATCAATTATTTTTATGATTTATGAAAAATTAAAATATTTATTTTCCAAATCAACACTCCTGTCCCGTGTTTTCTATGTAAACACATGCGGAGACCTTTTAGTCTCAAAACACTGTTTTTCACCTTTAATTACCTTTATGGAATTTCTATAAACACGTGTTCTCACCATTGAACCCATAAAGGTTATTTATAAAATCAAGTGAATATTTGAAGAAAGATTAGTAAATATTCACTTTGGTTCTTTTTCATTTTACACCTCATTTCACGTGAAATATCACGTATCGGAATAAATTTAGGTGATTTCCTCTTTCACCATTTTCAAAAACATGAATATTTTAAAATTAATTATCAATATATTCATGTTTTATAAAAACTAATCGATTTCTCGATTTTTGTGTTATAAATCGTTTCTCATGATAAAATCATTTATTATGATTTTCGATAATTTTTCCAATAATTTTCGGCAGTATAACGGCTGCCGATTGGCTAGCCTCCTACATGAAAAATACAGTTTAAATCTCAACCGATAAATCACCACAATTTTTTCAACCAATCATTATCAATAGCATTTATAAAAATTAAATGCATAATTTAAAGCATGTGTGCGAATATCCTTAGAGGCTGCACATGTCTCCCTTACCTGTTTCGGGTAGGCGACTGCCTCTCGAAGGTCGCGCCCGTGTTCATCTCTCCCAATCCATTGTCTCGGTCATTGAGGAAATTTTCTGGAAATTAAAATTCTAAAAATTAGAATTTTTGCATAATTTATTCAAATTAATTATTCGGAATTAATTTCCGAAATCCTTACCGAGTGCTCGTGATTTTCCGGATTTTCGAATTCTCAGGAATTTTCCAAATTCCCGGAATTACTTTTCTTTTCCTCTTTCTTCTTTTTCTTTCTTCTTTCTTTTTCTTTTTCTTTTTCCTTTCTTCCCAGCCGGACCGCTCACCTCTCCTCACCGCCGGTTCTTCACCGGTGGCCGGTTCTCCGGCGGTTCAACGGCTCAACAGCTGGCCGGCGTGACGGTGAAGCCGGATCTGGCCTCCGTTCATCCTGAATCGACGGCACGGCGGGGGATCTACTCGGTTTTTGGCTCGGTTTCTCTCCTCCTCTGTCGGCCTTCCTTCGTCGTTCTCTGCCTCAACCGTGGCCTCCTACCTCTTCCTCTTCCTCCGGCGACGCTTCGGTGGCAGTGGCGACGACCGGTTTGACCGGCACCGCCACTTTCTCTTCTCTTCTCCTTCTCGGCTTTCTGCCGGTCTTCCTTCCTTCCTTCTCCTTTCCCGCCGCCGGCTACCTCTTTTCTTCGTCTGGCCGGTGGCGGTTCACTCTCTTCCTTTCTCCCTCGTTGGCGATGGCAGCTCCGCTGCCGTCGGCTCACCTGGGAGGATCGGGTTCCTCCCGATTCCTTCTCTTCTTTCTTTCCATTTTTATCTCCTTTCTATTTTTATCTATAATATAATATATATTATATTGATATAATATACATATATATATATATATGTAAACATAATATATCAATATATATAGATATATTTTATACATTTATACTATATATTTAAATATGATTATATTAATTTATATATAGTATAATACTAGATATATATATATATATATATAATATATAAAGATACATATATTATGTATTACAAAATATATATCTAGTATATATATATATATGTATATTTATATACTTTAAAATTAAATAACCTTTATATATATTTTCAAACTTCAATATAATTCAATATTTACATTTTCCATATACGTATGTATATATATATTTATATATACGTAAAATATTATACTTGTATATATATGTACTATTTAAATTGATAAAATAGTATATATACATAAATATACCAATGTATATTAATATATATTATATAGTATTTCAGTACATATGTATTTGCATAAAAATTCATTTATATAATATATAATTATATAAATATATTTCTCTTTTATTTCTTATTTAATTTGGATTTCTATTTATCCAATTAAATCTTCTCTTTCCATTATTTTTCATAATTCCAATTTTTATTTTCCTTCACTTGTATTTTTTTGATTTATCACTTCCTCAATCCTCGGAATTTCCATAATATTCCGATTCTCTCAATTTTATTTATTTATTTATTTTCAATATTTATTTCCAATAAATGAAAATTTTATGGTTATCACAAGTGGTGCCCAGATCGGCCAGCACTACCGTTTTCCTCTTTCCTCTTTCTCTTCGGTTTTCCTTCTTTTCCGCTTCGATTTTCTTCTCCTTTTTCTCTTCTTGCCCTTGCCGATCGCTTCTCCTCTTCCTCTTCTCGCCGGTGACGACCTTCTCTGTGATAACCGTAAATTTTTCATTTATTGGAAATTATAAATATTGAAAATAAATGTTGGAGAAAATAAACAGTGGAAATAAATAAATAAAATTGTGAGAATCGGAATATTGTGGGAATTCCGAGAATTGAGGAAGTGAAGGATTGAGAAATTCGAGTGAAAGATAAATAAGATGAGAAATTATGGAAAATAAGGAGAAGAGGAAATTTAATTTGGATAATGGAAATCCAAATTAAGTAAATAAAATGAGAAAAGAAAATGAAATATATTTATATATAATTTTATATTATATAAATATATTTTTGTATAAATACATATGTACTGAAATACTAAATAGTATATATTAATATACAGTGGTATATTTATATATATATATTATTTTATTAATTTAAATAGTACATATGTATACAAGTATAATATTTTATGTATATATAAATATATATATACATACATATATAGAAAATGTAAATGTTATTTTACATTAAAGTTTATATGTATATATTGTAAATACAATATATATTTTTATATTACATTTATATATATATAAATGTTATTTAATTTAAAGTACATGGAAATATATATTTTATGTGTAAATATATATTATTAATATATAATATATATTTATATTGTATATAGTACATAGTACTATATAATAAAATAATATAATTATATTTATAATATAATTATAATTAAAAAAAAGAAACATAACCAGAATCGGGAAGGATCCCGATTCTGCTTTCCCGAGGGGCGACCGGCCCTTCGCCGGAGAAAGAAAGGAGAGGAGAGAGGAGTGGTGTCGCCGGCGAGCCAAGGGCTGGAAGAGGAGGCGATGGCGATGGAGGAAGGAAAGAAACAGAAGCGGAAACAGGGGAGAAAACGCGATGGAGGAAACCGGAAGAAAATGAAAACCAGATCTGGCGGTGTCGGCGGAATTGGCCTCCGCGACTACAGCCGAAGCACCGGCGGAAGGAGAGGAATGGGATGGAGGCCACCGGTGAGGCCAACGACGGCGGAGGAAGGCTGACGGAGGAGGAGAAGAAGCCGAGGCAAAATCGAGTAGATCCGCCGCCGTGCCGCCGATCCAGGCTGAGTTGAGGCCACCGGCAGCTTCGTCTCGATGTCGGCCAGCTGCTGAGCCACCGAACCGCCGGAGAACCGGCCACCGGTGAAGAACCGGAGGTGAGGGGAGGTTACCGGTCCGGCTGGGAAGAAAGAAAAAGGAAAAAGAAAAAGAAAAAAGAAAAGAAAAAGGAAAAAGAAAAAGAAAAGAAAAGAAAAGAGAAAAAGAAAGAAGAAAGAAAAAGAAGAAAGAGGAAAAGAAAAGGAATTCCGGGAATTTGGAAAATTCCCGAGAATTCAAAAATTTTAGGAAATCCCGGGAAACTCAGAAATCCGAGAAATTCGGTAAGAAATTCGGGAATTATTTTCGAGTAATTAATTTAAATATGTTAGCTTTAAATTGACAAGTATTTTGAAATGACAAAATTCAAGTAAGCTTAAAAATGATTTATCTCTAAGTAAATTTGCTTTGAATGAACTCAATAATAGAAAATATTTTAAACAAGTCTTGGATTATGATTTCAACTAAAAAGTCAGTAAATACTCTTAAGAAAAGTGTTAGAAGTTTTTGAACTGACTTAGAATCACAAAAACCACAAACTATCTCAAATTGCAGTTAAAAACGTGCAGGAATAGATTCTGGTTAAAAGGGATCGATCCCCTTGGTAAAAGGATCGATCCCATTTTGGCAGTAAGCTCCAGGAACAAGTTGGAACAAGTTTCTGGATAAAAAGGATCGATCCCTTTACCAGACCATGCAGTAACGGCTAGTTTTTGAGGGTTTCAACGGGAGGAATTGCATTAAATGCTTCACCAACTGTTCTATCCGTTTGGTGGGTTATAAATAGTGACATTTATGAAGTTTGGTGGTAGAACAAGCATTCCAAAGTATTCAAGCTTCAAGAGAGAAACTGAAATCTGAAAATCTTATTGTAACTCCATTTTGTGAGAGTGTTTTCTGTGTTCTTCACCCATTCACTGAAAAAATCAGATATTCAAAGGGGTGAGCTATCCTTGTAAGGTCTGATATTGTAGAGTGTGGGAATACTACAAGAGTAAAGGATTAGAAGGAGATTTCTAAAGTCTCAAGAGAAATTGTAAGAGGTCTTGCCACACCTTCAAGTGGTTTGTAAGCTTTCTCAAGGAAGAGGTGAATCAAAACCTTGACAAGGAGTTCAAGGAGAGAGGACGTAGGCAAGAGATTGGCCGAACCTCTATAAAACTTGTGTTTGCTTCTCTTTCCCTTACTCTTATTTACCGCATCTATTTCATTATTGTTTATTTTGACTTTGATTGTGCATTAAGAGTTAGGAAAATTAGAAATAACTAGAAAAACCGATTCACCCCCCCTCTCGGTAGAGCCAACAATTGGTATCAGAGCTTGGGCTTGAGAGTGACTTAGATTAACATCTATCGAGTATAAACGATCACTAATGGCTCAAACTAGTTTGTCTACACCCTTGGTAGGAGAGGGACACTCTACGGTTAGACCTCCACTCTTTAATGGTGAAAACTATGCTTATTGGAAGACTAGAATGATGCTATTTATCCAAGCTAATGATTATGAAGTATGGAGAGTTATTGTTAAAGGTCCTCTTATCCCTATTAAGAAAGTAGATGGGACGGATGTGCCTAAGAAAGAAGATGAATGGGATACTAATGATATTAGGATGGCACAACTTAATGCTAAAGCAATGCACACACTCTTTTGTGCATTAGGACCAAATGAGTATAATCAAGTGTCACAATGTGAGAATGCTAAACAAGTTTGGGATAAACTAGCTATCACACATGAGGGAACCACACAAGTCAAAGAAACCAAAGTAGGCATGCTCACACAAGACTTTGAATTATTTAGAATGAAGAATGATGAGTCAATTAGTGACATGTTTACTAGGTTTACAGACATAATAAATGGTCTTAAAGCTTTAGGGAAGACATACTCTAATGTAGAGATGGTGAAAAAGATTCTCAATAGCTTACCCAAATCATGGGAAGCTAAAGTCACTGCTATTGAGGAATCCAAGGACCCTCATACTCTCTCATTAGATGAACTTATGGGATCCTTGCTCACTTATGAGATGAAAATTAAGAGAAATCAAGATCCCCCAAAGAAAGTTGGAGTAGCACTAAAATCCACCACGAGTGAGGAATCAAAAGATGATCGTGATGTAAGTGGTGATGAAGAAGATTTAGAAATGGCCATGATGATCGTGATGTAAGTGGTGATGAAGAAGATTTAGAAATGGCCATGTTCGCCAAGAGGTTCAACAAATTCATGAGGATGAGAGCTAGTGGAAACTCTAGGAGACCCCCTAGGAGAGAGTTAAATAGAGGTGAAACTAGTAGGAAAGATAAGGACCAAATTATATGTTATGAATGTAAAAAACCTGGCCATATTAAATTTGATTGTCCCTTGTATAGGAAGCAAAATGAAAAGAAACAAAAGAAGAAAGCAATGGTGGCTACTTGGAGTGATAGTGACTCCTCTGATGAAGAGAATGTGGAAGACGAAGTAGCTAACCTTTGCTTCATGGCTTTTGAAGATGAGAAGGTAACTTCCAACTTGCTAGACACTCATGAATACACTTTTGATGAATTACAAGATGCATTTGATGAATTGGCCAATGAATTTGAATGCATGAACTTGAAATATAAGAAAATGATCCCTAAATTGAAAAAGGAAAATGAAATGCTTGTGAATGTTAAGTTAGAATGTGAGAAGAAATTAGAAAATGCTAATCTAGAAATTGAAGAATTAAATAAGAAGAACATTAATTTGCATAACTCCTTTTCTAGATTTTACATGGGTCAACAAAAACTTGATCAAATGCTAGAAACTCAAAGAGCATTCTTTGATAGAGAAGGGTTAGGCTATAATGCATCTAACAAAGAGACTCATCTCAAAAACTTCCTAGTTAAAGATAGAAAATTTGCTTTGTGCCCATTATGTAACAAACTAGGACATTCTTCACAAGCATGCACCTCTAGGAAGACCATAATTAGAGGAAAAATGGCTATTAAGATTTGGGTGCCTAAACATGTTTTGAATTCAAATGATGAGTCTTTAAAGTTGAAATGGATCCTTAAAGGGTCAAAAATTATTGATACTAACTCTCAAGGACCCAAGAAAATTTGGGTACCTAAGATGAAAGTTTGATGTGTTTGTAGGAGGAAGAGTATTGCTACAAGGCTAAGTCCAAGGAGCATTGGTACCTTGATAGTGGATGCTCTAGACACATGACGAGAGACAAGAGCCAATTCAAGTACTTAAAGCATAAAAGTGGTGGAGAGGTCACGTTTGGAGACAACTCCAAAGGACAAATTGAAGGAATTGGCTCCATTGGTAACTCTTCCTCAACCATTGAAAATGTTTTGTATGTTAGAGGCTTGAAACATAACTTGCTTAGTATTAGTCAATTGTGTGATAAGGGATTTAAAGTTATGTTTGATGATTTGTGTTGCAATGTTGTTAATGCCAAATCTAATCAAATTGTGTTTATTGGACATAGACAAGGAAATATTTATATTGTGGATTTAAATGAACTTAATAGCAAAAATGTATGCTTTATGACTACTAGAGAAGATGAACCTTGGTTATGGCATAGAAGACTAGGCCATGCTAGTATGCATGTTTTGTCTAAGTTAGCCAAAAGAGACTTAGTAGTAGGATTGCCTAAGCTTCAATTTGAAAATGACAAAGTTTGTGAGGCATGTGTAAGAGGAAAACACAAAAGAATTTCATTTAAACATAAGAAGTGTGTCACTACCTCTAGATCACTTCAACTTCTTCACTTAGATCTTTTTGGACCAACTAGGACAACTAGTTTAGGAGGTAAACACTATGGATTTGTGATAGTTGATGATTACACTAGGTTTACTTGGGTGTTTTTCTTAAGTGTTAAAAATGAGGCCTTAGAAAAATTCACTGTTTTCTCAAAACTTGTTCAAAATGAAAAAGGTTACTCCATTTCAAGTATTAGAAGTGATCATGGAAAAGAATTTGAAAATCTTGGTTTTGATATATTTTGCAATGAAAATGGTATTAGCCACAATTTTTCAGCTCCTAGAACTCCTCAACAAAATGGGGTAGTTGAAAGGAGAAATAGAACCTTAGAAGAAATGGCTAGAACCATGCTTTGTGAAAATAACCTACCTAAATATTTTTGGGCTGAAGCAGTAAACACTTCTTGCTATGTTATAAATAGAGCTATGGTAAGGCCTATTTTAAAGAAAACCCCCTATGAGCTTTATAAAGGAAAAAGACCTAACATAAGTTATTTTCACCCATTTGGATGTAAATGTTTTGTTTTGAACAATGGTAAAGATAATTTAGGAAAATTTGATGCTAAAAGTGATGAAGGTGTTTTTCTTGGCTATTCTCTAAATTCTAAAGCCTATAGAGTTTTCAATAAAAGAACACTTGTAGTAGAAGAATCAATACATGTAATCTTTGATGAATCAAATATCACTAGTAGAACCAATCTTGATGATGAAGTAGAGATCTTTGATGAACCTATAGTTGATCCATCTCAAGATAAGAATGTTAGAGAACAATTGGAAGATCTTACTATTAACAAAAATGAGGAGTCAATGGAACAAGACATAATTGAGAAGGAATCTAGGTGTCCTAGAGAACTTGGATATGTGAAAGATAATGATATTGTTGGAGATCCTACTATTGGAGTTAGGACTAGGTCAACCTATAGAAACATATGTCAACATGTAGCCTTTGTGTCACAATTTGAGCCAAAGAAAGTGGATGAGGCTTTGAATGATGAAAATTGGATTATGGCCATGCAAGAAGAATTAAATCAATTTGAAAGAAGCAAAGTGTGGACATTAGTAGAAAGACCTAAAGATTATCCCATCATTGGAACCAAATGGATATTCAAGAATAAGATGGATGAAAATAGCATTATTGTTAGAAATAAGGCTAGGTTAGTGGCTCAAGGCTATAGACAAGAAGAAGGGATTGACTATGATGAAACCTATGCTCCGGTAGCTAGATTAGAAGCCATTAGGATGCTACTTGCATTTGCATGTTATAAGGATTTTAAGTTATATCAAATGGATGTAAAAAGTGCTTTTCTAAATGGCTATATAAATGAAGAGGTTTATGTTGAGCAACCTCCCGGTTTTGAAAATCCAAAATTTCCTAACCATGTTTTCAAACTTTCAAAAGCCTTATATGGATTAAAACAAGCTCCTAGAGCTTGGTATGAAAGACTTTCAAAGTTTTTAATCGAAAAGGGTTTTACAAGAGGAAAGGTAGACACGACTTTGTTTATACAATCTAAGGGTCATGAATTATTGGTAGTTCAAATTTATGTAGATGATATCATTTTTTGTTCTACAAATGAGTCATTGTGCAAAAATTTTTCAAAGCTAATGCAAGGTGAATTTGAAATGAGTATGATGGGAGAATTAACCTTCTTTCTAGGACTTCAAGTTAAACAATGTAAAGAAGGTATTTTCATAAATCAAGCTAAGTACACTAAAGATTTGCTCAAAAGATTTGGAATGGATGAATCTAAACCTTTCTCTACACCTATGAGCACAAATATTAAGCTTGATAAGGATGAAGGAGGAAAATGTGTAGACACTAAACTATATAGGTCTATGATTGGCTCATTGCTATATTTAACTGCTAGTAGACCCGATATAATGTTTAGTGTATGCTTGTGTGCTAGATTTCAGTCATCCCCTAGAGAATCACACCTACAAGCAGTAAAAAGAATCCTTAGATACCTTAAAGACACTTCTTCCTTAGGACTTTGGTATCCTAAAGATTCTACACTTGACCTCCATGCCTATTCCGATGCGGATTTTGGTGGATGCAAAGTGGATAGGAAAAGCACATCGGGAACATGCCAATTCTTAGGAAGTAGGCTCATTTCATGGTTTTCTAAGAAACAAAATAGCGTAGCTCAATCCACAACCGAGGCTGAATATATAGCTTCCGACAGTTGCTGTGCTCAAGTGTTATGGATTAAGCAACAAATGAGAGACTATGGAATAGAAATGAACCAAGTTCCCATTAGGTGTGACAATACTAGTGCCATCAATCTTACAAAAAATCCTATCCAACACTCTAGAACCAAGCACATTGAGATTAGACATCATTTTATACGAGATCATGTGCAAAAAGGAGACATAATTCTAGAGTATGTGGACACCTTGCACCAATTGGCTGATATCTTCACAAAACCCTTGGACAAGGAGAGATTTTGCACTCTTAGAGGTGAATTAGGTATTATGAATGCCCCTTGAATTGATTTGATGAATGGCTTAAGTTGGTTTGTTATGATTGCAAGAACGAAATTTGGACAATATACTTATCACTTGCAACTCATGACCTTAATTTGCCATGTTACTGTTCTTGATCTTAGCTTTTGAGGTTGAATTGTTGAAACTTGTGTGTTTTTATCATGTTAGATGTTCTTCATTAGCCAACACCCACTTTTTGATGTTTAAGACAAGTTCACAATCATGTTCACTTGGTTTTCAAAGCTGTTCAGCATATTCTCAACATTTTTCTGCAATTTTCTGCATTTTCCTGCACTTTTTCTGTAGTTTTTCAAACTCATTCATGCATCTCAAGTGGAAACAATCAGATTTTGAGTTTAAGATGGTCAAAATGCATAAGTTTCTTTGTTTTCAAATCAATTTTATGCATCACGAATGAGGCAAGTGACTAAGGAGTCAATTCTTCTTCAAATTGGATTGATTCCCGGGTCATTAAGGCCTAAAATTCTGGGTTTTGGATATGAGGGATCGATTCCTTTTTCAATAGGATCGATCCGTTTATCCCCGAATGGGCAAGAATACACACTGCCAAAAAGGGATTGATCCCATCCTTAAAGGGATCGATCCCTTCAATCAAACCCTCACTCGTACTCTTGTTAAAAGGTCGGGTTTCCCTCATTTTCACTATTCTTCTTCCCCATCATCCGTAAGCCTCCCCTTTTCTCCATTCCTCGTCCCAAAACCTTCAAGTTCTCCCTCATTTCTACACCAAATCACTTCATTCTTTCACCAATCTTCCTCATTTCTTTCTCTTTTTCATTTCCCCTCCTCATTTCCTGACAACATCTCTTCTTTTCTTCTCCTCTTTCTTCCTCCACACCATGGTTACTCTTCACCCAACATTTCAATTGTAAGTTTTTCTCACATTTCTCATTCAATTTTTCTTGCATTTCTAGTCTTTTTCATCATGTCTTGACTGCTCATTTACTTATCTTGCATTAATTTCCTCTTCATCTAAGTTTTTCACCTCATTTGGAACTTGTCTTTTTCTAGGAATTTTACTTAGCCTATTTGTAGTTGTTCATCCGAAATTCTTTGTTATAATTGTTCAATGCATATTGGGTTGTGGCTCTCTGCTGTTGGTTAAGTCATATCTCTCCCACACACTCATCCATAGTTCCCCAAACTTGTGCACACCACCTGTTCGATAAAAGTTCTCAACGAAACTTCATATCTTTTTCTTCCTTCACATGGCTCCCAAAGTCAAACATGCTGCCCCTCGAAAAAGATCTCATCCCTCCTCTTCCTCCGCCTCCGTTCCTACTGCCTTCAATCGCTGTTTTAGGAATGCAGAAGAGAAAAACCGTTACCATGCCCTCTTTGCCCATATGCGTGTCAAGCACTGTCGTCCCATTGATTTCGATTTCTTGGAATCAATTCAGTTTCCCTACTTGGCCAAATTTGATGCTTTTTCTTGGACTTACTTTCTCAAAATCAACACTCCGGTTCCATTGAACATCATTCGAGCTTTCTTTTCCAATGCCAAGGTTATATATTCACCTAATGACCCATGTAAGGCTGTAGGAATTCAATCGTTTGTTATGGGTCGGGATGTTGAAATCACCAAATATTCTCTCTCCTGTGCCTTTCGCATTCCAGAGCATGGACTCGCACGTGAAAATGTCAACGTCCCCTTAGAATTCAATATCGTCAATGACCGTGCGGGTGACCTTCCCGTCTTTGCTCGTCTTCTTCATATCCTCATCTCTTGGAATCTTCGCCCACTTGGCACCAGATATTCCCAACTCCAGAGACTCGATCGTTTTTGGCTTCATCACATTCATTCACCTGATGGCGATCTACCGGATCTTATTCATTTCATTCTCCACGATTGGATAAAGATTGTTCTTGGCAAAGTTCAGACAATTGTCTTTCCACAACCACTTGCTTTCTACCTACTTGACCACGGCATCGACTGTTCATGTGAGCCTGGCGCCCTTCCCGAGACCGGCAACACCATCAACCTTGCTACTTTGCATAATCTTGGCTGGTACTCTCGTCAGCAAGGGGATACCATCGTTTGGGAAAAGGCCCATGGTGCTCCAGCGTCTCCCAGACATGTCCCGGAAGAAGAAGGCGACGATGAAGGCGGCGACGAAGAGGCAGCTCCTGCCACAGCCCCATCCGCCTCGGCCTCGGTCTCCCTTGACCAGATCATGCTAGCACTTCAAAACCTACAGGCCACCATCACTCAACGCTTTGATCATGTCGACACTTGCCTTGACACCATGGAGGCTACACAGGCTACCTTATTTGATGAAGTCCAAGACATCCGCATGCAGCATGAGGACTTCGTGGATCAGTATCATAAGACATTTCCCAGGCGTTGATTTTGTTCTTTGTGTGTAGGGTGTGCATTTACCTTGTTCTGCTTAGATGTTTGAACCTCTGTGCTATGTTTGTTGAACTTCATTATCAGCTTTTATCTTTGTCTGTGTAAACTTTGTTAGATGTTTGAACCTCTGTGATATGGCATATTATATATTTCTGGTTATTTTATCATTCTGCAATGGTTTGTCTATGATCTTCAATATCTCTCATTGCCCTATTGCTTTAAATTGACTAACCAATTCTCCTTGTTTCCTTTTATTGTTGAGGGGGAGTATATCATTTTTTTTGCTATGACAAAAAGGGGGAGAATTAATGTGATAAATTAATCTAATGTGATAAATTAATCTTGGTACTTTAAAAGGGAAGCTAACTTTGAAGGGGAGCAAATATTAAGGGGGAGCATTATTTTCAAAAATTTAAGCAATCCCATTTCCTAAGCAAATTTACCTTAAGTTTTGTCATATCAAAAAGGGGGAGATTGTTACCTTTAAATTGACAAGTATTTTGAAATGACAAAATTCAAGTAAGCTTAAAAATGATTTATCTCTAAGTAAATTTGCTTTGAATGAACTCAATAATAGAAAATATTTTAAACAAGTCTTGGATTGTGATTTCAAATAAAAAGTCAGTAAATACTCTTAAGAAAAGTGTTAGAAGTTTTTGAACTGACTTAGAATCACAAAAACCACAAACTATCTCAAATTGCAGTTAAAAACGTGCAGGAATAGATTCTGGTTAAAAGGGATCGATCCCCTTGGTAAAAGGATCGATCCCATTTTGGCAGTAAGCTCCAGGAACAAGTTGGAACAAGTTTCTGGATAAAAAGGATCGATCCCTTTGCACCAGACCATGCAGTAACGGCTAGTTTTTGAGGGTTTCAACGGGAGGAATTGCATTAAATGCTTCACCAACTGTTCTATCCGTTTGGTGGGTTATAAATAGTGACATTTATGAAGTTTGGTGGTAGAACAAGCATTCCAAAGTATTCAAGCTTCAAGAGAGAAACTGAAATCTGAAAATCTTATTGTAACTCTATTTTGTGAGAGTGTTTTCTGTGTTCTTCACCCATTCACTGAAAAAATCAGATATTCAAAGGGGTGAGCTATCCTTGTAAGGTCTGATATTGTAAAGTGTGGGAATACTACAAGGGTAGAGGATTAGAAGGAGATTTCTAAAGTCTTAAGAGAAATTGTAAGAGGTCTTGCCACACCTTCAAGTGGTTTGTAAGCTTTCTCAAGGAAGAGGTGAATCAAAACCTTGACAAGGAGTTCAAGGAGAGAGGACGTAGGCAAGAGATTGGTCGAACCTCTATAAAACTTGTGTTTGCTTCTCTTTCCCTTACTCTTATTTACTGCATCTATTTCATTATTGTTTATTTTGACTTTGATTGTGCATTAAGAGTTAGGAAAATTAGAAATAACTAGAAAAACCGATTCACCCCCCCTCTCGGTAGAGCCAACAAAATAATTATGGAAAAATTCTAAAATTTAGAATTTTAATTTCAGAAAATTCCCTCGATAACCGAGCCGATGAAATCGGGCGAGGTGAACACGGGCGCGACCTCGAGAGGCAGTCGTCGACCCGAGACAGGTAAAGGAGACATGTGCAGCCTGTAAGGATATCGGCACACATGTTTTAAATTATGCATTTATATTTTATAAATGCAATTGATAGTGATTGGTTGAAAGGTGTGGTGATTTATCAGTTTGGAATTGTGGTGATTTACCAGTTGAGATTTAAACTGTATTTTCCGTGCAGGAGGCTAGCCAAATCGGCAACCGTTATACTGCCGAAAAATTATCGAAAAATTACTGAAATTTACCGAAAATCACTGAAAACCAAAATAAAAGATTTGATTTCATGTGAATCGATTTTCGAGTACGAAAATCGAGAAATTAAGTAAATTTCATAAAACATGAATGTAATGATATTTAATTTTAAAATATTCATGTTTTGAAAATGGTGAAAAAGGAAATCACCTAAATTTATCCCGATAGGTGATATTTCACGTGAAACGAGGTGAAAAATAAAAAGGACCAAAGTGAATATTTTAATAATATTTCTTCAAATATTCACTTGATTTTATAAATAACTTTTATGGGTTCAATCGTGAAAATAAGTGTTTATAGAAAATTTCATAAAGGTAATTAAAAGTGGAAAACAGTGTTTTGAGATTAAAAAGTCTCCGCATGTGTTTACAGAGAAAATATGGGACGAGAGTGTTGATTTAGAAAATAAATATTTTAATTTTTCATAAATCATAAAAATGATTGATTTGAATCCCGATAACCTTGAAAATCATGTTTTCGAGTGAAAGCACGGAAAAACGTGCGTATATGTTTTATGGTGAAAAAGATAGTTATGACCTTTTATATTTTACAGTGGTTATTTTATAAACTGTTTTCACCGTATGGAAAATGTGATTTATACTGTTCTATAATATTTAGAACATTTTTGGGAATGATTACCCTAGTATGAATATTTTATAAATTGTTATTCATAAGATGAAAATATTTTCCTTATGAATATTTATGGATTGATTGAACTTACATTCAGTGAAAGTGATTTCATAAATGGGGTTTATATCACGTGTTTACTGTTTTGAGACTGTTAGGTCCGTATCATGCTCACGTGTCACGTGTTAGTGCTGATAGATACTGATCCTATTATCAGCGTCCCAGTGGACACCTGATCAGTGCACACTGAGGACCCCATAGACTATGGCCATAGATCTCATGTGTTTCCCCTATTTGGGATGATTTTATAGCATGATATATTTAGGGTGTTGCCTAGTCTCCATGATATTATACTGATGATTGTACTTTTCACTGAACTTTTACTGGTACTAAATTATTTACAGCTACTGAGCTTTTGATATATTATGTGTTAAACTAAATATTATACGGTGTTTTACAAGTGTAAAAATGAGTATTTGTGAAAGGAACATTAATTCCTTATTTAATTTACTTAAGTGTTTTATCACGTGAATACTTAATGTTTTACTGGGATTTGAATATTAAAAAAAATGATTACTCTCTACAGTTGCTTCTAGGTTCCGGGACAAGCCAGGTATTCTAAAATACCTGCCTTACTCCATCCGGATCCCTAGCCGACTGTAATATCCTTCCTACATGTGAGCCTAGAGCCTCTAGGAGGATTTAAAGAAAGTGAACAAAATTATTTTGAACATATAGGTAGCTGAATATCAAGTGTTGCATATAACTCTCTTACTGAGCCGTGGTTTGCTCACCCCTTAATATTAACATTTCAGATTTTCGAGGACTAAGAGCTCTGACATTTGAGGATTTCAAGCTGCGTATTTGGAGACACTGCGTCAGCTTAATTTAAAATATGAGGTATGATCATTTATTTTCTGTATTTAGACTTACTTTCAGTACTACTTTCTTGAAAATTAAGATAGAGAATGTGATTAATATTACTAATTTTATATTTAATAATTAAATGAGTATGAAAGGTAAAGTATCACAGACAGCCCAACCGGATAAGTTGTGTATTTTATGAGAATAAATGGGGTCACGGGATGTGACAGATTTAATGGTATCAGAGCAGAGTTGGCCTGATGTCGGTTGATACTTTCTGAAGGAAAAGTGTTAAACATCCCCGGTAGTACTGTGTCGTCTAAATACATAGAGAAAATAAATGATTGTAAACTGAGTAAAATGATTTAAAGAGAGTGAGAAAGTGTAAGTTGAGAATGTTAAAAAAATAATAGGCTCAGAAATTACCGAAAAATTGGTGATTCTTATAATCTAAATGAAGGCTTGTTCGGTAAGGAACTGAAAAGACTCGGTGAGGGCCCCACCAGTACTTTTCGGTCCGAATCGAACTAAGACCTGGAAATGATGATATAAAGGAGGGGAATGAAGTATCGTCATTAAATAGACATTAAGATCACCGATTAAGGGTAATTTGAAGAGAGAGAAAATTTTTGGCCAAAAATGACCAAAATACCCCTGACCCCAGAATTTTACAGGGAGTTAAAATAAACCAACAGAAGTTGGATTTGAGTGATTGGACAGAGAATATGATGATATAAAGCTATCTTACGAGCAAAATAATTCAATTGTGGATTTTAGTGAACTTCTCTGTCGAAATCGAATAGGATCTAAATTGTTGATATAAGTATCAGAAAAGATAATATCAGCACATGGATAATGAGATCATTGATTCCCATGAATACTGAGGAGAAAAAAAAGTTGAAATGACGAAAATACCCTTATGTTGAGCGATGTTCGGAACAGTGATAAAACCGAGCTGAATTGGAATCCATTGATAGTAATGGAGTTGTAAATGGCATAAAAGCCATGATATGAATATAACGATCCCTATTAATGATTCCACTTACACGTAGATTATGGACGCGAATGGTGAGTGACCTAGTGAACGGACTGGGCCTCATGATAAATCCTTGGGGGGTTAGCGTGCTCGCCAAAAGAGGACGGTATAGATATGTACAGGCGGACGGCGAACGGGCCGGGGCCTTACACGATGCGATCCAATAAGTGTATAGTGGAAAGTCACAAGATGATTAGCCCGGTTACTGATTGTAAGGGTCTTAATTAAGAATGTATTGAATTGGATATTTATTACAGGATGGTTGGATATTATGAAAAGTGAGATGACTATGGAAAATGACTGAGAAAGTGAATAGTACAAATAATGAGATCAAGATGGAGAATATTTCAAAATGATTTGAATATTAACTTTCTCTGCCTTGAGGATACACAGTGAAAATGATAGGACATGAGGATGAAATGTCCAAGATGATAAGAGGTGAGGGATTAAAGAAAGTATCGGATGTAATGCCCGATAAATTTTTCAGAGTTGTATGGATTGGAGAAATCGAGCTAACACTGACTCGATTGGATATATGAAATCTAATTTCTAAACTATATCGGTGAATATAGAAAGAATCCAAAAAGCTAAGAGAATTAACTCTAGAAGATGAGTGAATAATGAAATTCACTGATAAAAGTATGATTGATGAAAATATAGATAACGTAATTTGAGGTTAATGAAGTATCTGTATAAGTGAAAATGAGAGAAGCACAGATGACTGTGATATGTAGATGGATTAAAATGGTATATTAAATTATAATTATTTAATAAAGTTCTTATGAAGAACAAGTATTCATCTACATGAAAATAAACGCTTTATTGATCTAATCAGAGGTACAAGAGGAGTTATAAAACCAACTTCGGTATAAAGCGTCCTTAGATAAAAGATTGGAGATTGATGTCCATAAGATGATGATTAGAACTCGGAGTAAATTTTACGAGTTCCTATTGAGGTTTCAAGGTTAATGAATTACCTTGTGAGGTATATAAACCTAAGGAGTGAGATATCGAAATAGTTAAGGATACAAATGGAACAGGAGCAGCATTAGGATATATAATCTTTTAAACTTTCAGAGACTGTGGACTTATGTTAAGATTAGCGAATAAGAGACTTAGCTAGACAGTATCTTCTTCTGAGATAGAGAATCTCGAAATGACAGTGAATCTGTCTGTGATAGTGAGATAATGATTGAGATACGAAATTAATAAGGAGTCTAGCTTGATACTACTGCCAATCTATAAAAGAGTTATGGGACTAGCTGCTCTATTAATGAGATATTACTAAAGAAACTAAAGTCGGTAAACGAATAAGTGGAAATATGGAAACGAAAATGAAAGTGGAATAAGAAGATAAGATGCATGATGAGTAGGGAACATGAAATAGTTCCCAAAATTAAGACTGAAAAGTAATCTCGTGATGGTTATCACACGACAATGGCAAGATGTAAAAACAAGCCAGATTTGATAAGTGAGAATAATAGTACTAAAAAAAGTAAGATAATTGATATGTTTACTGCCAGTATATAAATGAAAAACTATTATACATATAACCACCGTAACATGATCGAAATGGTGGAAGTGTATAGATGATGTGGTGATTAAATATATAAATTGAGGATTCAATTGTGGAATCTAAATTATGAAAAGAGACGTAAAGACCATACTACATGAAGAGAACAAGATTGCCTCATGAATTATGACTGTAAAAGATGATAAATAGTAAAGTCTACAATGAGATGCAGCCTTGATGGAATAAATGTGAAAATGAATATTGTGGACAATAAAGAGTCCAAAAGAGAAATGATGATATGGAAGTGATTAAAGATTGAAGATCTAAATAGAATCACTTATCATCATCAGGCTCCTAGATTCTCTAGTGCCTTAGTCGAAGTGTGAGTGTGAAACAGTGGAAATGTATGTGTACAGTTCCAGTCAGCATTACATGTGATGGGAATCTCTGAGTAGTCATATACTAATAGAAAATAGCAAAAGGCATTGAGATCCCAAGTGTACTGATAGCACCGCTCAGTACTGATGAAAATACTCAAGCGTAATATGTAGACGCTTGAGGACATATTGAAAGAGCGTGTGCACAAGATGTGAAACCTACTGGGACATTTACATATAACTTATTGACATGTGTACATGATAGTACCGAACCATATCGACTTGGCACTAAGTGAGAAAAATGGATGATGAACAGCATAGATTAGCTGTGATATGAAAAAGAGTGTGAATGGGCTCTTATGTGAAAAGAGTGGAAATGAACAACTCCCGAATTGATAAATAAATTTATGGGAGTATAAATATATACTAAATGATGAAAGACATGTAGTGGTCTAAAGTACTCTTGATGTTGAAAGTGTATTGGCAGTATTACTTGGAGGATGACCTAGAGGTCAGAAGTCGTAAGTATACGGCATATACCACCTTTGGACTTAAGTTAAATTCGGAGGACCGAATTTCTTAAGGTGGGGAGGATGTGATAACCGTAAATTTTTCATTTATTGGAAATTATAAATATTGAAAATAAATGTTGGAGAAAATAAATAGTGGAAATAAATAAATAAAATTGTGAGAATCGGAATATTGTGGGAATTTCGAGAATTGAGGAAGTGAAGGATTGAGAAATTTGAGTGAAAGATAAATAAGATGAGAAATTATGGAAAATAAGGAGAAGAGGAAATTTAATTTGGATAATGGAAATCCAAATTAAATAAATAAAATGAGAAAAGAAAATGAAATATATTTATATATAATTTTATATTATATAAATATATTTTTGTATAAATACATATGTACTGAAATACTATATAGTATATATTAATATACAGTGGTATATTTATATATATATATATATTATTTTATTAATTTAAATAGTACATATGTAAACAAGTATAATATTTTATGTATATATAAATATATATATACATACATATATAGAAAATGTAAATGTTATTTTACATTAAAGTTTATATGTATATATTGTAAATACAATATATATTTTTATATTACATTTATATATATATAAATGTTATTTAATTTAAAGTACATGGAAATATATATATTTTATGTGTAAATATATATTATTAATATATAATATATATTTATATAGTATATAGTACATAGTACTATATAATAAAATAAAATAATTATATTTATAATATAATTATAAATATAATTATAATTAAAAGAAAAAAAAGAAACATAACCAGAATCGGGAAGGATCCCGATTCTGCTTTCCTGAGGGGCGACCGGCCCTTCGCTGGAGAAAGAAAGGAGAGGAGAGAGGAGTGATGTCGCCGGCGAGCCAATGGGCTGGAAGAGGAGGCGATGGCGACGGAGGAAGGAAAGAAACAGAAGCGGAAACAGGGGAGAAAACGCGGTGGAGGAAACCGGAAGAAAACGAAAACCAGATCTGACGGTGTCGGCGGAATTGGCCGCCGCCACTACAGCCGAAGCACCGGCGGAAGGAAAGGAATGGGATGGAGGCCACCGGTGAGGCCAACGACGGCGGAGGAAGGCCGACAGAGGAGGAGAAGAAACCGAGGCAAAACCGAGTAGATCCGCCGCCGTGCCGCCGATCCAGGCTGAGTTGAGGCCACCGGCAGCTTTGTCTCGATGTCGGCTAGCTGCTGAGCCACCAAACCGCCGGAGAACTGGCCACCGGTGAAGAACCGGCGGTGAGGGGAGGTGACCGGTCCGGCTGGGAAGAAAGAAAAAGGAAAAAGAAAAAGAAAAAGAAAAGAAAAAGGAAAAAGAAAAAGAAAAGAGAAAAAGAAAGAAGAAAGAAAAAGAAGAAAGAGGAAAAGAAAAGGAATTCCGGGAATTTGGAAAATTCCCGAGAATTCAAAAATTTCAGGAAATCCCGGGAAACTCAGAAATCCGAGAAATTCGGTAAGAAATTCGAGAATTATTTTCGAGTAATTAATTTAAATAATTATGAAAACATTCTAAAATTTAGAATTTTAATTTCAGAAAATTCCCTCGATAACCGAGCCGATGAAATCGGGCAAGGTGAACACGGGCGCGACCTCGAGAGGCAGTCGCCGACCCGAGACAGGTAAGGGAGACATGTGCAGCCTGTAAGGATATCGGCACACATGTTTTAAATTATGCATTTAAATTTTATAAATGTAATTGATAGTGATTGGTTGAAAGGAGTGGTGATTTATCAGTTTGGAATTGTGGTGATTTACCAGTTGAGATTTAAACTGTATTTTCCGTGCAGGAGGCTAGCCAAATCGGCAACCATTATACTACCGAAAAATTATCGAAAAATTACTAAAATTTACCGAAAATCACTGAAAACCAAAATAAAAGATTTGATTTCACGTGAATCGATTTTCGGGTACGAAAATCGAGAAATTAAGTAAATTTCATAAAACATGAATATAATGATATTTAATTTTAAAATATTCATGTTTTGAAAATGGTGAAAAAGGAAATCACTTAAATTTATCCCGATAGGTGATATTTCACGTGAAACGAGGTGAAAAATAAAAAGGACCAAAGTGAATATTTTAATAATATTTCTTCAAATATTCACTTGATTTTATAAATAACTTTTATGGGTTCAATCGTGAAAATAAGTGTTTATAGAAAATTTCATAAAGGTAATTAAAAGTGGAAAACATTGTTTTGAGATTAAAAAGTCTTCGCATGTGTTTACAGAGAAAATATGGGACGAGAGTGTTGATTTAGAAAATAAATATTTTAATTTTTCATAAATCATAAAAATGATTGATTTGAATCCCGATAACCTTGAAAATCATGTTTTCGAGTGAAAGCACGGAAAAACGTGTGTATATGTTTTACGGTGAAAAAGATAGTTATGACCTTTTATATTTTACAGTGGTTATTTTATAAACTGTTTTCACCATATGTAAAATGTGATTTATACTGTTCTATAATATTTAGAACATTTTTGGGAATGATTACCCTAGTATGAATATTTTATAAATTGTTATTCATAAGATGAAAATATTTTCCTTATGAATATTTATGGATTGATTGAACTTACATTCAGTGAAAGTGATTTCATAAATGGGGTTTATATCACGTGTTTACTGTTTTGAGACTGTTAGGCCCCATATCATGCTCACGTGTCGCGTGTTAGTGCTGATAGATACTGATCCTATTATCAGCGTCCCAGTGGACACCTGATCAGTGCACACTGAGGACCCCATAGACTATGGCCATAGATCTCATGTGTTTCCCCTATTTGGGATGATTTTATAGCATGATATATTTAGGGCGTTGCCTAGTCTCCATGATATTATACTGATGATTGTACTTTTCACTGAACTTTTACTGGTACTAAATTATTTACAGCTACTGAGCTTTTGATATATTACGTGTTAAACTAAATATTATACGGTGTTTTACAAGTGTAAAAATGAGTATTTGTGAAAGGAAAATTAATTCCTTATTTAATTTACTTAAGTGTTTTATCACGTGAATACTTAATGTTTTACTGGGATTTGAATATTAAAAAAAATGATTACTCTCTATAGTTGCTTCTAGGTTCCGGGACAAGCCAGGTATTCTAAAATACCTACCTTACTCCATCTGGATCCCTAGCCGACTGTAGTATCCTTCCTACATGTGAGCCTAGAGCCTCTAGGAGGATTTAAAGAAACTAAACAAAATTATTTTCAGCATATAGGTAGCTGAATATCAAGTGTTGCATATAACTCTCTTACTGAGCCGTGGTTTGCTCACCCCTTAATATTAACATTTCAGATTTTCGAGGACTAAGAGCTCTGACATTTGAGGATTTCAAGCTGCGTATTTGGAGACACTGCGTCAGCTTAATTTAAAATATGAGGTATGATCATTTATTTTCTGTATTTAGACTTACTTTCAGTACTACTTTCTTGAAAATTAAGATAGGGGATGTGATTAATATTACTAATTTTATATTTAATAATTAAATGAGTATGAAAGGTAAAATATCACAGTCAGCCCAACCGAATAAGTTGTGTATTTTATGAGAATAAATGGGGTCACGTGATGTGACATTCTCTCTCCCCTTCCTCCTCCTCTCTCGGCCGACAGGGGGTTGGCTGCTGCTTGTGTTTTCTCCTCTGTTTGTAACAGAGGAGAAAAGACCCGACCCCGTTTTTTTTTCAGTTTTTTAAATTTATTTATATATATTTATATTTATAAATATATATAAATACAAAATATAATTATATTCATATATATATAAATATATTATATTTCCATATGCATAGATATATATTTTTTGTATTTATAATTTATATATTTCTATACACTTTAATTTGAAATAATATATACATATTTCATATATATGTATATTTATATATAAATGTATAATAATATACATGTGTATTTATTTAAAAATATATTTATATATATGGATATATAAATTGTAAGATCCGATTCTACTGTACTGTACATGTACAAACATGTCCCCATTTGAGTGAGAAAATATATTTTTGGAGATTGAATTAAAGATTGGAAATTTGAGGATAAAAATATCATGAGGCTTGAATGACAAATGGATAGTGTTTCAATTATAAATTTTGATCGGAGTATCCAAACGATAAACCATAAAATTTTTTGGAAAGTTAACTCAAATACTTTTCTGGCAATATATGGCTCATATTTTTATACATTTTGGATTGATCTCGATGAATTTTTAAATTTAGCTATAAGTGCAGTAAAGTAATCAGAAAAAATAAGACTAATATTTAAAGATGATATATATATATATATATATATATATATATATATATATATATATATATATATATATATATAAGGGAGAAGTGGGATTAGTGGACCACGTGGCCACTTTTTATTGGTTGGAATATGAAGAAGACCAAATATAGCCAATTCTCCAGCAGAAACCGACCTACTCTCCTCTGTTTTCTACTTTTCACATTTTGCTCAATTTCCTTGAAGATTTCTCACGTTTTCATGGCAAGATCTCAATTTCTCTTCATCCAATCACCTAACCTCTTCCCAAAACATCTTCTTTACATCAAGATGACCTTAAACTCTAAATTGGAGGGGCTGAATGGCGGAAATCAGCACTGGTTTGGTCCCCTGTACAGTTCTACAATGGTGAAGGTGAGGTGGGTGATGTTTTAGTTCATCCTAGTTATAGTATTTCTTTGTTTCATGCATGGATGATGTGATTTCAACTCTAAATTTAATTAAATATGAGTGTAGAGGTGCAGAACAAAATCTTCCATAAAAAAAATACAGAAATTTATGATTTCTACTCTAAATTAGTAATAGGTCATGGAAGAAACTTGATGTAAGCATGTTTAGTGATGATGTTGCAAAATCAGCCAAAGTAACGTGACTGTGTGTGTGTTTCGGCCAAACAAAGGCTGACGTTGGTGATGATATTTGATGAATTTTATGTGTTTGATTTAATACTTAAGTGAGTAGAAGAGGATTATGAAACTAGAATGGATTAAAGAATAAAAACTATAAAGAGAGGGAAATTGAAGCTTACGACAATGGTTGTAAAAATAATGATGGTGATGAAACTTAATGTATAGAAGGTGTGTAATAAATATACTAAGTGAATAAAAAAAATATTCATAAGGTTAGAGTTGAGAAAAGAAGAGAAACAAATGTTAAGGGTAGATTTCAACTCTGCTGGAATTCTGTCCTGTCCGAGCCCCAATTTAATAAATTCAGCTTGGGGGTTTTAGAATTAAATAAATTCTGGAAAAATTATGGAAGATAGCCTTATGAATTAGGAAAACTTCAGTCTGTGAATTACCTAATTTGGAGTGGTATAACCTGAGATATAGGCAGTTAAACACAGGGCACTCAGTGCAATAGGCGAGATGCTCTCCGTCAATTTTGAAAATTTGTAGAAATTAGCACCGATTGAATTTGGCTGAAAAATTTATGTTTCTGGAACGATAAAGGAGTTAAGAATAATATAGTTTTGAGTTTGCACAATTTTGACAAACCTATCTTGAGATATGGCCCAATTTGTACACAGAGGTCAGTAGACAATCTGCCAGAATGCCTCTGGAAACAGGGTAACTTTGAGGAATTATTAAAAATAATTCCGAAATGATAAAATTGTGAAACTTGCTATTCTGAATATGGATTGGATTAAGATTCATATGGTTTTGGGATTCATAATTTTGGATATCCCTATAATTAGTAATATAAATTTTAATGCACAAAGGTCAGAAAACCATTCTGCCATATGGGTAAGAATTGGGCTGAACTTTGGAAAATTGTGAGGAACAATATAGAATGAATTAGCAAATGAGCCTTATACTTCTGGATAGGGAATTAAGTCAGCTTACATATAAAATTGACGATGCGTTAATCAGAATTCAATATTTTCTGTTACGAAGAAAAAGGTGTTGATAGGTCGGAAATTCTTATAAGAATAATTCTACTTTAATGAGTAGGATTTCTAAGAATGCTTAGTGTATATGTATGTTTCGGATTTAAACTTATATGACTTATCTTCTGCAGCTCCGAAGCTAAATCCACGAAATGGGAAAGGAGACGAATAAGGACCTAATCATTGGTTCAAGGCCACAAAGTGTACAGTTTGAATGAAATGACACCGTACAGGTAAGAGAGAAGTGTGTGAGTTGTAGAGATATAGTGAATGCATGTTTTATTGAGATAAATTTTATGGAAATGTTGAAAACATGATTTGGTTTGAAACATGCAAGAATTGTGGTTGAAAAGCTGGTTTATATACTGTAATTTCGATGCAGGAGGTTAAGAATCCGCAGTTGTTATGCTACCAGAAAATTTACTGAATATATTCTAAAATATTATAAATATTTTAGATGCTTGAATTTGAGTCAAATGACATATTTGGAAACCATTTATATAAATTTCCCATAAAATGAAAATTATGAGAGAAATATGAAACTTAAATATTCATGTTTTAAAATTTTACATAAGTGAGAAATTAATTATGATTCAAATGATGTTAAATATTCAAAATGAATATTTATATATTTTCTCACTTTATACATGAATATTTACTGACTAATTTACTGTATTTAAAAAGGGAAAAATAAATACCTTTTGGGAAATAATTATTTAAATAAATGATTTAATTTATGAAATTTCCTTAAAGGTATTTTATGCGAAAATAAATTGATTTTGAGACTTAGGCCCCGAGATTCATGCTTACTACTGTTATACTGTTACTGTTCACGTGGCTGATAGACTCGCCAAGTCATAAGCAGTCTCGGAGTCACCTGGCAAGTGTACCCGAGTGTAGACACCTTATTTTGTCCGGGGTCTTAATTTGTAAAAATAATTAGTAGAGTTAAGTGACATTGAATTTAATTTAACAATTTAGATTAGGACAATTAATTAATATTAGGGTTATTAAAATTAGACTAGAATTAAATTAGAATTTATAGATTTAGAATTAACATTAATTAGGAAATTAAAATTAAAATAGGATTTAGGAATAATAAAAAAAAGATAAGAAAAGAAAATAAAATTAATTTTAGGATAGGATAATTAGATTTTTTAGGATAATTATTTAGATTAATATTAAATTTGATAAAGTTAGATTAGGATTAACATAAGAATTAAATAGGAAAAAAAAGATAATTATGAGAATAAGTTTAGTTATGTTAGGACTTTAAAAAGCTTTTGCCTATAAAAAAAGACCCCTTTGATTGTGGGGAAGGGGGATCAGCTGCTACTGTCACGACCCGAAGGCCATGACATTCACTTAATACTCATACTTTTTCTTAGTCTACAAATTTATGAACTAAATTTTTCTTTTTCATTTTAAGGTTTGTACTCGGTGTCAGTGTAGTTACTACTTTAATTTCACTAATTCTCTACGTAATAATTCATCACACTTCTAAGTTACATCCCGACTCGTTGAACAAAATACGTACTGTGTATTAGTTAAAGTTTGTACATGTAAACAAGAGATTTACAAAAATGTATAACTCAAAGTAACGAAATGGATCTGCAGGATAATGGCCAATGCCAAGCCTGTATACCGTCTCCGAAGGCCCACTTAAAAGCTCTCATAGCAGATTGTAACTTCAATAATCTGTAAAGAGATGAAATTTAGTGGGGTGAGCAAAAACCACAGCTCAGTAAGATACTAATATAAATACAAGAGTAGGATTATATCGTCTTATCCCGCAATGTTTAAAACTTGCAAGTTTGCAATTACAGTTAATCCTTTTTCATCGATAACATTTCATTATCTCAATTCTTGTCATCTGTCTATCACTTAAACTTCTAAATAAATCATCATAATCACTTTTTGGTTTTCTCATCATTATACTATAGTACATCGCACAATAATATGTCGTGTCCAATTTGAATATCATGTACTATTAGTCCATATTTTCATCAATCTCATGGTACATCATGTCCAATTGAGATATCGTATCAAGTCACTTTTCATTTCATAATCATACTTCTATACTCTATCATCTCATATCACTTCTCATATTGTGGATCATGATCACGGTGGTACGAAGTCATAATTCTCTTCGTGTATTTCTATATTCATGTTTCATATCATATCATGACATCCTGTAGATGAAATATTGTTACCACCGAGTCATGATACTCCTCATATATTCTTCATATTTAGTTGAGATATCCTATCGAGTCACTTTACATTTAACAATCATTTTCCCGTATTACATCAATTCATATAACTTATCGTGTGGGAACTTATGATCACGATAGTGTAAGATCTTAATTCTCTTCATATCAATCTTATGTTCATGTATCATATCATACCATATCATCGTATAGATGAAATATCATTAACGTCGAGTCATGACATTCCTTATGGAATTCTCATGTACTAAGCATATTATCATGTCAGGGTTTAATATGCAATTTATGTAACTTTACTGTATAAACAGCTATCATTTCAAATCATATCATATATACTTTAGAACATGCTCAACATATGAATTTTCAATTCATTTCAAATTTACCTTTAAGGCATGATAGAAACATGTTCAATTTCAATTCATGTATTCGTTTTCAGAGCATGTCTAAAACATGTGCGGTTTTAAAACATTTTTCATATACTATAAGTCATATCATGTCTAGAGTTCATATCAAATCAATCTATACTCTAGATCGCATATCATTTCAAGTTCGACACAAAATCATATATAAATCATATAAGTGTTGAAATCATATCACGTGTACTTTTAAAACATGTTTAAAACATGTACTATTTCAAAATATATTTCATTTCAAACATGTCTCATGTACTGTATAAATCATGTCAAGTCTAGAGTTCATATCAATAAAATCATACTCTAGACTTCATATCTGTAAGATCCGATTTTTACACTACTGTAGAGTCTAAATTCATAAAATTGATAATGGAAATTAAATAAATAATGAATGTTAATTTCCAAAAAGATGAAAGCTCCTTCGGCGGGCGCGTACCAAAAAGAAACGGCTCGCCGATTGGCGAGTAAGGTATGTGTGATCATCAATGCTGATGGCGAGTTGGACGAGAGTGTGGTCGCACAGGCGTGTTCGCCAACTTGTGAGATGAATCAGGGCATGGTTGGCGAGTTGAGCCATGCCAGGTGATGGCCCGAAAAGGGCGAGAAATTGTGATCGCCACACAGAGGACAAGGAGTAGCCCCATGGCTGGCGAACTGATTTAGTGTGGCGAGTCGATTGTTTTCCTTATTTGTTTGGCGAGTAGTTTAGTTCGCCAACTTCGTGGATAAGTGATGGCCGCTTGTGGCGAGGACTTGGAAACGCCAATGCATTTGGCGAGTAAAGTGGTCGTCCAGATAGAGGGGAAAATGAAAACAGAATTCAACCTAACAGCCAAAATTGACTTGCAAGTGATACGGTTGAAGACAATTAATGGTGAAGAGGTTGAAGTCAGTAAGGAATTTACCTGATTGGTTGAGGAAGTAAACAAAGGCTGCAATAGAAGAAAAAGCCGTGTGAAAGGGAGACTTCCACGCCACTTTGTGCTTCAGTTTTCTTCATGCATTAAAGGCATGAAGGACGTGAACAATGATGAAGGAAACAGGATAAGGACCAGGCGGTGGCTATTGATTGGCTGAGAATGTTTATATAAGCAGAGACAATTGATGAAAAACGAGTTAGCCAATTTCAGTTTCTTCACGAGAGGCATTTCTCTGTTTCTTCCATTTCTCTGCCATGTTTGATCTACTGAGTTTCACTCTTCAGTTGGCTAAACCAGTAAACATGCTTATAAAACCTTTCTTTCTTAGCCTGATGAGCTGAAGGAATAAGCAAAAGAAAGGCCAACAGGAAACAAGAAGCAAACTGTTCTGGAAGTGAAGTTGGTTGAGGTGAGTTCATAATTTTGAGGTTTTCTTGATGTTCACTGATAGATTTCTATGATTTATGCAGTAATAAACATAGATACAGTCTTTGTTTTAGTTAGATCCTTGGAAAATTGGAAAACAAGGAAAAATTATGGAATAGGTGACGACAAGGGCGACTACAGTGATCGCCCAAGTTGAAAATAGTAATCGCCAATGATGCGAATAGATATTAAGTACTCGCCAAGGTAATTTTGTGGGCGAGAACGCCCAATTCTAGTGAAGTGAATGACGGGCGAGCTCTAATGCGAAGGCATTGGGCGAGAAGGATTGTGGGTGAACTTCCACAGTTAGCCAATGAAGGCTTCGTGAGTAATGGCGGGCGAACTAATTGGGAATCTGATTGGGCGAGTAGTTATTTGATTTATTCTCGCCAAGTGATATATAAAGAAAATATTAATGGAATTTATATATAATTTGCAGCCGATAATTGGGAATAGCTATGGGCGAACAGAGTGCCGGGCGAAGCAAGACTTCGTTGAACAAGGTAAGGGAAGTGTGTGTGAAGTGATGCATGTCCTGTGGAGTAAATTTTATGAAAACATTAAGTTAAATGTTTTGTTTTCTGACATGCATGATTTTAAGAAGTTAATTGATAATTGTTTGATCGTGGGCGAGCTGATAGCCGCCTTTTGCTGTTTTGTTGGGTGAAATGATACAGGGCGGGCGAGCGCTTTGTATGTTTTATGTTGGGCACGCCCTTTGTGATTTATGTTGGGTGAATTGGTATTGGCGGGCGAACCAATCCCTTTTATACGTTTTAAACTCATTTCTATTTTTAAAGGGCGGGCGAACTTTCTTAATAGAAAGCTATAAGTTAAGCCAAATGGCGAGCTCTGTTTTATGAGAACTGGGCGAGTGCCCTTGTTTTAAAGAGAAATCCGGGTAAAGCCGTAGTTGGGCGACCCTTGTTTTAAATGAAAAGCGGGCGAACTTTTATCAGCCAGCCGTACTTGTGTTTTTAAAACTATGAGGCGGGCGACTATTATTCACCGTCTTATCGAGTTGATTTCTGGGCGAGCCACAGAGGGCAAGCCAGTTTTGCTTCAGATTTTAAAAGCAAAGAGGGCGGGCGAACACATGTTCTCCGCCACAGCGAGCTGCTTCCATGGGCAAGCCATGTCGGGCGAGCTGATCATGGGCGAGCAGGTTTTAAAAGTTGAGATTACGGGCTGTTTTTGGTGTTTCATTGTGTATAAGAAATCAAATCATTTTGTGGAAATGATATATGAGATATAAAAGTTGATTTTGAGACTTTAGGCCCTGAGTTCATGCGTTGCTAGTGCGTGACCTACCTGGGGCGGTGGCTCGGTCAATGGACCAATGAGTGCACCTCAGGGCGTCACAGGGCTGATGGACCTGCCAAGTCATCAGCGGTCTCGAGGTCACTTGGCAAGTGGACCCGAGGACCCCTTTAGATTATGGCCATAGATCTGAGATAGCCGTGAGGGGCGATGGCCTACGGGTGCACCCCAAAAGCGGCAGGTTTCGTCCTCCCAAGGTGGAGGGAGAAACGATGATAGCATGATTTATTTGTTGCCTAGTCTCAACTTATCAGTTTCTATTTACTATGAGGATTATTGAAGTCCTCGATAGTGTTTACTACATTTTAAAGTAAATTGTTAGTCGGTGTTTTGAATGGTGTTTTAAGAGAGTTGTTTACTATATATCCATTTTCTTTTCTACTGGGTTATTGTTAAGAAAAGAACAAATGAATAGTGATATATAGTTTTGCTTTATTTAAAGCAGCATATGTTTCCTTTACTGAGCGTATGAATCGCTCACCCTTTTGTTTTAACTCCACAGATAAGAAGTACGCGGAGTTGAGAGAATTAGCTCTCAGATGAGTATAGCTATGCTTAAAGCACTAAGGCATGGCACATTAAACGTGACAGGTACAGTCTTTTCTCTTTTACATTTCAGACATATGTATACAGTACTACCTTAATGAAATAAAAGATTATAGGGGATGTCAGATGTAAGGAATAATGAAAAAGAAATTTCATATTCCATAATAAATAGATAAATGTTTATCATTTGTCATTGTTACTGTTGAATGTTAATGGCATCGCAGACAGCCCAACCGGTAAAGTTTTATGAAAATACGTGAAAAATGTGGTAACGGGATGTTACAGATTTAATGGTATCAGAGCTTGAGTTGGTCTGATGTCTGTTGATGCCTTTAGCATGGGAAGTGTTGAGAAAGGTTAACATCCCCTGTAGTACTGTATAGTCTGAATGTATAGAGGAGTCGAACGAATGTGAAATGAATTAAGTGGTGAAATATGATGAAAGTTGACTAATTAGGGGTTACTAATAGAGATAGTAATCCGAAAATTTTGCATGAGATAGGCGATCTTATCATCATTATGTCGGGTCTATTCGATAAGGTACAGTGAGGAACTCGGTGAGGGCCCCACCAGGACTTCTCTGTCCATATCAAATTAAGATCCTGAAAATGATGATATTGAGATAAAAAGGGGTAATATTGGCATATAAGTTCTAAGATCGCGTGTTTGGAGTTATACTGATGAGAGAGAGAATTAAAGGGGAATTTATGAATATACTCCTATATTGACAAGTTTTCTTTCGAAGTTATAAGGGATTGAATGGATTTAAAATACAAATTGATGGTGAAATAGTATGAGTATTTGATGGTATAAAGGATGAATTCTACTGTGGACCCCACTGATATATTGATAAGTAAGGCGACCCAGAGTATAAGTTATGTGAGGTCGCGAGATAGTCATACTTGTTGTGGATTTTGGGGTTTGAATTTAAAGTGAATTGGGTGAGAAATGATGTAAACTGGTTATATATACTCCTTATGTTTTAGGAGAATGGATATTAGTAGTGACTTGACATTTGAGGAAGTCAAGTGTTTAAGTCTGTGGATGAGAAAGAAAACCTTGAGATGAGCGAACTCGAGCACGGTTGGAAGAACCGGGCAATTGAGGTGATCACCAAAGAGGATAGTATGGATGAGTAGCGATGTCACAGCAATCGTTGTCGATGGGCCCAAAAAGGGGGTTGCCATGGCCGATTGGGCTGGTCCGTTACGATATCCATAGAACCGTGGTATTATGAGATTTATGAGAAATACTCGATGGGCGAGAACTACATTGGGATAGCTCGCCAATGGGCGTGCAAATGTATGATCGCCAACGGTGTGGGCGAGATGATGGCGAGAACTAACACTAGTCCGCCAATATAACATGAATTGCTAAAGTGGGTAAGGATACTGATCACCCACTAATTTTAGTGATGATCGCCCAAAGAGTATGGTGAGTAATCTGACCAACAAATTGTGGTGAAAATCATAACAATGTGGCGAACAGAACAAAAGCTGTAATCGCCAAGAAAATGAAAGGTCTAGTAGTTGCCAAAAATTATAAAGTTGGTATCGAGATTTAGTTGACAAGCTTAGAGGTTGGTGAAGTGAAATAGGAATTGTTTGTAAGTTCTTACCAGTAAATCAGTAGAGCTTGAGAAATTACTTTGAGAAATTGATAAGTAAAGAATTAAACTAGTTTGTTATAACTGGTGAAAACGAAAACTTTACCGTTTAAAAAAAAAAAAATGGGAGTACTACTCTCTACAGTTGCTTCTAGGTTCCGGAACAAGTATGGTATTCTAAAATACCTATCATATTCTATCTGGATCCCTAGCCGACTGTAGTATCCTTCCTATTTGTGTGCCTAGAGCCAAATAGGTTGATTTTAAAGAGAAGAAATATGTATATTAGAGACGTGAGGTCTCAACTGATTAAGTGGACATTAAAATTGTCTGAGTAAATGATTTTACTACTTAAGTGAGGTTAAAGTGTGCTTATTGGGGTATAAAAATTATGAGTTTTACCCGTACAGCGCAAAGGAATTGTTGAAGAGGTTGTGGAAGTTGCTACCTTATTAATCCAATACTTAATTGGGAGGAAGTAGAAGTGACTGGGTATATATGAATATAGTATTCGAAACATTTACGAGATAGTGACAGTAAAGTACTATGTTAAGTGGGAAAAACAATAGTGGTGATGAATATAAAATAATGAAATTGTCTTGAGAAGACAAGTCATATGATGACTAGGGAACACAAGTTATGAGGTAGTTCCCAAGTATATGAATAAATGTGATTTCCTCTGATAATGATGTAGATATGACTGGAATTAATGACAAGCCATGACAGTGTCATACTCAGAGGAGCAGATACAAGAAGTACTGCTAATCTCGAAAATGATCACTAGAGATAAGAGAAGTGATCGAGGGGGAAAATGATTACCGAGACGTAATCGGTGACTAATATTAAGGTCTGCAAAAGAAAAGTCGTCCTAGATTAATCATGAAACAATCACTGTGAGATAGTGAAGAATCCGAAAGAACCATGATGTTATAGAAGTGATTATGGTTTCGGGATATATTAAGTGCCTTAGTCGATATACATTGGTGGAAACAGAGAGGAAGTATGTGAAGTTCCAGTGAGTGGGTACTTGTGATAGGGATCCCTGATTTGCCGTATGCTTTGAGAGAATAGCAAGAGGCTTTGAGATTCCAAACTTTTACTGATTTGCACCGCCTCAGATAGATATAGATATCCGAGCGCATTGTGTGGACGCTCCGGGATATATTGAGAGCGAGTGCGTGGTATTTCAGACACTACTGGGACAATTACGTACAATTGATTAAAACTATCTAAAGGATAGTCTCCATATTATTATCGACTAAGCACCAAAGTGAGATGATAAGTGACAAATAGTATAGATGAGTTACTAACTCTCAAGGATGATAAAAGACTTGAGGGAGTGTAAATTGGTTTGAGAAAAGACACCCGAGATTCTTCAGGACTGAGAGAAAATTCGGGATGGGCGACCCACGAGTGGGGTGATCGCTCAATACCGGATAACATGTTATGAGATGTGGGCGAACTGGTGGTCGCCAACTCACTTGAGAGAATAATCCTAGAGCGCGGAAGAGCGCCAAAAGGATGATTATTGATGGCCTGAAGAGACGAGATTAAATAAAAGTTGAAAAAGTGATAAGGAAGAAAAAATACCTATATTAGAGGTACTTCCCATACTCAGTGAAAAAAATTGAAAAGAGTAAATTATTATCTGGATGGTTGTGGATATATTAGTAAGTCTGCTCATTCCTTGATTTTGGAATTTGTTGAGCTAATTGATGCCTTGGCCGGATTATATGTCAGGGAAATGGTGAGGTTTTATAGTATTCCAGTGAGCATTATAGTTGATAGGGAGTCCCACTTCGTATCTCAGTGTGAGAGAGATTACGGGAAGCTATGGGATCCCGATTGAGTTTCGCACCGCAGTTTATCCGCAGACTGAGAGACAGTCCGAGCGTATGAGATGGACGCTCGAGGATATGGTGTGAGCAGGTGCAGTTGATTTTACAGGCTCCTGGGATAATCCTCTACCCTGGCAGAGTTTGTTGATAATAATGGCCACAAGAGAGTATAGACATAGCACTTGAAGGAGGTTATTTAGCAGACGATATAATCCACGATAGCATGAGAAAATGGGAGATCGAAAATTATTTTCGACTTGATCGAACAGACTTCTTGGGATATATAAGAGGTTATGAATATTAAGGTCTCACCATTGGGATGTATAATAAAAAGGGAAATTGAGTTTCCAATGCATTGGATTGTCGGAGATCGTAGATCAGGTGAAAGATGTGCAGTACCTCCCGTGTTGTTAGGAGTGCACAATGTGTTCCATGTTTCAATAATGAGAAAGTATTATCCATATCCTTCTCACGTGATTCGAAATGAGTCCTAGAGATTGGAGAGGACATGAATGACGTTGAGAAATTGATACGGATTCTGGATAGGAAAGATAAATTGCAGTGATAAAGTGCTGTGATCTAAGATCATGTTATGGCTAAAGTGCTTTGATGGTATCATATTAAGAATAAGGCAACTTGAAAATTTAAAAGCCTTATGCATGAGAACTATCCAGAGTTTCTTCACTGATAGGTATGGTTAAAATTTGGAGGACCAAATTTCTTAAGGTGGGGAGAAATGTAAGATCCGATTTTTACACTACTGTAGAGTCTAAATTCATAAAATTGATAATGGAAATTAAATAAATAATGAATGTTAATTTCCAAAAAGATGAAAGCTCCTTCGGCGGGCGCGTACCAAAAAGAAACGGCTCGCCGATTGGCGAGTAAGGTATGTGTGATCATCAATGCTGATGGCGAGTTGGACGAGAGTGTGGTCGCACAGGCGTGTTCGCCAACTTGTGAGATGAATCAGGGCATGGTTGGCGAGTTGAGCCATGCCAGGTGATGGCCCGAAAAGGGCGAGAAATTGTGATCGCCACACAGAGGACAAGGAGTAGCCCCATGGCTGGCGAACTGATTTAGTGTGGCGAGTCGATTGTTTTCCTTATTTGTTTGGCGAGTAGTTTAGTTCGCCAACTTCGTGGATAAGTGATGGCCGCTTGTGGCGAGGACTTGGAAACGCCAATGCATTTGGCGAGTAAAGTGGTCGTCCAGATAGAGGGGAAAATGAAAACAGAATTCAACCTAACAGCCAAAATTGACTTGCAAGTGATACGGTTGAAGACAATTAATGGTGAAGAGGTTGAAGTCAGTAAGGAATTTACCTGATTGGTTGAGGAAGTAAACAAAGGCTGCAATAGAAGAAAAAGCCGTGTGAAAGGGAGACTTCCACGCCACTTTGTGCTTCAGTTTTCTTCATGCATTAAAGGCATGAAGGACGTGAACAATGATGAAGGAAACAGGATAAGGACTAGGCGGTGGCTATTGATTGGCTGAGAATGTTTATATAAGCAGAGACAATTGATGAAAAACGAGTTAGCCAATTTCAGTTTCTTCACGAGAGGCATTTCTCTGTTTCTTCCATTTCTCTGCCATGTTTGATCTACTGAGTTTCACTCTTCAGTTGGCTAAACCAGTAAACATGCTTATAAAACCTTTCTTTCTTAGCCTGATGAGCTGAAGGAATAAGCAAAAGAAAGGCCAACAGGAAACAAGAAGCAAACTGTTCTGGAAGTGAAGTTGGTTGAGGTGAGTTCATAATTTTGAGGTTTTCTTGATGTTCACTGATAGATTTCTATGATTTATGCAGTAATAAACATAGATACAGTCTTTGTTTTAGTTAGATCCTTGGAAAATTGGAAAACAAGGAAAAATTATGGAATAGGTGACGACAAGGGCGACTACAGTGATCGCCCAAGTTGAAAATAGTAATCGCCAATGATGCGAATAGATATTAAGTACTCGCCAAGGTAATTTTGTGGGCGAGAACGCCCAATTCTAGTGAAGTGAATGACGGGCGAGCTCTAATGCGAAGGCATTGGGCGAGAAGGATTGTGGGTGAACTTCCACAGTTAGCCAATGAAGGCTTCGTGAGTAATGGCGGGCGAACTAATTGGGAATCTGATTGGGCGAGTAGTTATTTGATTTATTCTCGCCAAGTGATATATAAAGAAAATATTAATGGAATTTATATATAATTTGCAGCCGATAATTGGGAATAGCTATGGGCGAACAGAGTGCCGGGCGAAGCAAGACTTCGTTGAACAAGGTAAGGGAAGTGTGTGTGAAGTGATGCATGTCCTGTGGAGTAAATTTTATGAAAACATTAAGTTAAATGTTTTGTTTTCTGACATGCATGATTTTAAGAAGTTAATTGATAATTGTTTGATCGCGGGCGAGCTGATAGCCGCCTTTTGCTGTTTTGTTGGGTGAAATGATACAGGGCGGGCGAGCGCTTTGTATGTTTTATGTTGGGCACGCCCTTTGTGATTTATGTTGGGTGAATTGGTATTGGCGGGCGAACCAATCCCTTTTATACGTTTTAAACTCATTTCTATTTTTAAAGGGCGGGCGAACTTTCTTAATAGAAAGCTATAAGTTAAGCCAAATGGCGAGCTCTGTTTTATGAGAACTGGGCGAGTGCCCTTGTTTTAAAGAGAAATCCGGGTAAAGCCGTAGTTGGGCGACCCTTGTTTTAAATGAAAAGCGGGCGAACTTTTATCAGCCAGCCGTACTTGTGTTTTTAAAACTATGAGGCGGGCGACTATTATTCACCGTCTTATCGAGTTGATTTCTGGGCGAGCCACAGAGGGCAAGCCAGTTTTGCTTCAGATTTTAAAAGCAAAGAGGGCGGGCGAACACATGTTCTCCGCCACAGCGAGCTGCTTCCATGGGCAAGCCATGTCGGGCGAGCTGATCATGGGCGAGCAGGTTTTAAAAGTTGAGATTACGGGCTGTTTTTGGTGTTTCATTGTGTATAAGAAATCAAATCATTTTGTGGAAATGATATATGAGATATAAAAGTTGATTTTGAGACTTTAGGCCCTGAGTTCATGCGTTGCTAGTGCGTGACCTACCTGGGGCGGTGGCTCGGTCAATGGACCAATGAGTGCACCTCAGGGCGTCACAGGGCTGATGGACCTGCCAAGTCATCAGCGGTCTCGAGGTCACTTGGCAAGTGGACCCGAGGACCCCTTTAGATTATGGCCATAGATCTGAGATAGCCGTGAGGGGCGATGGCCTACGGGTGCACCCCAAAAGCGGCAGGTTTCGTCCTCCCAAGGTGGAGGGAGAAACGATGATAGCATGATTTATTTGTTGCCTAGTCTCAACTTATCAGTTTCTATTTACTATGAGGATTATTGAAGTCCTCGATAGTGTTTACTACATTTTAAAGTAAATTGTTAGTCGGTGTTTTGAATGGTGTTTTAAGAGAGTTGTTTACTATATATCCATTTTCTTTTCTACTGGGTTATTGTTAAGAAAAGAACAAATGAATAGTGATATATAGTTTTGCTTTATTTAAAGCAGCATATGTTTCCTTTACTGAGCGTATGAATCGCTCACCCTTTTGTTTTAACTCCACAGATAAGAAGTACGCGGAGTTGAGAGAATTAGCTCTCAGATGAGTATAGCTATGCTTAAAGCACTAAGGCATGGCACATTAAACGTGACAGGTACAGTCTTTTCTCTTTTACATTTCAGACATATGTATACAGTACTACCTTAATGAAATAAAAGATTATAGGGGATGTCAGATGTAAGGAATAATGAAAAAGAAATTTCATATTCCATAATAAATAGATAAATGTTTATCATTTGTCATTGTTACTGTTGAATGTTAATGGCATCGCAGACAGCCCAACCGGTAAAGTTTTATGAAAATACGTGAAAAATGTGGTAACGGGATGTTACAATATCATATCGGTTAGAGACTAGGCTAGATCCCTATCACTCTATCAATAAAGACTTAAATCACTATAGCTAGCAGTGAAAATCATGTCATTGTCTCCTGGAAACCAACTAGGGCGCTATCTATGGCCATAGACCTCATCTCTCTCAGCCCCACTGATCAGGCGTGACTGAGACCTGTCTACGACTATTGTCGGACAAGCATCTCTGCCTAATGAGCACAGCTCCAATTAGGCGGTTTCCATTATACTTTATTGAATTTAATTCTTTTAGGGTGCCTACAGTCTCATAAAACATTTAAAGCTTCAACTTTCTTTTCAATATCATATAAAGCATATGGTAAAATTCTGTTTGAGGCTTTATATATCAATATATATATATCTACCATATACTTTCATTTCAAAACAATTCAATACTTTACAATATTCATATAAACATTATTATAATGTTTTCAAGTTGTAAGAAGGCATGCTTAAATACAATGCAATTTAAATCACAAGTTTAAACTGTGAACTATCATTTTCATCAAACATGTCATTTAATTATAGCATTCACTATAATTCAATTCCCTCATTTCCATCCTTTTGATTTCAATTAGATCATACCTAATAGGTAAATTCGATATTCACTGTGGTTCCTCGATATGTCATATTCTTTCTCTACAGTTATTGACTATACAATCACTTGTATATTTCATTATCAATACTAGGACTACCACCATTAGTATGAGTCCTCTTAGTATCTATGAACATTTAGATATCGTATTTCTCTATAATCATCAAGATACTGGAATTATGCCATTACCAATATCACCATTCAAGATATCTTCCAAAGTCGACATCGAGGGAATTGCAACCACATGGTTAATAGTCATCTATCAAATCTATTTATGGTTTGGCATATTGGCACCCATTCGTAATTCCAACTTGATGCCCAATTTCATTCACTATCACCAACTCAATCATAGTTTTAAATCAATTTTCATATGACCTGTGTATTATATTATCGAGTCACAATTGGGTCAGCAATTTACCTACTTAGGAGATTTGGCCAATTGCCACTATTAACAGTATTTCAATCATTTTTAGTCACCTTACGACCATCCATATTGCGGCAAAAATCCCAATTCACATCTATTTAACATAGTCATGTAGAAGTATACTTTTATGTAAATGTGTGTTCTATCAGTTGTCCACAAGGCATCACAATCTACTTTCTTATTATCATAATCTCAAACACAATACTAAAATGGGCCATTTATCACATCTTCCAAATTTTCTCCGAGTCACTCATTTATTTAAATCTATCAGTGATTAGATTGTGTCGGAACTCAACTTCATTTTCAATAAAATTATGTATGCATGTAGCATACATTTATTAAAATTCAATATCACTACTATCCATCGTGTGCTACATGTCAATATTAAGACCACCTCCACAAGTGTATGCCCGATTATTATTTCTCATATATTTGACAATGCAATGTATTACGATAAAACCATCTTAATACCAATCTCTCGTAATGTCCGTATTATCATGTTCAAAACTATTCCAAGAATCCAGAAAATCAAAATATCCGAAATTTCTAAGATTATCACTCCATCAATACTCTCACAATTTATTCGTTCTGCCATTTACTTATTCAAACCATTCTAAAAATTAAGTCTTTCTAGCAATATGCCAGTGTCCTTTCAATACTTATCTCTCGATACTTCTATCCAATCTCATTTATATGAGAAAAACCTTGATCTTATTCATCACATTTTCCTATGAATTTCGCCAACATAACGACTTAATTTTGTCAGAACCTCCTGCAAGGAAACTACAATTTATATCCATACAGTCGTTGATTCTCACCATTTATTTATTTCTTACTAAGACCCCCACCATCAGTTGTGGGTCCTCTTAGCATTTTTAACATCAATTCAATTAATGCATCATATAAAAGAAATCACAATTCCATTACATACAATATAACGCTGCTAATGCTTTATAAAAGTATCTTACCTGACGCTGAAACTTAGTGCCTGGATGAGCTCCAAGCTTCGTCGAACACCAAATCACGTCTTTGTCACCTCCGCAATTCTTTTCTTTTCTTTCCTTCCTTTTCTTCTCTTTCTTCTTTCTTTTCCTTCTCTTTCCTTTCTTTTTTTTCTTTTCTTTTCTTTTCTTCTTTTCCTTTTCTTTTCTTTTCTTTTTTCTTTCTCCTTTCTTGTCTCTTTTTTTTCTGGCCTGAACCGGTCCGGTTCGGGCCAGTTCACCTCTGCTTGGCCGGTTCAGCCTCTTCCCGCCGCATCACTGTCGGTTCGGACCTCCCACAACTAGCCACGATTGCGGGGACGTCGGATCTGACCTCAGTTTCCCATCACCGGTGACGGTGCCAGATTTGGAACGGGAACTTTCAGCCTTTCTCCTCCTCTTTTCTCCTTCCTTCGCCATTTCCTTCACCGTCGGTGGCCTCCTTCTCCTTCGTCAGTCTTCACCGGTGGCAGGAGTGGCAGTGGCGATGACCGGATCAGCCGGTACCGTCGATCTCCCTTTCCTTTTTCCTTTCAATTTTTTCGCTTCGTTTCGTGCCGTTTTCCTTCTCTTTCTGCCTCAGGCCACCGTCGTTCACTTCTCCTATCGCCAACGACAACCCGTCCTTCCTCTCTTCCTTTCCCCCTTTTCGCCGACGGCGGCAGCTGCTGCTGCCGTCGACTTCTGTTGTGGGAGAGGGAATCGGGTTTCTCGATTCCCATTTCCTTTTCCTTTTCTCTTTTTTTTATAATCTATATACATAATGTATAAAATCTACATATGTATTTTTATAACAACATATCAAAATATATTTATATAATTTAATTATATAAATATATCCTTATACGTATTTTTATTTCATTTAATTTTGGATTTCTTAATATCCAATTAATTTCTCCATTTTCATTCTTATTTAATTTGGATTTCAATTTGTCCAAATTAAGTTTTTTTTCGAATACCTTATATTCATTTAGAAAATTCTCGGTTTTCATAGCTACCTTTATCCTTCACCTCTAGTCCATCAAACACAACCCTGCTTTTGTGTCCATCTTGTTTCATATCTGCCGCTACCTACACTAACTGCACTAGCCCTTGCACCGACCAAGACTTGCTGCTGCCATTCCATCCCTTTGCTATTTGGTGCGCCATCGTTTGCCCTTGCATTGTCTTGTACTGACTTGGCCGCCTGCCCTACACTGTCCTTATCACGTCATCCTTGTTTCACCGACAACTTCATCATTTGTTCATCCTCTTCACAAGCGGGCATCTCATACCCGTTATATCCCGGTACCGTCCAACCCCATCGTCATCATCGTCTGCTGCTAGTGTTATTTTTACAAGCCACGTGAGACTAAAGCCAAGGAAAAGAAAAGAGACGTGAATTGCAATTAGAAAAGAAAAGAAAGAAAGCCAATAAAGACAAGGACGTGAGTTGTTGCAGGTAAGTTTTGTTTTACTATATTAATTAATTCATTAGTTTATTTAATAGGATTTATTTGATTAATTAGTTAATGAATAATTAATTGGTATTTGTTAATCACTTAATGTTTTGATAATTAAATGTATGATAATAATAAGTTGATAATTTAATAGTTGGATAATTTAATAATAATCTAATTTGATTTAATAATTGTAAATTTGTAGGACAATTAAGAATCGATATGTAAGGAAGAATAAAGTTAAATAAAATATTAATTATCGAAAATAAATATTGATTATGCTAATGATGAAACTCCAAGAAAGTCAATTGAGACTCCTTGGAGATTTCTAGGTGAAAGAATCTTTCTTAAGTTGAGCCAAATTGATGGAATACTTTTGAAAGATTTTTTTTAATTAATTCATATTTATTTATGATAAATAAAAATAAAAGTAAGATAAGATAGATGGATTAGATATAGATAAATAAAAATGAGCAAATAAAGACAAGTAAACAAATAAAGATAAATAAATAAAATAAGATAAGATAAAGTATATAAATAATAAATAGAATTATAATAAATAAGATAAATAAAAAAGAATAAATATGAGTTATGCCGATGATGAAATTTCAAGAAAGTCAATTGAGACTCCTTGAAAATTTCTAGGTGAGGAGGTTCCTTTTGGGCTGACCCAACTTGATGGGACGCTTAAAAGTGAATTTTCAATAAAACATAATTCATGTTTATTTCTTAAAAAAATAAGATAAATAAGAATATAAAAATATAAAAAAATTAGAAAATCTAAGAAATTTATAAAATGAATATGGAGTCAAAATTAGAGAAAAAATTAGGGAAAAGAGGAATCTCATAAAATGTTAAAATTTATCCGACGATGGAGTTCAAGAAAGTCAATTAAGACACTTTGAATATCTTGAGGTGAAGGGAATTTCTAAAGTTGGAGCCAAATCGATGGAAAAATCTTATAAATTTTCCCAATATATAAGTATATCTAAATTAATATGAACTCAAGGCAAATTATAAAGATAACATAAAGCTAGTTGGTACCATCTTAGGATGGGCGTTGTAGGGGTGCTAATCCTTCCCCACACGTAACCGTACTCCTGAGTCTAAGAATCTTTGAACGTAGACCATGCCTTATCTTTAGACAAGAATAGGTGACCAATCACACCTTAGGTTTGATTGGTTGGTGGCGACTCTTAAATTTAAGTCTAGCGAGTTGGATTTTAGGATCTGACACGTTATGACACCGAGGACTACCATTAGACTATGGCCATAGATCTAGACTATTTACTGTACTGTGTCCCTTAGTGGACGATTATAGCATGATACCATGTAGGATGATGCCTAGTCTCAATTTACTATTTACTGATACTGCACTATGAGTCACTGATTTATGCTTTACTGAAACTGTAAACTACTTTTTATTGTCATTAATTCCAGCCATAACCACATGATGATTAGAGGAAATCACATTTATTCATATACTTGGGAACTACCTCATAACTTGTGTTCTCTAGTCGTCATATGACTTGTCTTCTCAAAACAATTTCATTCTTTCACATTCATCACTACAATTGTTTTCCCACTTAATACAATACTTTATTGTTACAATCTCGTGACCATTTCGAATGCTTTATTTATACATACTCATTCACTTTCACTTTTTCACATGTATATGTCACATCAATAAGGTAGCGAATTCCACAAACTCCTCAACAATTCATTTATGCCATATGGGTAACCTCATAGATTTTATACCCCAATAACCACACTTTAATCTCACTTAAGTAGTGAGATCCTTTACTCATACAACTTCAATGTCCACTTAATCATTCGAGACCTCACGTCTCTACTGTATATAGTTCAATTAGAACTCATGTTCACTGTCTTAACAGTAAGGTTTTCCATTCGTATAAGTTTGTGGCATTATTCAACGATATTGCTTATATCAGTATACATATTTCTTCTCTTAAAATCATCCTAGTTGGCTCTAGGCACACAAATAGGAAGGATACTACAGTCGGCTAGGGATCCAGATAGAATATGATAGGTATTTTAGAATACCACACTTGTTCCGGAACCTAGAAGCAACTGTAGAGAGTACTAATCCCATTGTTTTCAAAACGATAGAATTAAAATTTTTCGTTTTCACCAATTATATCGAAACAGTTCATTTCTCTACTCATTAATCTCTTGAGTAATTTCTCAAGTTCTTCTCATTCACTGGTAAGAGATTACAAACAAATTCCATATTGTTAATCGAGTCAACAGTCTCTCGAATCCATATTATCCCAAAAGTTTACTTAGAATTTCATTCCATAAATTCTAATTCACAAACTCATATCATCTTGGATGTCTCGTTATTTACATCCAACAAAATCACTATGTATCCTTCAAACACATATATATATAAATTTTCAAGTCACTTTATAAGTATTTCACAATATCCCGGCTCTATGCATATCGTAACGGACCAGCCCAACTAGCCATGGCAACCCCTTATTGGGCCAATTGACAACGATTATTGTGACAACGCTACTCATCCATACTGTCCTCTTTGGCGAATGCCTCGACGCCCGGTCCTCCCAACCGTACTCGAGCTCGCCCATCTCAAGGTTTTCTTTTGCACCCACAGTGACTCGAACACTTGACTTCCTTAAATGTCAATTCACTATTAATATTTATTCTCCTAAAACATATAAAGTATACAAAACCCATATTAATATCATCGATTCTACATTAATTCTCACACAATTCACTTTTTGGTTCACACTCTGTAAACTGTAAGTATATTACTTTTCATAATATTCAATAATCTCATATTTTCACTTTAATTCAGACCCTAAAATCCACAACAGGCCTGGCTATCTCGCGACCTCTCATAGCATAGACTCCGGATCTTCTTACTCATCATTATAACAATGGGGTCTACAGTAGGGATCATCCTTTACACTGTCACATACTAATTCACCATCAATTTCTATTTTTAAATCCATTTAGTCACTCATGACTTTGAAAAAAAAACATGTCAATATAGGGGTATATTCATAAATTCCCCTTTAATTCTCTCTCTTCAATATATCTCCAAACACGCGATCTTAGGACTTATACACTAATATTATCCCTTTTCATTACAATATCATCATTTCAGGATCTTGATTCGATATGGACTGAGAAGTCCTGGTGGGGCCTTCACCGAGTTCCTCACTGTACCTTATCGAATAGACCTGACATTATGATGATAAGATCGCCTATCTCATGCAAAATTTTCGGATTACAATCTCTACTTGTAACCCTTAATTCACCAACTTCTACCACATTTCAACACTTAACTCAATTTACAGTCATTTAACTCCTCTATACATTCAGACTATACAGTACTACAGGGGATGTTAACCTTTTTTCAACACTTTCCGTGCTAAAGGCATCAACAGACATTAGACCAATCCAAGCTCTGATACCATTAAATCTGTAACATCCCGTTATCACCTTTTTCACGAATTTTTATACAACTTTACCGGTTGGGCTGTCTGCGATGCCATTAACATTTAACAGTGACAATAATAAGTGATAAACATTTATTAACAAATATGAAATATAAAATTCTTTTCTTTATTTCCTTACATCTGACATCCCCTACTGACTTTGTTTCATTAAAGTAGTACTGTATACTCATGTCTGAAATGTAGAAGAGAAGGGACTGTACCTGTAATGTAAATCATCCATCTTGGAGCTACTTCTCTAACTCCGTGTCTTTTATCTGTGGAGTTAAAACAAAGGGATGAGCAATTCATTTGCTCAGTAAAGGAGACATATACTGCTTTACAAAACCAAAGCCATATACCACAATAAATTTGTTTTTCCTAAATCATGTCAAATAGGAAAACAGTAGTTATATCAACCAGTACTCTTAATGCGTCATTCAAATCATTTTCTCAACAGTTTACAATAAAATAGATTAAACAGCAAATAGGATTTTAACAAATCCTTTCAGTAAACAGAAATTAACAAGTTGAGACTAGGCATCACCTTACGAATAATTCATGCTATCATCATTCCCCCTTCCCCTTGCGAGAACGGAATCTACCGCTATTGGGGTGCACTCGTAGGCCATCGCCCCTCACGGTTATCTCTATTAGATCTATGGCCATAATCTATAGGTGGTCCTCGGGTCCACTTGCCAGGTGACCTCGAGACCGCTGATGACTTAGCTGGTCCATCAGCCTCATAACTCATAACAATGCATGAAACTAGGGGCCTAAAGTCTCAAAATCAATTTATATCTCATGAAAACCTTTAAGGAATTATTTCATAAATTCATCATTTTCTCAGAATGATTTTCTTTCCAAAAAGGTTTTAAAAACAGCCAGCAATCTCACTGAATTCTGTGTGAGAAAGGCCCGGGTTAACTGGCTTACCATGGCTAGTTCGTCGATGGTCAACTCGCCCATTAGTCAACTCGTCAATGTGGCGAATTAGTGTTCGCCCGCCGACCTTAGCCTTTAAAAACAACAGGTAAACTGGCTCGCCCTCAGTGGCTCGCCCACAACTTTCTTAACAAAGGGGGTCGCCCGCCCTAAAGCATTATAAAAGGATTCGCCCATTTGTGGCTGACCCGGATTTTTATTTTTAAACAAGGTCACTCGCCCAAAAGAAAATATAAAAGGGTTCGCCACTTTGGCTCACCCGCCTTTTATCAAAAGAGGGGTTGTTCATCCGAAAACAACACAAAAGGGTTCACCATCCATTGGCTCGCCCCGAATTTCAATAAAATATGGTTACTCGCCCAAAAGAAAATAAAAGGGTTCTTTGCCCAAAATACTAAAAGTTCACCATCCATTGGCTCGCCCGCCTTAACAGTTCGCCCAACATAATATAAGGTTGGCCTTTAGCTCGCCCAAATCAAAACAATTATCAAAACAATGCATGTCATAAAACCAAAACAATTTCTCAATAATTTCTATGAAATTTACTCCACAGGACATGCATTCACTTCACACACATCTCCCTTACTTGATATTATGAAGCCTTGCTTCGCCTTGCTTTTTGCTCGCCAATAGCCATTCCCAATTCTTGGCTGTAAAATAATTTATTAAAATTATTGATATTTTCCTTTTTCCAAACATTTTCAGTACTTTGGCGAGACTTAATAATCAAATAGCTCGCCCAAGTGACCTCGCCGTTCATTAAATGGCTTACAAGTGGGAGCTCGCCCGCCATTATTCGCCATTAATATACTTGAGAGCTCGCCCAACTTTCAACTCGCCAAGCCTTTATTGGCTTAGTTGTGGGATTTCGCCCATAATTCAACTCGCCCAATGCCTAATGCGTGTGAGTTCGCCCTACAAGGCTTTCTATTCTGATTTGAGCTCGCCTATAACTTAAACTGGCGTTGGGCGACCTCGCCTACTTGAACAACAACTTTGGCGAGTTCTTTATTACCTACTCGCCTCATGAGCGATCACTAATTTTCGTCATTGGCAATCATAATAGTCGCCATTCTCATCACTTTTCCATTATTTTCCTTGTTTTCATATTCTCTAAGGATCTAACTAAAACAAAGCTGCATTCTATGTTTATTACTTTGTAAAACATAAAAGTCTACCATTAGATACCATAGAAATAGGAAACTCACCTTAACCAACTGCACTTCCAGAACAGCTTGCTTTCTATCTCACGTTAACCTTACTTTGCTTATTCCTTTAGCTCATCAAACTAGGGAGGAAAGGTTTGCAAGCAGGTTTACATGTTTAGCCAACTTAAGGATGAAGTTTAGTAGATCAAACATGGTAGAGAAATGGAAGAAACAGAGCATAACTTGCAATAGAATGGTTTTCGTGAAGAGGATGAAGTTTGCTAAATCTGTCTTCCTCAATTGTTTCTCTTTATATAGCCATGCTATCCAATCAGAGCCCCTCACTTGGCCTTATCCCACCTTCTTTCATTTATTTCACGTCTTTCATTCATTTAAAACAGAAGAAAAACTACAGCAAAAGGAACGGCCATGAGAAGCTATTCTCTGCACATTTTGACTTACCTCACTTGCCATTAATTGTCTAAACCAAGAAGCCAATGGCGTGAAGTCCACAACCTCTTTTCTTAACTTATTACACCTTTTGTCTTATTCCTCAACCAATGAGGTTACTTCCTTTATTGACTTTATTCTTTCTCAATTTATTGTCTTCAACCGTATGACTTACAAAGTCAATTTTGGCTGTAAAATGGTTTGAATCTATTTTCATTTTGTCCATACTGATTTCAGTTCGCCTCCTCAACTTGAGGCCTCAGTTCGCCAACACAATTTCAGTTTGCCAACTCAATATCTGGAAATTACGAAATGATTTCCTTTTCTTGGCTATTTCATATAGGTTTGGTGATCACAGAAATTGTCACATTGTTGGCTATCACATTTACTTCATTCATATGGGCGATCACAAGCCCTCGCCCATTCGGGCGATCATCCTAACCAAGAGACATGGCGAACTCACCTATTCGCCCTTGCCATCATCCAACTCGCCATTACCACTGGCGATCATCCTTCCTTGCTCGCCCATTGGCGAATTGTTCCATATACTTGCCCATACATTATTTCACCGAAATTGCTTCATTCACAACTCAAGTTAAGGAGCTTTTCACCCAAGTGGAAATCAATATTCATTATTTATTTAATTTCCATTATCAATTTTATAAAATTAGACTCTACAATAGTGTAGAATCAGGTTTTATAGGTTAACACTATGTTTCGAGGCTTGGCTTAGTATTTGTTTTGAAGTGTTCTGTTCTCTTTGTAATCTTTATGGTTTATAGTGGATTTTTTTCTCTTGTTCATGGATGTAGGCACTTGAGCTAAACAACCTTAAATCTTGCCTCTTGCGTTCATGATTTACTTCTGCATTGATTTCATCTCAGTTTGGAATATGTCTTTGCTTGAAAAATTCCAACATTATTAACCATGACAATAAGTGTGCTTTCTATTCTGAAGCTGAAGCTCTTGATCATCTCCTTTTGCACTATCCTTTCTCATGGAGTATTTGGAATTGTTGTGTGCACAGGTGGGACATCTCCTAGGTAATTTCTAATTCACACAAAAGTTTATTCATCTCTTAGAGTTACCTAAATCCGTGGAATAACAAGAAGATTGTTTGGGATGCTTTCCTTTTTGCAATTCCTTGGTTTCTTTGGTTAGCATGTAATTACTTAATTTTCAAGAAAAAATCCTTAACTGTTGATCAGATTTGTCATTTAATTAAAGTCAGAGTTAGCTAGTGGTTAAAAGCAAAATTCCCTGAAGAAGATATGTTGTTCCTCTACATGAATCTTCAAGATATTAGCTTCAAATTCAAAATGAAGCTTTACAAAAAGATCTTTTGGATCCCTCCTTGATTGGCTCATGGAAACTCAATGTGGATGGTTCTTAATTGGGCAAGCCTAGACTTGTTGGCATTGGTGGCATGTTGCGAAATTCTGACGGAACCATTATTCGCATTTTCTCCAAGAATATTAGTATGGCTGATTCGAACATTGCCGAACTCCATGCAGTTATGGAAGCTCTCTCCATAATTAGTAACTCAAGCTTACAATCCCTTAACAACTGATCATTGAAAGTGATTCAAAGGTAGTCATCTATTGATTAAACAAAATCAATACCAACTCGTGGAAGTATAACAATCTTATCAATAAGTTGCGAAACCTGGATTCTTGCTTAGGTTTTGTCTCTTTCATTCATGTCTTTGGAGAAGCCAATCGTTTTCCAAACTCCCTAGCCAAAGCTAGAGTTCATAGATCTATTGATCTAGAGGCATGGTTCTAATTCTCCTTTATCATCGATAAACATTGCTTTGCCTTTCAAAAAAAAAAACAGAGATGTTAATAGTATTTGACAAACATATTACAAAAATGTTGTAAAATGCTAAAAACTATTTAACACTATTTATGTATATTTTTTAATAAATAAAAAATAAATAACCAATTTTATTAAATAAAATCACAAGTTTTTAAGTGAAACTAATAAATAAGGTAAAAATAATACTTTTGTTAATTAGAATAAAAAATAAAAGAAACCAATATAAAAACTAAAAAAAATAAAAAAATAATGTGAAGCAATATCCTTCTCATAATTTTGTGAATTATTGAAGAGTAAAATAAAATTGTAAAAAAATTATTAAATAATTGTTATTAAAATCAAAACTTCTCGAAAAAATTTTAATTTATAACTTTTTTTTAAAGGTAAAAAAATTAATTTATAACTTTAACTAAATGCTTTGGTCTAAGATAAACATTTTAACATTTTAAAATTTTGATAGCTTATAAGCTTTTTAGTAAGCGATGCCAAACATGCAATTAAGTCAATTTTGACATTTCTCATCCTCACTTAAGCAAATAATAACATTTTTATAATTTAAATAAAAAAAGTTAATTCAAAATGGCTATTTCTTTTTGAATTTTCCAAAGATACGCTGTCTCAAGCAAGCAGATGAGGTCATAATCATGACGTAAATGACAGGAACCTACCTAGAACATTTCCCACGCTGGCAAACGCCTATAAATTCAACACCAATTGGAAACATAAGGCCAAGAGAGAAAAAAAAGGGTTACAAACATCTCATTTGTAGTGTTTCCAACATTATTACTACGTAAAGAAATGTCTCCAACTCATGATTGCATGTCTAAAGAGAATCGTAGCTCGGCCAGCTTTCATCCTAGCATTTGGGGGAACCTCTTCCTTTCACCTTCTTCTAAAGTGGTAAATAATTTAGACATTGAAGTCACTAAATTCCTTCCCTGGCTATAGTTTTCACATTGATTTATATATACATGTGTGCATATGTCTGCATGTGAGTATGACCGTATATCATTTTTTACTCGTGAATTTTTTTAAAATATATATTCAACTCGATCTTATGTAACATTACAATTGTGCAGAACATTGATCATGTACAATATGAAGAATTGAAACAAGAAGTAAGAAGGATGCTTAAGGTCCCTGTGGATAAGCCATCTCTCAAATTGCATTTAATTGATATAATAAAACGTTTAGGTGTAAGTTATCATTTCGAAAGAGAAATAGAGGATGTATTGCAAAGTATTTATGACTATGACTGCAAAGATGATGAAAGTCTCAAGACTACATCTCTTCGATTTCGATTGCTTAGAGAGAATGGATTTAATGTTCAATGTGGTGAGTCCAATCTCATTATGCACTCTAAAATAGAGAAATTTCATATGCTATTATGTCAAACGTTTACCTTTCTCGATTCAGCAGAAACATTCAACAAGTTCAAAGATGATGAAGGAAACTTCAAGATGTCCTTATCAGGAGACGTGAAGGGCTTGCTGGAATTATATGAAGCAGCACATTTACGATGGCATGGAGAACAAGTACTAGAAGAAGCACTTGTTTTCACCACAACTCATCTTGATCAGTTTGCAAAAACTGCTAGCATTGAGCATCCCCTTTCAGCCTCAGTCTCCCATGCCCGAAAACGACCCATCCCCAAGAGATTGCCAAGGTTGGAGGCTAGGCGATACATTTCCATTAACGAAGAAGATAGTTCCCATGACAAAACGTTATTGAATTTTGCAAAGTTGGATTTCAACATCTTACAAAATTCACACAAGGAAGAGCTAAGCAAGATCTCTAAGTAATTACTCCTTCAACACTATGTTTAACATAATTTGAAGGAATAAGAAATAACTGCATATAGTTGGGCTAATGGTTTTATTTCAGGTGGTGGAAAGATTTAGATTTTGCGACAAAACTACCGTTTGCACGAGATAGAGTGGTGGAATGTTACTTTTGGATATTGGGAGCATACTTTGAGCCTCAATACTCCTTAGCTAGAGAGATATTGACACGCGTAATAGCCATGACATCAGTTTTGGATGACATATACGATGTATATGGCACAGTTGAAGAACTTGAACTTTTAACTAATGCAATTGAAAGGTCAGCAATATATATATATATATATGAATTAGTTTTTTATACTCAGTAGAAATTTTTAAAAAATTACCATATATCTCACTTTTTTTAATTATTTTTTTTTATTTTTTAATGTTCTTCCTACTTGTAAAATCTAAAAACTCTACAAACTGTGTATCAAATAATTTTCCTATACATATTTACACATGAACATATTATTGTATTCCATATCTTCAAATGGAATATACAGAATGTGACTGAATTTTGGACTTTTAAACTTGAATTTGAATTTCAGGTGGGATACTGATTGTATAGATCAATTCCCAGCATACATGAAATTGTTCTACAAGGCATTCTTAGATGTTTTTGAAAAGATGGAGGAAGCGATACCAGAGCAAGGAAAATTATACCGTGTCCAATATGCTAAGGAAGCAGTAAATTCCCACTTGCTAAACCTTATCTCGTTTAATTATGATGATTTTCATTAAAGAAAAACGCATTCTACTCAAAGGGTGAAAGACCACTAGAAGCTGATATTGGCTTCTTTTATTTCATTTCACAGATGAAACAATTGTCTCAAGCTTATTTTGTCGAGGCAAAATGGTTCCATGAAAACTACGTACCAACGATGGAGGAGTACATGAGAAGTGCATTAGTGTCAACTGGCTATTTCATGCTTGCAATCGTATCTCTTGTCGGAATGGGAGAGGTTGTGACAGAAGATATATTTAATTGGGCATCTAGCAACCCTAAAATCATTGAAGCTTCTGCAATAAATTGCCGTCTCATGGACGATGTTGTTTCACACAAGGCAAGTAATGTATTTCCTCTTTGCTAGTTACTTTTTTTCCTCAAAATAGGCAGATAATTAACGTATATTTGATCATAATCAATGAATAAGATTACAATTATGCATTTGCATTATGTAGTTCGAGCAAGAGAGAGGACATGTTGCTTCGGCTGTTGAATGCTACATGAAACAACATGGAGTTTCAGAAGAAGAGACGTGCAAAGAATTCAACAGGCAAGTTGAGAATGCTTGGAAAGATATAAACCAGGCGATGGTGGTTACTGCAGCCGATGGGGTTGTTCCAATTCCAATGCCGGTGCTTACACGCAGTCTCAATCTTGCAAGGGTGATGGAGTTGCTTTACAAGGAAGGAGATGGATACACACACGTTGGAGATGTTGCAAAATCGGGAATCGCTTCTTTGCTTATTCATCCAATCTCAATTTGAGGAAGAAGTTAAATCTTCTGGTATTATGATCAGACATATGAAAAATTTACTGTATGAATAATTTCTCCTTCGAATATTAGAATGTGCTGTACTTTTCTTACAATAAAAGTGTTAAAATAATCCATTAGGGTCTGTTACAATAAAACTATTATAAAAAGTGTTGTCAAGTAAAGTTGATCTAAAAGTGTTGTTCAAACTAGTTAAATTACCTTTAACAAACTTAATATGAAAGAGTTATAAATTGTTTAAAACTCATTTAATAGAGTTTTGTATATTTAAATAAATGAAAAATTAAAATAATAAACTTATTAAATTAAGACACAAATTTTAAGTGAAACAAAAAAAATATTTTTGCTAAATAAAAATGAAATTAATATAAAAATTAAACAAAATTAATTAATTAATGTGAAATAAGATAATCATTTTTATAATTTTGTAATTTTTTGAGGAGTAAAATGATGAGGGGTTGGGAATGATGAGGGGATCTTTAAGGATACAAAAGTATTGGAGGACCACTATTAAGGTGTGGAAATTGAGGGAGACAAAGATGAGTCTGTAAGTCTGAATGTAGGAGCCGATAAAGAGAGAGGAGTCTTTTAGTCTAAATGTGCATGGAAGTGGAGGAAAATGATGGTATTCAAATGATGAGTTTGAATTTGATATGGAATTTTAGGAGTGTGATGTTGATTGTAATGTTGAAAACTATTTTGATCACGTTTCTAGTCAAAAATTGAAATGTCTTACAAAAAGAAACGTAAAAAATTTTAATTGGACTTTAATTGGATTTGGAGTACGATTGTTTGATTCAGGGGTATTTAGACTTTCCAAATTGTCGGGTGGGCTCCGTGTTGTCTGTGAATTAAGATTTGATTAACTGCAGAGAAATCAGATGTTATTTTTAGGTGTATTGGGGAATTTTGATGTGAAGTTCCTAAATCTAAAAAGAGAGTCGAAAAGTCTACGATCTTTCTTCTTGTTATAGGCATTGGAACAGTCTGAGTAGGTTATTAGACTAATGGAGTACGATCACATGGTGGTCTTGAATGATTCAAGATAGTTTGAGGAATTTAACTTGACCAAAAAAAAAAGAAGTTTGAGGAATTTATGGCCGGTGTGACAAAGTTTAGGTTTTAGGCTTGGTAGTTCTTACATGTGTTGAGAACGAGGGTTCTTTTTTAATTTAGTTTTTACTGCCAGTTGAGGTTATCTTGGGCGATGCTGAACTTAGGAGGTGTTTACGGTTTGACAATTAGTTGAGGAGGCTTTATTCAAGACTTTGATCACATGGTGGTCTTGAATGATTCAAGATAGTTGCAAAGCAGTTGCAATGGGGTATCAAGAGTTTGATCTTTTTGATGTCTCAAACCGCACACCTGTCTTAGTTTTGGTGGTTTCTGGTACAGGATGTTGCTGCTAAGGCTGTGAAGAGGAATGAACTCGACAATTACCTAGATCTTTTCTTTGGATATTCTGGGATGCTTTGCTTCTTCAAACTGAGTCTAAATGAGCATTAAGGAGGAACTATTCATATCAGATTTTTAAGGTTGATCTCTGGTATGTGTGGGTTGTGTTTGAGGTTTTATTGGATGTACTGCAGTCTGTCCTGTTTTTGATTCCTGCTTCTGTCTTGATCTGTTTCTGATGGTAATCCTGTTTTTTTTTTTGTCCTTCTAGGCATGGACTTGAGGGTTCTTGTTATTGATGGTGCTTGGAGCATGTATTTTATGGTCTGGTGCTTTGGATGGTTTCACTGGTGTGTTTCTGTTTGTTTCTGAAATTTTGCTTTGACATTATCATAAAACAGACAGGTTGAGAGAAGAGATTGACAAAGAGGATTTTGTTTTCATTACCAGGAAGGCAAACTCTTTAGTAGATTTTCTTGCATATTTAGGAATTAATAGGATTGAGATGTTGTTTGCCTAGTTTTGATTCTGCTATGTTCTTCCTGTTTTTGGCTACTGTTGAGCAGAGTATTAGCCTATCCTGTTGTTGTTAGCCTGTATTTTACTGCTGCAGTTTATGAATGACAAATATTTTATTGGCTGAGGAAAAAAAAATAATAATTGGAGTAAGAAGAAAAATCGTTAAAGACATCAGTTTGCATCCTCGCATCACTTGCATCTTTGGAAAATAATATTTGCATTTTTTTTTATAATTTTTTGCATCGAGAAGAGGCGATTAAAAGTTGGGGACTTGGAAAATGCCTTGGGCTATCACTTGATATCACACCTTGGAACACTATAAAAGTCACGATGTTATTGTTTGTTGGTGTTCTTATTATAGTATTTTTGTTTTTAGGATGTTTCTTGTTTAGTTCTTATTTTGATGTTGTTTAGAGCTTTATTAGATTTGTAATGAAACTGAGCTTCTTTTCGCTTGCTATTGGCAGTTTTCATAGCTGCAAAATTTTGACGTACCAAAAAGAAAAGTAAAAATATTTAAAAAAAGAAAACTAAATACATGTTATTAAAATTAGCATTTCTTAAATAAATTTTAATTTATAGTCTTTTCAAAAAACTCAAATATACTTTTCACATAAGCTAAAATTTTTAAAATTTTGAGAGCCAAACATCTGATTTTTGCTTTTATAGTAAAGATGCTCAACTTCTTCTAGGTTATTAATAGGATAATTATTCTATACATTGTCAGTGGAGTTTTTTTACTTTACAAGCGATGTTAAAATGATGATATATGTTCTATTTTATTTATTTTTTTTATTTTATTAATTTTTTAAAAGACATATATCATCATCCTAATCCCACTTATGGAGTCAAAAAAACTCAACTGGTGCTATATGGAATAATTATCCTATTAAATAAGCGTTTACTTCAACTAATTTGTGTGTTAGAGAGACGATTTTGAGATTTTTTTTTTGCTAATGGATTAAGAAATCTTATTAAAGGAAGTCAAACTACGTACATGAGAAGGACTAACATAACCCACTAAAGAGATACTTTAAATTACCGCTACTAAAGTAATTAGAAAGATCAACTATGAATGCCAACAGAAGGATATTGTGTTCAACGCTGCTATCTTGGCCATTTGGTGCGTTTCCTTCTCTAGGGGATGCCACTCTGTAATATCTCGTTACCACATTTTACACGTATTTCTATACAGCTTTACTGGTTGGGCTGTCTGCGATGCCATTAACATTCAACAGTAACAGTGATAAATGATAAACATTTATCTATTAATTATAGAATATGAAATTTCTTTTCATTATTCCTTACATCTGACATCCCCTATTAACCTTTATTTCACTAAGGTAGTACTGTATCCATATGTCTGAAATGTAAAAGAGAAGAGACTGTACCTGTCACATTTAACATGCCATGCCTCAGTGCTTTAAGCATAGCTATACCCATCTGAGAGCTAATTCTCTCAGCTCTGTGTACTTCTTATCTGTGGAGTTAAAACAAAGGGGTGAGCAATTCATACGCTCAGTAAAAGAAACATATGCTGCTTTAAATAAAGCAAAACTATATATCACAACTCATTTATTCTTTTCTTAACAATAACCCAGTAGAAAAGACAGTGGATATATAGTAAACAACTCTCTTAAAACACCATTCAAATCACCGGCTAACAGTTTACTTTAAAATGTAGTAAACATTATATAGGATTTCAACAAATCCTCATAGTAAACAGAAATTGGTAAGTTAAGACTAGGCAACAAATAAATCATGCTATCGTCGTTCCCCCTCCCCCTTGCGAGAACGGAATCTGCCGCTTTTGGGGTGCACCCATAGGCCATCGCCCCTCACGGCTATCTCAGATCTATGGCCATAATCTATAGTGGTCCTCGGGTTCACTTGCCAAGTGACCTCGAGACCGCTAATGACTTGGTGGGTCCATCAGTCCTGTGACGCCCTAGGGTGCACTCGTTGGTCTATATGACCCGAGCCATCGCCCCAGATGGGTCACGCAAAGTATATAATTAATAACGCATGAATTCAATGTGTAAAATCCGAATTTTATTATACTGTATATCATATATGTACATTATTGATAGTGGAAATAAACTCTTTTAGTGAAATTAAAGAATAACCGAATATGAATTTCTACTTTTCAATTTAAGTGATGATTTATAGTATGGTGGTTAAAGAAAGAAAAAAATAAATATTTAAGTGTAACAAGATATTGTTGAGATATAATTTTGATAGTATAGTATGAAAGCATTAAATGAGGAATTAATGGTAGTGGGACAAATGAGGAAAAGAATGAAAGGAGAGCCAATCAACGTTGGCTGACAGTGGAGTGGACTGGGAAGGATGAGGAAATAGCCAATCAACGTTGGCTGGAAGAGAAATGGCGTGGAGAAGAGAAGAAAAGAAAATGGAAAAGTCAAGGAGAGGGGCTAATGGTGGACTTCTCGCCACTGGCTTCTCCTGACAACGGGATTAGGCAATAAATGGCAAGGGAAATTAGTCCAAAATAGAGCTGCAGTAGGGACGTCACTACCGTTCCTTTTGCTGCAGTTTTCTTTGGTTTTAATTGCATCAAATGATGAGGAAAACAAGATAAGGAAACAGGTGTTAGATTTTAAGTGAAACGGAACGGCTATATAAGCAGAGTTCATGAGGAAAAATCGATGGAAGCAACTTCATCTTCCTCTAAACCATTCTCGCCCATTCTGTTTCATTTCAAGTTCACCCTTAGTTTTCCTCTACTTCCATAAGTGAGCCATGAGACTCATCCTTAGTTAGCTAAACATTTATCCAGTGTGTGAAGAACTGAGGAATAAGCAAAGTAAAGCTAATTGAGGCAAGAAAACACTCTGCTCCAGGAAGTGCAACTCAGTTGAGGTGAGCTTCCATATTCCTATGGTTATTTTGATAAATGAGGGTATATTTCTAAGTTTATAACATGATAAACACAGATATAACCTGGTTGTAGTTAAATAGTGTGGAATTATATAAGAAATTAGATGGAAATGATTAAGAAAAACAATAGGCGAGCAAGGAGTATTCACCAAATGGCGAGGCGAGTACAATGCAATACATGACTAGGCGAGAACATGTTCGCCAGTTGTTATGGGATAAATCTGAAATGTGGAAGTAAGGGCGAGGACCAATGATCGCCAATGAGGCGAATAGATAATAGACAACTCGCCAAAGTGTTGTTCAAGAGGGCGAGGTGGCCAAGGGCTATCCAATTCGTGGGCGAGCCCAATTATGAATGAAAAGCCACGAGTGGCAAACTGAATTGATAAGCATGGCGAGTTGAGCTCCTAGGTTGGGCGAACTCCCATGAATAAGCCGCTAATGGACAGCGAGCTATGTTGGGCGAATGGCGAGCTGTTACCTCGCCAAAGTGCCACTATTATTAGGAAAATATAATCGTTTTGGAAAATATTCATAGTTTGAATAAATGCTTTTGCAAATGGGAATTGAGGAAGGCGGGCGAGAAGCAAGGCTGCATTAGACGAGGTAAGGAAGTAGTATGTGATGCAAATGCATGTCCCGTGGAATAAAAATGTTAAGAAAATATTAGAAATTGTTTATTTTCTGACATGCATTGGTTGATAAACTATTTTGGTTTCGGGCGAGCTACAAGCCGCCATATGTTGTGTTGTTGGGCGAACTGATTTAAGGCGAGCGAGTATTTTTGTTCTAGACAGAAACTCGGGCGAGCCAAGTGGCGAGCTCTCTTTTATGAGAACTGGGCGAGTGCCCTTGTTTTAAAGAGAAATCTGGGTAAGCCATAGTCGGGCGAACCCTTTTTAATGTGTTTGGGCGGGCGACCCTTGTTTTAAATATAATGCGGGCGAACCGTTATCAACGAGCCATACTTTTATTGTTGAAAAGCTAAGTGGCGGGCGATTACTAATTCGCCGTCTTGTCGAGTTAGTCAGGGGCGAGCTGTGAAGGGCGAGATGACCCTGGCGAACGGTTTTAAAGTGTAAATTCCTAAACGAAAAATGAATTATTTCAAATATTTCAAAAATAAAAATATGAAACCTTTTTGGGGCGAGTTGACCATTGGGCGAGTTGAGTATTGGCAAGCTTACCATGGGCGAACTAGTCATGGGCGAGCCAGTTTAATCCGTACCTTTCTCACACGGCAAAAGTTGAGATTACGGGCTGTTTTTGGTGTTTTATTGTTTTATAAGAAATCAAATCATTTTGTGGAAATGATACATAAGATATAACTTGATTTTGAGACATTAGGCCATGAATTCATGCATTATCATTCATATACTTTGCGTGACCCACCTAGGGCGATGGCTCGGGCCAAATAGACCAACAAGTGCACCCTAGGGCGTCACAGGGCTGATGGACCTGCCAAGTCTTCAGCGGTCTCGAGGTCACTTGGCAAGTGCACACGAGGACCACCTATAGATTATGGCCATACATCTAGATGAGATAGCCGTGAGGGGCGATGGCCTACGGGTGCACCCCAAAAGCGGATGACTTGTGTTCTTTGCATGATTTAAATTGTTGCCTAGTCTCAATTAAATGATCATTTATGAAAGGATCTGGTGAATCCTATTTCATGATAACTATATTTATTGTTTCCTAATGAGTTTGATCGTTAGGTTTTGAGATTATAGCTTTTATTTTTATAAAGCAGCATACACCTTCCTTACTGAGCACGTTGTCGCTCACTCCTTATTTTTTTCCACTCCACAGATCACTGATTTGGCTAAGAGACTTACCTTCCTGAGATTGAATATAGAAGGTATGTTGTATTCTTTTATATATTCAGTTTATGGTACAGTACTACTTTAAATAGGAGGGAATGTATAAACATTTGTAGGTGAACAAATTAATAATTCATAACTTTATATGATTTATAAGGAATAAGAGAATAAAATCTTATTAGAGTATTGAGAGTTGCTAAGCATCACTGACAGCCCAACCGATAGTAACATGTTATATAGTGAAAATTGGGATGTTACAGATTTAATGGTATCAGAGCAGGGTTGGTCGGATGTCTAGTGATGCTTAAAGTAAACAGTATACATTCCCTATAGTACTGTACAATCTGAATATATAATTGATGTATTCTTGATAAGTGGTAAACGATCTCTGTGGTACAGATATGAGTGGAAGAAGGAGGATACGCTCAATGAGAAGCATAGGCCGAGGTAGGGCGGCACAGACTCCGGAACCGCAGACACCGGAACCTGCCTCAAGACCTCCACGTCCTATACAGCTAGAGAGCATTGATAATCGTGTAACTCAGGTGGAGAGGTTAATAGCAGATTTTATGGCTATGTATCAGGTGGATAGAGCCGCTGATAAGGCAAAGAGGGAGAGAGCTACCGCTCCTACAGCCCCAGTAGAGGCACCAGCACCGCCACAGCCGGCACCAGTTGTGCCTGAGCCTAAGCCTATTCCACCACCAGCACCTTAGCCACCGATAGCTCTACCGCAGCCACTGATTCAGCAGCCACGAAATGCAGAGTCATATTGTAATGTGGTATTGGTGAAATCATTTAAGAAATTGGATCCACCGAAGTTTAAAGGTACTAGGGATCCATTGGTGGCAGAACAGTGGGTTATAGAGATTGATAGATTACTCGAGATTATGAGATGTTCGGAGACAGAGAAAGTAGGCTTAGCAGTGTTCCAGTTGGCAGATGATGCGAGGCATTGGTGGAAGGCCACTCAGACAGTATTATTTGCTCAGCATCAGGATCTGTCCTGGGATATGTTTGTGGAATCTTTTAGGAGGCAGTATATCCCTGACACTGCTCAGGAAAAATTACATCAGGAATTCATGAGTTTAGTACAGGGTAGCATGTCAGTGGACGAATATGAGGCCAAATTTACTACATTAAGCCGTTTTGATCCACAGACTAGTGCAAATACCTGGTATAAGATTTTGAGATTTAGAGCTGGTTTGAGCCCATCCATCAGAGTAAAGCTAGCCCCATTTGTTATACAAACTTATGATGAGATAGTTCAACGGGCTCAGCTATGTGAGAGGGATTATGAGCAGTTCCAGCTCGATTTCAGTGGTAAAACTAAAGGTAAAGCAAAGGGAAAGGCTAAGAGGTTTATGGAGGACAGACAAGGTAGAGAGTAGTCTAAGAAGACAAGATCTTCGGGCATACAGATTTCAGAGGGCAGATTTGATAGACCAGCAGTTTCTACTCCTGCTAGTGGCCCCACCACCACTCAGAGAAGTGTTGCGCCCTTATGTAGACATTGTGGAAGGTCGCATGGATCGCGCCCTTGTCCTGTAATGTCTGGGGTATGTTTTAGATGTGGACAGACGGGGCACTTTATCAAGAATTGCCCGATGCTTAGAGAGTCAACTGCTTCTACTAGACCTCCTGCATTACCTCAGATAGTGGCCCCGGCAGCTCAGAGTGAACCAGAGAAAGCGACACCCTCACAGCCTAGGCGGCCGACAGCCGCAGAAAAGGGTAAGAAGGTTGTGACTCAGGGTCAGGTGTACGCATTAGATCAGGAGACTGCCGACGCCTCTATCGATGTGATCAAAGGTAATGTTTATCTTTTTGATATTCCCGTAATTGGCTTAATTGACCCGGGTTCTACTCATTCATTCTTATCGCATGCATATGCCAACAGGACCCCAGTAGAACCGAAGTTGTTAGAATATACTTTGCAAGTGAAAACTCCTTTTAATGATTTCCAGAGGACGGATGTTATATATAGGGGTTGTAAATTGACTATAGGAGAGAAGGTTGTGACAGCTAACCTAATTTTGTTGGATATATATGATTTTGATATCATTTTAGGTATGGATTGGTTGGCTGCAAACCATGTTAGTTTGGACTGTAATACTAAGTTTATTACCTTCTCTCATCCCGAAAAGTACATTGTAAAGTTATTGTAAATTAATAAAAAGTATGTGAATTTATGTTGTGAAATGACATGTGTACTGAAATTGTTGTTGTGTATGAATGTGTATGAAGGATATATTGCTAGTGTGGAGGATGTAGAGAGGAAGCATCCAAAGATCCAAGAGATTCCAGTGGTTAAGGACTTCTCGGATGTATTTCCAGAGGATTTACCAGGGTTACCACCGGATCGAGAGACGGAGTTCATGATCGAGTTGGTACCCGGTACGGAGTCGATTTCTAGACCCCCATATCGGATGGCACTGACAGAGTTGGATGAGCTCAAGAAGCAACTCCAGGAGTTATTAGATAAGGGATTTATACGTCCCAGTGTGTCACCATGGGGAGCTCCAGTATTATTTGTTCGGAAGAAGGATGGTAGCCTCCGGTTGTGTATTGATTATCGGATGTTGAATCGGGCTACCGTTAAGAATAAGTATCCACTACCTCGGATTGATGATTTGTTTGATTAGCTCAGGGGTGCAAAGGTGTTTTCCAAGATAGACCTTCGATCAGGCTATCACCAGTTAAAAATTAAGGAGTCGGATGTGCATAAGACAGCCTTTCGGACTCGCTATGGCCATTATGAGTTCCTAGTGATGCCTTTTAGGTTGACAAATGCCCCTGCAGCATTTATGAGTTTGATGAATGAGGTATTTCATTCATTTTTGGACAAGTTTGTCATAGTGTTTATTGATGACATACTGATTTACTCTAAGGCTCCAGAGGAGCATGAGCAGCATTTGCAGATTGTTCTACAGACCCTCAGAGAGCGAAAGTTGTATGCTAAATTTAGTAAATGCGAGTTCTGGCTTGACCATATTATATTTCTCGGACATGTAGTGTCGAAGGACGAGGTGTTAGTTGATCCGTCCAAGATAGAGGCCATTATTCAGTGGGAGAGGCCTAACACAGTTACCGAGATACGGAGTTTCCTAGGTCTTGCCGGGTACTATCGCAGATTTGTGGAGGGATTTTCTAAGCTTGCTGCTCCATTGACATAACTCACACGTAAGGATGTAAAGTTTGAGTGGAATGATGCGTGTGAGCGTAGTTTTGGTGAACTTAAGAGGAGATTGACTAGTGCTCCCGTATTAGCCCTTCCTAGCGGATCAGGTGGATTTATGGTGTATACCGATGCATCCGCTCAAGGTTTGGGGTGTGTGCTTATGCAGCATGGTCGGGTTATAGCCTATGGTTCTCGACAGTTGAAGGATCATGAGAGGAATTACCCGACACATGATTTGGAGCTAGCCGCGGTAGTGTTTGCACTAAAGATATGGCGACATTACTTGTATGGGGAGAAATTTCAGATATATACAGATCATAAGAGTCTGAAGTATATATTCTCACAAAAAGAGTTGAATTTGAGGCAAAGACGGTGGATGGAACTACTAAAGGACTATGATTGTGAGATTTTGTATCACCCCGGTAAAGCTAATGTAGTAGCTGATGCACTGAGCCGTAAGCATGTTGGCATGGTATCATACATGATGATCAGGGAGCATGAGTTGATAGAGCAGTTCTCTAACCTCAGTCTGACAGTTGTTTCCTCTGACCAGTATGGGTTTATGGCTAGTTTTCGTATAGAGCCAGATTTGATGGACCGAATCAGGGAAGATCAGAGGAGGGATGATTATTGTATTGGGATTGCCAGTCAGATTCAGATGGGAGTTACGTTAGACTATGAGATTGGCACCGATGGGATACTGAGGTTTAGAGGTCGTATATGTGTTCCCGATGATCGACAGCTTAAAGACTTAATTTTATCAGAGGCCCATACCTCTAGATACACGTTACATCCCGGTAGTACTAAGATGTACCAGAATCTCCGGAGAGTGTATTGGTGGCCTAAGATGAAGAAAGACATCGTTGAGTTTGTTGCTAGATGTCTAACATGCCAGCAGATTAAGATTGAGCATCAGAAGCCAGCGGGTATGCTTCGACCATTATTGATTCCTATGTGGAAATGGGAGCATATTACTATGGATTTTATTATGGGATTACCACGGACCCGGAAGGGGTATGATACTATTTGGGTGATAGTCGACAGATTGACTAAGTCTGCTCATTTCTTAGCCATGAGATCTACAGATTCAGTTAGTGCCTTGGCCGAATTGTATGTCAGGGAGATAGTGAAGTTACATGGTGTTCCAGTGAGTATTACCTCTGATAGGGACTCTCGCTTCACCTCTCATTTTTGGGAGAGATTTCAGGAGGCTATGGGATCCCAGTTGAGTTTTAGCACCGCTTTTCATCCACAGACTGATGGACAGTCCGAGCGTACTATACAGACGCTCGAGGATATGTTGAGAGCGTGCGCATTGGATTTTAGAGGCTCATGGGACGATCACTTACCCCTGGTAGAGTTTGCTTATAATAATAGTTTTCATACGAGTATTGGCATGGCACCGTATGAGGCCTTGTACGGCAGACGATGCAGATCCCCAATAGCATGGGAAGAAGTTGGAGACCGTAAACTGTTAGCTCCCGATTTGGTCGAGCAGGCTTCTCATGATGTACGGATGATTTGTGAGAGGCTCAAATCGGCTCAGAGTCGGCAGAAGAGTTATGCAGATACTAGACGCCGACCATTGGAGTTTGTAGTGGGTGATTATGTGTTTTTAAAAGTGTCACCGTCCAAGGGTATAATGAGATTCGGGAAGAGAGGAAAGTTGAGTCCTCGATACATTGGGCCTTTTGAGATCTTAGATTGCGTAGGAGATGTGGCATATCGGTTAGCACTACCACCAGAGTTGTCAGGGGTGCATAACGTGTTCCATGTCTCAATGTTGAGAAAGTACCATCCAGATCCTTCTCACGTGATTCAACACGAGCCACTAGAGATCAGAGAAGATATGAGTTACGTCGAGAAATCGATACGGATTTTGGATAGGAAGGACAAAGTCTTGCGATCTAAGACGATTCCTTTGGTTAAAGTGCTCTGGCAGTATCATAACGAGGAGGAGGCTACTTGGGAGTTAGAGAGCCTTATGCATAAGAAGTATCCAGAGCTCTTCCAGTGACAGGTCCTAGTTAAATTTGGAGGACCAAATTTCTTAAGGTGGGGAGAAATGTAAAATCCGAATTTTATTATACTGTATACCATATATGTACATTATTGATAGTGGAAATAAACTCTTTTAGTGAAATTAAAGAATAACCGAATGTGAATTTCCACTTTTCAATTTAAGTGATGATTTATAGTATGGTGGTTAAAGAAAGAAAAAAATAAATATTTAAGTGTAACAAGATATTGTTGAGATATAATTTTGATAGTGTAGTATGAAAGCATTAAATGAGGAATTAATGGTAATGGGACAAATGAGGAAAAGAATGAAAGGAGAGCCAATCAACGTTGGCTGACAGTGGCGTGGACTGGGAAGGATGAGGAAATAGCCAATCAACGTTGGCTGGAAGAGAAATGGCGTGGAGAAGAGAAGAAAAGAAAATGGAAAAGTCAAGGAAAGGGGCTAATAGTGGACTTCTCGCCACTGGCTTCTCCTGACAACAGGATTAGGCAATAAATGGCAAGGGAAATTAGTCCAAAATAGAGCTACAGTAGGGACGTCACTACTGTTCCTTTTGCTACAGTTTTCTTTGGTTTTAATTACATGAAATGATGAGGAAAACAGGATAAGGAAACAAGTGTTAGATTTTAAGTGAAACGGAACGGCTATATAAGCAGAGTTCATGAGGAAAAATCGATGGAAGCAACTTCATCTTCCTCCAAACCATTCTCACCCATTCTGTTTCATTTCAAGTTCACCCTTAGTTTTCCTCTACTTCCATAAGTGAGCCATGAGACTCATCCTTAGTTAGCTAAACATTTATCCAGTGTGTGAAGAACTGAGGAATAAGCAAAGTAAAGCTAATTGAGGCAAGAAAACACTCTGCTCCAAGAAGTGCAACTCAGTTGAGGTGAGCTTCCATATTCCTGTGGTTATTTTGATATATGAGGGTATATTTCTATGTTTATAACGTGATAAACACAGATATAGCCTGGTTGTAGTTAAATAGTGTGGAATTATATAAGAAATTAGATGGAAATGATTAAGAAAAACAATAGGCGAGCAAGGAGTATTCGCCAAATGGCGAGGCGAGTACAATGCAATACATGACTAGGCGAGAACATGTTCGCCAATTGTTATGGGATAAATCTGAAATGTGGAAGTAAGGGCGAGGACCAATGATCGCCAATGAGGCGAATAGGTAATAGACAACTCGCCAAAGTGTTGTTCAAGAGGGCGAGGTGGCCAAGGGCTATCCAATTCGTGGGCGAGCCCAATTATGAATGAAAAGCCACGAGTGGCGAACTGAATTGATAAGCATGGCAAGTTGAGCTCCTAGGTTGGGCGAACTCCCATGAATAAGCCGCTAATGGACAGCGAGCTATGTTAGGCGAATGGCGAGCTGTTACCTTGCCAAAGTGCCACTATTATTAGGAAAATATAATCGTTTTGGAAAATATTCATAGTTTGAATAAATGCTTTTGCAGACGGGAATTGAGGAAGGCGGGCGAGAAGCAAGGCTGCATTAGACAAGGTAAGGAAGTAGTATGTGATGCAAATGCATGTCCTGTGGAATAAAAATGTTAAGAAAATATTAGAAATTGTTTATTTTCTGACATGCATTGGTTGATAAACTGTTTTGGTTTCGGGCGAGCTACAAGCCGCCATATGTTGTGTTGTTGGGTGAACTGATTTAAGGCGGGCGAGTATCTTTGTTCTAGACAGAAACTCGGGCGAGCCAAGTGGCGAGCTCTCTTTTATGAGAACTGGGCGAGTGCCCTTGTTTTAAAGAGAAATCCGGGTAAGCCATAGTCGGGCGAACCCTTTTTAATGTGTTTGGGCGGGCGACCCTTGTTTTAAATATAATGCGGGCGAACCGTTATCAACGAGCCATACTTTTGTTGTTGAAAAGCTAAGTGGCGGGCGATTACTAATTCGTCGTCTTGTCGAGTTAGTCAGGGGCGAGCCGTGAAGGGCGAGCTGACCCTGGCGAACGGTTTTAAAGTGTAAATTCCTAAACGAAAAATGAATTATTTCAAATATTTCAAAAATAAAAATATGAAACCTTTTTGGGGCGAGTTGACCATTGGGCGAGTTGACTAATGGCGAGTTGAGTATTGGCAAGCTTACCATGGGCAAACTAGCCATGGGCGAGCCAGTTTAATCCGTACCTTTCTCACACAGCAAAAGTTGAGATTACGGGCTGTTTTTGGTGTTTTATTGTTTTATAAGAAATCAAATCATTTTGTGGAAATGATACATAAGATATAACTTGATTTTGAGACATTAGGCCATGAATTCATGCATTATCATTCATATACTTTGCGTGACCTACCTAGGGCGATGACTCGGGCCAAATAGACCAACGAGTGCTCCCTAGGGCGTCACAGGGCTGATGGACCTGCCAAGTCTTCAGCGGTCTCGAGGTCACTTGGCAAGTGGACCCGAGGACCACCTACAGATTATGGCCATACATCTAGATGAGATAGCCGTGAGGGGCGTTGGCCTACGGGTCCACCCCAAAAGCGGATGACTTGTGTTCTTTGCATGATTTAAATTGTTGCCTAGTCTCAATTAAATGATCATTTATGAAAGGATCTGGTGAATTCTGTTTCATGATAACTATATTTATTGTTTCCTAATGAGTTTGATCGTTAGGTTTTGAGATTATAGCTTTTATTTTTATAAAGCAGCATACACCTTCCTTACTGAGCACGTTGTCGCTCACTCCTTATTTTTTCCACTCCACAGACCACTGATTTGGCTAAGAGACTTACCTTCCTGAGATTGAATATAAAAGGTATGTTGTATTCTTTTATATATTCAGTTTATGGTACAGTACTACTTTAAATAGGAGGGAATGTATAAACATTTGTAGGTGAACAAATTAATAATTCATAACTTTATATGATTTATAAGGAATAAGAGAATAAAATCTTATTAGAGTATTGAGAGTTGTTAAGCATCACTGACAGCCCAACCGGTAGTAACATGTTATATAGTGGAAATTGGGATGTTACACAATGCCTAATGTCTCAAAATCAAGTTATATCTTATGTATAATTTCCACAAAATGATTTGATTTCTTATAAAACAATAAAACACCAAAAACAACCCGTAATCTCAACTTTTAAAACCTGCTCGCCCATGGTCAGCTCGCCCGATATGGCTTGCCCATGGCTGCTCGCCCATGGCGGAGAACATGTGTTCGCCCGTCCAACTTTACCCTTTAAATCGACAGGCAAAATTGGCTCGCCCTCAGTGGCTCGCCCATTAGACAACTCGCCCAAAGATTTCATATTTCTATTTTGAAAATATTAAAACGTCTTATTTTTCGTATAAGAAATTACACTTTAAAAACTGTTCGCCAAAGTCAGCTCGCCCTTCACAGCTCGCCCCTGACTAACTCGACAAGACGGTGAATTAGTATTCGCCCGCCACGTAGCTTTTCAAAACAGAAGTATGTCTCGTTGATAGCGGTCCGCCCGCCTTATATTTTAAAACAAGGGCCGCCCGCCCAAACACATTAAAAAGGGTTCGCCCAACTATGGCTTGCCCGGATTTTCCCTTTAAAACAAGGGTACTCGTCCAGTTCTCATAAAAGATAGCACGCCACTTGGCTCGCCCCATAGCTTTCGATAAAAACGGCTCGCCCGCCCTTAAAACTAGAAACGGGTGTATAAAAATTATAAAAGGGCTTGGCTCGCCCGCCAATACCAATTCGCCCAACATAAAAAATACAAGGGCTCGCCCAACATAGAAATACAAGAGCTCGCCCGCCCTGTATCAGTTCATCCAGAAAACAGCATAGGGGTCGGCTTTTAGCTCGCCCGAATCAGAATAATTATCAAATAACTTCCTCAAACAATGCATGTCATAAAACAAAACATTTAACTTAATGTTTTCAGAAAATTTACTCCACAGGACATGCATCACTTCACACACATCTCCCTTACCTGGTTCAATGAAGCCTTGCTTCGCCCTGTTCTCTATTCGCCTATAGCCATTCCCAATTATCGACTGCAAATTATATATAAATTCCATTAATATTTTCTTTATATATTTTTCAATTACTTGGGCGAGATTGAAATAAATGAAATGACTACTCGCCCAACAGAGTTCTAACTAGCACAACTAAGCTCGCCATTCAATAAATGTTTTACACGTGGAATCTCGCCCGCCAGTCATCTCACGATGCCTTCATAGGCTTAATTGTGGGAGTTCGCCCACAATTCTATTCGCCCAAAGCCTCTGCATTTGAGCTCGCCCATTAATTCACTTCACTAGAATTGGGCGTTCTCGCCCTTTGAACACAGACTTTACCTTGGCGAGTTCCTTATTATCTACTCGCCTCATTGGCGATTACTAGTTTCCAACATGGGCGATCACTGTAGTCGCCATTGTCGTCACTTATTCCATTACTTTCCTTGTTTCCATATTCTCTAAAGATCTAACTAAAACAAGGTTGTGTTCTATGTTGTAAACTTATAAGTCTACCATTGAATATCAAGAACACCTCAGAAATATGAAACTCACCTCAATCAACTGCACTTCTAATACAGATTGCTTTCCATCTCATGTTGGCCTTCCTTTGCTTATTCTTTTAGCTCATCAAGTTAAGAAGGAAAGGTTTACAAGCTGGTTTATGTATTTAACCAACTTAAGGTTGGAGTTTAATAGATCGAACATGGCAGAGAAATGGAAGAAACAGAGAAATGGCTCTCGTAAAAAAAACTGGAGTTGGCTAACCCTGTTATCCTCAATTGTTTCTTCTTATATAACCATGCTCAACCAATCAATAGCTACCGCCTGTCCCTTATCCTGTTTCTTTCATCATTGTTCACGTCTTTCATGCATTTAAGGCATGAAGAAAACTGCAGCTCAAAGTGGCGTGAAAGTCTCCCTTTCACACACACCTTTTTCTTCTGCTGCAGACTGTGCTTAATTCCTCAACCAATAAGGCTAACTCCCTTATTGACTTTAACTTTTCTTCATTTATTGTCTTCAACTGTGGGGCGTCCAAAGTCAATTTTTGCTGCACGGTTCTGATTTATTATTTCATTCTGTCCGTGCTAATTTCAGCTCGCCTAGTCAACTTGAGGGCTTAGCTTGCCAACACTCATTTCTTGGGCGATTACATGTCCTCGCCTCGGGCGATCATTTACTCAAGAGACATGGCGAACTCACTTATTCACCCTTGCTTCCATTCAACTCGCCATCACAATTAGCAATCTGCTCGCCCATTGGCGAACATCCTTTTTGGCTCACTCATTGGCGAGCTATTCTGCATACTCGCCCATCATTATTTCACCATAGTTGTTCCATTCACTACTCAATTTAAGGAGCTTTTCAACTAAATGGAAATCAATATCCTTTATTTATTTAATTTCCATTATCACTTTTATGAAATTAGACTTTACAGTAGTGTAGAATCAGGTCTTACATTTTCTCCCTACTTAGGAAATTTGGTCCTCCAAATTTCAACCGGACCTATCAGTGAAGAAACTCTGGATACTTCTTATGCATAAGGCTTTTAAATTTTCAAGTAGTCTTATCCTTAATATTATACCATCAGAGCACCTTAGCCATAACATGATCTTAGATCACAGCACTTTATCACTCCACTTTATCTTTCCTATCCAGAATCCGTACCAATTTCTCAACGTAATTCATGTCCTCTCTAATCTCTAGGACTCATGTCGAATCACGTGAGAAGGATATGGATAGTACTTTCTCATTATTGAGACATGGGATACGTTGTGCACTTTTGACAACTCGGGAGGTAGTGCACATGTTGCACATGATCTAAGATCTCCAACGATCCAATGCATCGGGAACTCAATTTCCCTCTCATTATGCATCCCAATGGTAACACGTTAATATACATAACCTCTTGTATATTTCAAGAAGTCTGTTCGACCAAGTCGAAAATAATTTTCGGTCTCCCATTTCGCATGCTATCGTGGATTATATCGTCTGCTAAATAATTTCTTTCAAATGTTATGCCTATACTCTCTTGTGGCCATTATTATCAACAAACTCTGCCAGGGTAGAGGATTATCCCAGGAGCCTATAAAATCAACCGCACACGCTCACACCATATTCTCGAGCGTCCATCTCATACGCTCGGACTGTCTCTCAGTCTGCGGATAAACTGCGGTGCGAAACTCAATCGGGATCCCATAGCTTCCTGTAATCTCTCAACACTGAGATACGAAGCGGGACTCCCTATCAACTATAATGCTCACTGGAATACTGTAAACCTCATCATTTCCCTGACCTGGCCAAGGCATTAATTAGCTCAACAAATTCCATAATCAAGGAATGAGCAGACTTACTCAATATATCCACAACTATCCAGATAGCATTTTACTCTTTTCAATTTTCACTGAGTATAGGAAGTACCTCTAATATAGGTATTTTTCTTCCTTATCACCTTCTCAACTCTTATTTAATCTCGTCTCCAATATGAGACCACGAATATCTTTTTATATTCCTCATTGTCTCTAAGAGTACTGCCTGTCTCTTTAGGCCATCAATAATCATCCCTTTGGCGCTCTTCCGCGCTCTAGGATTATTCTCTTAAGTGAGTTGGTGACCACCTAGTTCGCCCACATCTCACCACATGTTATCCGGTGTTGAGCGATCACCCCACTCGTGGGTCGTCCATCCCAAATTTTCTCAAGGTCTTGAAGAATCTCGGGCGTCTTTTCTCAAAACCAATTTACACTCCTTCAAGTCTTTTATCATCCTTGAGAGTTAGTAACTCATCTATACTACTTTTCACTTATCATCTCATTCAGTGCTAGTCGATTATAATTTGGTGACTATCATGTAGATAATTTTAATCATTCGTATGTAATTGTCCCAGTAGTCTCTAAAATGCCACGCACCTGCTCTCAATATATCCCAGAGCGTCCACACAATGCGCTCGGATATCTATATCAATCTGAGGCGGTGCTAACAGTAAAAATTTGGAATCCCAAAGCCTCTTGCTATACTCTCAAAGCATATGGCGAATCAGGGATCCTTATCACAAGTACCCACTCACTGGAACTTCACATACGTCCTCTCTGTTTCACTAATATATATCGACTAAGGCACTTATTACATCCCGAACCTGATGATGAAGAAGTGAAATAATTTGGTTACTCAATCCATAATCACTTCTATAACATCATGATTCTTTTGGATTCTTCACCACCTCACAATGATTGTTTCATGATTAATCTAAGACTGTTTTTCTTTTGCAGACCTTAATATTAGCCACTGATTACGTCTCAGGTAATCATTTTCCCCTCGATCACTTCTCTTATCTCAAGTGATCATTCTATCTCTTATTCTCCTAGTACATGTAATGTCACTACTTGGAGAATATATTTTTCCTTACATCAATTTCTGAAAATTTAAATTTATTATCATTCAGATTTCATCAAAACTTTACTTATACAATTTCACATACCCAATATGAACATATATACACATGCGTATATCCTTTTCCAGGATTAGCAGTACTTCTTGTATCTGCTCCTCTGAGTATGACAATTTCATCTTTTTTTAATTCTGGCTTGTCCTTAATTCTAGCCATAACTACATAATGATCAGAGGAAATCACATTTATTCATATACTTGGGAACTGCCTCATAACTTGTGTTCCCTAGTCATCATATGACTTGTCTTCTCAAGACAATTACATTCTTTTACATTCACCACCACAATTGTTTTCCCACTTAATATAGTACTTTACTGTTACTATCTCGTAACCATTTCGAATACTATATTCATACATACCCATTCACTTTTACTTCCTCCCAATTAAGTATTGAATCAATAAGATAGCAAATTCCACAAACTCTTCAACAATTTATTTGTGCTGTACGGGTAAAACTCATAAATTTTATACCCCAATAAGCACACTTTAACCTCATTTAAGTAGTAAAATCTTTTACTCAGACAATTTTTAATGTCTGCTTAATCAATTGACACCTCACATCTCTAATATACATAGTTCAATTAGAAACCAATGGTCACTGACTTAGCAATAAGGTTTTCCATACCTTATTCAATAATATTGCTGATATCAATATACATGTTTATTCTTTTTAAATCATCCTAGTTGGCTCTAGGCACACAAATAGGAAGGATAGTACAGTCGGCTAGGGATCCAGATAAAATATGATAGGTATTTTAAAATACCATACTTGTTCCGGAACCTAGAAGCAACTGTAGAGAGTACTAATCCCATTGTTTTCAAAATGATAAAATTTTTGTTTTCACCAGTTATAACAAACTAGTTTAATTCTTTACAGATCAATATCTCGAGTAATTTCTCAAGCTCTACTGATTCACTGGTAAGAGCTTACAAACAGATTACTATTTCAATTCACCAACCTCTAAGCTTGTCAACTAAATCTCGATGCCAACTTTATCATTTGGCAAATACGAGACATTTCATTTTCTTGTCGATTACAGCTTTTATTCTATTCGCCACATTGTTATGATTTACACCACAATTTGTTGATCAGGTTACTCACCATACTCTTTGGGCGATCATCACTAAAATTATTTGGGCGATCAAGATCCTCGCCCACTTTAGCAATTCATGTCATATTGGCGGACTAATGTTAGTTCTCGCCATCATCTAACTCGCCCACACCATTGGCGATCATACATTTGCACGCCCATTGGTGAGCTATCCCAATGTAGTTCTCGCCCATTAAGTATTTCACATAAATCTCATCCTGGTTCTATGGATATCGTAACGGACCAGCCCAACCGGCCATGGCAATCCCCTTTTTGGGCCCATCGACAACGATTGCTGTGACAATGCTACTCATCCATACTGTCCTCTTTGGCGATCACCTCGATGCCCGGTTCTTCCAACCGTGCTCGAGCTCGCCTACCTCAAGGTTTTATTTCCCAGCCACAGACTCAAACACTTGACTTCCTCAAATGTCAAGCTACTACTAATATCCATTCTCCTAAAACATAAGGAGTATATATATAACCAGTATTATCATAATCGATTTTACATCATTTCTCACACAATTCACCTTTTTAAATCCAGACCCCAAAATCCACAACGGGGCTGACTATCTCGCGACCTCTCATAGCTTGTACTCTGGGTCGCCTTACTTATCTATATATCAGTGGGGCCTATAGTAGGAATCCTCCTTTATACCATCAAATACTCATACTATTTCACCATCAATTTCTATTTTAAATCCATTCAATCACTTATGACTTTGAAAGAAAACATGTCAATATAGTGGTATATTCATAAATTCCCTTTTAATTTTCTCTCTCATCAATATAACTCCAAACACGCGATCTTAGGGCTTATATGTTAATATTACCCCTTTTTATCTCAATATCATCATTTTCAGGATCTTAGTTCGATATGGACAGAGAAGTCCTGGTGGGGCCCTCACCGAGTTCCTCACTGCACCTTATCGAATCGACCCATCATTATGATGATAAGATCGCCTATCTCATGCAAAATTTCCGGATTACTATCTCTATTTGTAACCTATAATTCATCAACTTTCACCATATTACACCACTTAACTCAATTCACAGTCATTTGACTCCTCTATACATTCAGACTATACAGTACTACAGGGGATGTTAACCTTTCTCAACACTTTCTATGCTAAAGGCATCAACAGACATCAGACCAACCCAAACTTTGATATCATTAAATCTGTAACATCCCGTTACCACATTTTGCACGTATTTCTATACAACTTTACTGGTTAGGCTGTCTGCGATGCCATTAACATTCAACAGTAACAATGATAAATGATAAACATTTATCTATTAATTATGGAATATGAAATTTCTTTTCATTATTCCTTACATCTGACATCCCCTATTAACCTTTATTTCACTAAGGTAGTACTGTATACATATGTTTGAAATGTAAAAGAGAAGAGACTGTACCTGTCACATTTAACATGCCATGCCTCAGTGCTTTAAGCATAGCTATACCCATCTGAGAGCTAATTCTCTCAACTCCGTGTACTTCTTATCTGTGGAGTTAAAACAAAGGGGTGAGCGATTCATACGCTCAGTAAAGGAAACATATGCTGCTTTAAATAAAGCAAAACTATATATCACAACTCATTTATTCTTTTCTTAACAATAACCCAGTAGAAAAGACAGTGGATATATAGTAAACAACTCTCTTAAAACAACATTCAAATCACCGGCTAACAGTTTACTTTAAAATGTAGTAAACATTATATAGGATTTCAACAAATCCTCATAGTAAACAGAAATTGGTAAGTTGAGACTAGGCAACAAATAAATCATGCTATCGTCGTTCCCCCTCCCCCTTGCGAGAACAGAATCTGCCGCTTTTGGGGTGCACCCGTAGGCCATCGCCCCTCATGGCTATCTCAGATCTATGGCCATAATCTATAGTGGTCCTCGGGTCCATTTGCCAAGTGACCTCGAGACCGCTGATGACTTGGCGGGTCCATCAGCCTTGTGACGCCCTAGGGTGCACTCGTTGGTCTATATGACCTGAGCCATTGCCCCAGATGGGTAACGCAAAGTATATAATTAATAACGCATGAATTCAATGCCTAATGTCTCAAATCAAGTTATATCTTATGTATCATTTCCACAAAATGATTTGATTTCTTATAAAACAATAAAACACCAAAAACAGCCCGTAATCTCAACTTTTAAAACCTGCTCGCCCATGGTCAGCTCGCCCGATATGGCTTGCCCATGGCAGCTCGCCCATGGCGGAGAACATGTGTTCGCCCATCCAACTTTACCCTTTAAATCGACAGGCAAAATTGGCTCGCCCTCAGTGGCTCGCCCATTAGGCAACTCGCCCAAAGATTTCATATTTCTATTTTGAAAATATTAAAACGTCTTATTTTTCGTATAAGAAATTACACTTTAAAAACTGTTCGCCAAGTCAGCTCACCCTTCACAGCTCGCCCCTGACTAACTCGACAAGACGGTGAATTAGTATTCGCCCGCCACGTAGCTTTTCAAAACAGAAGTATGTCTCGTTGATAGCGGTCCGCCCGCCTTATATTTTAAAACAAGGGCCGCCCGCCCAAACACATTAAAAAGGGTTCGCCCAACTATGGCTTGCCCGGATTTTCCCTTTAAAACAAGGGTACTCACCCAGTTCTTATAAAAGAGAGCTTGCCACTTGGCTCGCCCTATAGCTTTCGATAAAAACGGTTCGCCCGCCCTTAAAACTAGAAACGGGTGTATAAAAATTATAAAAGGGCTTGGCTCGCCCGCCAATACCAATTCACCCAACATAAAAAATACAAGGGCTCGCCCAACATAGAAATACAAGAGCTCGCCCGCCCTATATCAGTTCATCCAGAAAACAGCATAGGGGTCGGCTTTTAGCTCGCCCGAATCAGAATAATTATCAAATAACTTCCTCAAACAATGCATGTCAGAAAACAAAACATTTAACTTAATGTTTTCAGAAAATTTACTCCACAGGACATGCATCACTTCACACACATCCCCCTTACCTGGTTCAACGAAGCCTTGCTTCGCCCTGCTCTCTGTTCGCCCATAGCCATTCCCAATTATCGGCTGCAAATTATATATAAATTCCATTAATATTTTCTTTATATATTTTTCAATTACTTGGGCGAGATTGAAATAAATCAAATGACTACTCGCCCAACAGAGTTCTAACTAGCACAACCGAGCTCGCCATTCAATAAATGTTTTACACGTGGAATCTCGCCCGCCAGTCATCTCACGATGCCTTCATAGGCTTAATTGTGGGAGTTTGCCCACAATTCTATTCGCCCAAAGCCTCTGCATTTGAGTTCGCCCATTAATTCACTTCGCTAGAATTGGGCGTTCTCGCCCTTTGAACACAGACTTTACCTTGGCGAGTTCCTTATTATCTACTCGCCTCATTGGCGATTACTAGTTTCCAACATGGGCGATCACTGTAGTCGCCATTGTCGTCACTTATTCCATTACTTTCCTTGTTTCCATATTCTCTAAAGATCTAACTAAAACAAGGTTGTGTTCTATATTGTAAACTTATAAGTCTACCATTGAATATCAAGAACACCTCAAAAATATGAAACTCACCTCAATCAACTGCACTTCCAATACAGATTGCTTTCCATCTCATGTTGGCCTTCCTTTGCTTATTCTTTTAGCTCATCAAGTTAAGAAGGAAAGGTTTACAAGCTGGTTTATGTATTTAACCAACTTAAGGTTGGAGTTTAATAGATCGAACATGGTAGAGAAATGGAAGAAACAGAGAAATGGCTCTCATAAAAAAAATTGGAGTTGGCTAACCCTGTTATCCTCAATTGTTTCTTCTTATATAACCATGCTCAACCAATCAATAGCTACCGCCTGTCCCTTATCCTGTTTCTTTCATCATTGTTCACGTCTTTCATGCATTTAAGGCATGAAGAAAACTACAGCTCAAAGTGGCGTGAAAGTCTCCCTTTCACACACCTTTTTCTTCTGCTGCAGACTTTGCTTAATTCCTCAACCAATAAGGCTAACTCCCTTATTGACTTTAACTTTTCTTCATTTATTGTCTTCAACTATGGGGCGTCCAAAGTCAATTTTTGCTGCATGGTTCTGATTTATTATTTCATTCTGTCCGTGCTAATTTCAGCTCGCCTAGTCAACTTGAGGGCTCAGCTCGCCAACACTCTTTTCTTGGGCGATTACATGTCCTCGCCTCGGGCGATCATTTACTCAAGAGACATGGCGAACTCACCTATTCACCCTTGCTTCCATTCAACTTGCCATCACAATTAGCAATCTGCTCGCCCATTGGCGAACATCCTTTTTGGCTCACTCATTGGCGAGCTATTCTGCATACTCGCCCATCATTATTTCACCATAGTTGTTCCATTCACTACTCAATTTAAGGAGCTTTTTAACTAAATGGAAATCAATATCCTTTATTTATTTAATTTCCATTATCACTTTTATGAAATTAGACTCTACAGTAGTGTAGAATCAGGTCTTACACACTCATCGAAGAAGAAAAAGTCCATGCCCTTTTCCTACATTTTATGTATGTCATCCATCATTGATTGTAGTTTCCAGTGCACCTATAATGTTCCGGTCAATATTCTTTTCCATCCATTCTTCTTGTCCTTCCATACCACCTTTCGATGACACCGCACTTGCATAGAGTCAAGGGTTCGAATCCCTCTAAATGTGAATTGGAGTTGTGATCAATTGGCACACTCTGACGAACCCATGTAGAGCAGGGCCCGATGGGGTGCACTCCAAAGCGGACAATACAGTTGAGTGACTCGCTCGGTGCGATGGCTTAGATCAGTGACCTATAGGTGTACATCGAGGCGTCACAATTTTATGAAGTCTTACATTGTCTACCTGGATAGTAAGATTTCACGTGAACCAGATTGCTTGTAATACCCAAGCCTAAGCCTACCTTAACTAATAAATGATAAATAAATAAAGAGAAGCCCAATAATTATAGAAGGCACCGACCTTAGTTTCGTAGGTTTAGAATATAATATAGCAAAAGAAATATAAAGAGAAAGGGAGCGCCATAACGGATAATATGTTGTGAGATGTGGGTGAACTGTGTGGTCGCTGACTCACTTAAATGAGTAATCCTAGAGCGCAAGAGAGCGCCAAAGGGATGATTGTCGATGGCCTGAAGAGGCGGGTAGGGCTCTTAAAGAAAATTTGGAGCATATTGAGAGGCTAGCGGTCTCATAGTGAGGCGAGATTTACTAGAAGTTAAAATGTGATAAGGAAGAGAAAAAAAAATACCTATATTGGTGGTACTTTCTATACTAAGTGAAAAATTGTAAAGAGTATAATACTATCTAGATAGTTGTGGACATATTGAGTGTGATAACCATAAAATTTTCAAATATTGAAAATTAATATTAAAGCAAATAAATAAATAAATAAATAAAATTGTGAGAACGGGATATTGGTGAAAATTTCGAGAATTGAAGAAGTGACAAATCGAGAAATTCGAATAAATAATGAAAAGGGAAATTTAATTTGGATAAATGAAAATTCAAATTACATAAGGAAATGAGAAAGGAAATGTGAAATATATTTATATAATAATATATTATATAAATGTATTTTGGATACAAATACAAATGTATTTAAATACCGTATGGTATATAGTATATATTATATGTATAAAATATATTATATAGTATATATTATATACTAAATATGGAAATAAGGGAAAAACAAAAGAGGAAAGGAAAGGAATCGGGGAAGCAAACCGATCCTTCCCAGCGGTGAGGCCGACCACCGTCGGTGAGGGAGAGACGGCACCAACGAGGAGAGGAGAAGACACCGGTGACCGGAAGAGAGAAAGAAGTGAACGGAAGGAAGAAAAGGAGGAGAATCGAGAGGGAAACCGGCGGAAGCCGAGGAAGAAAAGGAAAAGAGGAACGGCCGGCGCCGACCAAATTGGTCGCCGCTATTGCCACCGAAGCTTCGCCAGAGGAAGAGGAAGAGGAAGACGTCGGAGGTCACCGATCAGGCGGAGAACGGCAGAGGAGGGCTAGCGAAGAGGTGGGAGAGACCGGACCTAAATCGAGTTGATCCGTCGCCGTGCCGTCGATTCGGGATGAACGGAGGCCAGATCCAAGCTCGCCGTGGTGCCGGCCAGCTAAGGGGCCACTGAACCGCCGGAGAACCGGCCATCGGAGAAGAACCGGCGGTGAGGGGGGGTGACCGGTCTGGCTGGGAAGAAAGAAAAGAAAAGGAAAAAAGAAAAAGAAAAAAAAAAGGAAAAAGAAGAAGAAAAGGAAGAAAAAGGAGAGAGAAAATGGAAATTTTCGGACTTCGAAAATTTCAAGAATTTCGAGAAATCCCGAAAAACTCGAAAACTCGAGAATTACGGGAATTGGTAAGAAATCCCGGAAAGTGTTAAATTATTTAAATAATTTATTTATTTAAATAATTATGGAAAAATTTTAAATTTTTAGAATTTAATTTTCAGAAAATTTCCTCGATAACCAAGCCGATGGAATCGGGCGAGGTGAACACGGGCGCGACTTTCGAGAGGCAGTCGTCTACCCGAAACAGGTAAGGGAGACATGTGCCGCCTGTAAGGATATTCGGTCACATGTTTTAAATTATGCATTTAATTTATAAATGCAATTTGTAATGATTAGTTTTGAAAATTGTGGTGATTTATCGGTTTCAAATTGGAATGAAATACCAGTTGAGAAATATAAACTGTATTTTTCGTGCAGGAGGCTAGCCAAATCGATAGTCGTTATACTGCCGAAAAATTATCGAAAAATTACTGAAATTTACCGAATATCACCAGAAACCAAAATAAAAGATTTGATTTCACGTAAATCGGTTTTCGGATACGAAAATCGAGAAATTAAGTAAATTTCATAAAACATGAATATAGTGATATTTAATTTTAAAATATTCATGTTTTCGAGTGTGGGGAAAAGGAAATCACCAAAAATTTACCGGTAGGTGATATTTCACGTGAAATAAGATGAAAATGAAAAAGAGGCCGAAGTGAATATTTTTATAAATATTCTTAAATATTCACTTGATTTAATATAAAACCTTTATGGTTTTAATTGTGAGATAAATAATTATATAAATTCCATAAAGGTTAAGAAATGATGAAAAACTATGATTTCGAGATTAGAGGTCTCTACATGTGTTTTTAGAAAGAAACATGGTTACGGGATTTATGAATTTGGAAAAATAAATATTTTATTTTTCATAAATTATTGAAAAACCATGTTTTCAAGTGAAAGCATGGAAAAACGTGCATACGTGTTTTACGGTGGAGAAAAGACAATTTTGCCCTTCTATACTTTCAGTGATGATTTTGCAAACTGTCTTCATCGTATGGAAAACATGATATATACCTTTATGAAATAATTTGAAAAATGTTATTTATTTTATAAATTTCATAAAGGTGATTATATTTACATGTGAGCCTTATGAATATTTGATTTATGGTGTTTAAAAAATCCATAAAGGCTATGGTACGGTTTATATTGTTTTGAGACTTTAAGCCTGAGTTCATGCATTATTATTCATGTAATTGCGTGAGCCACCTGGGGCGGTGGCTCAGGTCGATGGACCAACGAGTGCACCTCAGGGCGTCACAGGGCTGATGGACTCGCCAAGTCATCAGCGGTCTCGAGGTCACTTGGCAAGTGGACTCGAGGACCACCAATAGATTATGGCCATAGATCTAGCAGAGATAGCCATGAGGGGCGATGGCCTACGGGTGCACCCCAATAGCGGTAAATTTCGTTCTCGCAAGGGGGAGGGGGAACGATGATAGCATGATTTATTTGATGCCTGGTCTCACACAATGATTACTATTTACTGAAAGGATTTGCAGAATCCTATTTACTGTATTGTTGACTGTACTGATCACTGGTTACTGTTTACTAATGAAAAATCGTACCAAAATACTGTGTTTACAGAACTGTATTATGTACTGAAATGGTAGCCATTGATTACTGTTTTACTAAACTGAAAGCTACCATTTACTGTTTACTGAACGGAAAGCTACCGTATACTATTTACTGAATTGGTAGCTACTGTTTACTGTTACTGACTGAACCGTATCGAGATACTGTTTTACTGAATACTGAATATATTGTTTTACTGAACTGTACGATACGGTTACGGATTTGAAAAGAGAAATAGAAGTTTATTCTAAAAGAAAAACATAAGAATTATTTCTAAGATAGAAATAATCAAAGAAGTGTTTATCCAATGATTGGATATTTACAAATCACTGTATTGTCATGTGTTTTAAAGGACACTAAAGTGAAAAGAAATAAGTGGTTTACTCTGTGGGAAAAACGAAAGTCATATCGTTTTGAGAAAAATAGATTTAATACTCTCTACAGTTGCTTCTAGATTCCGGAACAAATCAGGTATTTTAAAATACTTGCCTTACTCTATCTGGATCCCTAGCCGACTGTAGTATCCTTCCTACATGTGAGCCTAGAGCCAGCTGGGAAGATTTTAAAGAAAAAAAAATATATATAGATAGCTGAATATCAAGTGTGACATATAACTCTCTTACTGAGCCGTGGTTTGCTCACCCCTTAATTTTAAACATTTCAGGTTTTAAAGACTGTGAGATCAATTGATTGTGGATCACGGCTGTACACAAAGGACAATGTGACAGACCTACTGATTTATATGAGGTACGATCATTTATTTTTTGTATTTAGACATGTCTACAGTACTACTTATCTGATTAATTAAGATAGGGAATGTGTATAATATAAACAATGTTATGTAAATTTGTTTAACAGTTAGTAAAAGTGAAGTATCACAGACAGCCCAATCGGATGAATTGTGTAAAATAAGGTGAAAAATGTGGTAACGGGTCATTACAGATGTAATGGTATCAGAGCATGGTTGGCCTGATGTCTGTGGATACTTTGGAAGGAAAAGTGTCAAAACATTTCCGGTAGTACTGTGTCGTCTGAATACATAGAGAAAATAAATGATTGTAAATTGAATAAAATAATTTGAAGGGAGTGAGACTTTCTGAATTGAGAATGTTAAAAAGAAATAAATAGGCTCAGAATTACCAAAAAGTAATGATCTTATAATCTAAATGAAGGCCGGTTCGGTAAGGATCAGTAACGGACTCGGTGAGGGCCCCACCAGTACTTTACGGTCCGGATCGTACTGAGACCTGAAAATGATGGTATGAGGGAGGGGAATGACATATCATCATTGAATAGACTTTAAGATTACCGATTGAGGGTAATTGGAAGAGAGAAAAGTTTTGGCCAAAAATGACCAAAATACCCCTGCCTCCAAAATTTTACTGGGAGTCAGAATAGACCAACAAAGGTTGGATTTGATTGATTTGACAGAGAAATTGATGAAATAAAGCAGAATTATAGGCAGAATAATCCAAGTTGGATTTTAGTGAACTTTTCTGTCGAAATTGAACAAGATCTTAACGGCCGATATTAGTATGAGAAAGGATACTATCAGCACATAAATAATCAGTTCATTGATTTAAATGTATATTGAGGAGAAAGAAATAAATGTCAAAATGACGAAAATGCCCCTATGTTGGGCGATGTTCTGAATAGTGATAAAACCAAGTGATCTTGAATCCATTAATAGAAATGGAGTTATTAATGGCACAAAGGATGTCATATGAATATAGCGATCCCTATTACTAATTCCACTGACACTTAGATTTCGGACGCGACTGTGAGTGACCTAGTGAACGGGCTAAGCCTCACGATAGATCCTTGAGGGGGCCAGTGTGCTCGCCAAAAGAGAACGGTATAGATATGTATAGGCGGACGGCGGACGGGCCGGGGCCTTACACAATGTGATCTAAAGAGTGTATAGTGGAATTTCATAAGATGATTGGCCCGGTTATTGATTGTAAGGGCCTGAATTACGAGTGTATTGAACGGGATCATTGAATATTATGAGAAGTGAAATAATTATAGAAAATGACTGAGAAGGTGATCAGAAAACAAAATTGATGGAATCTATAGCAGTATGGTTGATTGAGGTTCTATACATTTCTACTATTTTTGAGGTATTAAATGAATATTTAATTATAGAACCGGAGCATTTAGAGACGTGCATTGCAAATTGATGCACTGCATGGAGTATTGTAAAATGTATTAACGACTGTGGTACTCGATACAGATTACTAGAATGAGATTCGTAATGCTGTAAAGTATGAGTAAACAATGACATCAAGGTAGAGTATGAATTAAAATGATTTGAATAGTAAATGTCTCTGCCTTAAGGATATAGAGTGAATATGATAGGACACGAGGATGAAATGTCCGAAATGATAAGAGATGTGTGATTAAAGAAGTATCGGATGTGATTCCTGATAAGCTTTTCAGGGTTATATAGACTAGAGAAATCGAGCTAACATTGACTCGATTGTGGATATGAAATCTAATTATAAGCTTATATTAGAGAATATAGAAAGAATCCGAAAGGCTTAAGAAAATAACTTGGAAAAATGTGTGGACAATGGAATTCACGTGTAAAGGTGTGAACGATAAAAATACAGATAACATAAATTTGAGGATAATGAAGTTATCTGTATAAGTGTAAATGAGAGAAGCATTGATGATATTGAGACATAGATGAATTAAAAAAGATGTATTAATTTCCTATCATTAATAAAGTTCTTGTGAAGAACAAGTATTCATTTACACAAAAATGGACGCTTCACTGATCTGATTTGAGATGCATGAGGAGTTCATAAGATTTACCTTTATATAAAGCGTCATTAAATAAAAGTCGGAGACTGATGTCATAAGATAATGATTAGAACTCGATAAATAATTACGAGTTCCTGTGGAGGTATATAAGCCTAATGAATGAGGCATCCTTACATGAGTAAATTGATGAAATACTGATAGAGTCTAAAGTATAAATGGAACATGAGCAGCATTATGGTATAACCTCTTAAACTCTTAAAGACTGTGGAATTATGCTAAGATTGGCAACTAAAAGATTTGGCTAGACAGTATCTCTTCCTGAGATATATAGTCTCGAGACGACAGGATGAAAGTGAACCTGTCTATGATATTGAGATAATGATTGAGATACGAAAGTAATGAGTCTAGCTAGATACTACTGCTAGTCTATAAAAGAGTGATGAGACTAGCTGCTCTATAGATGAGACCTAATTAAAGAAAGAAGTTAAAGTTGGTAAATGAATAAGTGGAAAGAAAAGATGGTATGCAAGATTTTAAAAGATCTTAACAGTATAGTACCATAGCAATTGAGAAAACCGATAAAAAGGATGAGAGTAAATATATATATATGAAAAGATAAAAGTGGAAACATGAAAACGAAAATGAAAGTGGAATAAGGAAATAAGTTGCATGATGAGAAGGGAACGTCAATATGAAACAGTTCCCGAAGGTAAAACTGAAAGTGATTTGTGTTGGTTATCACATGACAGTGGCAAGATGTAAAATCAAGCCAAATTTGATAAACGAAATTAATGATACTAAAAGGAGTAAGATAAATGACAAGTATTATTTACTGCCAGTATATAAATGGAAAATGATTATACACATAACTACCTTGAAATGATAGAAATGGTGGAAGTATATAGATGATGTGGTGATTAAATATATAAATTGAGGATTCAATTGTGGAATCTAAATTATGAAAAGAGATTTAAAGACCATACTACATGAACAGAACATAATTATCTCATGATCTATGACTGTAAGAGATGATCAATAGTAAAGTCTGCAAGTGAAATGCAGCCGTAATGAAATAAAAGAGAAAATGAATATTGTGGACAATAAAGATTCCAAAAGAGAAATAATGATATGGAAGTGATTAAAGACTGATGATCTAAATAGAATCACTGTCCATTATTCAGCTCTTAAATTCTTTAGTGCCTTAGTCGAAGTATGAGTGTGAAACAGTGGAAATGTATATGTACAGTTCCAGTGAGCATGACATGTGATGGGAGTCTCTGAGTTGTCATATGCTAATGAGAGATAGCAAAGGGCTTTGAGATCCCAAAGGTACTGATGACACCGCTCCATAGTGATGTATACATTTATGAGCGTGAGATGTAAACGCTCTATGATGTTGAGAGAGCGTGTGCATGAGATGTATAAGCTACTGGGACAATTACATATAACTGACTGACATATGTAATTGATAGTTTTAAACTATATCGACTTGGCACTAAGTGAGAAAATGGATGATGAACAGCATAGATCGGCTGTGATATGAAAAATACTGTGCATGGACTCTTATGTGAAAAGAGTGGTAATGAACAACTCCCGAATTGAGAAATGAATTTATGGGAGTATAAATATATACTAAATGATGAAAGAGAAATGAATTTATGGGAGTATAAATATATACTAAATGATGAAAGACAACATGTAGTGGTCTAAAATATTCTTGATGCTGAAAGAGTACTGGCAGTATTACTTGGAGGATGACCTAGAGGTCAGAAGTCGTAAGTACACGGCATGTACCACCTTTGGACTTAAATTAAATTCGGAGGACCGAATTTCTTAAGGTGGGGAGAATGTGATAACCGTAAATTTTTCAATTATTGAAAATTAATATTAAAGCAAATAAATAAATAAATAAAATTGTGAGAACGGGATATTGGTGAAAATTCCGAGAATTGAAGAAGTGAGAAATCGAGAAATTCGAGTGAAGAAAGTTAAATTGGAAATTCAAATAAATAATGAAAAGGGAAATTTAATTTGGATAAATGGAAATTCAAATTAAATAAGGAAATGAGAAAGGAAATGTGAAATATATTTATATAATAATATATTATATAAATGTATTTTGGATGCAAATACAAATGTATTTAAATACCGTATGGTATATAGTATATATTATATGTATAAAATATATTATATAGTATATAGTATATATTATATACTAAATATGGAAATAAGGGAAAAACAAAAGAGGAAAGGAAAGGAATCGGGGAAGCAAACCCGATCCTTCCCAGCAGTGAGGCCGACCACCATCGGTGAAGGAGAGAGAGGAAGAGACGGCACCTGCGAAGAGAGGAGAAGACGCCGGTGACCGGAAGAGAGAAAGAAGTGAACGGAAGGAAGAACGGAGGAGAATCGAGAGGGAAACCGACGGAAGCCGAGGAAGAAAAGGAAAAGAGGAACGGGCGGCGCCGGCCAAATTGGTCACCGCCACTGCCATCGAAGCTTCGCCGGAGGAAGAGGAAGACGTGGGAGGTCACCGATCAGGCGGAGAACGGCGGAGGAGGGCCGGCGAAGAGGTGGGAGAGACCGGACCTAAATCAAGTTGATCCGTCGCCGTGCCGTCGATTCGGGATGAACGGAGGCCAGATCCAAGCTCGCCGTGGTACCGGCCAGCTGAAGGGCCACTGAACCGCCGGAGAACCGGCCACCGGAGAAGAACTGGCAGTAAGGGGGGGTGACCGGTCCGGCTGGGAAGAAAGAAAAGAAAAGGAAAAAAGAAAAAGAAAAAAAAAGGAAAAAGAAGAAGAAAAGGAAGAAAAAGGAGAGAGAAAAAGGAAATTTTCGGACTTCGAAAATTTCGGGAATTTCGAGAAATCCCGAAAAACTCGAAAACTCGAGAATTACGGGAATCGGTAAGAAATCCCGGAAAGTGTTAAATTATTTAAATAATTTATTTATTTAAATAATTATGGAAAAATTCTAAATTTTTAGAATTTAATTTTCAGAAAATTTCCTCGATAACCGAGCCGATGGAATCGGGCGAGGTGAACACGGGCGCGACCTTCGAGAGGCAGTCGTCGACCCGAAATAGGTAAGGGAGACATGTGCCGCCTGTAAGGATATTCGGTCACATGTTTTAAATTATGCATTTAATTTATAAATGCAATTTATAATGATTAGTTTTGAAAATTGTGGTGATTTATCGGTTTCAAATTGGGCTGAAATACCAGTTGAGAAATATAAACTGTATTTTTCGTGCAGGAGGCTAGCCAAATCGGCAGTCGTTATACTGCCGAAAAATTATCGAAAAATTACTGAAATTTACCGACTATCATCGAAAACCAAAATAAAAGATTTGATTTCACGTAAATCGGTTTTCGGGTACGAAAATCGAGAAATTAAGTAAATTTCATAAAACATGAATATAGTGATATTTAATTTTAAAATATTCATGTTTTCGAGTGTGGGGAAAAGGAAATCACCGAAAATTTACCGGTAGGTGATATTTCACGTGAAATAAGATGAAAATGAAAAAGAGGCCGAAGTGAATATTTTTATAAATATTCTTAAATATTTACTTGATTTAATATAAAACCTTTATGGTTTTAATTGTGAGATAAATAATTATATAAATTCCATAAAGGTTAAGAAATGATGAAAACTATGATTTCGAGACTAGAGGTCTCTACACGTGTTTTTAGAAAGAAACATGGTTACGGGATTTATGAATTTGGAAAAATAAATATTTTATTTTTCATAAATTATTGAAAAAGCATGTTTTCAAGTGAAAGCACGGAAAAACGTGCATACGTGTTTTACGGTGGAGAAAAGACAGTTTTGCCCTTCTATACTTTCAGTGATGATTTTGCAAACTGTCTTCATCGTATGGAAAACATGATATATACCTTTATGAAATAATTTGAAAAATGTTATTTATTTTATAAATTTCATAAAGGTGATTATATTTACATGTGAGCCTTATGGATATTTGATTTACGGTGTTTAAAAAATCCATAAAGGCTATGGTACGGTTTATATTGTTTTGAGACTTTAGGCCCTGAGTTCATGCATTATTATTCATGTAATTGCGTGACCCACCTAGGGCGGTGGCTCGGGTCGATGGACCAACGTGTGCACCTCAGGTCGTCACAGGGCTGATGGACCTGCCAAGTCATCAGCGGTCTCGAGGTCACTTGGCAAGTGGACCCGAGGACCACCTATAGATTATGGCCATAGATCTAGCAAAGATAGCCGTGAGGGGCGATGGCCTACGGGTGCACCCCAATAGCGGTAAATTCCGTTCTCGCAAAGGGGAGGGGGAACGATGATAGCATGATTTATTTGATGCCTGGTCTCACACAATGATTACTATTTACTGAAAGGATTTGTGGAATCCTATTTACTGTACTGTTTACTGTACTAATCACTGGTTACTGTTTACTAATGAAAAATCGTACCAAAATACTGTGTTTACATAACTGTATTGTGTACTGAAATGGTAGCCATTGATTACTATTTTACTAAACTGAAAGCTACCATTTACTGTTTACTGAATGGAAAGCTACCGTATACTATGTACTGAATTGGTAGCTACTATTTACTGTTACTGACTGAACCGTATCGAGATACTGTTTTACTGAGTATTGAATATATTGTTTTACTGAACTATACGATACGGTTACGGATTTGAAAAGAGAAATAGAAGTTTATTCTAAAAGAAAAACATAAGAATTATTTCTAAGATAGAAATAATCAAAGAAGTGTTTACCCAATGATTGGATATTTACAAATCACTGTATTGTCATGCGTTTTAAAGGACACTGGAGTGAAAAGAAATAAGTGGTTTACTTTGTAGGAAAAATGAAAGTCATATCGTTTTGAGAAAAATGGATTTAATACTCTCTACAGTTGCTTCTAGATTCCGGAACAAGTCAGGTATTTTAAAATACCTGCCTTACTCTATCTGGATCCCTAGCCGACTGTAGTATCCTTCCTACATGTGAGCCTAAAGCCAGCTAGGAAGATTTTAAGGAAAAAAATATATATAGATAGCTGAATATCAAGTGTGACATATAACTCTCTTACAGAGCCGTGGTTTACTCACCAGTTAATTTTAAACATTTTAGGTTTTAAAGATTGTGAGATCAATTGATTGTGGATCACGGCTGTACACAAAGGACAATGTGACAGACCTACTGATTTATATGAGGTACGATCATTTATTTTCTGTATTTAGACATGTCTGCAGTACTACTTATCTGATTAATTAAGATAGGGGATGTGTATAATATAAACAATGTTATGTAAATTTGTTTAACAGTTAGTAAAAGTGAAGTATCACAGACAACCCAACTGGATGAATTGTGTAAAAGAAGGTGAAAAATGTGGTAACGGGTCGTTACATTGAGTAAGTCTGCTTATTCTTTAATTATGAAATATATCGAGCTAATTAATGCCTTGGCCGGGTTATATGTCAGGGAAATGGTGAGGTTATACAATATTCCAATGAGCATTACATTTGATAGGGAGTCCCGCTTCGTATCTCAGTGTTGAGAGAGATTACAGGAGGCTATGGGATCCCGATTGAGTTTTGCACTGCAGTTTATCCGCAGATTGAGAGACAATCCAAGCATATGATGTGGACGCTCAAGGATATGGTGTGAGCATGTGCAGTTGATTTTATAGGCTCTTGGGATAATCCTCTACCCTGGCAGAGTTGTTTATGATAATGGCCAAAGGAGAGTATAGGCATAACACTTGAAAGGGTTTATTTAGCCGACGATATAATCCACGATAGCATGAGAAAATGGGAGACCGAGAATTATTTTTGACTTGGTCGAACAGACTTCTTGAGAGATACAAGAAATAGTGTATATAAGGTCTCACCATTTAGAAGTATAATGAGAGGCAAATTGAGTTCCCGACGTATGGGATCTTTGGAGATCTTAGATCGTGTGAGAGATGTGCACTACCTCCTGAGTTGTCAGGAGTGCATAACGTATTCCATGTCTCAATGATGAGAAAGTACTATCCATATCCTTCTCACGTGATTCGACATGAGTCCTAGAGATTAGAGAGGACATGAGTTACGTTGAGAAATCAGTACGGATTTTGGATAGAAGGGATAAAGTATTGTGATAAAGTGTGGTGATCAAAGATTAATTCTTGATGGGATTCTCTGGCAGTACGAGACAACTTGAAAATTTGAAAGCCTCATGCATAATAAATATCCAGAGCCTTATCCTTGATAGATCTGGTTGAAATTTGGGGGACCAAATTTCTTAAAGTGGGGAGAAAATGTAAGATCCAATTCTACACTACTGTAGATTCTAATTTTATAAAATTGATAATGGAAGTCGAATAAAAAAAATAAATATTGATTTCACTTAAGTGAAAAGCTCCTTAATTTGAGATATGAACGGAGCAATTTATGTGAAACACTCGACGGGCGAGTAATACAAAGGACAGCTCGCCGATGGGAGAGCAAGGTGATCGCTAAGGAATGAATGTGGCGAGTTGATGATGGCGAGTTTATTGTTTGCCTCTTTGGTTTGGCGAATAGGTGAGATCTCCAAGATTGTTGATTTAGGTGATCGCCCGAATAGGTGAAGACATGTGATTGCCAACCTATGGCTTGAGTTATAGTAAATAGGCGAGTAGAACAATAAATTGTGATCGCCAAGTAAAGGAAATCAGCTTGTAAATCACCAAATATTGTTGGCGAACTGAAATTGAAATAGAATGGGCGAGCTAAGGTTTCTGGTTGAATAGGCGAACTGGAACTAGAATCAGCACGTGACCATTGCAGCCAAAATTTGACTTTGTAAGTTATACGGTTGAAAACAATTAATAGAGAGGATGTTAAAGTCAATAAGGAGTTAACCTTATTGGTTGAGAAAAAAAACAAAGTCAATAGAAGCAAAAAAAGGAGTGTGGAAGGGAGACTTTCACGCCAGCTTAAGCTTCATTTTTTCTTCATGCATTAAATGCATGAAAGACGTGAAATTAATGAAAGAAGATGGGATAAGGCCAAGTGAGGGGTTATGATTGGATAGCATGGCTATATAAGGAGAAACAATTGAGGAAGACCGGCTTAACAAATTTCATCTTCCTCCCGAAAGCTATGCAACTGCAAGTTTATGTTATTCCTTCCAATCCTGCCATGCTTGATTTATTGAGCTTTACTCTTCAGTTGGCTAAACAAATAAACCTGCCTGCAAAACCTTCCTCCATTGTTTGATGAGCTAAAGGGATAAGCAAAGTAAGGCCCACGTGAGACAGAAAGTATTTTGTTTTGGAAGTGCAGTTGATTAAGGTGAGATTTAATTGTTTCTTGAGATTGAATAATATATTTCTATGATTTCAAGTATGAGAAGCATGATTTTAGTATTGCTTTTGATTTATTCTTGTTAGATCATAGAAATAGAATCAATTCATATCTTGAATGTAGATGAAGAATAAAATGAAACTGGGTTGAAATTGTAGTAGAATGATGGGAAAATAATCGAGAATGAATAAGAAAAGTAATAGAAATGGTGTAAAAGTGATGAGAATGGCGACTATGGTGATCGCCCATGATTGAGTGTTAGTAATCGCCAATGTGGCGAGTATGAAATAAAAAACTCGCTAAAGTTGTTGTTCAAATAGGCGAGGTCGCCCAACATTAGTTTAATTCATGGGCGAGCCCATTTTTGAAATAGAAGCCGTATGGCGAACTCACCTGCATAAGGCATTGGGCGAGTAGAATTGTGGGCGAGCTCCCACATGTAAGCCATTTATTGAATGGCGAGCTCGATTGGGCGAGCTAGTTAGAGCTCTGTTGGGCGAGTAGTCATTTGATTTATCTCAATCTCGCCAAGTGATATGAAATGAAAATATTAATAGAATTTATAAATTATTTGCAGCCGGGAATTATGAACTCGGTGAATGCGATTTGGAAGGCGAGAAGGAAGCAAGGCTTCGTTGAACCAGGTAAGGGAGATGTGTGTGAAGTGAATGCATGTCCTGTGGAGTAAATATTATGAAATTATTGATAAATGTTTTGTTTTATGACATGCATTATTTGTTAAAGTGTTTTGATTTTTGGGCGAGCTACAAAGCCGGCCCTATGATATTTGGGCGAATTGGTTAAAAGCAAGGGCGAGCACTTTTGTGTTTGTTTTGGGGCAAGTAACCCCTGTTTTAATAAAAGGCGGGTGAGCCAACTTGGGCGAACCCTGTTATATTTTCTTCTATGACAGTGACCCTGTTTTAATAGAAATTCGGGTGAGCCACTGATGGGCGAACCCTTTTATAACGTTTTGGGGCGGGCGACCCCTATGTTGACAAAGTTATGGGCGAGCCATTAAGGGCGAGCCGGTTGTGTTTGTTGTTTTTAAAAGCAAGTATTGACGGGCGAACACTTGTTCACCCCACTTTCGAGTGACCATGGGCGAGCCATGCTGGGCGAGTTGACCATGGCAAACAAATTTCGATGGTGTTTTCTTAACGAGAATGAGCCATTTTAATATCTTAGAAAATAGAAAATATACATCCTTTTGGGTGAATTCACTAATGGGCGAGCCACTGAGGGCGAGCCAGTTTTGCTTGCTGATTTTTAAAGCAAAGGTAGGCAGGCGAACACAAGTTCTCCGCACTGGGCGAGCTGCCATGTGCGAGCCATACTGGCGAGTTGACCATGGGCGAGCAGGTCTTAAACGTTGAGATTTTGTAATGTTTTCAAGGTGTTTTGTAAACAGAAAGCCTAAACCTTTTTGGGAATTAAATCATTTGAGTAAATGATAATGTGGGTGAGAAAATCCCTTAAAGGTTTTCATGAGACATAAAAGTGATTTTGAGACTTTAGGCCCTGAGTTCTTGCATTATTATTCATGTAGTTGGGTGACCCTCTTGGGGCGGTGGCTCGGGTCGATGGACCAACGGGTGCACCTCAGGGCGTCACAGGGCTGATGGACTCGCCAAGTCATCAGCGGTCTCGAGGTCACTTGGCAAGCGGACCCGAGGACCACCTATAGATTATGGCCATAGATCTGAGATAGCCGTGAGGGGCGGTGGCCTACGGGTGCACCCCAAAAGCGGACTTGTGTTCCTGGGGGAACAATGATAGTATGATTTGTTTATTGCCTAGTCTCAATTTGTGGACTTCTGTTTATTGAGAGGATTTATTAAATCCTATTTACTGTTTACTACATTTCAAAGTAAACTGTTTAACCAGTGGTTTGAATGGTGTATTGAGAGTGTTGCTTACTATATCTACTATTTTCCTATTTGATATAATTGTAGGAAAAACAAATATTTGGTGGTATATAGTTTTTATTTTTATAAAGCAGCATATGTCTCCTTTACTGAGCGTATGATTCGCTTACCCCTTTATTTTAACTCCACAAATAAAAGACAAGGAGTTAGAGAATCAGCTCCAAGATGGATATAGCTATATATAAAGAGCTGGGGCAAAGTATGTTAAACATGACAGGTACAGTCTCTTCTCTTTTACATTGCAGACATAGGTATACAGTACTACTCTATTAAAATAAAGACAATAGGGGATGTCAGATGTAAGGAAATATGAAAAAAAAGAATTTTCATATTCCTTATTTGCTAAATAAATGTTCAGCATTTATTATTGTCATCGTTGAAAGTTAATGGCATCGCAGACAGCCCAACCGAAAAAGTTGTATGGAAATACGTGAAAAATGTGGTAACGGGCTGTTACAGATTTAATGGTATCAGAGCTTTGGGTTGGTCTGTTGTCTGTTCATGCCTTTAGCACGGAAAGTGTTGAAAAAGGTTAGCATTCCCTGTAGTACTATATAGTCTCAATGTATAGAGGAGTTAAGTGACTGTAAATTAAGATATATGTTTAAACGTAGTGAGAGTTGAGGAATTAAGAATTATAAATAGAGATTGTAATCGAGGAATTTTGCATGAGATAGACGATCTTATCATCATAATGTTGGGTCGATTCGATAAGGTGCAGTGAGGAACTCGGTGAGGGCTCCACCAGGACTTCTCTCTCTATATCGAACCCAGATCCTGAAATTATGATATTGAAATAAAAATGGATAATATTAGTGTATAAGCCGTAAGATCGCGCGTGTGGAGATATATCGAAGAGAGAGAATTAAAGTGAAGATATGAGATTATTGAATATTATGAAAAGTGATATACTTATAGAGTGAGAACCACAAGGTGAATTGTGTGAGAAATGATGTAAAATCGATGATGTTAATACTGGTTCTAGACACTCCTTATGATTTAGAAGAATAAATATTAGTAGTGACTTGACATTTGAAGAAGTCAAGTGTTTGAGTCATTGCGAATGAGAAAGAAAACCTTGAGATGGGCGAGCTTGAGCATGATTGGAAGGACCGGGGCGTCGAGGCATTCGCCAAAGAGGACAGTATGGATAAGTAGCGTTGTCACAGCAATCATTGTCGATGGGCCTAAAAAGGGGTTGCCATGGCCGATTGGGCTGGTCCGTTACGATATCCATAGAACCAAAATATTGTGAAATACTTGTAAAGTGACTTGAAAATTTTATATATGTGTTTGGAGGATACATAGTGATTTGGATGGATGTAAATAACGAGACATCCAAGAGGATATGAGTTTGTGAATTTGAAATTACGTGATGATGTTTTAAGTAAGCTTCGGGAGTAACGTGGATTTGAGAGATTGTTGACTCGATTCATAATATGGAATTTGTTTGTAAGCTCTTACCAGTGAATCAGAAGAGCTTGAGAAATTACTCAAAGAGATTGATGAGTAGAGAACTAAACTGTTTTGATATAACGGGTGAAAATAAAAATTATATCGTTTTGAAAAACAACTGGATTTGTACTCTCTACAGTTGCTTCTAGGTTCCGGAACAAGTATGGTATTCTAAAATACCTATCTTACTCTATCTGCATCCTTAGCCGACTGTAGTATCCTTCCTATATGTGTGCCTAGAGCCAACTAGGATGATTTTAAAGAGAATAAATATGTATATTAATATAGGCAATATTATTGAATAAGGTATGGAAAACCTTATTGTTAAGTCAGTGAACATTGGTTTCTAATTGAACTATATATATTAGAGACGTGAGGTCTCAACTGATTAAGTGGGATTAAAGTGTGGTTATTGAGGTATAAAATTTATGAGGGTTATCGTATGGCATAAATGAATTGTTGAAGAGTTTGTGAAATTTGCTACCTTATTGATGTAATACTTAATTGTGGAAAAAGTGAAAGTGAATGGATATGCATGAATACAGTATTCGAAATGATTACAAGATAGTAACAGTAAAGTACTATATTAAGTAGGAAAATGACAAAGGTGATAAATGATATAGAATGGAAATATCTTAAGAGACAAGTCATATGATGACTAGGGAACACGAGTTATGAGGTAGTTCCCAAGTATAAGAATAAATGTGATTTCCTCTGATCATTATGTAGTTATGACTGGAATTAATAACAAGCCAGAATTAAAAAGATGAAATTGTCATACTAAGAGGAGCAGATACCAGAAGTACTGCTAATCCTGAAAAAGGATATACATATGTGTATATATGTACATATTAGGAATGTGAAATTGTATAAATAAAGTGGTGATGAAAATCTGAAAGATAATAAATTTAAATTTCAGAAATTGATGTGAGGAAAAGTATACTCTCAAGTATATTCTCCAAGTAGTGACATTACATGTACTAGGAGAATAGAAGAGATAAAAATGATAAATTGATATAAGAGAAGTTATCAAGGGGAAAATGATTACTTGAGACGTAATCGGTGGCTAGTATTAAGGTTTGCAAAAGAAGGGCAGTCATAGTTTAACCATGAGGTTATAGAAGTGATTATGGATTGTGTAACCGAGTTAATTCACTTCATCATCATGTTTCGGGATGTCCTGAATGCCTTAGTCGATATATATCAGTGAAACAGAGAGAACGTATGTGAAGTTCCAGTGAGTGAGTACTTGTGGTAGGGATCCCTGATTTGCCACATGCTTTGAGAGGATAGCAAGAGGCTTTGGGATTCCAAAATTTTGTTGTTAGCACCGCCTCTGATTGATATAGATATCCGAGCGCATTGTGTGGACGCTCTAGGATATATTGAGAGCGGATGCGTTGTATTTGAGAGACTACTGGGACAATTACATACGATTGATTAAAACTATCTAAATGATAGTCATCAAATTATTATTGACTAAGCACTAAATGAGATGATAAGTGATAAATAGTATGAATGAGTTACTGTGTAAAAGAAGTAAAAATTTGCTAACTCCCAAGGATGATGAAAGACTTTAGGGAGTGTAAATTGGTTTTGAGAGAAGAAGCCCGAGTTCTTCAGGACCTTGAGCAAAATCCGGAATGGCAACCCATGAGTGGGGCGATCGCCTAATAACAGATAATATGTTGTGAGATGTGGGCGAACTGTGTGGTCGCTGACTCACTTGAATGAGTAATCATAGAGCGCAAGGGAGCGCCAAAGGGATGATTGTCGATGACCTGAAGAGGCGGGTAGGGCTCTTAAAGAAAATTTGGAGCATATTGAGAGGCTAGCGGTCTCATAGTAGAAGCGAGATTTGCTAGAAGTGAAAATGTGATAAGGAAGAGAAAAAACAAATACCTATATAGGTGGTACTTTCTATACTAAGTGAAAAATTGTAAAGAGTAAATACTATCTGGATAATTGTGAACATATTGAGTAAGTCTGCTTATTCCTTAATTATGGAATATATTGAGCTAATTAATGCCTTAGCCGGGTTATATGTCAGGGCAATTGTGAGGTTATATAGTATTCCAGTGAGCATTACATTTGATAGGGAGTCCCGCTTCGTATCTCAGTGTTGAGAGAGATTACAGGAAGCTATGTGATCCCGATTGAGTTTTGCACCGCAGTTTATCCGCAGACTGAGAGACAATCCAAGCGTATGATGTGGACGCTCGAGGATATGGTGTGAGCGTGTGCAGTTGATTTTATAGGCTCTTGGGATAATCCTCTACCCTGGCAGAGTTGTTTATGATAATGGCCAAAGGAGAGTATAGGCATAACACTTGAAAGGGTTTATTTAGCAGACGATATAATCCATGATAGCATGAGAAAATGGGAGATCGAGAATTATTTTCGACTTGGTCGAACAGACTTCTTGAGAGATACAAGAAATTGTGCATATAAGGTCTCACCATTTAGAAGTATAATGAGAGGGAAATTGAGTTCTCGACGTATGGGATCTTTGGAGATCTTAGATCGTGTGAGAGATGTGCACTACCTCCTGAGTTGTCAGGAGTGCATAACGTATTCCATGTCTCAATGATGAGAAAGTACTATCCATATCCTTCTCACGTGATTCGACATGAGTCTTAGAGATTAGACAGGACATGAGTTACGTTGAGAAATCGGTACGGATTTTGGATAGGAGGGATAAAGTATTGTGATAAAGTGTGGTGATCAAAGATTAATTCTTGATGGGATTCTCTGGCAATACGAGGCTACTTGAAAATTTGAAAGCCTCATGCATAATAAATATCCAGAGCCTTATCCTTGATAGATCTGGTTGAAATTTGGAGGACCAAATTTCTTAAGGTAGGGACAAAATGTAAGATCCGATTCTACACTACTGTAGACTCTAATTTTATAAAATTGATAATGGAAGTCGAATAAAAAAAATAAATATTGATTTCGCTTAAGTGAAAAGCTCCTTAATTTGAGATATGAACGGAGCAATTTATGTGAAACACTCGACGAGCGAGTAATAGAAAGGACAGCTCTCCAATGGGCAAGCAAGGTGATCGCTAAGGAATGAGTGTGGCGAGTTAATGATGGCGAGTTGATTGTTTGCCTCTTTGGTTTGGTGAATAGGTGAGATCGCCAAGATTGTTGATTTAGGTGATCGCCCGAATGGGTGAGGACATGTGATCGCCAACTTGTGGCTTGAGTTATAGTAAATAGGCAAGTAGAACAATAAATTGTGATCGCCAAGTAAAGGAAATCAGCTTGTAAATCACCAAATATTGTTGGCGAACTGAAATTGAAATAGAATGGGCGAGCTGAGGTTTTTGGCTGAATAGGTGAACTGGAACTGGAATCAGCACGTGACCATTGCAGCCAAAATTTGACTTTGTAAGTTATACGGTTGAAAATAATTAATAGAGAGGATGTTAAAGTCAATAAGGAATTAACCTTATTGGTTGAGAAATAAAACGAAGTCAATAGAAGCAGAAAAAGGAGTGTGGAAGGGAGACTTTCACGCTAGCTTAAGCTTCAGTTTTTCTTCATGCATTAAATGCATGAAAGACGTGAAATTAATGAAAGAAGATGGGATAAGGCCAAGTGAGGGGTTCTGATTGGATAGCATGGCTATATAAGGAGAAACAATTGAGGAAGACCGGCTTAGCAAATTTCATCTTCCTCCCAAAAACTATGCAACTGCAAGTTTATGTTATTCCTTCCAATCCTGCCATGCTTGATTTATTAAGCTTTACTCTTCAGTTGGTTAAACAAATAAACCTGCCTGCAAAACCTTCCTCCATCGTTTGATGAGCTAAAGGGATAAGCAAAGTAAGGCCCACGTGAGACAGAAAGTATTCTGTTTTGGAAGTGCAGTTGATTAAGGTGAGATTTAATTGTTTCTTGAGATTGAATAATATATTTCTATGATTTCAAGTATGAGAAGCATGATTTTAGTATTGCTTTTGATTTATTCTTGTTAGATCATAGAAATAGAATCAATTTATATCTTGAATGTAGATGAAGAATAAAATGAAACTGGGTTGAAATTGTAATAGAATGATGGGAAAATAATCGAGAATGAATTAGGAAAGTAATGGAAATGGTGTAAAAGTGATGAGAATGGCGACTATGGTGATCGCCCATGATTGAGTGCTAGTAATCGCCAATGTGGTGAGTATGAAATAAAGAACTCGCCAAAGTTGTCGTTCAAATGGGCGAGGTTGCCCAACATTTGTTTAATTCATGGGCGAGCCCATTTTTGAAATAGAAGCCGTATGCGAACTCACCTGCATAAGGCATTAGGCGAGTAGAATTGTGGGCGAGCTCCCACGTGTAAGCCATTTATTGAATGGCGAGCTCGGTTGGGCGAGCTAGTTAGAGCTCTGTTGGGCGAGTAGTCATTTGATTTATCTTAATCTCGCCAAGTGATATGAAATGAAAATATTAATAGAATTTATAAATTATTTGTAGCCGGGAATCATGAACTCGGTGAATGCTATTTGGAAGGCGAGAAGGAAGCAGGGCTTCGTTGAACCAGGTAAGGGAGATGTGTGTGAAATGAATGCATGTCCTGTAGAGTAAATATTATGAAATTATTGATAAATGTTTTGTTTTACGACATGCATTATTTGTTAAAGTGTTTTGATTTTTGGGCGAGCTATAAAGCCGGCCCTATGATATTTGGGCGAATTGGTTAAAAGCAAGGGCGAGCACTTTTGTGTTTGTTTTGGGGCGAGTAACCCCTGTTTTAATAAAAGGCAGGCGAGCCAACTTGGGCGAACCCTGTTATATTTTCTTCTGTAACAGTGACCCTATTTTAATAGAAATTTGAGCGAGCTACTAATGGGCGAACCCTTTTATAATATTTTGGGGCGGGCGACCCCTATGTTGACAAAGTTATGGGCGAGCCATTAAGGGCGAGCCAGTTGTGTTTGTTGTTTTTAAAAGCAAGTATTGACGGGCGAACACTTGTTCACCCTACTTTCGAGTGACCATGGGCGAGCCATGCTGGGCGAGCAGACCATGGCGAACAGATTTCGATGGTGTTTTCTTAACGAGAATAAGCCATTTTAATATCTTTGAAAATAGAAAATATAAATCCTTTTGGGTGAATTGACTAATGGGCGAGCCACTGAGGGCGAGCCAGTTTTGCTTGCTGATTTTTAAAGCAAAGGTGGGCGGGCGAACACAAGTTCTACGCACTGGGCGAGCTGCCATGGGCGAGCCATACTGGCGAGCTGACCATGGGCGAGCAAGTCTTAAACGTTGAGATTTTGTAATGTTTTCAAGGTGTTTTGTAAATAGAAAGTCTAAACCTTTTTGGGAATTAAATCATTTGAGTAAATGATAATGGGGTGAGAAAATCCCTTAAAGGTTTTCATGAGATATAAAAGTGATTTTGAGACTTTAGGCCCTGAGTTCATGCATTATTATTCATGTAGTTGCGTGACGCTCCTAGGGCGGTGGCTTGGGTCGATGGACCAACGGGTGCACCTCAGGGCATCACAGGGTTGATGGACTCACCAAGTTATCAGCGATCTCGAGGTCACTTGGCAAGTGGACCCGAGGACCACCTATAGATTATGGCCATAGATCTGAGATAGCCGTGAGGGGCGGTGGCCTACAGGTGCACCCCAAAAACGGACTTGTGTTCCTGGGGGAACAATGATAGCATGATTTGTTTGTTGCCTAGTCTCAACTTGTGGATTTCTGTTTATTGAGAGGATTTATTAAATCCTATTTACTGTTTACTACATTTCAAAGTAAACTGTTTAACCAGTGGTTTGAATGGTGTATTGAGAGTGTTGCTTACTATATCCACTGTTTTCCTATTTGATATAATTGTAGGAAAAACAAATATTTGGTGGTATATAGTCTTTATTTTTATAAAGCAGCATATGTCTCCTTTACTGAGCGTATGATTCGCTCACCCCTTTATTTTAACTCCACAGATAAAAGACAAGGAGTTAGAGAATCAGCTCCAAGATGGATATAGCTATATATAAAGAGCTGGGGCAAAGTATGTTAAACATGACAGGTACAGTCTCTTCTCTTTTACATTGCAGACATAGGTATACAGTACTACTCTATTAAAATAAAGACAATAGGGGATGTCAGATCTAAGGAAATATGAAAAAAAAGAATTTTCATATTCCTTATTTGCTAAATAAATGTTCAGCATTTATTACTGTCATTGTTGAAAGTTAATGGCATCACAGACAGCCTAACCGAAAAAAGTTATATAAAAATACGTGAAAAATGTGATAACGGGCTGTTGCAGTGGTGCTGAGAGAAAGAAATAGAAAGAATTGAGGGGTTGTGCTAACAAGCAAAAAAAAAAGTATTAGAAGGGAATTGGCTACTGTTAGTGTTAGCGCAAGAAGATCAAGGTGAGTAAAGATTTCTCTTTAATTTTTATGGTTACATTGTATAGTTAGGGATTGAATTTTGAGAAAAAAAATGACATTGAGAGTCTTGGAAAAATTTGTATTTTAAAGAAAGTACAGATAATTTTAACTTTTGTCAAATAACCTAACTCATATTAAGTCTATAATTTATCGGGTTATAGTCGTTTAGTAAATACAATATAAATTGTCAGCTTCTGTTACATAGCATATTTTATATTAAATATTTTTGAATAATAGCCTCTGAGAGATCTTAAGACTTTATTTTAGTTTCAATTTAGCGAGTTCAGGTACGTGATTTGATATCCCTTTGGTGTTTTGACACCTTTATAATTAACCTCAATATGAGTTATATTTACGTATAAATGCAATGTTTTGTCCTTTGGTTTTTAAATTTGGGTGAAGCATACAAAGTGTGTATGATTCTTTAAATTGATTTTGAATGTGATATTGTTCAATTACAAGAACATGATTTAATTGCTTTGACCTTTGAACTTTGCTATAATGCATCTACGGGCTATGTGTTTTGTGAATACGAAATTTGCTTTGATTAATTTACAAAATTCATTTTGTATGAAATATGTTATGAGATTTACAGTACTGCTTTGTTTTGTCTCCTAGTATGGCTTTGCTCTAACCTTGCTAATGGGGGTTAAATGTTGGTCATGCCTACATGTATTTTGTTAAAAGAAGCTAGTTTCTAACTGCACCACAGATAAAGAATAGTGGCTTTTTGTTCTGTTCTATACAGCTATTAGTTGCTTTTGATATTTCTGACTTGAACCACTAGGGTTCTGTAGACACCCCATTTTGTCCGGGGTCTTTTAATGTTATTAGGCCTATTGGGTTTGATAATTAGAAGATGAATCTAATTTTTGTATTACTATCTTGTCTATTATTAAAAATAAAAAATAAAAATGAAAAGAAAATAAAAAAAATAACAAAAATAAAGTGATCAAAGAAGGGAAACTTGAAAAAAAAAATCAGAATCTTAAAACAAAAGCAAAGTCAAAAATTTGAAAATTTTAGAAAGAAAATCAAAATCAATGAGTGAATCAAGTAAGAATCAATGAAGATACAAGTCAAACTCAAATTTGTGCATGGATGGAAAGAAAATAAAATTGGTTTAATACCCGTATCAAGAAAAAGGAAGGAAAATTAAATAAAAAGAGACAAACACATATATATATATATATATTTATATATATAAATATATAAATATATATATATATATATATTTATATAAAGGAGGAGAACTAGGGTTGAAGGAAGGAGGGGGCAATTAAAAAAGAAAAAGAAGAGAAAAGGTCAGGAGACTAAGCATTTTGGCCGGAACCCTGCGATTTGCTACTGCTTCATTCATTCACCGCCACCCCCTAGCACCAGCATCACCATCATCAAACCGAGTATCTGCACCTCGAGTTTCCTTCATCATCGTGCCTATCTTCACCCTCTGCCATTGTCTTTGTTCAGGCTATTAAACCAGTCAAAACCGAAAGCCATTTGCTTCTTGCCGCACTGTTTGTCATCATCTTTATCATCATGCACTACAGCCTGCTGGCCATCGTTGCCTATTGCTGTCTAGAATTTCAAAACCGAGCCAGCCTATGCCATCCAAACAGCTACTGTCCTTGCCATCACTAAACTGCCTGCTACGTGGTGAAGAAAGAAATTGGTGTTCAGAGTTTCCAAAACCAGTGAGATGCTATTTGTAACGTGATGAGAAATCAGAGCCAAACGTGGTGCAAAGCTGATGGAAACTGAGAATTGAAGCAATAAACTGAAGCAAAATCGGGATAAGTCAAAACCAAAAGGAGGAAACAAAGCTAAAACAGCAGAACCGTGTGTAGTTGAGGGCTACGTGAAATAGGGTGCAGCTACGTGGAAGTGAGACAGAAGCAAAACGTTGCTACTCTGTTGGTTCTGGTTGCAGCTATTCAACGTTGCTGCAGTCTGCTGGTGCGTGGCATGTGTGCAGATAGGGAGAGGACAAGCAACACACGGGTAATTTACAAAGAAGGAAAAAGAAAAGAAACCTAATGCCTTGCCGAGTGCCTAGTTCACCACCATCATCGTCGCTACTGGTCATTATAATTACAACCTCAGTTCTGCGAGCATGTTCACGTCATTATCATCATGAACCTCATTGCACTGCCACAAATCTTTATACATGAGCAGCAAAATTGAAGAGGTAAGTGCAATTTGTATTTATTATTTTATAGTTTTATATTATTTAGTTGTTAGGCTACTTCTAAATTAATTGACTAACTTAATAATTTAATGATAATTTGACTTAATGATATAACTAATTAACTTGATTTAATAATTTAATAGGTGGGTAATTTAATAATTTAATGAATTTAATAATGGCCTGGTTCAATAATTTAAAATTTCAAGTTAAGTATTGGCGTCAACTTGCATTGTGATTAATCAAAGGATATATAAATATAAATTTGTGAAATGATGATTTTGCATGATGTGTATATAATTTAATTTGTTCATATGGTTGTTAGTTTGGATCATTAAAATATTGCTTTTGCATGTTGATTATTTGGATATTTTATTTGTAGTATTTAACTTAATTTGCATGGATATTGAGATGTATGATTAGAGCATGATTTAGAATTTAGTAGAATCTTAGACAAATACAGTTTTTTAGGGAAATATGATAAGATAAATAAAATGATAAAAAATTAATAAATTATGAAAAATTATGAAATTAATTATTAAATAAAATTATGAATAATAAAAGTTCATGAATACAAGGTTAGGATGGATAATGATATGACTTAGTAAATAAAAGATTAAGTAATTATCAAAGGTAAATATGAATTATACCGATGATGACATCTTGAGAAAGTCAATTGAGACACCTTGAAATTTCTAGGTGAGAGGATTCTTCCTTAAGTTGAGCCAAATTGATGGGATAATTTTGGGAGAATTTTCAATAAAATATAATTCATATTTATTTTAAGATTAAATAGATATAAAATAAAAGAAATGAATGAAAATTAATTAGTAAAGACTAAAATTAAATGAGCATAAATAAAAATAATAGATAAATAAAAAGGATAGTAAATTAGAAATAAGAATTAGATTGTATAGAATAAGTGTGAATTACACCGATGATGATATTTCAAGAAAGTCAATCGAGACTGTCACGACCCGAAGACCGCGACTTTCACTTGATTCTTATACTTGTCTTAGTTTATAAATTTATGGACTAAATTTTTCTTTTTCATTTTAAGGTTTGTATTCAGTGTCAGTGTAGTTACTATACTATCTAGGTGACCTACGGTCATTTCGTTTAAATATTAAACTAACACGGAAACGGTTCTTAGTTACATCCTGACTTGTTAACAGAATATTTACTGTGCATCAATTTAAGTCTTACATGTAAACAAGTATTTTATAAGGAACATATACCTCAGAAGACTAGTACCAAGTCCATACACCATCTCCGATGCCCACTTAACAGCTCACATGGCAATTGTTAACTTCAATAATCTGAAAAGATATGAAATTTAATGGGGTGAGCAAAACTACAGCTCAGTAAGATACTAATATAAATACAATAGTAGGATTACACTGTCTTAAACTGCAATACTTAAAACTTGCAAGTTTGCAATTACAGTTAATCCTTTCTCATCGATAACATATCATTATCTCATTCCTTGTCATCTGTCTATCACTTATACTTTTAAATAAATCATCATAATCACTTTTTCAATCTTTTCATCCTTACACTATAGTGCATCTCACGACAATCTGTCGTATCCAAATTGAATATCATATTTCTTTTAGTCTATATTTTCCTCTATCTCGGAGTACATCATGTCCAATTGAAGCATCATATCAATTCATTTTATGTTTCATAATCGTACTCCTGTAATCTATCATCTCATATCACTTTCCATATAGAGAAATCATGATCACAATAGTGTAAGATCACAATTCTCTTCATATCAATCTTATATTCGTGTATCATATCATGTCATCGTCTAGATGAAATATCATTAATGTCGAGTCATGACATTCCTCATAACTCTCATGTACGAAGCATATTATCATGTCAGGGTTTAATATGCAATTTATTTAACTTTACTGTATAAACCGCTATCATTTCTAATCGTATCACATGTACTTTAGAACATGTTCCACGTATGAATTTTCAATTCATTCAAGTCTACCTTTACGGCATGATAAAAACATGTTCAATTTCAATTCATGTATTCATTTTTAGAGCATGTCTAAAACATGTGCGATTTTAAAACATTTTTCATATACTATAAGTCATATCAGGTCTAGAGTTCATATCAAATCAAGCTATACTCTAGACCGCATATCATTTTAAATTCGACACAAAATCGTATATAAATCATGTAAGTGTCGAAATCATTTATCATGTACTTTTAAAACATATACTGTAAATCATATCAGGTCTAGAGTTCATATCAAATCAAACTATACTCTAGACCATATATTATGCCATGTTCGACACAAAATCATATATAAATCATATAAGTGTTGAAATCATATCTCATGGACTTTTAAAACATGTTTAAAACATGTACCGTTTCAAAACATATTTCATTTCAAACATGTCTCATGTATAGTATAAATCATGTCAAGTCTAGAGTTCATATCAATAAAATCATACTCTAGACTTCATATCATATCGGTTAGAAACTAGGCTAAATCCCTATCATCTCTATCAATAAAGACTTAAATCACTATAGCTAGCAGTGAAATCATATCATCGTCCCCTGGAAACCAACTAGGGCGCTATCTATGGCCATAGACCTCATCTCTCTCAGCCCCACTAATCAGGCGTGACTGAGACCTGTCCACGACTATTGTCGGACAAGCATCTCTCTGCCTAATGAGCAAAGCTCCAATTAGGCGGTTTCCACTATGCTTTATTAAGTTTCATTCTTTTAAGGTGCCTACAGTCTCATAAAACATTTAAATCTATAGCTTTCTTTTCAATATCATGTAAAGCATATGGTAAAATTCTGTATGAGACTTCATATATCAAAATATATATATCTACCATATACTTTCATTTCAAAACAAATCAATACTTTCAGTATTCATATAAACATTATTAAAATATTTCAAGTTGCAAGAAGGCATGCTTAAATGCGATGCTACAAAACATTTCAGTATGCAACTCCAGTAATATTCTCATCAAGTACAGTGAAGCGATTCATTTAACTTTATCACCATCAATTATTCGATTTTAAGACTTTCTTTCTGTCCAATCAATGAATCACTATTCAAATCATTCAAGATTCATTTCATTCAGTATTCAGCTTGCTCAGTACTCTAATTATTTAATAATCAGATCACTTGGTATTCAAACCCTTCGGTATTCGATATCCTTTTTCGATAATTATCGACTATAATAATCATTTGTACATTTCATTATCGATACTAGAACCACATCATTAGTGTGAATCCTCTTAATATCTGTAAGCATTTAAATACCATGTTTCCGTATAGCCATCATGATACTGAAATTATGAAATACTAATATCCTTATTCGATATCTGTTCCAGAGTCAACATCGAGGACCATAGAATCACCATATCAATAGTCACTCACACATCTATCTATGATTTGATCTATAGATACATGTTTATCATTTTCGATTTGAAGTTCAATTTCATTTACGATCACAAAATCATATCTAAATCCTCAAATCAACTTTTATGCGGCCTTTTGTGACTTAAACCGAACTTATGCAATTGTCGATCTTATTATTCGAGATCTATTCTAAGGTCATAAGCACAACCATCTTTTCACATATTCATCACTCATTTCTTTGAACCCATAATTGATCGGATTGTGTCGTAATTCAATCTTAATTTCAATCAATTTTTTGCATGCACAATTCGTACATTCATTATGATTCATTATCATAACTATTCATTGTGTACCATCATATCGATACTAAGACCCATATTACTAGGGTATGTCTGTTTATTATCTCACGTATATCCGTCAGTACAATGTAGGACGGTGAAATCGTCTCCATTTCGATCTTTCGAATTTGTCCATATTATCATATTTGAAACTACTCCAAAAATCAATAAAAATCGAGATCAATTTGTTTCTAAAATCATCACTGTCGATAATTCCATAATTCAATCATTAAATCATTTAAATTACAACTTCGATATTCTCTACCGAGCTATATCATATAGTTATCACTAATTTTATCAAAAATTCGACTAATCAATATTCAACCTCAATTTCTGCTCGATAATCAACTTGTAATGTTAAAATAACTCTAATTATCGACTCTCTAAAATTCACAACAAGATTCCTCACGTCATCGTGCTCATCCATTAACCTTCTCAACCATTTAAAAATCAATTTTTTTCCTTAAACATTTTCGTGGAATTTCGGCAGCATAATGGCTTAATTTCCTCTAAACCTCCTGCAAGGAAACACAATTTATACTTGCAGCCGTTGATTCTCACCAATTTTTTACCTTTTACTAAGACCCCCACCATCAGTTGTGGGTCCTCTTAGCATTTTTAGCAAATTAATTTAAATCGATGCATCATATAAAAAATTTCACAATTCCATTAAAATTCATTCCATTATTGCATCATGTAAAAATCATAAAATCCCACATACAATATGATGCTACTAATGCTTTATAAAAGTATCTTACCTATTCGCCAAGCTTAGCGCACTTTCCGATTTTCGAGCCTTGCCGAACTCCACCATTCATCTCATCTCCTTTTTGCTACAATTGCAATATCAATGCAATACATCAATATAACCATAAATTATTAAATAAATGCCATCAATTTATTTTTTCTAAATTTTCTTTTTCCTTACCATTTTTTTCTTCTCTTTCTTTTTCCTTTCCTTCTTCTTCTTCCTTCTTTTCTTTCTCCTTTTCTTTTCTTTTCTTCTTTCTTTTTTTTTCCCTTTCTTTTCTTTTTCTTTCCCTTTCTTTTCTGTTCTGTTCTATTTTTTTTTCCTGGCCTGAACCGGTTCGGGACACTCACTTCTACTGGCCAGTTCGGCCTCTTCCCGCCGGCATCTCCGCCAGTTCGAACCTCCCTCAGCTAGCCATGGTTGCGAGGATGCCGGATCTGCCCTCGGTTTCGCCCCATCACAGGCGACGGCGCCGGATCTGGAACGGTGGCTCTCGATCCTTTTCACCTCTATTTCTTCCTCCTCCCGCCGTCCTTTGCCTCGCCGGTGACCCTCCTTTGTTTCCCCTCAGCTCCGCCGAGCTCAGGGTTGGGGTGGCGGTGCCTAGACCGGCCGGCACCGCCACTTCCTTCTTTTCTCTTTTCCTCTTTTTCCTTCTGTTTTCTCTTCTGTTTTTGCACCGCTTCTTTCTCTTTCCGCCTCGGTCTACCGTCATCGGCTTCTTCCCTTGCCGGAGACGCCGCTCCTCTCGCTTCTTCCTTTCTCCGGTGGCTGGCGTCGTCCGGCCCTTTCTATTTGCTTCTCTTCTGTTTTTAGCTAACAGAAGAGAAATGTGGGAATCGGGGGAACCCGATTCCCACTTCTGTTTCATTTTTTTTTCATTTCATTTTCATTTTTTTTATATATATTTATTTATTATATATATAAAATTAGATTTATATATATATCATATACTATTAAATTTTAATATATATACATATATACATACTTTATCTTAAAATATATGTATATATATACTTTGATTTAAATAGTATATATATTTCATATATTTATATATATATATACCTATTAAAAAAAACGTATAAAAATATATTATATAATCTATTTATATAAATATATTTTTATTCACATTTTTATTTCTTTAACATTTAAAATATATTTATATAATATAATTTTATAATTATATAAATATATACCTTTCTATTTCTTTAAATTTTTTGAATTTCCTAATATCCAAAATTATTTTCTCCATTTCTTTTCTTATTTAATTTGGATTGCAACTTATCCAAATTAAATTTTCTCAGATATTTACTATTTATTTTTCGAAAATTCTCGATCTTCACAAAGACTCCTTGAAATTTCTAGGTGAGAGGATTCTTCCTTAAGTTGAGCCAAATTGATGGGATACTTTTGGGAGAATTTTCAATAAAATATAATTCATATTTATTTTAAGATTAAATAGAGATAAAATAAATGAAACGAATAAAAATTAATTAGTAAAGACTAAAATTAAATGAGCATAAATAAAAATAATAGATTAAAAAAAGGATAATAAATTAGAAATAAGAATTAGATTGAGAATTAGATTTTATAGAATAACTGTGAATTGTACCGATGATGAAATTTCAAGAAAGTCAATCGAGATCCCTTGAAATTTCTAGGTGAGAGGATTCTTCCTTAAGTTGAGCCAAATCGATGGAATACTTTTCGGAGAATTTTCAATAAAATATAATTCATATTTATTTTAAGATTAAAATAAATATAAATAAAAAAAATGAACAAAATATAAATTAGATAAAGACTACGCTTAAATAAATATGAATAAAAATTAGATAAATAAACGAATGAATAAATAAATAAATGTGACATGAAGACAAGAGTACAATTAAAATAAAATAAGAAATAAGTATGAATTATGCCAATGATGAAATTTCAAGAAAGTCAATTGGGACTCTTTGAAAATTTCTAGGTGAAAAGATTTCTTTTAAGCCGAGCCAAATTGATGGGACGCTTCTAAGAAAATCTTTAATAAACCATGATTCATATTTATTCTCTAAATAAATAAAATAAAAAATAAAATATATAGATAAATATAATATGAAATAAGATTAAAAAAATATAGAGATTAATATGGAGTCGAAATTAGAGCCAAAATTAGAAAGAATAAGATTTTCATAAAATATTTTATTGATCCGACGATGGAGTTCAAGAAAGTCAATTGAGACTCCTTGAATATCTTGAGGTGAGGGGAATTTCTAAGGTTGGAGCCAAATTGATGGAAAAACCTTAGAAATTTTCCCAATACATAAGTATATCAAAATTAATATGAACCCAAAGCAAATTGTAAAGATAACCTAAAACTAGTTGGTACCATTTTAGGATGGGCGTTGTAGTGGTGCTAATCCTTCCCTACACGTAACCGTACTCCCGAACCGTAGTGTCTTTGAATGTAGATCAAGCCTTATCCTTAGTTTGAATAGGTGATCAATCACACCTAGGTTAGAATAGTTGGTGTCGACTCCATGTCTTTGTGTCTAGCTATTAGGTTTACTCCAAAACTTGATACGTTACGACAGTTTGGCGACTCCACTGGGGATGTTAGAGGGTCAAGCCAACAATTGGTTTTAGGTTATCTTAGATTCATCTTAAGAGTGTTAAATTTTATAAAAGAAAAAAAGACATTAATAATTACATGTTCCTTCAACACACACTTCACGTGCATTTGCATACATCAGCCCTCTACCCGGGCTCTATCCTTTTAGGAGGAAGTAATTACGCTCTCGTGAGGTAATACCTCCGCAATGGCTAGCGAAATACTCCCACTCAAATTAAACCTTTCCATTTGTAACCTGTGATGGGTGAGGATTGGGTGCCTTACTAGTCCCATATGGACGGTAGTGAGGAACAATTTGAGAACCTTTAGAATTCTGACTTATCCAAACCAAGCATATAGAGAAACCTAAGAAGCCAACTTAAGTTAGAGCCATGCCATCTCATCTTGTAGAGATAACCAAGGATCAGGACACATGAAGGAAAATTTGTTCTTTTCAAGAAATATAATAATAAAAAATCAAAATAAAGAAAATAAAGAGATGAAATGTGTCTATTCATCGCATAAGGCTTTCTTTTGATTTTGCGATGCATAACATGTCAATTTGAACATTGCACCTATACATCTAGACATTTTTGGTCATACATAAATTGAGCATGCATCTCATGCATAGGTTTGTAATTGCATATCATGGCATCTGGACTTAGACTATGGTAATAAAGGTGAGAAGATAGCTCGACCATCAAAATTGCCAGTCACCTACACGATACTTGTTTGCAAACAAGAGTAATGGAGAATAAGCAATTGGCACGAATTGATGGAATAGGAAAGGTGCAACAAGAGATTGTCGGGGCCCAAGAAGAGTCTAAGGAACAACTGGCCAAGATGATGGAGATCATGATGAGCTTGGCAAAAGGGAAGGGAGTTGATGAAGACACTGCCGCTCAGGTTCAGCCTCCCATTACGGAGAAAGAGATGACAATTCTGTTAAGGCTCCATACTATGAGAGAATGATTGGTAATGTCACCAAAAACTTTACAGATATGGTACTCTCTGGTGAGATAATCGAATATGCTATAAAAAGCAAGAAGATCGAATGGGCAAATACAATGAGAGGTGCAACATTCAATAACGAGAGTCAAGATGTTCAGGTTGTGACTAATGAAAAGCAGTATGAAAGTTATACCCCATATTACCCATACCCCATGCAACAAGCCCACCACCTTTGTCCATATCCTTATCAGTCAATTCTTCAAAATGTTTTTCAACCTAACTTTTGTCCTCAATCACTCTCCACCCTACCAAACAATCCAAGAAGGCCAAGAAATGGTGTAAAGAGATTGCCAATTCCAATTTCTAAACTATTGCCTTTTCTAATAAAGAACCAGTATCTGGTGCCTATGCCTTTGAAAACAACTCCAAACCCAACAGTAAAGAGTTATGAACCAAATAGCAAATGTGAATATCATATGGGGACAATTAGGCATTTAATAGAAAAGTGTAGTTTGAAGGAAAAGGTTGAAGAACTCATCAGTAGTGGTGCCTTGACTCAAGAGCTTATTGAACAATGGAAGTCTGCTTCTCCATAGGCCAAGTTTCCTATATGTGAGATGTTCTTAAGATTCTTGAAATTTGCATCAAGATGTTTTGAAAAGCTTTCCATATTTTTCTTTCCAAGTAGATGAAATAAAATAATTTTGAAAACATTGGTGATTGTTATTGAGAATGAATAAACCTAGCCATTACATTTCCAGTATACTTTCCAATTCAATGAAAACTTGGAATCCATAAAGAAACACAAGCTTGAAATTCATTCATTTTTGCCTACCCTGGTAAACTTTTGAAGTCAATGATCTTCGTTAAGGTAATGACCAATGAAATGACTAATGAATTTGCAAAACGTTTTGAACTGTTTTGAAGGACCAATTCACGAAGCATTCTCTTAAGGACTTTGTATTCAAAAATTTGATAGATGTTAAGGCCAAGCTAAGAGTCCCAAATACATCAACCCAAAATTCTTTCTCATAACTTGAATCATCTTTCGCTACACCTTGGGGCAAAATGATTGAAAGAGCCAAGCTTTTGATAACCTCAACATCTTTTAATGGCCATTCTTAATTTGATTGATATCCTTTTTCCTATTTTAAACCATGATAATGAAAATCGTTGCATATGGCCTTCATAAAGTCGAGTTGATACATTCTGGGCATGAGTTGTGAAAAAAAAAGTGAAGAAAAAAGAAGTTAAAAAAAAAAGAAAAGAAAAAAAAATTGATTGTGAAACCATGCACGAGGGATATTCAAATGATTTCAAAAGCCAAATTTTCATCTTGAGGATTGGTTTTCAATAGAAGTGTCAATATCTGATATGACAAATGACCAACTTTCATATTCCTATTACTGGAATGAAATCATCCCTTTGTTACCCCTTTTAAGCTTATTGATTTCTTTCTAAATGAACCTTGACCAAGGATCACCCTCCACATTGGAGAGGCAAATACATTAGAGGAGTTTTAGAAGCATTAGTGATTGGTCTTATGTCAAAAACAAGAAAATGATGCCCTTATTAAGGGGCAAATGTGAGAAGAAGGATATGTGAAGATAGGAATCAATATGAAAAAAAAAGAAATTGAAAAAAATGAAAAAGGTAGATGTGAAAAAAAAAAAACAAAGAAAAAAGGAAATGAATGAGAATAAAAGGTTAGAAAAGAAAAGAAAAATGTTTCGAAGAGTGGGAAGGACAGATGTTCACAATCGAAGAAATGATCCTTGGTTCGATAAACCTTGAAAACTCTTATTTTGGGCCTATTTATCCATTCTTTGAAAACCCTAAACCTTGGCCTACGGTACGTGCTCAAAAGTCCATTTTGATCAAATAAAGATGCTTGTATTGAAAAGCTTTCTTTGAGAAACCATCATCATTATTTTGTTTGGAATGAAATTTGAATTCTCAAATGCATGGTAGAATAATCAATAAAAAAAAAGAAAAAAAGAAGAAAAAAAAAGAGAATGAAGCTCTAGGGTGAAAACCCATGAAAGGGCAGTCTAGAGCAAATTTGAAACAACTCAAGGCCATTATTTGTGACGATGCTAAGGCAAAAACAAGAAAGAAGAAAAACCAGAGGAGTGATGCTTTCAGTCAAGACCTTTTGAGAAATTCAAAAACCATCACCTTGAAATTTTAACTTCAGATTTGTATCTTTGGTTTCCTTACCCTGAAATTTGAGCCATCACAGCTAGTCTTGACATTTGTTAAAGTCCACGTATCAAGAAATTAAGAGAGTGCTAAAATGGATTGTGTTCTGTGAAAGTTGTTTTTACAAAAGGAATTTTGATTTTCAAGGAATTTGTTTCATTTGTGAGTCAAGATGAAGAGACATTAATCAATAGAACCTTTCTTGATAACCAAACATCCTTGATGCACCAAATCAGTACACTTATTCAGCTAGACCAAGTTGTGACTCATTCTATTTGTTCTCAATAGTAATCACCAATTTTTAAGAGATTTAAATGTCAAATGTTTTTATCTTGGAAAATTATTATATGGGGCAATTTTCTATTTTCAAAAAAAGAAACTTGAAGAAGTGAAAAATGAGAGTTTTGTGATTTTATGGGGGCAAGCAATTGTTTTAAAGAAATCAAGCATGGTAATACTGTTTTTAAGACTATTCTTAGGGCAATCTTTGGTTGATTTGAGAGCATGAATTTTCTTGAAGATATAAGAAGTGGTGAAGTGTTCTTGTCAATAGTTTGGGATGATTTTGTTGTTATAATTTGGATAGATAAGAATTGTAGGGTAAGAAGAAAACCACATGAATGATGATGATGGGGCAATGCGAAGACTGAATGAGTGATGATTGCTAAATTTAAAGAAAGAAGAATTATGGGTCAAGAAGAAGACTGAATGAACGATGATGATGGGGCAAATGATTTTAGGATTGCTAAATTTGAAGAAAGAAGAATGATGAGGCATTGAAAGATTGAATGATAAGGCAAAGAGAAGATTAAAGGATGACAAATTTTTGAAGAGAGGAATATGGTAGATTGATGATGTGACTTGGTAAGGCATTATTTATCATTTGCATTGCATTCATGACATGCATGACATTTCATTATATGCATTTTTACACCAAAAAAGAAAAAAATTTTGAACTGTTTGTTAAGACAATAGGATAAAAAGTTTTGAAAGATTAGATGACAAAAATTTTGAAAAATTTTATAAAAAAAAAAAAGAAGAAAAAGAAAATCAGAAAATGTGAGAAGGATTAGGAATAAGATGTGACCAAAAAAGGTATGAAGTTTTGAAACGAAATGTTAAAAATTTGGAAAGGAAGAGGAAACTAAAAAGGTATGGTTATGATGGGATAATGAAAAAGGGATTGAAAGATGTGATGAGATGGAAAAATGTGATAGAAAATAACAAAAAGAAGAAACTGGAATGATAAGATGATCTAGAAGATAGAATTGAAATGATGAGATAAGATCAAAGCTTCCGGGTACAATCTGTAAGACCTCCGCGCTTGATTCATTAAAACCTCCGGGTACAATCTATAAGACCTCCAGGCATGATTCATTAGAACTTCCGGGCACAATCTGTAAGACCTCCGGGCTTGATTCATTAAAACCCCTGGGTACAATCTATAAGATCTCCGGGCATGATTCATTAGAACCTCTAGGTACAATCTGTAAGACCTCCGGGCATGATTAATTAAAACCTCCGAGTACAATCTGTAAGACCTCCGGGCATGATTCACTAAAACCTCCGGGTACAATCTGTAAGACCTGCAGGCATGATTCATCAAATCCTCTTGGTACAATCCGTAAAACCTCCGAGCATAATTGAACACATTTAGATGAGCAAATTTAAAGTTTCAGGGCCTTCCTAGTCGAAGGAGCATTTTAGAGATGAGAAAATTTTAAAGTTTCAGGGCCTTCCTAGTCGAAGGAGCATTTTGGAGATGAGAAATTTAAAGTTTCAGGGCCTTCCTAGTCGAAGGAGCATTTTGAAGATGAGAAATTTAAAGTTTCAGGGCCTTCCTAGTCGAAGGAGCATTTTGGAGATGAGAAATTTAAAGTTTCAAGGCCTTCCTAGTCGAAGGAGCATTTAAGAATGAGAAAATTTAAAGTTTCATGGCCTTCCTAGTCGAAGGAGCATTTTAGAGATGAGAAATTTTAAAGTTTCAGGGCCTTCCTAGTCGAAGGAGCATTTAAGAGATGAGAAAATTTAAAGTTTCCTAGTCGAAGGAGCATTTAAGAGATGAGAAAATTTAAAGTTTCAGGGCCTTCCTAGTCGAAGGAGCATTTTAGAGATGAGAAATTTAAAGTTTCAGGGCCTTCCTAGTCGAAGGAGCATTTTGGAGATGAGAAATTTAAAGTTTCATGGCCTTCCTAGTCGAAGGAACATTTAAGAATGAGAAAATTTAAAGTTTCAGGGCCTTCCTAGTCGAAGGAGCATTTTAGAGATGAAAAATTCTAAAAAAAAAAAATCTCAGGGCCTTCCTAGTTGAAGGAGCACTTCAGGTGAAAGATTAAAAAAAAATGGGAAAATTTAAAGTTTAGAGGAGCATTTTCATGATTAAAATCAATTTCTTTTAGAATGAGTAAATATCCACAAAAAAAGGGAATAAAACAAAAAAAATAAAAAAAAAAGGAAAAATAATAAAATAGATGCAGACAAAATGGATGTCTATGTCTTTGCACAATTACTATTTCATAGCAAATGTACAAAGAGGGGCAACTGTAGACACCCCATTTTGTCCGGGGTCTTTTAATGTTATTAGGCCTATTGGGTTTGATAATTAGAAGATGAATCTAATTTTTGTATTACTATCTTGTCTATTATTAAAAAAAATAAAAAATAAAAATGAAAAGAAAATAAAAAAAAGAAAAAAATAACAAAAATAAAGTGATCAAAGAAGGGAAACTTGAAAAAAAAATCAGAATCTTAAAACAAAAGCAAAGTCAAAAATTTGAAAATTTTAGAAAGAAAATCAAAATCAATGAGTGAATCAAGTGAAAATCAATGAAGATACAAGTCAAACTCAAATTTGGGCATAGATGGAAAGAAAATAAAATTGGTTTAATACCCGTATCAAGAAAAAGGAAGGAAAATTAAATAAAAAGAGACAAACACATATATAAAAAAGGAGGAGAACTAGGTAGAAGTGGCAAAAATTGGCCCGAGCCCGGAAACCAGCCCGAATCCGCCCGAGACCGAACCGGGACAAACCCGAAGTGACCAAAAAAGTCAAAGGCCCGGAACCGAAAAACCCGAAACCGAAAAAGCTCAAAACCGAAAAAACCCGAACCCAACACAACCCGAACTCGACATAACCCGAGCCCGATACGATCCGAAACCGAGACCGATCCGACCCGAAACCTGTAAAAAACCGAATTTATAACCTGAGAAAACCCGAATTATAATTATATATTATTATTTAAAAATAAATAAATAATAGATACACTTTTTTAATTTAAAAGTTTAAAATTTTGAAAACAATTATTATTTATTATACAATTTTATCAATTATATATTACCAGCATAATAAATATTAAATCTTTATAATTAAATTAAATTAATTTAAAACACCATAATATATGATATAATATATGATATCAAAAAATCTTTAATATTATACTTATTGCATTTATAATAATAAATATATTATTAATTTAACATTTGATTTTATTATAAAAATCATTTTAACATTTTATTATTTTTATTTTTTAATAAAATTTTAATTTGAATACAATAATAAATCAAATATATAAAAAATTATATAATTTCAATATTTGTTTGAAACTTTGAATTTGATATTTTGTGCAACACATTAAAAATATTTTTAATAAAATTAAATTTAAACTATATTTTCTTAAAGTTTCAAGTATAGAAAGATATTAAATTTAGATTAAAAAAACCTAATCTTAAAATTAAAATTCAAGTTTTTAAGATTAGAAAAAGTTAAGTAATTAAATTAAACAATACAAAAACAATTTTTTTATAAGCTTGGGTATCATTAAAAGAGAAAATTATAGTGTAATTTTATTTTTAGCCTTAAAACAAAAGACATTAAAAAATCAAGCTAGTGGTAATTAATTATTTATTATATTATAATAATCTTATACATGAATAAATCAATTTGGTATCTTATAATAATGATTTGTATATTATATTATAATAATCTTTTAAGAATAAATTATGTAATCTCTTAGTGTGTAAGTATTATTTTGATAGAATTAAGTATTTATTAAAAATAATTTATTTATTTTCTATTAAATGTAAAATTAAAGTGTGGATAAAAAAAATAATTCTAATAGTAAATTAAAATGTAATTTAATAATATATTAGAGTTGTATTACTATGTAAGTGGTAATTTTAATAAAATTTGTTTTTATTAATATTATTAATTATATTTAAATAACTAACATTATATTAATTAATTTAGTAATATCTATTATTTAACATTTTAATTAGATATTCAATCAATTGGTGTATATCTAATATTATTATGTTAATGTGAATATGAAAAAAAATTAATACTCAATTGGTGTATAATTGTCACGACTCGAAGACCGCGACTTTCACTTGATTCTTATACTTTTCTTAGTCTACAAATTTATGGACTAAATTTTTCTTTTTCATTTTAAGGTTTGTATTCGGTGTCAGTGTAGTTACTATACTATCTAGGTGACCTATAATCATTTCATTTAAATATTAAACTAATACGAAAACAGTTCTTAGTTACATCCCGACTTGTTAACAGAATATGTACTGTGCATCAATTTAAGTCTTACATGTAAATAAGTATTTTATAAGGAACATATAGCTCAGAAGACTAGTACCAAGTCCATACACTATCTCCGATGCCCACTTAACAGCTCACATGGCAATTGTTAACTTCAATAATCTGAAAAGATATGAAATTTAATGGGGTGAGCAAAACCACAGCTCAGTAAGATACTAATATAAATACATGAGTAGGATTACACTGTCTTAAACTGCAATGCTTAAAACTTGTAAGGATGCAATTACAGTTAATCCTTTCTCATCGATACATCTCATTATCACTTCTCATTTTCACTTTTCGTTTCATAATCATACTTTGGTATGCTATCATCTCATATCAATTCTCATATTTACTTTTCATTTCATAATCATATTTCTGTATTCTATCATCTCTTATCGATTCTCATATCATCTCTTATTAATTCTCATATCATCTCTTATCCATTCTCATATTGTGGATCATGATCACGGTGGTACGAAGTCATAATTCTCTTCGTGTATTTCTATATTAATGTTTCATATCATATCATGACATCATATAGATGAAATATCGTTACCACCGAGTCATGGTACTCCTCATATATTCTTCATGTTTAATTGAGATATCCTATCGAGTCACTTTACATTTAACAATCATATTCCCGTCTTATATCAATTCATATCACTTATCGTATGGGAATTTATGATCACGATAGAGTAAGATCAGAATTCTCTTCATATCAATCTTATGTTCATATATCATATCATATATACTTTAGGACATGCTCAACATATAAATTTTCAATTCATTTCAAGTTTGCCTTTAAGGCATAATAGAAACATATTCAATTTCAATTCATGTATTCATTTTCAGAGCATGTCTAAAACATGTGCGGTTTTAAAACATTTTTCATGTACTATTGTGACGCCCCGGTGCGCACACCGAGTAGGGGCCGCAGCCCTTGTCAACATCACTCATCCGTACTGTCCTCTTTGTGACGCCCCGGTGCGCACACCGAGTAGGGACCGCAGTCCTTGTCAACATCACTCAAGGTTTTATCGGGAATAAATTCCTAATTCGCGTCCGCCATGACTTGAACCCCTTACCACTTGTAAGTGTCAAGTCATGACTAACCATTGGACTAGGTCCAATGGTTAGTCATGACTTGACACTTACAAGTGGTAAGGGGTTCAAGTCATGGCGGACGCGAATTAGGAATTTATTCCCGATAAAACCTTGAGTGATGTTGACAAGGACTGCGGTCCCTACTCGGTGTGCGCACCGGGGCGTCACAAAGAGGACAGTACGGATGAGTGATGTTGACAAGGGCTGCGGCCCCTACTCGGTGTGCGCACCGGGGCGTCACAATAAAACGCGCGTTTTATTGTGACGCCCCGGTGCGCACACCGAGTATGGGCCGCAGCCCTTGTCAACATCACTCATCCGTACTGTCCTCTTTGTGACGCCCCGGTGCGCACACCGAGTAGGGACCGCAGTCCTTGTCAACATCACTCAAGGTTTTATCGGGAATAAATTCCCAATTCGCGTCCGCCATGACTTGAACCCCTTACCACTTGTAAGTGTCAAGTCATGACTAACCATTGGACCTAGGTCCAATGGTTAGTCATGACTTGACACTTACAAGTGGTAAGGGGTTCAAGTCATGGCGGACGCGAATTGGGAATTTATTCCCGATAAAACCTTGAGTGATGTTGACAAGGACTGCGGTCCCTACTCGGTGTGCGCACCGGGGCGTCACAAAGAGGACAGTACGGATGAGTGATGTTGACAAGGGCTGCGGCCCCTACTCAGTGTGCGCACCGGGGCGTCACAACTATAAATCATATCAGGTTCAGAGTTCATATCAAATCAATCTATACTCTAAACCGCATGTGATTCCAAATTCGACACAATCGTATATAAATCATGTAAGTGTCGAAATCATTTATCATATACTTTTAAAACATTTACTGTAAATCATATCAGGTCTAGAGTTCATATCAAATCAAACTATACTCTAGACCGCAAATTATGCCATGTTCGACACAAAATCACATATAAATCATATAAGTGTCGAATTCATATCTCATGGACTTTTAAAACATGTTTAAAATATGTACTGTTTCAAAACATATTTCATTTCAAATCTGTTTCATGTACAGTATAAATCATGTCAAGTATAGAGTTCATATCAATAAAATCATACTCTAGACTTCATATCATATCGGTTAGAGACTAGGCTAAATCCCTATCATCTCTCTATCAATAAAGACTTAAATCACTGTAGCTAGCAGTGAAAATCATGTCATCGTCCCCTGGAAACCAACTAGGGCGCTATCTATGGCCATAGACCTCATCTCTCTCAGCCCCACTTATCAGGCGTGACTGAGACCTGTCCACGACTATTGTCGGACAAGCATCTCTACCTAATGAGCTAAGCTCCAATTAGGCGGTTTCCACTATGCTTTATTGAATTTTATTCTTTTAGGGTGCCTATAGTCTCATAAAACATTAAAATCTATAGCTTTCTTTTCAATATCATGTAAAGCATATGGTAAAATTCTGTATGAGACTTCATATATCAAAATATATATATCTACCATATACTTTCATTTCAAAACAAATCAATACTTTTAAGTATTCATATAAACATTATTAAAATGTTTCAAGTTGCAAGAAGGCATGCTCAATTGCGATGCTATAAAACATTTCAGTATGCAACTTCAGTAGTATTCTCATCAAGTACAGTGAAGCGATTCACTTAACTTTATCACCATCAATTATTCGATTTCAATACTTTCTTTATGTCCAATCAATAAATCACTATTCAAATCATTCAAGATTCATTTCATTCAATATGCAGATTGCTCAGTACTCTAATTATTTAATAATCAGATCGCTTGGTATTCAAACCATTCGGTGTTTCAACATCCTTTTTTGATAATTATCGACTATAATATTCATTTGTACATTTCATTATCGATACTAAAACCACATCATCCGTGTGAATCCTCTTAGTATCTATGAGCATTTAAATACCATGTTTCCATATAGCCATCATGATACTGAAATAATGAAATACTAATATCCTCATTCGATATCTATTCCAGAGTCGACATCGAGGATCATAGAACCACAAGATCAATAATCGCTTATCAAATTCATTTATAGTCTGACCTATTAGCACACCTTCAGAATTTTCGACTTGCGGTTCAATTTCATTTACTATCATAAAATCATATCAAAATCCCCAATTCACTTTTCATATGGTCTGTAGAATGTAATATCATGCTAGAATTATATAAAACATCATCAATTCAATTTTTTTTTTGATTGGCAATTTACCCACTTAAAAGAATTTGCCAATTTCCACTATCCACAGTGTTTTCAATCATTTAAGTCACCTGGCGACTATCCATATTATTGCAAAAATCTCACTTCATACCACTAAGACGGTCCATTTATTTGAATCTATTAATTCTATATTCGTGCGGGGCCCTGATATGATACCCCAAAGCGGACAGTACGGTTGAGTGAGTGGGCCCTGGCTTCGGCCCTCGGTCTGAAAACCGTGACATGATACCCCTCACAATAAAACGCGCGTTTTATTGTGAGGGGTATCATATCAGGGCCCCGCACGGATTTCTTTCGCGTCCGCCGCTACTCGAACCCTTGACATCCAAACGATTCGAGTAACGACTAACCATTGGACCGTGTTTTATTGTGAGGGGTATCATGTCACGGTTTTCAGACCGAGGGCCGAAGCCAGGGCCCACTCACTCAACCGTACTGTCCGATTTGGGGTATCATATCAGGGCCCCGTACGGATTTCTTTCGCGTCCGCCGCTACTTGAACCCTTGACATCCAAGCGATTCGAGTAACGACTAACCATTGGACCTAGGTCCAATGGTTAGTCGTTACTCGAATCGCTTGGATGTCAAGGGTTCAAGTAGCGGCGGACGCGAAAGAAATCCGTATGGGGCCCTGATATGATACCCCAAAGCGGACAGTACGATTGAGTGAGTGGGCCCTGGCTTCGGCCCTCGGTCTGAAAACCGTGACAATAATTGTATATGATATGATTAGGGATGGCAATGGATAGGGTACCCATTAATTTTGAGGTACCCAACTGTGAAGATCCCAAATTCTCGACTCTGGACTTGTAAGTTGATATATGATTGAAGTAAATTAAATATTGAAGATGTAATTGAAATTTTAATCATTATGAAGTGATGAATTATGTACAAACAATTTCAAGTTTATAAGAATTATGAGGAATGGAGGGAGGAAACTAAGGACTTAAAATAGTGGATTAAAACATCTTAATAAATTACATAAGAGTAATTTATTCAATTGATAGATTAAAACACTAAGAATCTTATTGTATTAAATATACAAGGGTTCTTAAGGAAATATTAACAAAGAAATATGTCATAAAAGAAATAATGTACTATAATATATATTATAGTGTGTGTATATATATATAATATAATTAATTAGATTATAATATAAAAAAAATTATAATATAATGTAATATAAAAGATAATATTGTACTATAAAAAATACATATTATAATAAAAGAAATGATATAATATTATATAGAGTATTATATTGTATATATTATATAATATAGAGATATAATATTATAATTGTAAGATATTATAATATATAAGATATAATGCATAAAAAAAAATGAAAAGCAAGATAAGCTTCTTAAGGAAGCTTGTCGATGGGTGGGTTAGTAGATGAAAACCCACCCATCCACGCCACACGTCTGCTGCAAAGCAGGCATGAAAAAAAAAGAAATTAAAATTAAAATAAATAAAAGATTTAAATTGAATAGAAACAGAAGGAAATGAGAGATTTCACAGTGGATTGAAAAAGGTGGGAGAAAATTGATCAAAAAAATAAAAGGCGGGAGAAAGCGAAAGAATGCAGAGAAAAGCGAAAAAAAAAATGGAATCTGTAGCAAATAACTTTTTATCGTAATGATTTGTATGTTATTATAATTTTAAAAATAATATCTTATCATGTAATATATAATCAACTATATAATCTCTTAATTAATCTTTCATAAGAGATTTACAATAAGTATATAAAATAGATTATTAATATGTTTATCTTATCATAATGATTTGTATATTACATTATAATAATCTCTTACTATGTAATATATAATAAATTAAACAATCTCTCATAGTATATTAAAGTTTTAATTTCAGACATTTTTCATTCCAATTTCTTATCATGCTTTTAGAATATACTCTTGTTTTTAATTTCAAACATTTAATATCTTATGATATATTCATATAATTTAGTTTAACTTGATCAATTAATAATCATAAAATTGGATGATTACATAGATATTGACATTCTCTACTTTTTTAGTGAAATTTTTTTTAATTTATTATAATGAGTTATAAATAAAATAATAAACATAATATACTATATATATAAATATATATATATATATATTAAGATTTACATTATAATAAAATGTCATATATGTTAAATTATCAATATCTTAAGAATTGTATCTTAACATATTATGAAATTTCTATTAATTTATTTTTAGTATTTTATATCTAAAATTTTAAAATCTTATTATCTTAAGAATAAATTATTATTATTATTATTATTATTATTATTATTATTATTATTATTATTATTATTCAGTAAACTATTTTTTTGGCCAACAATGTTTTATTAAATTTTAAATTGCAAGTGTGTTAATATAAAAATAAAATTTACAACAAATATAACAAATTCCCAATCTAGATCACGTGGTTAAACATATAACAATAAATATAAGAGGCCATGGTTCAAATCTTTGTACAAGTATATAATTTTGATTACTTTCATATAATTGATTGATTACTTTCATATAATTGATGAACGGGTTCAAGTACCAGATACTACTTGATCAAAAGTTAATTGGGTATAGCATACCCTGAGGGTACTACTCGAATCTGATACGGGTAATAAAAACACTATCCGAATCCTATAATTACTCTATTATAGGGTCGGGTACCTGATTATATATTATCCATTTACATCATTATATCAAATGTTATTATTTATAATATAATGTCAATTGGTCTATATAACTTGTTTAATTTAACGTTCTAAATTTTTAATGAGATATTTGATTAATTAATGTATTTGAGTACGATTATATTTAATAAAAATAATGTTATATTATGATTTATGTACAAATCAAAAACAAAATAAATATAAAATTGAGATAATTAATTGACCAATTATTCATAATATTAATTATTTTTTTAATGTATACTATAATTTTATTCAACATTATAATTAAAGAATTAGCTAACTAGCTGTGCAGTTAAATTTAATTTAATTACTAATTATGTTGGTATTTAAAAAACAAAATAAATGTAAAAAAGATTCTTAAAAATTTAAAATTTTATTAAAAAATCTAATTAAACAAAGTAAAAAAAAAAGAAATTTATTGAACTAAGAATATCTAAATTCTAATGGCCCAATATTGACAAAAAAAAAACACAATAACCCAATAAGTTATTGTTAAGAGTATAGAGCTATTTATATAAATATTTAATTGTTTAGTGTTATTTATTTATAATTTGTTAGTTATTTATTTGTGTAGCTAATACTTTTGGATTTTCAATTTCTTTTAGTTTTACTATATATATTTGGCTCACTTAAAAAAAAAACTTTTATATAATTATTAATATATAATTATATATTTTATAACAAATGTGAATATCACAAGAAATTAAAAAAAATAAATAATAATTATCAAGTAATAAAAACATTAAAATGTAAAAATTTATATTTATATAAATTTAGTCAAAACAACAAAAGAAATTAAAAATAATGAATAATAATATTTTATTTATGAGAGTTTCGTGTGAAAGGAGATCTGTTTGATTTTCATTTTTCAATTCCCTCCAAAGAAGCTTTTCCCACATTACCAAAAAATTTCAAATTCTTTGGAAATATGCCTTTTCCCTCCCTTGAGAATCAAGTGAAAAAACTTCAAAAGCAAACTTTGAAATATCTTTATCTCAATATATTATCATGCAGTGTAGATATGATAATTAAAAAAAATGAACATGACATTGGATCAAAATTTGATAAAAATTAGAAAAAAAAATTGTGTTTGGTATATCAATATAAATTTTAATAAAATAATTTTTATATTTTATATGATACAAATATTTTTGATGCAATTCAGATACAAAATATATATATATATATATATATATATATATATACGAATTATTGAGTCTAATATAATGTAAGGTCAACTATAATCGTTTTAATTATAATCAGAATTCAAAGATGATTTTTTTTATTACAAGGGAAACATTAAATAACTGGGGATGGGGGTGCTTGGATTCGAACCCAAGACTGACAATATGCCACAACTCGTCTTTAACCATTAGGCCAAGAGGTTAGCAATTCAAAAATGATTTTTAGTAGTTGGAGTTTGTGGACAAAAAAATTAATTAGTACAGAATTCCAGATGCTTCCAAGGCAGAAGTTTACAATAGCAGAAGTGTTTTCATTTCTTGCAAATGCAATGCGAGATTTAAAACTTTTTCAATGTCTTTTACGTCTTCGAGTATTTTACTTATAATTCTTTTTGCAATAATTAACCAATTATAATTAAAAATTATGTACTAGTCCATCATTTACCAATGCGAACTTTATGTATTATTTTGATAGATCTCACGTGACTTTAAATTTTGATTAATTAATTATAATGTAATAATTATAGATGATATGTTCTCTTTTATGATTGTAGATAACTATATTCTTCGTTGGTCCACTCCCAATGTTTTCAAAATCATCCCAACCAAATTTCTTAATATAAATATATATAATACAATTCTCATTTATTAAATTTCAACTTTAATGTAGCATTTCTATTATATTTTTATTGAACTATATAAAATTAAATTAATTATTACATTCAAAATTATAAAATATTTATAATTTATAAAATTTTAAAATAAATTGACTAAGCCCGCTAAGCCCGCCCGATTAAAACTGAACCGAATCCGAAACTGGACCGAAACCGATAAAACCCGCGACCGAAAAAACCCAAAACCGAAAAAACCCGCAACCGAAAAAACCCGAGACCGAGAAAACCCGCAACCGAGAAAACCCGTAACCGAAAAAACCCGTAACCGAAAAAACCCGGACTGAACCCGCCCGAACCCGCTCGTTTGCCACCTCTAGAACTAGGGTTGAAGGAAGGAGGCGGCAATTAAAAAAGAAAAAGAAGAGAAAAGGTCTGGAAACTAAGCATTTTGGCCGGAACCCTGCGATTTGCTACTGCTTCATTTATTCACCGCCACCCCCTAACACCAGCATCACCATCATCAAACCGAGTATCTGCACCTCGAGTTTCCTTCATCATCGTGCCTATCTTCACCCTCTGCCATTGTCTTTGTTCAGGCTATTAAACCAGTCAAAACCGAAAGCCATTTGCTTCTTGCCGCACTGTTTGTCATCATCTTTATCATCATGCACTACAGCCTGCTGGCCATCGTTGCCTATTGCTGTCTAGAATTTCAAAACCGAGCCAGCCTATGCCATCCAAACAGCTACTGTCCTTGCCATCACTAAACTGCCTGCTACGTGGTGAAGAAAGAAATTGGTGTTCAGAGTTTCCAAAACCAGTGAGATGCTATTTGTAACGTGGTGAGAAATCAGAGCCAAACGTGGTGCAAAGCTGATGGAAACTGAGAATTGAAGCAATAAACTGAAGCAAAATCGGGATAAGTCAAAACCAAAAGGAGGAAACAAAGCTAAAACAGCAGAACCGTGTGTAGTTGAGGGCTACGTGAAATAGGGTGCAGCTACGTTGAAGTGAGACAGAAGCAAAATGTTGCTACTCTGTTGGTTCTGGTTGCAGCTATTCAACGTTGCTGCAGTCTGCTGGTGCGTGGCATGTGTGCAGATAGGGAGAGGACAAGCAACACACGGGTAATTTACAAAGAAGGAAAAAGAAAAACAACCTAATGCCTTGCCGAGTGCCTAGTTCACCACCATCATCGTCGCTACTGGTCATTATAATTACAACCTCAGTTCTGCGAGCATGTTCACGTCATCATCATCATGAACCTCATTGCACTGCCACAAATCTTTATACATGAGCAGCAAAATTGAAGAGGTAAGTGCAATTTGTATTTATTATTTTATAGTTTTATATTATTTAGTTGTTAGGCTACTTCTAAATTAATTGACTAACTTAATAATTTAATGATAATTTGACTTAATGATATAACTAATTAACTTGATTTAATAATTTAATAGGTGGGTAATTTAATAATTTAATGAATTTAATAATGGCCTGGTTCAATAATTTAAAATTTCAAGTTAAGTATTGGCGTCAACTTGCATTGTGATTAATCAAAGGATATATAAATATAAATTTGTGAAATGATGATTTTGCATGATGTGTATATAATTTAATTTGTTCATATGGTTGTTAGTTTGGATCATTAAAATATTGCTTTTGCATGTTGATTATTTGGATATTTTATTTGTAGTATTTAACTTAATTTGCATGGATATTGAGATGTATGATTAGAACATGATTTAGAATTTAGTAGAATCTTAGACAAATACAGTTTTTTAGGGAAGTATGATAAGATAAATAAAATGATGAAAAATTAATAAATTATGAAAAATTATGAAATTAATTATTAAATAAAATTATGAATAATAAAAGTTCATGAATACAAGGTTAGGATGGATAATGATATGACTTAGTAAATAAAAGATTAAGTAATTATCAAAGATAAATATGAATTATACTGATGATGACATCTTGAGTGTCACGACCCGAATGCCGCGACTTTCCTTTAATACTTATACTTTTCTTAGTCTACAAATTTATGGACTAAATTTTTCTTTTTCATTTTAAGGTTTGTATTCGGTGTCAGTGTAGTTACTATACTCTCTAGGTGACTTATAGTCCTTCCATTTAAATATTAAACAAACACGGAAACGGTTCTTAGTTACATCCCGACTTGTTAAACAGAATATGTACTGTGCTTCAATTTAAGTCTTACATATAAACAAGTAATTTATAAGAAACATATACCTCAGAAGACTAGTACCAAGTCCATATACAGTCTCCGATGCCCACTGAGCAGCTCACATGGCAGATGTTAACTTCAATAATCTGAAAGAGATGAAATTTAGTGGGGTGAGCAAAACCACGGCTCAGTAAGATACTAATATAAATACAAGAGTAGGATTACACTGTCTTAATCTGCAATGCTTAAAACTTGCAAATTTGCAATCACAGTTAATCCTTTCTCATCGATAACATATCATTATCTCATTTCTTGTCATCTGTCTATCACTTATACTTTTAAAATTATCATCATAATCACTTTTCAGTCTTCTTGTCCTTACACTATAGTGCATCACACAACAATCTGTCGTATCCGAATTGAATGTCATATACTATTAGTCTATATTTTCCTCTATCTCGGAGTACATCATGTCCAATTGAAGCACCATATTAATTCATTTTATATTTCATAATCGTACTCCTGTAATTTATCATCTCATATCACTTTTCCTTATAGAGAAATCATGATCACCACAGTGTAAGTTCACAATTCTCTTCATATCTATCATATGTTCATGTATCATATAATGTCATCGTCTAGATGAAATATCATTTATGTCGAGTCATGACATTTATCATGAAACTCGTGTACGAAGCATATTATCATGTCAAGGTTTAATATGCAATTATGTAACTTTACTGTATAAACCGCTATCTTTTCAAATCATATCATATATACTTTAGGACATGCTCAACATATGAATTTTCAATTCATTTCAAATTTGCCTTTAAGACATGATAGAAACATGTTCATTTTCATTTCATGTATTCGTTTTCGGAGCATGTCTAAAACATGTGCGGTTTTAAAACATTTTTCATACACTATAAATCATATCAGGTTTAGAGTTCATATCAAATCAGTCTATACTCTAAACCGCATGTCATTTCAAATTCGACACAAAATCTTATATAAATCATGTAAGTGTCGAAATCATTTATCATATACTTTTAAAACATATTCTGTAAATCATATCAGGTCTAGAGTTCATATCAAATCAAACTATACTCTAGACCGCATATCATGCCATGTTCGACACAAAATTACGTATAAATCATATAAGTGTCGAAATCATATCTCATGGACTTTTAAAACATGTTTAAAACATGTACTGTTTCAAAACATATTTCATTTCAAATCTGTTTCATGTACAGTATAAATCATGTCAAGTCTAGAGTTCATATCAATAAAAATCATACTCTAGACTTCATATCATATCAATTAGAGACTAGGCTAGATCCCTATCATCTCTATCAATAAAGACTTAAATCACTGTAGCTAGCAGTGAATCATATCGTCCCCTGGAAACCAACTAGGGCGCTATCTATGGCCATAGACCTCATCTCTCTCAGCCCCACTGATCAGGCGTGACTGAGACCTGTCCACGACTATTGTCGGACAAGCATATCTGCCTAATGAGCGAAGCTCCAATTAGGCGGTTTCCACTATGCTTTATTGAATTTAATTCTCTTAGGGTGCCTACAGTCTCATAAAACATTTAAATCTATAGCTTTGTTTTCAATATCATGTAAAGCATATGGTAAAATTCTGTATGATATTTCATATATCAAAATATATATATATAAATATCTACCATATACTATCATTTCAAAACAAATCAATACTTTTCAGTATTCATATAAACATTATTAAAATGTTTCAAGTTGCAAGAAAGCATGCTTAAATGCGATGCTGTAAAACATTTCAGTATGCAACTTCGGTAATATTTTCATCAAATACAGAGAAGCGATTCATTCAACTTTATCGCCATCAACTATTCGATTTCAAGACTTTCTTTCTGTCAAATCAGTAAATCACTATTTATTTCGTTCACTATTCCTTTAATTTAATATTCAACTTGCTCAGTACTCAATTCATTCGGAAATCGAATCACTTGGTATTCAGACCATTTGGTATTCAATATCCTTCCTCAATCACATCGACTATTATAATAATCATTTATACATCTCATCATCAATATTAGGATCGCTTCATTTGTATGAATCCTCTAAGTTTCTATAAGCATTTAAACATCAATTTCTAAATAGTCATCAAGTTACCAAAATCATGCAAATAATAATATCATCATTCAATATCTGTTCCAGAGTCGACATCGAGGATCGTAGAACCACAAGATCAATAATCGCATATCAAATCCATTTATGGTTTGACCTATTGGTACATATTCAGAATTTTCGACTTGCGGTTCATTTTTCATTCACTATCATCAAAATCATATCACAATCCTCAATTCACTTTTCATCTGGCCTGTAGAATGTAATATCATGTTAAAATTATCCATAAACGTCCTCAATTCAATTTTTGATTGGCAATTCACCACTTAAAAGAATTTGCCAATTTCCACTATCAACAGTATTTTAATCATTTAAGTCGCCTTGCGACTATCCGTATTATTGCCAAAAATCTCAGTTCATACCACTAAGACGGTCCATTTATTTGAATTTATCAATCCTATAATCGTCACTCGATTGATAATTCCGCAATTCTATCATTCGACCATCTAATTTATAACTTCAATCTTTCTCTTTTAATTTATATTATATAACCATTGTTACTCTTATCAGTTGATCCTCCAAATATCTATTTCATCTCAATCTCAGCTTGATAATCACTTTGAGATATTAAGATAATTTGATTTATCGATTCCAATATCAACCTTTTCCGGTAATACAATAAAGTCCTTCACATGTTTATTTTCAATAATTATTTCTAAAATTCCATTTATGGGAGAAACTAAATCTTTTTCCTCAAACATTTTCCTAAAATTTTCGGCAGCATAACGGCTTAATTTTCCCTAACCTCCTGCAAGGGAAACACAATTTATACCACAGCCGTTGATTCTCACAATTCCTACATCTCTACTAAGACCCCCACCATCAGTTGTGGGTCCTCTTAGCATTTTTAATATCAATTAAATCAATGGATCATATATAAAAATATCACAATTCCATTAAAAATCATTTCATAAATGCATCATATAAAAATCATAAATCCCACATACAATATGATGCTACTAATGCTTTATAAAAGTATCTTACTTATTCGCCAAAGCTTAGCGCACTTTCCGATTTTTCGAGCCTGGCCGAATTCCACCATTCGTCTCATTTCCGTTTTACTACAATTTCAATATCAATGCACTACATCAATATAACCATAAATTATTCAATAAATACCATCATTTTATTTTTTTCTAAATTTCCTTACCATTTTTTCTTCCTTTTTCCCTTTCTTCTTCCTTTCCTTCTTTCTCCTTTTCTTTTCTTTTCTTTTCTTCTTTCTTTCTTTTTTTTTTCTTCCTTTTCTTTTCTGTTCTGTTTTTTTTTTCTGGCCTGAACCGGTTCGGACCGGTTCAGGCCGGTTCAGCTTGGCTTGACCAGTTCGGTCACCGGCGGCCAGCCATTCCGGCGGTTCAGCCGCTCCACAACTTGCCGAGGTTGCCACGAGACCGGATCTGGTCTCCATTTCCCCAGCGGCGGCGCCGGCGGTGGCGGATCTGGAGGTGGGTTTTTCGATCTCTTCTCCTCCACGTTTCTCCTTCCTCCGCCGTCGTTCTTCTTCACCGGCGGTCTTCCTTTGCTTCCCCTCAGCTCCGCCGAGCTCGGGGTTGGGGTGGCGGTGCCTAGACCGGCCGGCACCGCCACTTCCCTCTTTTCTCTTTTCCTCTTTTTCCTTCGGTTTTTCTCTTCTGTTTTCGCACCGCTTCTTTCTCTTTCCGGCGCCGGTGGGTCTCCTCTCCCTCTTCCCTTACCGGCGACGGCCTCACCTCGCTCTTCCTTTCTGCCCCTCGCTCAGCCGGCGTCGGGTTGGCTTCCATTGTCTCTCTTCTGTTTTTGCTAAACAGAAGAGAAAATGTGGGAATCGGGGAACCCGATTCCCACTTCCGTTATTTCTTTTTTTTTTTTTTTCAATTTCTTGTTTTTTTTTTTATAATTATAAAATATATTTATAATTATAATATCTATAATCTTTATCTTTTATATATATATATATATATATATATATATATAACTATACCATATAATTAAATACATATAGATATGTATATATAAAGTTTGTATCAATTATATATATATATATGTATAAATCTATACACTTTAAAATTTAAAATACTATACATATACTTCATATATATATTTATATATATAAGTATATATTTCATATAAACTATTTATATATATATTTTAAAATATTATATATATATTTCATATATATATATATTACATATATATATTCATTGATATAAAATGATATTTTAACATATGATATATACATATATTCCATATATGAATATATACATATTTATCAAAAGTATGTTTACATAATATCATTATATAAATCTCTCAAAATACATATTTTATTTCTTATTACGTTTTGGATTTCTTGATATCCAAATTTATTTTCTCCACTTTCATTTTTATTTAATTTGGATTTCAATTTGTCCAAATTAAATTTTCCGGATACCTTTATTTATTTAGAAAATTCTCGGTCTTCACATTGAGAAAGTCAATTGAGACACCTTGAAATTTCTAAGTGAGAGGATTCTTCCTTAAGTTGAGCCAAATTGATGGGATACTTTTGGGAGAATTTTCAATAAAATATAATTCATATTTATTTTAAGATTAAATTGATATAAAATAAATGAAATGAATGAAAATTAATTAGTAAAGACTAAAATTAAATGAGCATAAATAAAAATAATAGATAAATAAAAAGGATAGTAAATTAGAAATAAGAATTAGATTGAGAATTAGATTTTATAGAATAAGTGTGAATTGTACCGATGATGATATTTCAAGAAAGTCAATCGAGACTCCTTGAAATTTCTAGGTGAGAGGATTCTTCCTGAAGTTGAGCCAAATTGATGGGATACTTTTGGGAGAATTTTCAATAAAATATAATTCATATTTATTTTAAGATTAAATAGAGATAAAATAAATGAAACGAATAAAAATTAATTAGTAAAGACTAAAATTAAATGAGCATAAATAAAAATAATAGATAAATAAAAAGGATAATAAATTAGAAATAAGAATTAGATTGAGAATTAGATTTTATAGAATAAGTGTGAATTGTACCGATGATGAAATTTCAAGAAAGTCAATCGAGATCCCTTGAAATTTCTAGGTGAGAGGATTCTTCCTTAAGTTGAGCCAAATCGATGGAATACTTTTGGAGAATTTTCAATAAAATATAATTCATATTTATTTTAAGATTAAAATAAATATAAATAAATAAAATGAACAAAATATAAATTAGATAAAGACTACGCTTAAATAAATATGAATAAAAATTAGATAAATAAACGAATGAATAAATAAATAAATGTGACATGAAGACAAGAGTACAATAAAAATAAAATAAGAAATAAGTATGAATTATGCCGATGATGAAATTTCAAGAAAGTCAATTGGGACTCCTTGGAAATTTCTAGGTGAAAAGATTTCTTTTAAGCCAAGCCAAATTGACGGGATGCTTCTAAGAAAATCTTTAATAAACCATGATTCATATTTATTCTCTAAATAAATAAAATAAAAAAAATAAATACATAGATAAATATAATATGAAATAAGATTAAAAAAATATAGAGATTAATATGGAGTCGAAATTAGAGCCAAAATTAGAAAGAATAAGATTTTCATAAAAATTTTATTGATCCGAGATGGAGTTCAAGAAAGTCAATTGAGACTCCTTGAATATCTTGAGGTGAGGGGAATTTCTAAGGTTGGAGCCAAATTGATGGAAAAACCTTAGAAATTTTCCCAATACATAAGTATATCGAAATTAATATGAATTCAAAGCAAATTGTAAAGATAACCTAAAACTAGTTGGTACCATTTTAGGATGGGTGTTGTAGTGGTGCTAATCCTTCCCTACACGTAACCGTACTCCCGAACCCTAGTGTCTTTGAATGTAGATCAAGCCTTATCCTTAGTTTGAATAGGTGACCAATCACACCTAGGTTAGAATGGTTGGTGGCGACTCCATGTCTTTGTGTCTAGCTATTAGGTTTACTCCAAAACTTGATACGTTACGACAGTGGTCTTGTTTTGATTCTGATTTGTGCTAGAAAAGTTAAGCATGACCATGGCATGTTACAGAAGACCTAAGAATTTTGATTGTGAAATTTTTTTTCGGTTTTGATATCATGAACTCTGTTTAGTTTTGAAATCTGTGTAATGAATTCGAATAAATTACGTGAACGAATATGATATTAACTAACTTTGATTTTTAATCTTTATATTGATATTTTGGCCTAAATGTTTTTTTTAAAGCATACTTAATCCAACTGATGGGATATCAGTTGCTTAATGAGTGGTTGCACTCATCTCTTTTTCTTAACATCTTACACGTTTGGATAATGATAATGTTCATGGGAATGTCAGGGAGTAACGTTTTGGAGTTTAGGCCATGTTTCAAGACTTTTAAGTGTATTATTAGATTGATATTTAAGAATGTTTCAAATTTCTTTGTTCAAAGCTTTAAGCAATGAGTTGAAATTTTGTAAACTTCTTTTGATCATTGGTAGTATACTTTTAGTTTTGATATTTGAAAGGATTGAATTTTAGTATGATAAATGCCTTGCATGTCTACAAAATTATATCTTTTTGATGTGTGGCGTCTGTTATGTTCTGGGTTCGAGGCGTGACACTACTTAAGCCACTTGGCATGCAACGAACAGGTGATCAACAATCTCCTTTTCCTTTTCACAAATTGGGCATAACTTTATTCTGCCAATCGTTCGCTTCCAAACTTCTATACATAGATGTTGAGAATTAAATCTAGGGATAGCAACGAATAGGGTACCCATTAATTCAGGAGTGCCTGTTTATAAAGTATACATTTACATCCTTAATCAGATTTAGTTTATGTTTAGCTATAAAAATCTATTCTTAACCGTTCCTTTTCTAATAACAAGAGAGCATTACAATTCAAAGCTAAGATTTCTATTAAAACTGCACCTCATGCTTATCACTTGAGAATAAGGTGAAGTTTAGATTGCAACAAATATCAAGTTGCATCATCTTTTCAAAAAAATTTTCCTTTTCTTTTCTTTCATAATACAAGATATCTCCAACTTTTACTTATCATATACCTTTCAAAATTCTACATTGAAATGCCTCCCAAAACCTTTTTTTTTTATGTAATACAAAAGCCAAAACTTAAAAAATAAAGAATGAGATATTATAAGTGTTAAAAATCGAATTTCAATTTTACAAAAATTTATTTTTTAAAGAGGTGAATGATGCCAGCAATCTTTGAACCACAAATAATTAAAGAAGAATTGTAACATAATCACTTGTCACGACCCGAAAGCCGCGACTTTCCTTTATACTCATACTTTTCTTAGTCTACAAATTTATGGACTAAATTTTTCTTTTTCATTTTAAGGTTTGTATTCGGTGTCAGTGTAGTTACTATACTATCTAGGTGGCTTATAGTCATTCCATTTAAATATTAAACAACACGGAAACGGTTCTTAGTTACATCCCGACTTGTTAAACAAAATATGTACTGTGCATCAATTAAAGTCATACATGTAAACAAGTATTTTATAAGTTCCATATACCTCCGGAAACTAGTACCAAGTCCATACACCGTCTCCGATGCCCACTGAGCAGCTCACATGGCAGATGTTAACTTCAATAATCTGAAAGAGATGAAATTTAGTGGGGTGAGCAAAACCACGGCTCAGTAAGATACTAATATAAATGCAAGAGTAGGATTATACTGTCTTAACCGCAAATGCTTAAAACTTGCAAGGATGCAATTACAGTTAATCCTTTCTCATCGATAACATATCATTATCTCATTTCTTGTCATCTGTCTATCACTTATACTTTTAAATAAATCATCATAATCACTTTTTCAATCTTCTCGATCTTACACTATAATGCATCGCATCTGTCGTATCCAAATTGAATGTCATATACTACTAGTCTATATTTTCCTCTATCTCGGAGTACATCATGTCCAATTGAAGCATCATATCAATTCACCTTATGTTTCATAATCGTACTCTTGTAATCTATCACCTCATATCATTTTCCATATAGAGAAATCATGATCATAATAGTGTAAGTTCACAATTCTCTTCATATCAATCTTATGTTCATGTATCATATCATGTCTAGATGAAATATCGTTACCACTGTGTGCTATCATCACATGATTCAATATGTACCGTATAAAATTTGTGTTCTGTATAAAATATTCATTTCAAATCATGTTTCATGTAGTACATAATCATGTACGAAAGTCATGTAATTTAGAATCATTTGACATATGTTTTAAAACACATTTTAAAACATATGAAATCTCTATTCATATCATGTGTGGTATAAAACACATGTACATCATTTCATCTGTCATGTCAAATAAACATGGTTTAAAACATATAAAGTCTCAAATCATATAATGCATAATATAAACCATGTTTCAATCATTCAATTTCAATCATTTCATGTATACTGTAAAACATATCATGTCTAGAGTTTAATATATAATAAATTGTACTCTAGACATTCTTTAACATTTAGTAAGAGACTAGGCATGAATCCCTATTCTATTATCATATCATCTCTAACCCATTGTAGCTATCAATGGGATAGTTTCCCTCGAAGGGTTCACTATCTATGATCATAGATCGTCCCAGTCCCACTGATCAGCTGGAAACTGAGGAATGTGTCCACGACTATTGTCGGACAGCCTGGAATGATCTCATCAGGCAACATTTACATGTACATATCATATATGTATAAATGGGGTTCCATGCCACACAGGCAGAACCACACAATAAATACATACTCTGTGCCACAAAGGCATATGCCACTCAGGCATTCAATAGGGTACCTGTCGTCTCAAAAATCGAAATCTTTTGATATATCATTTTGAATTCATTTAGACAGCCCTCATAAAAAAAACATTTAAAACCGAGTCTTTTCTCAAATCAATGCATAATTAAATCTCATGTTCAATATGTACATGTCATGAATGATATTAAACATCAAGGTCTGTGGCTGTCTAATCATTTCAAATATTTACTTTCACTTAAAAGATTTCGATGCATCTCTTTTTAAAATATCACTTTTTCTTTTAAAACAACATGAGATCATATGTCATGCATGAATGATTTTCTAAATATATCCAAATATATCTCAATACTCATTCAATCTATTGTTGTGCATATTATGACATCAGACTAAGGTGTGTCTTTAGTAGCCTAAATTTCTTATTCAAACATGATCATGACACGAAAGTCATCCGTCATTCATTCTACAATTACACACGTCTTTCAAGTCCCCAATGGCATCATTAAAATCCACTGTACATATGTTTGCACGTTTATTCAAATACATTTCAATAACATCCATAGACTACTAGGATCATTCTAGTATATTTTTCCATCAAAGATCACAAGCTACCTCAAGCTTTCATTCTCCCTTTCATTATTTTGCACATTAATTAAATCAATTCCCAACATTAGCTTTACACATACAAAGTTAACATGCCACAATCAAACATTGATTCGAATCCATTCTATTGACAAAGATATTCCATAATGTAGTATATATCAAGTACCAAATTCTCTAAATCTCATTTTATTGCTATATTTTTTTTTCTCAATTTCAGCCTTATGGTATATTAAGATTATATTGTCATATTGCCAGATAGGTCATGATCCACACTTACAATCCTCTAACTTCGAGGTCATAACACATCAAAATGTCCATAAGATTTCGCGATCTACTTTCTTATGATCATTATCTCAATCATACCACTAAGACAGTCCATTTGTTTGAATCTATCAATTCTATAATCATCACTTTTCAACTATGATCTTCTCTTCAAAGCAATATCATATAATCATCGTTACATCTATCAATACTCCAACTATCGAGATTGCACCTCAATTTCTACTCGATAGTCAACTTGAAATATTACATAACTCGAATTATCGACTCTATAAGATTCACAACCAAATTCTTCATATTGTCGTACTCATCCATTAACCTTCTCAACCATTTAAAAATCAATTTTTCCTATGATACAATAAAATCCTTTCAAGCTTATCTTCGATAATTCTTTCAGGATTCCATTTAGATAAGAATTTAATATTTTTCCTTAAACATTTTCGTGGAAATTTCGGCAGCATAACGACTTAATTTCCTCTAAACTTCCTGCAAGCAAACACAATTTATACTGACAGCCATTGATTCTCACCAATTTTTTACCTCTTACTGAGACCCTCACCATCAGTTGTGGGTCCTCTTAGCATTTTTAACAAATCAATTTAAATCGATGCATCATATAAAAATCATAATTCCATTAAAATCATTCCATCAATGCATCATATAACATCATAAATCCCACATACAATATAATGCTACTAAGGCTTTATAAGAGTATCTTACCCATTCGCCAAGCTTGGCGCACTTTCTGATTTTCGAGCATTGCCGAACTCCACCATTCGTCGCATTTCCGCTTTACTACAATTTCAATATTAATGCACTACATCAATATAACCATAAATTATTCAATAAATACCATCAATTTATTTTCTATATTTTTCCTTACCACATTTTTTTTTCTTCTCTTTCTTTTTCCTTCTCTTCTTCTTCTTCTTCCTTCTTTTCTTTCTCCTTTTCTTTTCTTTTCTTTTTCTTTCCTTTTTCTTTTTCTGTTCTGTTTTTTTTTTTTTCTGGCCTGAACCGGTTCGGACCGGTTCAGGCCGGTTCAACACTCACCGGCCGGTTCAGCCTCCGGCGGTCGGTCCTTCACCGATTCAGCCCTTCCTCAGCTGGCGGAGATGGCCACGAGACTGGATCCGCCCTCCATTTCTCCAGATCGATGGCGGCGGCGCCAGATCTGGCGGCAGAAGGTTCGGTCTCCTCCTTCTCTTTTTCTCCCTCTTTTCCGTCTTCTCTTCCATCGCCGGTGCCTCCTCTCCTTTTAGTTCGCCTTAACCGACGATGAGAAGGCAGTGGCGGTGACCGGATCGACCGGCACCGCCGTTTCCTCTTTCCTTTCCTTTCTCGTTTTTTTTTCCTTTTCCTCTCCGTTTCCGTTTTGTTTTTCTCCTTTACTTTTTCCGTTCGTCGCCGGTTGGCTTCTCTCTTCTTCCTCCTCTGTTCACCGGCGGCGTCACTCTCTCTCTCCCTTCTCCTTCCTCGCCGTCGGCGTCGACCGGCTTCTCAAACTTCTCCTCTGTTAAACAGAGGAGAAAGAAAATAAGGGGGAATCGGGTTATCCCGATTCCCCTTTTCTGTTTTTTTTTTATATAATATAATATATAATTATATTTTTATAATTATATATATAATCAAAATATTAAACATATATATATAAATATATATATTTTTCATATAAACCCTTTATATATATATATATATATATATACTTTGATTTAAAGTACTCTATATATATATTTTTCATATATGTTATATATATACATAAATGTATAATAAAATACATATGCGTTTATTCCATGTATAAATATATATTTATCAAAAGCGTATTTATATAATATCGTGATATAAATCTATCAAAATACATATTTTTATTTCTTATTAAATTTGGATTTCTTTATACCTAAATTTATTTTCTCCAATTTCATTCTTATTTAATTTGGATTTCAATTTGTTCAAATTAAATTTTCCGGATACCTTATATTTATTTAGAAAATTGTCGGTCTTCACATTCTCCCCACCTTAAGAAATTCGATCCTCCGAATTTAACTTAGATTTAGAAAGTGGTACTATCCTGTACTCTTATCTTTCTTGTCCTTTCAATCATCCCTCAAATGATACTGTCAACATACCTTCAACATTAGAATTATCCTTTATACCACTACATATCGCCTTTTTAAACCATTACATATCATTTTTTCACCATGTATCCATACTCCCTAAAATTTCTTATCATGTTGGGAGTTATCACTTTCATCTCTTTTCACATAATAGCTGTTTCACACCATTTATCATTCGTTTCTCTCAGTTGGTGCCAAGTCGATATAATTTGGTAACTATCGTTTACCGATTTAATCAGTAGTATGTAATTGTCCCAGTAGCTTTTAATTCTCGTGCATCCGCTCTCTAAACATATCTTCGAGCGTTTCCACATTACGCTCGAATTTTCATATCAGTATGTAGCGATGCCGTCAATAACTTTGGAATCCCAAAGCCTTTTACTATTTTCCATAAACATATGGAAATCCAAGATTCTATCACATATAATGCTCACTGGAACTTCACATACATTCTTTCCGTTTCATATTTATATTTCGACTAAGGCATTAAAGAAATATAGAAGTCTGAAAACGGAAAAGTGATTCAATTTGATCAACCAGTCTATAATCACTTCCATAATATCATATTTCTTTTCGGTTTCGTATTATCCCACAATACTCATTGTCACATCGATAAATCAAGGCTGCACCTCATTGCAGACTTTACTGTTAATCACCTCTTGCCATAAATGGAACATTTATCAATCATTTTATCTCTATATCTCTTTTCGTATAGTATTCTTATTACATCTCGATGTGATAACCAAAGTGAAATCACTTTCAGTCTTAAATTCGAAAACTGTTTCATATTCGTGCTCCCTTATAACTCGAAATCATAGTTTCAATTTCCAATAGTCCTCATAATTAGGGTGAGATTGTACTTTCAATCAAGCCAAATATTTGGGTTCAATCATTTTTCGTTGGCTATCTCTTTACTTCTTTCAATCCTTTTCAATTCGCATATCGATCATATTCTATACAATCATTCCATTATCTTCCAATATCAATTGCCTCAATCAATCATTCTTGATCATTCATATCCTATTCCTTTAAGGTGATACACAATTCTTCTATACTGTATCGATACCATTCATTAACGGTTTCCAATCCGTTTCAATAGGCCATCGATGGCATCTTTATGTCAAAGCTCAGCCTATTTCAATAGGCCGTCGACTGGTATCACCCATACCAATAGCTGACTAATCTTGGTACAGATTGAAAATCAACAAGTTTACATGTAGACACTGCACAGTACATGGGATGTAACACTATCACTGTCTCAACTACATCGACACGTACTAGACAAACCGTGCTCTGATACCATTAAACCTGTCACGACCCGAAAGCCGCGACTTTCCTTTATACTCATACTTTTCTTAGTCTACAAATTTATGGACTAAATTTTTCTTTTTCATTTTAAGGTTTGTATTCGGTGTCAGTGTAGTTACTATACTATCTAGGTGGCTTATAGTCATTCCATTTAAATATTAAACAACACGGAAACGGTTCTTAGTTACATCCCGACTTGTTAAACAAAATATGTACTGTGCATCAATTAAAGTCATACATGTAAACAAGTATTTTATAAGTTCCATATACCTCCGGAAACTAGTACCAAGTCCATACACCGTCTCCGATGCCCACTGAGCAGCTCACATGGCAGATGTTAACTTCAATAATCTGAAAGAGATGAAATTTAGTGGGGTGAGCAAAACCACGGCTCAGTAAGATACTAATATAAATGCAAGAGTAGGATTATACTGTCTTAACCGCAAATGCTTAAAACTTGCAAGGATGCAATTACAGTTAATCCTTTCTCATCGATAACATATCATTATCTCATTTCTTGTCATCTGTCTATCACTTATACTTTTAAATAAATCATCATAATCACTTTTTCAATCTTCTCGATCTTACACTATAATGCATCGCATCTGTCGTATCCAAATTGAATGTCATATACTACTAGTCTATATTTTCCTCTATCTCGGAGTACATCATGTCCAATTGAAGCATCATATCAATTCACCTTATGTTTCATAATCGTACTCTTGTAATCTATCACCTCATATCATTTTCCATATAGAGAAATCATGATCATAATAGTGTAAGTTCACAATTCTCTTCATATCAATCTTATGTTCATGTATCATATCATGTCTAGATGAAATATCGTTACCACTGTGTGCTATCATCACATGATTCAATATGTACCGTATAAAATTTGTGTTCTGTATAAAATATTCATTTCAAATCATGTTTCATGTAGTACATAATCATGTACGAAAGTCATGTAATTTAGAATCATTTGACATATGTTTTAAAACACATTTTAAAACATATGAAATCTCTATTCATATCATGTGTGGTATAAAACACATGTACATCATTTCATCTGTCATGTCAAATAAACATGGTTTAAAACATATAAAGTCTCAAATCATATAATGCATAATATAAACCATGTTTCAATCATTCAATTTCAATCATTTCATGTATACTGTAAAACATATCATGTCTAGAGTTTAATATATAATAAATTGTACTCTAGACATTCTTTAACATTTAGTAAGAGACTAGGCATGAATCCCTATTCTATTATCATATCATCTCTAACCCATTGTAGCTATCAATGGGATAGTTTCCCTCGAAGGGTTCACTATCTATGATCATAGATCGTCCCAGTCCCACTGATCAGCTGGAAACTGAGGAATGTGTCCACGACTATTGTCGGACAGCCTGGAATGATCTCATCAGGCAACATTTACATGTACATATCATATATGTATAAATGGGGTTCCATGCCACACAGGCAGAACCACACAATAAATACATACTCTGTGCCACAAAGGCATATGCCACTCAGGCATTCAATAGGGTACCTGTCGTCTCAAAAATCGAAATCTTTTGATATATCATTTTGAATTCATTTAGACAGCCCTCATAAAAAAAACATTTAAAACCGAGTCTTTTCTCAAATCAATGCATAATTAAATCTCATGTTCAATATGTACATGTCATGAATGATATTAAACATCAAGGTCTGTGGCTGTCTAATCATTTCAAATATTTACTTTCACTTAAAAGATTTCGATGCATCTCTTTTTAAAATATCACTTTTTCTTTTAAAACAACATGAGATCATATGTCATGCATGAATGATTTTCTAAATATATCCAAATATATCTCAATACTCATTCAATCTATTGTTGTGCATATTATGACATCAGACTAAGGTGTGTCTTTAGTAGCCTAAATTTCTTATTCAAACATGATCATGACACGAAAGTCATCCGTCATTCATTCTACAATTACACACGTCTTTCAAGTCCCCAATGGCATCATTAAAATCCACTGTACATATGTTTGCACGTTTATTCAAATACATTTCAATAACATCCATAGACTACTAGGATCATTCTAGTATATTTTTCCATCAAAGATCACAAGCTACCTCAAGCTTTCATTCTCCCTTTCATTATTTTGCACATTAATTAAATCAATTCCCAACATTAGCTTTACACATACAAAGTTAACATGCCACAATCAAACATTGATTCGAATCCATTCTATTGACAAAGATATTCCATAATGTAGTATATATCAAGTACCAAATTCTCTAAATCTCATTTTATTGCTATATTTTTTTTTCTCAATTTCAGCCTTATGGTATATTAAGATTATATTGTCATATTGCCAGATAGGTCATGATCCACACTTACAATCCTCTAACTTCGAGGTCATAACACATCAAAATGTCCATAAGATTTCGCGATCTACTTTCTTATGATCATTATCTCAATCATACCACTAAGACAGTCCATTTGTTTGAATCTATCAATTCTATAATCATCACTTTTCAACTATGATCTTCTCTTCAAAGCAATATCATATAATCATCGTTACATCTATCAATACTCCAACTATCGAGATTGCACCTCAATTTCTACTCGATAGTCAACTTGAAATATTACATAACTCGAATTATCGACTCTATAAGATTCACAACCAAATTCTTCATATTGTCGTACTCATCCATTAACCTTCTCAACCATTTAAAAATCAATTTTTCCTATGATACAATAAAATCCTTTCAAGCTTATCTTCGATAATTCTTTCAGGATTCCATTTAGATAAGAATTTAATATTTTTCCTTAAACATTTTCGTGGAAATTTTGGCAGCATAACGACTTAATTTCCTCTAAACTTCCTGCAAGCAAACACAATTTATACTGACAGCCATTGATTCTCACCAATTTTTTTACCTCTTACTGAGACCCTCACCATCAGTTGTGGGTCCTCTTAGCATTTTTAACAAATCAATTTAAATCGATGCATCATATAAAAATCATAATTCCATTAAAATCATTCCATCAATGCATCATATAACATCATAAATCCCACATACAATATAATGCTACTAAGGCTTTATAAGAGTATCTTACCCATTCGCCAAGCTTGGCGCACTTTCTGATTTTCGAGCATTGCCGAACTCCACCATTCGTCGCATTTCCGCTTTACTACAATTTCAATATTAATGCACTACATCAATATAACCATAAATTATTCAATAAATACCATCAATTTATTTTCTATATTTTTCCTTACCACATTTTTTTTTCTTCTCTTTCTTTTTCCTTCTCTTCTTCTTCTTCTTCCTTCTTTTCTTTCTCCTTTTCTTTTCTTTTCTTTTTCTTTCCTTTTTCTTTTTCTGTTCTGTTTTTTTTTTTCTGGCCTGAACCGGTTCGGACCGGTTCAGGCCGGTTCAACACTCACCGGCCGGTTCAGCCTCCGGCGGCCGGTCCTTCACCGATTCAGCCCTTCCTCAGCTGGCGGAGATGGCCACGAGACTGGATCCGCCCTCCATTTCTCCAGATCGATGGCGGCGGCGCCAGATCTGGCGGCAGAAGGTTCGGTCTCCTCCTTCTCTTTTTCTCCCTCTTTTCCGTCTTCTCTTCCACCGCCGGTGCCTCCTCTCCTTTTAGTTCGCCTTAACCGACGATGAGAAGGCAGTGGCGGTGACCGGATCGACCGGCACTGCCGTTTCCTCTTTCCTTTCCTTTCTCGTTTTTTTTTCCTTTTCCTCTCCGTTTCCGTTTTGTTTTTCTCCTTTACTTTTTCCGTTCGTCGCCGGTTGGCTTCTCTCTTCTTCCTCCTCTGTTCACCGGCGGCGTCACTCTCTCTCTCCCTTCTCCTTCCTCGCCGTCGGCGTCGACCGGCTTCTCAAACTTCTCCTCTGTTAAACAGAGGAGAAAGAAAATAAGGGGGAATCGGGTTATCCCGATTCCCCTTTTCTGTTTTTTTTTATATAATATAATATATAATTATATTTTTATAATTATATATATAATCAAAATATTAAACATATATATATATAAATATATATATTTTTCATATAAACCCTTTATATATATATATATATACTTTGATTTAAAGTACTCTATATATATATTTTTCATATATGTTATATATATACATAAATGTATAATAAAATACATATGCGTTTATTCCATGTATAAATATATATTTATCAAAAGCGTATTTATATAATATCGTGATATAAATCTATCAAAATACATATTTTTATTTCTTATTAAATTTGGATTTCTTTATACCTAAATTTATTTTCTCCAATTTCATTCTTATTTAATTTGGATTTCAATTTGTTCAAATTAAATTTTCCGGATACCTTATATTTATTTAGAAAATTGTCGGTCTTCACATCACTACAGCAAAAAAGATATTTTTCGTTGAAAACAAAGCCAAGTGAAGTGATGTAACGACCCTTTTTATGGAAAATACAAACCAAATTTTTCTTTTTTCACTTACTTGGTTGGGCTGTACGTAGTGTCACTAATCTATTCTTAAGCTAACTTTACATTAGCTAAATCAATATATTTTAATTACCTTGGTCCCAGTTCAATTTCTCTCACTAAGCATGCATTCACAATTTTGAATTATTCTACTTGACAAAATATTTATCCACCATTGTTGCATGCATCATTATAAATCATAATATATTATATACTTCCTTTAATTGCATCCCCCTACTATAAAAGTATTGAAATACAAGTTTGAATACGAAATAAATAATTGTACATCACATACCTTCAAGAGTGGTACGAAATCCTGGAAGGCCGGTTTAAACCCCGCGTACAAAGCACCTACTGCAAATAATCTGGAAGGTGGAGAGGGGGGTGAGCTTATAAAGCCCAATAAGAAATATGTATAAGAGACAAATACCGAAATTCTATATGCAAGTTTTCTAAATTATTTATTAAATCTCATAGTTCATATGATTCAGAAATCAAATCATGCTTATGCAATGCATCCGAAAACATTTCATTTAAATTCTAATAAAGCATATTAATTCGAAACATAAATCCAAACATGGGTGTATTTATCGTATTCACTTTCCGTATCAATCTTTGAAATAAACCATATCGGTTTCGAAATCCAAATATCAACGTTCAAAATTCATATACGGAAATAAGTACAAAAAAGCATACACATATTAAGTTGTACACATTTTAACGACTAAGCAATAATCATGAAGTTCAAATATTCCCGTGAGGGAAAGTGCAAGTCAATTAGACATATGACCATAGTCTAGAGAGGGTTCACAGTAAGCACTGATCAAGTGTCAGCTGGGCTCACTATAGACTGGATCAAAGTCATACAGCCTAGAAATACTACTGTAGATTGGATCAAGGTCACATAGTAGTCCAAAACAAAACCTACTACAGACTGGATCATGATCACACAATAGTCCAAAACAATACTTGTAACATCCCGTTACCACATTTTTCACGTATTTTCATACAACTTTACCGGTTGGGCTGTCTGCGATGCCATTAACATTCAACAGTAACAATGACAAATGATAAACATTTATCTATTTATTATGGAATATGAAATTTCTTTTTCATTATTCCTTACATCTGACATCCCCTATAATCTTTTATTTCATTAAGGTAGTACTGTATACATATGTCTGAAATGTAAAAGAGAAAAGACTGTACCTGTCACGTTTAATGTGCCATGCCTTAGTGCTTTAAGCATAGCTATACCCATCTGAGAGCTAATTCTCTCAACTCCGCGTACTTCTTATCTGTGGAGTTAAAACAAAGGGGTGAGCGATTCATACGCTCAGTAAAGGAAACATATGCTGCTTTAAATAAAGCAAAACTATATATCACTATTCATTTGTTCTTTTCTTAACAATAACCCAGTAGAAAAGAAAATAAATATATAGTAAACAACTCTCTTAAAACACCATTCAAAACACCGACTAACAGTTTACTTTAAAATGTAGTAAACACTATCGAGGACTTCAATAATCCTCATAGTAAATAGAAACTGATAAGTTGAGACTAGGCAACAAATAAATCATGCTATCATCGTTTCTCCCTCCACCTTGGGAGAACGAAACCTGCCGCTTTTGGGGTGCACCCGTAGGCCATCGCCCCTCACGGCTATCTCAGATCTATGGCCATAATCTAAAGGGGTCCTCGGGTCCACTTGCCAAGTGACCTCGAGACCGCTGATGACTTGGCAGGTCCATCAGCCCTGTGACGCCTTGAGGTGCACTCATTGGTCCATTGACCGAGCCACCGCCCCAGGTAGGTCACGCACTAGCAACGCATGAACTCAGGGCCTAAAGTCTCAAAATCAACTTTTATATCTCATATATCATTTCCACAAAATGATTTGATTTCTTATACACAATGAAACACCAAAAACAGCCCGTAATCTCAACTTTTAAAACCTGCTCGCCCATGATCAGCTCGCCCGACATGGCTTGCCCATGGAAGCAGCTCGCTGTGGCGGAGAACATGTGTTCGCCCGCCCTCTTTGCTTTTAAAATCTGAAGCAAAACTGGCTTGCCCTCTGTGGCTCGCCCAGAAATCAACTCGATAAGACGGTGAATAATAGTCGCCCGCCTCATAGTTTTAAAAACACAAGTACGGCTGGCTGATAAAAGTTCGCCCGCTTTTCATTTAAAACAAGGGTCGCCCAACTACGGCTTTACCCGGATTTCTCTTTAAAACAAGGGCACTCGCCCAGTTCTCATAAAAGAGAGCTCGTCATTTGGCTTAACTTATAGCTTTCTATTAAGAAAGTTCGCCCGCCCTTTATAAATAGAAATGAGTTTAAAACGTATAAAAGGGATTGGTTCGCCCGCCAATACCAATTCACCCAACATAAATCACAAAGGCTTTCCCAACATAAAACATACAAAGCGCTCGCCCGCCCTGTATCATTTTACCCAACAAAACAGCAAAAGGCGGCTATCAGCTCGCCCGCGATCAAACAATTATCAATTAACTTCTTAAAATCATGCATGTCAGAAAACAAAACATTTAACTTAATGTTTTCATAAAATTTACTCCACAGGACATGCATCACTTCACACACACTTCCCTTACCTTGTTCAACGAAGTCTTGCTTCGCCCGGCACTCTGTTCGCCCATAGCTATTCCCAATTATCGGCTGCAAATTATATATAAATTCCATTAATATTTTCTTTATATATCACTTGGCGAGAATAAATCAAATAACTACTCGCCCAATCAGATTCCCAATTAGTTCGCCCGCCATTACTCACGAAGCCTTCATTGGCTAACTGTGGAAGTTCACCCACAATCCTTCTCGCCCAATGCCTTCGCATTAGAGCTCGCCCGTCATTCACTTCACTAGAATTGGGCGTTCTCGCCCACAAAATTACCTTGGCGAGTACTTAATATCTATTCGCATCATTGGCGATTACTATTTTCAACTTGGGCGATCACTGTAGTCGCCCTTGTCGTCACCTATTCCATAATTTTTCCTTGTTTTCCAATTTTCCAAGGATCTAACTAAAACAAAGACTGTATCTATGTTTATTACTGCATAAATCATAGAAATCTATCAGTGAACATCAAGAACATCTCAGAAAATATGAAACTCACCTCAACCAACTGCACTTCCAAAACACGTTGTTTTTCTGTCTCATGTTGGCCTCTATTTGCTTATTCCTTCAGCTCACCAGGCTAAGAAAGAAAGGTTTTATAAGCATGTTTACTGGTTTAGCCAACTGAAGAGTGAAACTCAGTAGATCAAACATGGCAGAGAAATGGAAGAAACAGAGAAATGCCTCTCGTGAAGAAACTGAAATTGGCTAACTCGTTTTTCATCAATTGTCTCTGCTTATATAAACATTCTCAGCCAATCAATAGCCACCGCCTGGCCCTTATCCTGTTTCCTTCATCATTGTTCACGTCCTTCATGCCTTTAATGCATGAAGAAAACTGAAGCACAAAGTGGCGTGGAAGTCTCCCTTTCACACGGCTTTTTCTTCTATTGCAGCCTTTGTTTACTTCCTCAACCAATCAGGTAAATTCCTTACTGACTTCAACCTCTTCACCATTAATTGTCTTCAACCGTATCACTTGCAAGTCAATTTTGGCTGTTAGGTTGAATTCTGTTTTCATTTTCCCATCTATCTGGACGACCACTTTACTCGCCAAATGCATTGGCGTTTCCAAGTCCTCGCCACAAGCGGCCATCACTTATCCACGAAGTTGGCGAACTAAACTACTCGCCAAACAAATAAGGAAAACAATCGACTCGCCACACTAAATCAGTTCGCCAGCCATGGGGCTACTCCTTGTCCTCTGTGTGGCGATCACAATTTCTCGCCCTTTTCGGGCCATCACCTGGCATGGCTCAACTCGCCAACCATGCCCTGATTCATCTCACAAGTTGGCGAACACGCCTGTGCGACCACACTCTCGTCCAACTCGCCATCAGCATTGATGATCACACATACCTTACTCGCCAATCGGCGAGCCGTTTCTTTTTGGTACGCGCCCGCCGAAGGAGCTTTCATCTTTTTGGAAATTAACATTCATTATTTATTTAATTTCCATTATCAATTTTATGAATTTAGACTCTACAGTAGTGTAAAAATCGGATCTTACAATACTGCAGTGACTGTTAGTCATGTCTTAAAACATTTTCATATATATTTTCTAAAAATACAAAACTTTGGTAATTTCCATGAAAGTCAGTGTTTTTGATAAAATTTTCATAAATATTGAAAATCATGCTATTTAACTTTCTTTTTTCAAAACAAAGCTTGCTAGAGAATTGTTGTTTTCAAATTGTTTTTTTAGCTCTAGCTTATTTCGCAAAATCGATATTTTTACAAAAAATCCGGCAGCCTAACAGCTTAATTTTCTTAAAACCTCCTACAAAAAAAATACAGTTTATAAAACACAAAGCAATTCATTTTTAAAATTTATCAGTATCTCCTACGTTTCGATATATATCTCTTACCTCAATCAATCATAATCGTAACCAAATCAGGCAATCAGCAGTCGATATCAAATAATTGAGGTTGCATATTTTTGGTCACCAACCCACTCTCGGACTGCAGAAAAATCATTTAAATAGTTTAATTTCATAAAATCCACAACAGAATATTTTATTTAAATCCTCAATCTATTCATTACACAAAATCCACAATCAATGCATTACTATAAACACACTATTTAGTTCATTATTTGAAATCCAAAATCAGTCAATTACTTTAAATCATTATCAATTAAAATAAATCATATCTTTTCCCAATATCACAATCACATCGTCATAAATAGTTATTCCACAAAGCCTATTGTCATAGGAGCACCCTCTATATTTATTTATTTATTTATTTATTTTCATTTCAATTTCCATATTTTTCGAGATTCTCACTCTCTTAGATAACTAACTTATCAAGTGCATCAACCTATCAATCCATACAACTTGAAGTTTGCATTATGATATGTCTATACACAACTCATTATCATCCACAATATCGCTAAAATATGTTTCGATCTTCAAATTATATTATCCAACCTTCAAACAATATTCTTAGGATCTTTCCTCCACATTTCATATCAATTACAACCTACTTTGTTAACCACTGTCGTAATGATTTTTGTCCGGGGACTCGATCGCTAGACGATTTTGAAAAAAAACACAAAGAGGAGTCGTCACCAATCTCCATTTATTTTGAAACCATATTTATTTGTTTTATTTTGAAACCTCTTAAAACTTTCATTTATTTTGAAACCATTTATTTATTCATTTTTATTTGATATATTAAATTTTTTTTTATTTGAAATAAATGGGAATCTTTTGTGTTGAAAATTATTTCGAAGTACCCCAACATTTCTGGTGGCATTTCGAATAACTTTGTAACGACCCGTTACCACATTTTTCTTCTTATTTTACACAATTTATCCGGTTGGGCTGTCTGTGATACTTCACTTTATTTCTTATGTTAAACAATTTCATAAAATATTATTTATATTATATACATCCCCTATCTTACTTAATAAGCAAGTAGTACTGCATACATGTCTAAATACAGAAAATAAATGATCGTACCTCATATAAATCAGTCGGTCTGTCACATTGTCCATTATGTGCAGCCGTAATCCACAAATATTGGATCTCACCACCATCAAAACCTGAAATGTTAAAATTAAGGGGTGAGCAAACCACGGCTCAGTAAGAGAGTTATATGTCACACTTGATATTCAACTATCTATATGCTGAAAATAAATTTTTTCATTTTCTTTAAAATCTTCCTAACTGGCTCTAGGCTCACATGTAGGAAGGATACTACAGTCGGCTAGGGATCCAGATAGAATAAGATAGGTATTTTAGAATACCAAACTTGTTCCGGAACCTAGAAGCAACTGTAGAGAATATCAATTCCGTTGTTTTCAAAACGATATAATTTTCGCTTTTCCACAAAGTAAACCACTTATTTCTTTTCACTTCAATATACTTTAAAACACATAACAGTTCAGTAGTAAAAATAGTGGTTTACTTCTCTTCTCTTCGGTACAGTAAAAACAGTATAATACAGTGATTTGTAAATATCCAATCATCGGATAATTACTTCTTCGATTATTTCTATCTTAGAAATAATTCTTATATTATTCTTTTAGAATGAACATTTATTTCTCATTTCAAATCAGTAACCGTATCGTACAGCTCAATAAAACAGTATATTCAGTAAAACAGTAACTCGATACGGTTCAATCAGTAGACAGTAAATAGTAGCTACCAATTCAGAAATCAGTATAAGGTAGCTTTCAGTTCAGTAAACAGTAAATGGTAGCTTTCAGTTCAGTAAAATAGTAATCAATGGCTACCATTTCAATAAATAGTACAGTTCAGTAACACAATGTTTTGGTACGGTCTTTCATCAATAAACAGTAAACAGTATAGTACAGTAAATAGGATATCGTAAATCCTTTCAGAAATCAGTAAACAGTAAACAGTAAGCAGTAAGTGAGACTAGGCAACACCCTACAAGTAAATCATGCTATCATCGTCCACTAAGGGACACAGTAACAGTAATGAGATCTATGGCCATGATCTATAATGTCCTCGGTGTACGCTTGCTAGGCGACAATCCGGGACGCTGATGACTAGCTGGTCAATCAGCCACGTGACAGTAACAGTATATGTGATGCATGAAGCTCGGGGCCTAAGTCTCAAAATAGTGTAACCGTACCATAGCCTTTATGGATTTTAAATACAGTAAATTAAAACATTTCACAGATATCCATAAGGCTCACATGTAATAAATCATCACCTTTATGAAATAATTAAATTAAAATAACATTTCTCAAAATACTTCATAAAGGTATAAATCATATTTTCCATACGGTGAAAACAGTTTATAAATCATTACTGAAAATATAGAAGGGCAAAACTGTCCTTTTTCCACCGTAAAACACATATGCACACTTTTCCGTGCATTCAATCGAAAACATGGTTTTATAATTATCGGAATTTCAAACAAATCATTTTTATAATTTATGAAAATAAATTATTTATTTTCTAACTTTAAATTCACATCACCATGTTTTCTTTTAAAAACACGTGTAGAGACCTCTAGTCTCGAAATCATAGTTTTTCTTCATTTCTTAACCTTTATGGAATTTTCATAATTAATTATTTCCATAATTAAAACCATAAAGGTTTTATATGAAATCAAGTGAATATTTAAGAATATTTATAAAAATATTCACTTCAGTCTCTTTTTCATTTCCATCTCGTTTCACGTGAAATATCACCTACAGGGTAAATTTTCGGTGATTTCCTTTTTTTACCATTCTCGAAAACATGAATATTTTAAAAATCAAATATCGTTATATTCATGTTTTATGAAATTTACTTAATTTCTCGATTTTCGTACTTGAAAATCATTTCACGTGAAATCAAATCATTTATTATGATTTTCGGTGATTTTCGGTAAATTTCAGTAATTATTTGATAATTTTTCGGCAGTATAACGACTGCCGATTTGGCTAGCCTCCTGCACGAAAATACATTTTATATTTTTCAACCAGTATTTCACCACAATTTGAAACCGATAAATCACCACAAATTTCAAAACTAATCAATATAAATTGCATTTATAATTTAAATGCATAATTTAAAACATGTGGCCGAATATCCTTACAGGCGGCACATGTCTCCCTTACCTGTTTCGGGTCGGCGACTACCTCTCGAAGGTCGCGCCCGTGTTCACCTCGCCCGATTCCATCGGCTCGGTTGTCGAGGATATTTTCTGGAAATTAAATTCTAAAATTTAGAATTTTTCCATAATTATTTAAATAAATAAATTATTTAAATAATTTAATACTTTTCGGGATTTCTTACCGATTCCCGTAATTCTCGGGATCTCCCGGAATTCCTTTTCCCTTTTTCTTCCTTCTTTTTCTTCCTTCTTTCTTTTTCTCTTTTCTTTTCTTTTCTTTTTCTTTTTCCTTTTTCTTTCCTTTTTCTTTTTCTTTCTTTTCTCGCCGGACCGGTTTGCCTCCTTCCTTGCCGGTTCCTCGCCGGCGGCCGGTTCTCCGGCGGCTCAGGGGCTCAGCAGCTGGCCGGCACCACAGTGAAGCCGGATCTGGCCTCCGTTCGTCACGAATCGACGGCACGGCGGCGGATCTACTCGGTTTTGGTTCGGTCACTACTCCTCCTCCGTCGGCCTTCCTCCGCCGTTCTCTGCCTGAACCGTGGCCTCCATCGTCTTCCTCTCCCTCCGGCGATGCTTCGGTGGTAGTGGCGACGACCGATTTGGCCGGCACCGCCAGATCTGGTTTTCCTTTCCTCTTCCGGTTTCGTCGGCTTCCGCCCCTGTTTCCGCTTCTGGTCCCTTCCGTTTCCGTCGCCGGTCGTCTTCTCCTCTCTAGCCGGCGCCGTCTCTTCCCTTTTCCCTCGCCGGCGGTGGCCTCTCCGCCGCCGTCGGCTTTTGGCTGGGAAGGGGTCGGGATTCCTTCCCCGATCCTGCCCTTTCCTTTTCTGTTTTGTTTCTTTTCTATTTTTAGTATATAATATCCCATATTATATACTATAATTTATATTTTATACATATAATATATACTATATATTATACATATATTATTTCATATATCATATAATACAATATATGTTATATATAAAATATATATTGTATATTACAAAATATATGTCTAGTATATATATATGTATATTTATATATTTTAAAATTAAATAACATTTATATAAATATTTATATAAATGTAATAATTCCGTATATATATATTGTATTTACAATATATACATATTCAAACTTTAATGTAATTTAATATTTACATTTTCTCAAATATGTATATACTTACAGATACATAAAATGTCATACTTGAATACATATGTATTTATATCAAAATACATTTATATAATTAGTAATTATATAAACATATTTTATTTTCATTTCTCATTTTCCTTATTTAATTTGGATTTCCATTTATCCAAATTAAATTTCCTTCTTTCATTATTTTCCATAATATCTCATCTTATTTTTCCGATTTAAATTTCCTTCACTTAAATTTCCAATTTCATCACTTCCTCAATCCTCGGAATTTCCACCATCCATTCCTTTCTTGATTCTCGGGATTTTCACCAATATCCCGTTCTCATAATTTTATTTATTTTCAATATTTATAATTTCCAATAATTGGAAAATTTACGGTTATCACATTCTACCCACCTTAAGAAATTCAGTCCTCCGAATTTAACTTAAGTCCAAAGGTGGTATATGCCGTATACTTACGACTTCTGACCTCTAGGTCAACTTTTACATAATTACTGCCAGCATACTTTCAACATCAAAAATACTTTAGACCACTACATGTTGTCTTTTATCATATATGTCTATACTCCCATAAGTTTATTTCTCAAATCGGGAGTTATTCATTTCCACTCTTTTCACATAAGAGTCCATGCACAGTATTTTTCATGTCACAGCTGATCTATGCTGTTCATCATCCATTTTTCTCACTTAGTGCCAAATCGATATAGTTTAAAACTATCAATTACACATGTCAGTCAGTTATATGTAAGTGTCCCAGTAGCTTTCACATCTCATGCACACACACTCTCAGTATCATGGAGCGTTTACATCTCACGCTCATATATATATCAGTATGGAGCGGTGCTATCAGTACACTTGGAATCTCAAAGCCTTTTGCTATTCTCTCATTAGCATATGGCATCTCAGAGACTCCCATCGCATGTAAGGCTCACTGGAACTGTACATACACATTCATATCCTTTAACATTTATACTTCGACTGAGGCACTAGAGAATCTAGAATACTGATAATGGAAAGTGATTCTATTTAGATCATCAGTCTTTAATCACTTCCATATCATCATATCTCTTTTGGACTCTTTATTATTCACAGTATTCATATTCACACATTTATTCTACTAAGGCTGCATCTCATTGCAGACTTTACTATTGATCATCTCTTACAGTCATAGATCATGAGACAATCATATTCTCTTCATGTAGTATGGTCTTTAAATTTCTTTTCATAATTTAGATTCCACAATTGAATCCTCAATTTATGTATTTAATCACCACATCATCTATATACTTCCACCGTTTCTATCATGTTACGATGGTTATATGTATAATCATTTTTCATTTATATACTGGCAGTAAACATATCAATTATCTTACTCCTTTGAGTATCATTACTTTCACTTGTCACATTTGGTTTGATTTTTCATCTTGCCACAGTTATGTGATAACCAATACAAATCACTTTCAGTCTTACCTTCGGGAACTGTTTCATATTGATGTTCCCTTCTCATCATGCAATTTATTTCCTTATTCCACTTTCATTCTTTTAGTCGGCTTTCTCGTTTGGTATGGTACTATACTGCTAAGATCTTTTAAAATCTTGCATACCATCTTTTCTCTACACTTATTCATTTACCGACTTTAACTTCTTTCTTTAATTACATCACATTAGTAGAGCAGCTAGTCTCATCACTCTTTTATAAACTGGCAGTAGTATCTAGCTAGACTCATTACTTTCGTATATCAATTATTACCTCTCTATCATAGACAGATTCACTGTCATTTTGTCATTTCGAGATTATATATCTCAGAAAGAGACACTGTCTAGCCAAACCTCTTAATTGCCAATCTTTACATAATTCCACAATCTTTAAGAGTTTAAGAGTCATACCACAATGCTACTCATTTTCCATTTGTACTTTAAACTCTATCAGTATTTCATCAATTTACTCATGTATGGATGCCTCTTTCCTTAGGCTTATATACCTCACAAGGCAAATCGTTAACCTCGTAATCTCAATAGGAACTCGTAAAATTCACTCCGAGTTCTAATCATCTTATGGACATCAGTCTCCAATCTTTTATCTAAGGACACTTTATACTGAGGCTAGTCTTATTAACTCCTCATGTTTATTAAATCAAATCCATAAAGCGTCCATTTCATCATGTAGATGAATACTTGTTCTTTATAAGAACTTTATTACATAGTAACCATTTACTATATCATATCGATTCATCTACTTATTAAAATCATTTGTGCTGCTCTCTTTTACACTTATGCAGCCAACTTCCTTAATTTCATTTTCCAGAGTAGATTCCTTAAGCTTTCAGATTTTCTTAAGTTCTCCGATATAAGCTTAGAATCAGGTTTCATATTCAAAATCGAGTCAATGTTATCTCGATTCCTCCAATTTATATAACTCTGGAAGTTCTATCAGAGATCAAATCCGATACTTCTTTAATCACATATTTCTTATCATTTCGGACATCTCATCCTTATGCCCTGTCATTTTCACTGTGTATTCTCAAGGCAGAGACATTTACTATTCAAATCATTTTGACACACACTCTACCTTGATTTCATTGTTCACTCATACTTTACAGCCTTACATACCTCATTATAGTAAGCTGTATTAAGCATAACAGTTATCAACACATGTTACAGCTAACCAATTTATTACAGTTATTCACTTCATCAGTCAATTCCTGTAATCATTTCACTTTTCATAGCATTCAACGATCCCGTTCAATACACTCTTAATCCAGGCCCTTACAATCAATAACCGGGCCAATCATTTTGCAACATTCCACTACACTTCTATGGATCGCATCATGTAAGGCCCCGGCCCGTCCGCCGTTCGCCTATACATATCTATACCGTCCTCTTTTTGCGAGCACACTAGCCCCCTCAAGGATCAATCGTGAGGCCCAGCCCGTTCACTAGGTCACTCACCACTCGCGTCCATAATCTAAGTGTCAGTGGAATCAGTAATAGGGATCGCTATAGTCATATGACATCCTCTATGCCATTTATAACTCCATTACTATCAATGGATTCAAGATTAACTTGATTTTATCACTATTTGAAACATCGCCCAACATAGGGGCATTTTCGTCATTTTGACATTTATTTCTTTCTCCTCAGTATACATTTAAATCAATGATCTGATCATTTATGTGCTGATAGTATCCTTTCTGAAACTTATATCAGCAATTTAGATCTCACTCGATTTCGACAGAGAAATCTACTAAGATCCACAATTGGATTATTTTACTTGTAATTCAGCTTTATATCATTAATTTCTCTGTCAAATCAATCAATTCCAACCTCTATTGGTCTATTCTGACTCCCGGTAAAATTTTAGAGTCAGGGGTATTTTGGTCATTTTTTTGCCAAAAATTTTCTCTCTCTTCAAATTACCCTCAATCAGTGATCTTAAAGTCTATTTAATGATGATATTGCATTCTCCTCCTTTATATCATCACTTTCAGGTCTCAGTTCGATCCGGACCGAAAAGTACTGGTGGGGCCCTTCACCGAGTCCTTTCGATTCCTTACCGAACAGGCCTTCATTTAGATTAAAAGAATCACCAATCTTCTGGTAATTTCTGAGCCTATTATTTCTTTAACATTCTCAATTTATACTTTCTCACTCCCTTTAATTCATTTTACTCAATTTACAATCATTTATTTTCTCTATGTATTCAGACGATACAGTACTACCGGGGATGTTTAACATTTTTTCTTCCAAAAGTATTCACAGACATCAGGCCAACCATGCTCTGATACCATTAAATCTGTAACGACCCGTTACCACATTTTTCTTCTTATTTTACACAATTTATCCGGTTGGGCTGTCTGTGATACTTCACTTTATTTCTTATGTTAAACAATTTCATAAAATATTATTTATATTATATACATCCCCTATCTTACTTAATAAGCAAGTAGTACTGCATACATGTCTAAATACAGAAAATAAATGATCGTACCTCATATAAATCAGTCGGTCTGTCACATTGTCCATTATGTGCAGCCGTAATCCACAAATATTGGATCTCACTACCATCAAAACCTGAAATGTTAAAATTAAGGGGTGAGCAAACCACGGCTCAGTAAGAGAGTTATATGTCACACTTGATATTCAACTATCTATATGCTGAAAATAAATTTTTTCATTTTCTTTAAAATCTTCCTAACTGGCTCTAGGCTCACATGTAGGAAGGATACTACAGTCGGCTAGGGATCCAGATAGAATAAGATAGGTATTTTAGAATACCAAACTTGTTCGGGAACCTAGAAGCAACTGTAGAGAATATCAATTCCGTTGTTTTCAAAACGATATAATTTTCGCTTTTCCACAAAGTAAACCACTTATTTCTTTTCACTTCAATATACTTTAAAACACATAACAGTTCAGTAGTAAAAATAGTGGTTTACTTCTCTTCTCTTCGGTACAGTAAAAACAGTATAATACAGTGATTTGTAAATATCCAATCATTGGATAATTACTTCTTCGATTATTTCTATCTTAGAAATAATTCTTATATTATTCTTTTAGAATGAACATTTATTTCTCATTTCAAATCAGTAACCGTATCGTACAGCTCAGTAAAACAGTATATTCAGTAAAACAGTAACTCGATACGGTTCAATCAGTAGACAGTAAATAGTAGCTACCAATTCAGAAATCAGTATAAGGTAGCTTTCAGTTCAGTAAACAGTAAATGGTAGCTTTCAGTTCAGTAAAATAGTAATCAATGGCTACCATTTCAATAAATAGTACAGTTCAGTAACACAATGTTTTGGTACGGTCTTTCATCAATAAACAGTAAACAGTATAGTACAGTAAATAGGATATCGTAAATCCTTTCAGAAATCAGTAAACAGTAAACAGTAAGCAGTAAGTGAGACTAGGCAACACCCTACAAGTAAATCATGCTATCATCGTCCACTAAGGGACACAGTAACAGTAATGAGATCTATGGCCATGATCTATAATGTCCTCGGTGTACGCTTGCTAGGCGACAATCCGGGACGCTGATGACTAGCTGGTCAATCAGCCACGTGACAGTAACAGTATATGTGATGCATGAAGCTCGGGGCCTAAGTCTCAAAATAGTGTAACCGTACCATAGCCTTTATGGATTTTAAATACAGTAAATTAAAACATTTCACAGATATCCATAAGGCTCACATGTAATAAATCATCACCTTTATGAAATAATTAAATTAAAATAACATTTCTCAAAATACTTCATAAAGGTATAAATCATATTTTCCATACGGTGAAAACAGTTTATAAATCATTACTGAAAATATAGAAGGGCAAAACTGTCCTTTTTCCACCGTAAAACACATATGCACACTTTTCCGTGCATTCAATCGAAAACATGGTTTTATAATTATCGGAATTTCAAACAAATCATTTTTATAATTTATGAAAATAAATTATTTATTTTCTAACTTTAAATTCCCATCACCATGTTTTCTTTTAAAAACACGTGTAGAGACCTCTAGTCTCGAAATCATAGTTTTTCTTCATTTCTTAACCTTTATGGAATTTTCATAATTAATTATTTCCATAATTAAAACCATAAAGGTTTTATATGAAATCAAGTGAATATTTAAGAATATTTATAAAAATATTCACTTCAGTCTCTTTTTCATTTCCATCTCGTTTCACGTGAAATATCACCTACAGGGTAAATTTTCGGTGATTTCCTTTTTTTACCATTCTCGAAAACATGAATATTTTAAAAATCAAATATCGTTATATTCATGTTTTATGAAATTTACTTAATTTCTCGATTTTCGTACTTGAAAATCATTTCACGTGAAATCAAATCATTTATTATGATTTTCGGTGATTTTCGGTAAATTTCAGTAATTATTTGATAATTTTTCGGCAGTATAACGACTGCCGATTTGGCTAGCCTCCTGCACGAAAATACATTTTATATTTTTCAACCAGTATTTCACCACAATTTGAAACTGATAAATCACCACAAATTTCAAAACTAATCAATATAAATTGCATTTATAATTTAAATGCATAATTTAAAACATGTGGCCGAATATCCTTACAGGCGGCACATGTCTCCCTTACCTGTTTCGGGTCGGCGACTACCTCTCGAAGGTCGTGCCCGTGTTCACCTCGCCCGATTCCATCGGCTCGGTTGTCGAGGATATTTTCTGGAAATTAAATTCTAAAATTTAGAATTTTTCCATAATTATTTAAATAAATAAATTATTTAAATAATTTAATACTTTTCGGGATTTCTTACCGATTCCCGTAATTCTCGGGATCTCCCGGAATTCCTTTTCCCTTTTTCTTCCTTCTTTTTCTTCCTTCTTTCTTTTTCTCTTTTCTTTTCTTTTCTTTTTCTTTTTCCTTTTTCTTTCCTTTTTCTTTTTCTTTCTTTTCTCGCCGGACCGGTTTGCCTCCTTCCTTGCCGGTTCCTCGCCGGCGGCCGGTTCTCCGGCGGCTCAGGGGCTCAGCAGCTGGCCGGCACCACAGTGAAGCCGGATCTGGCCTCCGTTCGTCACGAATCGACGGCACGGCGGCGGATCTACTCGGTTTTGGTTCGGTCACTACTCCTCCTCCGTCGGCCTTCCTCCGCCGTTCTCTGCCTGAACCGTGGCCTCCATCGTCTTCCTCTCCCTCCGGCGATGCTTCGGTGGTAGTGGCGACGACCGATTTGGCCGGCACCGCCAGATCTGGTTTTCCTTTCCTCTTCCGGTTTCGTCGGCTTCCGCCCCTGTTTCCGCTTCTGGTCCCTTCCGTTTCCGTCGCCGGTCGTCTTCTCCTCTCTAGTCGGCGCCGTCTCTTCCCTTTTCCCTCGCCGGCGGTGGCCTCTCCGCCGCCGTCGGCTTTTGGCTGGGAAGGGGTCGGGATTCCTTCCCCGATCCTGCCCTTTCCTTTTCTGTTTTGTTTCTTTTCTATTTTTAGTATATAATATCCCATATTATATACTATAATTTATATTTTATACATATAATATATACTATATATTATACATATATTATTTCATATATCATATAATACAATATATGTTATATATAAAATATATATTGTATATTACAAAATATATGTCTAGTATATATATATGTATATTTATATATTTTAAAATTAAATAACATTTATATAAATATTTATATAAATGTAATAATTCCGTATATATATATTGTATTTACAATATATACATATTCAAACTTTAATGTAATTTAATATTTACATTTTCTCAAATATGTATATACTTACAGATACATAAAATGTCATACTTGAATACATATGTATTTATATCAAAATACATTTATATAATTAGTAATTATATAAACATATTTTATTTTCATTTCTCATTTTCCTTATTTAATTTGGATTTCCATTTATCCAAATTAAATTTCCTTCTTTCATTATTTTCCATAATATCTCATCTTATTTTTCCGATTTAAATTTCCTTCACTTAAATTTCCAATTTCATCACTTCCTCAATCCTCGGAATTTCCACCATCCATTCCTTTCTTGATTCTCGGGATTTTCACCAATATCCCGTTCTCATAATTTTATTTATTTTCAATATTTATAATTTCCAATAATTGGAAAATTTACGGTTATCACAAACTTCCTCACCTAGGGATTTCTCGAGAATCGCTACTTACGATTTCTATAGAATCCCATCATCAGGAGATTCATACTTATTTTAGAATTTCATCAATGCGTATGATGCAAACAAAATATATATGACACACATGAGAAAATCTATTATTTTATTATTTTATTATTATTTTTTATATTTATATTATTATGTTATTATTTTGAAATTTATTTGTTTTATAAAATTTTATTTTTATTGAAAAATCATACTAAATATTCCAATACACTGGTAACATCTAGCATATTCTTCTCAACTAGAGATCAGCTAGGAATCACTACTTGTGAATTCCGTAATATCTCATCATCAGAAGTTCTTTTAAAATTTATATTTTTGCTTATTTATTTAATATTTATATCTTATTTACTTATTTATTTATTTATTTATTTTTTTAAGCATTAACTTATTTTGTAAAATTAATTACACTAGATAATATAATATCGAACTAAATTACTTAAATATTCCAATATGCTAGTAATATTTAAGTATTTTATTTCGATCTTACGGATTATCAAAGAATCGCTACTTGTAATTTCAAAAAAATCCTATCATCGGAAATTCTTTTAAAATTCTATATTTTTTATTAGTTTCCTTGTATACCATTAATAATTCATTATTTTAGTACTTTTTAAAATTTTCTTTTAATATTTAGAATTTTCATTTTGATCATTTATTTTTATTTAGTCTTACTTTTTTAAAGTTATTGAATTTACATTTCTTTATTATATATCTTTATGTTTATATGATAATTCAATATCGAGATAAAATCAATTAGATGTTCCAATACACTGGTAACATCCAATAATTTTTTCTTGATCTTAAAGATAATCGAAGAATCACTACTTGTGATTTCCTCGGAACCTTATCATCGGAGAATTTTTTAATTTAAATTCTTCCATGAAGTTTTTATTTTATATTTTATTCATTATATACATTTTTAAAATCTTTTATTATAAAAATAATGAATATAAGATTAAGCATATATGCCTGAACATGTTTTTCCATGAAAACATCCTTCAATACGTCACCTCTAATACTACTACTTTTAACAAATATAAATCTAAAATAAAAACAATACAAGAGATGAATAAGTATACATGCACATACCTTGAAAGTTTCACACAGTAGCCAACTGAATAGCCTTTTCTTTATTTGTCTTGTTCTCGTGCTGTATATTCTTTTCACTAACACTGGAGACAAGTGCCGTGTGGCTTCAACATTAGCGATGATGGTGCAGCAATACAATGGACAAATAACAGCAGAAACGTAGTAGAGATGATGTAAGGGCTGGCTTCAACGAGGAAAGCTGCAGCTGTGGCTCGATGATGAAGACGCATCAGGGATACTGGGCGCAAGGTGACAAGGATGTGGCGTTGTGGTCAGGTGCAGTGGGACTTGGCGTGGATGGCAGCAAGATGGTGGTGGCGTTGCAGACAATCGCAGCAGAGATGCAGAGCAGTGGGGATGCCGCGACAGGGAGAGAGCAGAAGCTCAGTGCAAGGACGACACTGGTTGCGACGAGGGCGAGCAGAGCAAGATCATGGCAGCACCAACGCTGCAGCAGGGAAAGGGAACGGCCTGGGGAGCAGTTCGGCTGGCTTAGTTGGAGATGATGAATAGTGAAAGAGAGTAGAAAAAATTGTAGAATTTCTTTTTTTTTTCTCTTTTTTTTCTGTGTAAAAATTGTGTCCCCTCTGTGTTTGGCTTCTTCCCCTTTATATATATTTTTTGTCTTTCAACTTTTGGAAAATGAATTAGAGAGTTTATTGATCCCATAATCATGGGATTTTATTTTCTTTATTTATTTGTATTTGACTTTCCATTTTATAATTTATTTTCCTTTTTATGCTTTTATTCTTGGCAATTGATTTTCAATCCTTGATTCTTTCTTTTTTTATTATTTTTTTTGGCAGCAAATCCTTTTGGTCAACTCTTTGATTTAATTGTTAGAAGGAGATTGCATGATGTGCATGGAGTTTTTAAGATTTGAATGAATTTCTGGGGTTAGCTAGGGTTTGACCAAAGCATTGACATATTTTTTATTTATTTTTTTGATTTTCTTTATTATTAATTTTTTTTACTCAAACAAAATTCGGTATCTACAACCATAAACATATATTCCTTGAATAATATAGAAATTCTCAATATAATACATGAGCAACACCATATCATCATCAAACATATTTCTAAACTATACAATATAATACTATCGCTATTTTATAAAAGTATCTTATCAAGAGCTTTGTAAGCTAGCACATTAGCTGAATCTCCATAATCGCCATTTTATGTCATCGCTACAATTTCAACACACACATATTTTCTTAGAAATAATTAATTAAAACTATATAACAATTTTATTAAGTAAAAAGTTAGATTTCTTACCCTTCAAAGCTTTAGCTTAGAAAAAGTTTCACAAAGCCTCTTCTTTCTCCCTTCTTTTAATTTTAATTTTTTTTTCTATTTCATTTCTCTTTCTCAACACCAGCTACCGCCCCCTACTTTGGTCTGCTATTTGGTGCTCCTATTTTGGTTCTGCTTTGGCCCCATTCCAGCACCAACAAACTCAGTTTCTTCAGCTCTCTAATCTAACACCGAATGACCCCAAAATCTCAAGCCTTTAACCTATTTCGGTGATCTACCTATAGCCCCTGTAATGTCCTTGTTTCCAGCATCAATAACTCAACTCCTTCAGCTCGTTGGCCCCTTGCATTTCCAACCCTTGTTCAGGCACTTCTCATCCTCTAAATCGGCACCTAAGACCAGCCCTGCTCAACCTCTCAAAACAGACAGGATTCCCCCTTATTTCCTCTATTTTAACGCCTAAAAGTAACAATTTTCAGCCCTTAAAAATGCTACAATCAGCCTGTCCAGAACCCCAACAAACCCAGTCTCAAACCCTTTACACTCTTCCGTTTTCCAACACCGAAGGAGACCCCACAATAGACCCTGTTTCTCCACTGTTCAGTACCCTGATCAGCCACTAACTTGGCGCCTAAACTACCTTCATTTTGCATGGTACAACCCTTAGCAATGGCATCCTCCATATCTTGAAATGGCTCTGTCCGAACCCCTGTTTCCACACGCCAAGGGAGGTATCCGAAACCCCTTGTCAGTGATGTTTCTTCCTTTTCTTCCTCTATTTTTTTGTCTCCCGAACCTAATCATTTCCTTGTCTTGAGCTTTTCCTCCTTTGAGTCTTAGCAGCCAGCACAACAGGGGATAAGATCGTGAGGATGCTGATGGTGGTGTCTTGGTTCCAGCAGAAAACTAAACGAAAGGACGAAATGGTTCAGGTTGGGATGATGATGATGGACGGTGATAAATGATGGCTGGCCTCAAGCTTCTTCAAGAAGCCACTAACACATATTATATTATATATTTATTTATTTGTATGTTTTCAGCCCTATATTTTAAATTATTTTAGTTTATTTATCACATGCTCTTTGTTTAACTAGCATTTCATATTTATTTCTTTATTTCTTTATTCTATTCATTTATTTATTTATTACATAGATATATATATACATATATATTTATCTTCACATGTATATTAGATTTATTTTAATATAATTATATCCCTTATTAAATTTTATATATATATATATATACATATATTTTTTTTGGGTGGTGGCTCAAAGCCAAGTTTCCGAGCCAAGATCTTTTGCTTATCTCCTCTAATTTGCAGGATATTTCACTTCCTCAAAAAACCAAAAGAATCAGAGCTAACACTCGCTGGTCTCCTCCTCCATCGGGCTTTTGGAAATTCAATGTGGATGGGTCGTCAAAGGGTAAACCAGGACCGGTGGGCATTCGTGGTGTTCTCAGGGACTCCAATGGTAGTGTTCTTCTCATCTTCTCTAAAAATATTGGTGTAGCGGACTCAACTCTTGCTGAACTGTTGGCCGTTACCGAAGCTCTCTCACTTATGATAGAAGCTAAGCCCAATCCTTTTCCTCAGCTAATCATTGAAAGTGATTCCAAAGATGTTATTACTTGGTTAAATAGACTCAGTGAGTGCCCTTGGAGATATCAAAATCTCATCAACAAGTTGCGCAACCTATTCTCATCGTTTAGCTATGTTTCTTTCAATCATATATTTAGAGAAGCAAACTCATTTGCAGACTTTTTAGCTAAATCAGGAGTTAATCGATCTTCCGATTTAGTTGCTTGGATGTAATCCTCCTCTTTTTAATAAAACAATTTCAATTTTCAAAAAAAAATATACATATATATTTTGTTCTTTTAATTAGCTAGTCACTTTTATATATATATATATATATAGATATATATATATATATGTACTTAGATTTGTAAGTGCATTTATATAACCATTAACTTATTAATTAATACACAAATTAGCTATTCATTTTCTTTATTGAATTTAGGCATATACATTTCGAACTTATTTGTATAATCTAAATTATATATTAATAATTCATTGTTAAACGCACCAAACTTGCATCTTCATTTCCATTACATACGATAATAAAAATTCAGATTACATCTTAATACTTAGGTTATTTAATTCTTTCATTTACTTACAAACTAAGTACGAAAAATTTGCAGTATTTACAAGTGATGTAGAAAAAAATTTTAATGATTTAATGGCATTTATAAATGACATTAAATAATTTAAACTGCCACAATATAAGTGGCTTTTTTGTGAGAAATGCCACTTAATTACATAAAAAAAATGCTAAAACCATGTTTTCCTGCAATAAATTTAACTAAAAAATTGTAACCTAGTTTCCAGGATGATTTCGGTTTTCAAGATACCTACGAATACTAGTGTCAATCTTATATGTAAATAAAATATTTTGAACACTTCCAAATTAAGAATATTTGCAAAATTTTTATAATTTAATTGTCATTATTTCTAGTTTTAATGAGTTATGGACTGACTAAAGGTAAGTTTTGATTGAACATTGTTAACACGAAGTGTTCATGACTAGTTTATGAAATGTATTAACTACAGTTTTAAACGTTTGACTGAAATGATTATTTTGAATGCTTTAGATTGACAAACTCTATTTTATTGAGAATTTTGATTATCTGACTGAAATTTAAAGTTTTGATTGTCTGACTAAAGTTTACATTTTGAGTGTTTGATTAACATAAATGTCTTGGATACTGTGAACTAACTGAAAAAAGTTTTACTGACATTGTTTTACTAGAAATATTTATTTTCCAATCAAAGTTTATGATTTGAATATTTTGGACTTGATCGAATGTATTGAATGAAATGTATTGTTTTCTGAACAAATGATTTGAAATGAAACTTGGTTCCCAAAAGTTTATATTTTGATTGCTACAGTGGTAAATCCCTGGCCAATCTAGGCACTCCCAACTCTCACAATAAAACGCGTGTTTATACTATTGTATTTAGTTTTGAAAACATAAAGTATTGTTTTATTGTTTTCATGGGAATTAAGTAACTGTTTTGAGACTATTGGCTCTATAGCTATCTGTGAGTACATGCTCTTCTGTGTGTGTGTGTGAACTTTGCTGATAGACCTTGGTCACGTATTCAGTACCACAACTATCACCTGACCCGTGTATTCTTTGGACCCTTTTTGACTATGGTCATATGTCGTTCCCTACGGGAATATTTATATTGCATGAGTTTATTAGGTGATGCCTAGTCTCCATTATACTATTTTCCTAGGGTGGTAAATCCCTGGCTAATCCAAGTACTCCAAAACTTTATTGATTTCTGATTTAAGTAGATTTTTAAATATGCCTTTTGATCTCTATACTGTTTACTAAAAAAGGATTATTATACTGTTTAAAGACTTATTTCTGATCGGTTAGTGAATTATCACTGAACTATTTACTGAACGGTTTACTGTACTATTTACTGATGGTTTATTAAGCTTGTGAAATCCTTAATTTCCTGTAATTTTCCATATTTGTAAAGTATTTCAGCTTGAATGAAGTAAATAAATATGGATTTTCTGATGTATAAATGGTGTATGGGACATAAGGGGAATTAAAGGAATTGATGATCAAAGATCAAAGGGTCAAAAGAGGTGGTCAATGGCTGAGATGATGAGCATGCATAATGGGCATTAATTGGAATGGCATGACTCACCATCATCTTCTACCATCACCCCATGGCAGCCCCATCTCCCTCTCCCTCTCGTTTCTTCCATTTTCCTTCAAGTTTCCAATTCCAACTCCCTTGACAAACCACCATCTCATGCTGTGATAACCCCAAATTCCGACCTAATAAATATAAATCAATATATTGAATTGGAGCAAAAGGATTTTTATGAAATTTTTAGAAGAATTAAGAGAATTATAAAGTAGTAAACTAAACTGAAATGTCATAAGGAAATTAAGAAATTAAATTTTTGTGTACATGACAAGAATGTATGCTACTAAATAGTAAGATTATCAACAAAATTACTATGCACATATATCATATGTATGTATATAAATTTAATATGAGGAAAATATTTGTGTACATATAAAAGAATAATAATGAATGTCTCTGTGTGTATATATATATATATATATATATCTAAATCAAATGTATACATATATATATATATGTATATAAATACATGTGTAGTGAATATGAACTATATACAAAATATATATATGTATATTGTATATTAAAAATATAATTATAAAATAAAACTAAATAAAAAAAAAGAGTTAGTGGAGTTTAGTGGGAAATTTCCCACCAAACCCACGTGAGTGGTCTGCCAAAGCAGACCACTATGAATTTATTGGTTTTAAACAAAGCCAACTAATAAGAAAAGAAAAAAAAAGACATGAGAGAAAAATTGGAGCTTAGGATCATGGCTGTTGGAGCAGTGAGGCAGTGGCGTTCCAATGGAGATGAGGGGAGAATCGGGAGAAGGGCGAACGAGGGGGAGTTTTCTATGACAACCAGCGACCATTGAAAGGAGCGGAAAAGAAGGGAGGAAGTTGAAAGGAAGGAGATCGAAAAAGAAAGAAGAGAGAATAAGGGGGAGAAGAAGTTTTGACAGCAAGGGTGAGAGGGATTGAGCTGCAACCGAAAGGAGAAAAGAAATTCTGCAGCGATGAAGGAGAAAGAGGGCAGCACCGCTGCTGCTAGGTGGCTGAACCGAGAGGAGTCAAAAAAAAAGGGCACGATCGAATGGCTGAAATAGGTGGTATTTGAGGCTCGGAAGAGGGGCCAAATAAGGGCATTGAGGAGCTGAAGCTATCAGCATTTTCAAGGGATTTTGTAGGCTGGAAATAGGGATAGAGTAGGGGTTTTGTGACTGAAGTAAAGGCTGAACAGAGGTGGTAAAATAGGGGAGATAATGTGGCTTTTATGGGCTGAACGAGGGCCTGCTCCAATGGGTCTGAACGTGTGGGTATTGGCCAAAATAGGGGAGGAATGATCGAAACAAGGAAAGCTGTGCTAGCCGAGAGATAAAGGGAATTAAGGTTTAGTCAACATGGATTCAAGGGGTAAGAGTGTTTTTCTTGGCTTGTATAAAATACATGATATATATTTAAGTATATTAAATGTGATTATGGTATCAAATTGTAAGAGATCTTCATAGAAGGAATGATCGAAATTTTTGTATATTGACTCAAAGGTAAGTAACATACATACATGTTAGTTAGCATGAATAATTTTGTATTAAGTAATGATTAAGATGAACATGCTTGGAATTATTGGCTTGAGAATATTTAAATGAGGAATAGGTAAGTTTTAATATATTGACCTTGAATTGTGATGTTGAGAGGAATTATAAAGTAGTGTCATTGAAATGAATAGTGAGAAGACTTAGTGAAGGGATTTGGCATTCTTAAAGATTAAGAGTAAGGCCAATTTAATTTAGTTAAGTAAAATATTTAGATAAATATATTGATTATGTGAGGTCTTGAGAGTGACATTAAGTATGGATTGGTAATGGATTATAGGAAAATATAAAAGAAGATTTCCAAATTATGACTAAAGTGGAAGTAAGGGTAAGAATCTATGTTTTGGTTTAAACTTAACATATATGATATAAGGGTTTTTATGTACCTATGTTTGTTAAAGTATGATAAATGCTATTTTGATGTGGTGATTTTTGTGAGAAAAAGATATCAAGAAAAAGGAATTTCAGAAGAAAAAGGGGAAGATTTCTAAGTTTTACGTCAAAGCCTCGAGTAACATTGGCGAAGAGTTTGAGTTGAAGACTTTCGAAGGGGGAAACTGTCAAGGAGCTGAGAATTTAACAATTGGCCAGAAATAGGCAAGAACGGTATTGCTAAGCATTAATCTTGACATAACGAGGTAAGGAAATATACGTTAAATGTTTATTAGTCTGCTATGTTGTGTATGTCCAAATTTCTGTTATTTAATACTTATTGATTCGAAATGCATTCTTGGTTGAATTTCATACGTATTGAACTGAGTTGAAGTACAAATGGTCTTGAATTTGAACTGTGTTGGATTTGTGGATAAAAATATTATTGGTTGGCGTTTTATGCAGGTTGTTTGGTTGTGGATTATGATGTTGGGTAGTGTTCTACCTATATCGTCATAATGCCGAAATTTCATTAGAAATTATTAAATAGATTTTCAGCATTGGTTTAAATTTTATTATGTCTTTAAAACCTCATATACCTTAAGCACTATTACTGATCCTCGAGATAATGTTTTATTTTTAATATGTTTTGTACGATGATTTTATCAAATTGAGAGGGTTTAATACGATTCATGCCTTCCCATACTCAAGATACATTGTAAAAGTATTCTTGCATGAATTTTAGTGTAGGAGACAGGGTACACATGGAATCGCCTGTGTGGCACTTAACTCGCCTGTGTGGCGTTTACTAAGCCTGTGTGGCACTCGCCTATGTGGCGTTTATTAAGCTTGTGTGGCATTCGCCTGTGTGGCGTTTAAATTATGCCTATGTGGCATTTAGTAAGCCTGTGTGGCAATTATCGTAAAATATTTTGGATTGCTTTGTGATCTTCCAGGTGTCCGACAAATAGTCATGACTTGTACCTCAGCTACTAGATGATCACTGGTGCTGGGATGATTCATGATCATGGATAGAATCTTGGTTCAGAACGGTAACCACTGCTAGCTACAGTGGATGCTTTCATAGAAAGCTTTCGGTTATTTTCAAAGATCCCAGTTATATTACGATACCTTATCAATGAAATCTTGTCTCTTGAAAATATTTTGATTGTGTATTTCTATTTTATAAATGCGTGAGTGCAAGTGTTTTTATAGCTTATAGAACAATGATTATCAACTTGCATTTTTCCGTAAGACATACTTAAGCATGAGTTTTGACGCACTTATTCATGCATACACATGCACGAACATAGTAGAACATCTAATATCACTTAGCGTATGTTTTCTTACTGGGCTTCCCCAAAGCTCACCCCCTTCCACCTCAGATTATTTCAGGTAGACTCGGCACGAGCATAGTGCATCGAGAGTCTTTTTGTCGAGCTGTAGAAAGCTATATTTTGAACCAAGGTATAATCTTTTGTTCTTTTGTTTATATCCCAGACTAAATTCTTTTGTGTACACAATGTATAGGATTTGGGATGTAAGTACTAGGTTATATCGAGTCTGTAAACATACTGTGATTCGTAGTTAAGTTGTAATCTTGATATGTTTATATATTGAATCACTTGGATGTCTAATATTTCAGAAGTTACATGGAGATTTGAAATTTCTACAGGTTGAAACAATGATGTACTTAGTATGGGGATGGATACTAGACTAAAATAGGGACGGAGTTTTTCAATGTCGTTTTTGACACTTCTTACTAGAAGACTATATTGGGACCTTAGATAATTAGCCTTAAACAAATATGAGAGTTAGACTACTCATTAGATTTTTAGCTACATTGAACGAGAGACAAACATAGGAAGTAAAGGAAAAAGTTAGCCTGAAAATCCGGCTTCCGAGGGCGTTACACATGCCATCGATTCGTTAAGCTCCATTAACGAAAAACGATCCTTATCGATAGTCTAAGCCATACCTTTAATATGAAAGGTTGGATCGAAGTGAGTAAAGAGATCTAGAAATCTTGAAAGTTGGTGAATAGCAAAGGTAAGAGAAGAAATGGTTTTAGTTGATTTTTATTGATGGTTTGGGATTATATAGAGTTGGTAGAGTATGTTTATTAAGGTTTAATTGTCATGATTTTTACAGCTTGAAGAAGTGAAAAAGGACAAGGGTTGATTTCCACCAAGCTTGTGGATTAAATTGCATTCGAGGTAAGGAATTTATGTAACGGACGTAAGCTGACTATGTCCGCATGGTTTTAATGTGTTTTTTTAATTGTTTTGGAGAGAAGTACAAGTTGCTTTAAGTGCTGGAAAAAAGGGACAATTTGGGTCCTACTCCTATTACCAAATAGGCTAGGAGCAACCGACTGCCTTAAGTAGCAGCCGACTGCCTAGAAACAACCAAAGCGGAGATTTTCAAAAATCGAGACAAACCAGTCGACTGCTATATAAGCCAGTCGACTACTATTTTCCCAAAAAACATTCTGTTTCAAACCAGTCGACTGTTAGGGATGCCAGTCAACTGCTTTTCTCCCAGAAGCATTCTGTTTCAAAAATAGTCGACTGCTATATAGGACAGTCGACTGCTATATGGGACAGTCAACTGCTAATTGCTAAAAAGCATTCTGTTTCAAAACCAGCCGACTGCCTAGGAGGCCAGTCAACTGCCATTTCTCAGGAAATATTCTGTTTCAAAACCGGTCGACTGCTATTTGGGACCAGTTGACTGCCCTATGTGTATTTCGAAAAATGAAATATTTGAATTTCAAAAGGGAAAAGAAATTCAATAAAACAAAATATGTGATAGCAGCCGTCTGCCTATTTGAAAGAAAGGTTTTGAAAACTTATTTTAAGAAAGGATATTTGTATTTAATAAAGGTTATATGAATAACGTTTTGGAGACTATGAATCTCTTGAAGAGCATGCACATTATTTGTACTTGATCTTGGCTAAGGAGCCCTAGTCCTGTCCTTAGACCCACAGTAAGGCACTTGACTAGTGAAACTGTGGGCTATAGACAATGGCCATACGTCTTTTACTTGTTAGGCTTTGGGGAAGATCCTTGGCCCATACGTGGGTACGCCATTTATTTGATATCTCTCAGGATTATCCCTTAAAGGATATATTTGTGGTATCCTAATGAGATTTCTCATGGATTATCCCTCACGGGGTATATTTGTTGTATCCATTATGGATTATCCCTTACGAGATATATTTGCTGTATCCAATAAGAGAATTACTTGGTGCATGAATCCTTTTGGGAATTGATTGTCTCCCATATATTTGAAAGTATTTGAAGCTATTTGTATTTGCATAATTGCTTTCACGAGATTTGAGATCCATGAAAATATTTGAAAGATATAAATTACTTGTATTTGATATTTACGAAAGATTTATATGTCATATGTTTATAATGGTTTTGCATGACATTATAGAGTCAAGTAGGAAAACTGCATATAGTGATATAGTACGCTCTTTTACATAAGTTTCTTACTGAGCGTAAACTCACCCCTTTATGACTATTTTTCATACAGACTATTTGAAGTAAATCCAGCTCCGGATAGAGGAGCACATATTAGGATTTTGAGATACCTTCAGGGCACGCTTCCTACTTTTTCCTTGGAGGTATATTTAGTTGGCCGTTGCTCCGGCTAGTGTACAGTACGATATTACAGTGGTGTATATTTGGGGAACTAGGTTGTGTAAATATTTGAGATCTTGATGTATGTGACACATGTTTATAAATGAAAATTTTTATGCATGTGAACTCTAATGTTGTACTTTGATAATAATGCCTAAAGCATAAGAGTAAGGAAGATTGACATCGGATAAACTAGTCAATTTACTTGTTAATTGAAGTAAAAGTTAGTTGTTATTTTGAAAAGTCAATTTACTGGTTTGACTATTGAACTTTTCACGATCATTTTCTGAACCATTTACTGAGTATTCAACGCCCATTTACTAATTGTTTACTAAGCCATTTTTTGAAACATCTATTGACTATTTACTAAGTGTTTACTGAATTCTGTATTGAGTGTTGAAAATTATCTACTGAAATGCTTATTGATTATCTGAACTATCTTCTGATCGTTTACCGATTGTTTTCTAATTATTCATCAATAGTGTTATGATCATTTACTAACTGTTTTTTGTTTGTTTTTTGATTATTCATTGATCGTTCACTAAACCTTTTACTGATCGTTTATTGAACTATTCACTGATCGTATATTGTCTGTTTTCTGATTGTTTAGTGAAATATTTTCTGAAATGTTTATGGAGTGATTTACTAAATGGATTTCTATAGTATTTACTGATTTGTTTATTAAATGATTTAATGAATGTTTTATTGAGTCAATTACTAAGTATGTTACGGAATCATTTACTGAATGATTTACTTATCGTTTTACTAAACTATATATTGAAGGATTTACTAAATGTTTTACCAAATTGTATACTAAATGTTTTATTGAATTGATTATAGAAACTGTACACTGAATTGTTTACTGAGTGCTTACTATATGTATATGTAAGACCTGATTCTACACTACTGTAGAGTCTAATTTCATAAATTAATAATGGAAATTAAATAAATAATGAATATTGATTTCCACTTGGGTGGAAAAGCTCTTTTATTTGAGATGTAAACAGACTAATTTATGTGAAATACTCGACGGGCGAGTACTAAATGGAAGAGCTCGCCAATGGGCGAACAAGGGTGATCGCCAATGGAGGATGACTAGTGTCTGATGGCCATACTGGCGAATAGGTGAGTTAACCATGTGTGGCGTGAATCAGAGCAAGGTTGGCGAGTTGAGCCATACTAGGTGATCGCCCAATGTGACGAGGGATCTGATCCCCCAAGGAATAGTAGGGCGAGTTGATGATGGCGAGTTGATTGGTTGCCTCTTTGGTTTGGCGAATAGGTAAGTTCGCCAAGTTTAGTTGCTTAAGATTATAGCAGAATTTGGGCGAGGACTTGTGATCGCCCATTGGATTGAGAAGGTTTTATGATAGCAAGTGGGTTAGTAGATCAAACTTGGTGATCGCCAACAATGTAGAAGAAATCGCCAAATCTTAAGTTAGAATAAAGACAAAGTGGCGATGAGCACAGGCAAGCTGTGAATGTTGGCTAACTGAAAGTGAGTTGATGAGCTGAGGTCTCAAGATGATGGGGCGAACTGAAATCAACGCTTGTAGACAAAATGAAAATAGATTCAAAACATATTAGCAACCAAAACATATTGCAAGTTAGACAGTTGGAAACAATAAATAGAGAAAAGCTAAAGTCAATAAAGGAATTAGCCTTATTGGTTGAGAAGTAAAACAAAGTCAATAGAAGCAGAAAAAGGAGTGTGGACGGGAGACTTTCACGCCAGCTTAAGCTTCAGTTTTTCTTCATGCATTAAATGCATGAAAGACGTGAAATAAATGAAAGAAGATGGGATAAGGCCAAGTGAGCGGTTCTGAATGGATAGCATGGCTATATAAGGAGAAACAATTGAGGAAGACCGGCTTAGCAAACTTCATCTTCCTCCCGAAAACTATGCAACTGCAAGTTTGTGTTATTCCTTCCAATCCTGCCATGCTTGATTTATTGAGCTTTACTCTTCAGTTGGCTAAACAAATAGACCCGCCTGCAAAACCTTTCCTCCATCGTTGCTGAGCTAAATGAATAAGCAAAAGGAGGCCAACATGATACAGAAAAGTGATCTGTGCTGCAAGTGCAGTTGATTAAGGTGAGATTTAATGATTTCTTCAGATTGAATGATGTATTTCTATGATTTCAAGTATGAGAAGCATGATTCTACCATTGCTTTTGATTTATTCTTGTTAGATCATAGAAATAGAATAAGTTCATATCTTGAATGTAGATGAGGAATAAAATGAAACTGGGTTGAAATTGTGGTAGAATGATGGGAAAATAATCGAGAATGAATAAGGAAAGTAATGGAAATGGTGTAAGAGTGATGGAAATGGCGACTATAGTGATGGCCCATGTTGAAAGTTAGTAATCGCCAATGAGGCGAGTAGGAAATAAAGAACTCGCCAAAGCTGTTGTTCAAGTAGGCGAGGTCGCCCAACACCAGTTTATTTTATAGACAAGCCCATTTCTGAGTAGAAAGCCGTATGGCGAACTCACATGCATAAGGTATGGGCGAGAAGAATTGTGGGCGAACTCCCGCATTTAAGCTAAAGTTGGACTGGCAAGTAGAATGAGGGCGAGCTCACAAATGTATGGCGTGTAATGGTGGGCGAGCTCCCACTTGTAAGCCATTTGATGAATGGTGAGCTCGGTTGGGCGAGCTAGTAAGAAGTCTATTGGGTGAGTAGTCATTTGTTTATCTCAAGTCTCGCCCAAGTGAATGAAAGTTATTTAAAGAAAATATTAATAAAATTTAATAAATTATTTTGCAGCCGGGAATTGGAAATGGCTATTGGCGAGCAGGAAGCAAGGCAAAACAAGGTTTCGTTGAACCAGGTAAGGGAGATGTGTGTGAAGTAAAATGCATGTCTTATGGAGTAGAAATATAATGAAAATATTAAGAAATTGTTTTGTTTTATGACATGCATTGTTTTGATAATTGTTTTGATTTGGGCAAGCTAAAGGCCGACCCTTATATTTTGATTGGGCGAACTGGTACAGGGCAGGCGAGCCCTTGTGTTTTTATGTTGGGCGAACTAGTATTGGCGGGCGAGCCAAACCCTTTTTTAATTTTTAGGGGCGGGCGACCCCTTTGTTAAGAAAGTTTGGGTTGGGGCGGGTGACCCCTTTTGTTAAGAAAGCTATGGGCGAGCCGAAATGGGCGAGCCAGTGTTTTGTTTTAAATATAGAGAGTGGCGGGTGAACACTTGTTCACCCCACTTTTGAGTGACCATGGGCGAGCCATGCTGGGCGAGTTGACCATGGCGAACAGATTTCGATGGTAATTTCTTACGAAAAAATGAGTTATTTTTAAGAGCTTAAAAAAAAAAAGAAAAAAAGAAAATATGAAACCTTTTTGGGTGAGTTGACCAATTGGCGAGTTGACCAATGGGCGAGTTGACCAATTGGCGAGTTGACCAATGGGCGAGTAGACTAATGGGCGAGTAGACTATTGGCGAGTTGACCATGGGCGAATTAGCCATGGCGAGCCAGTTTAACCCGGGACTTTCTCACACGGAATTCAGTGAGATTGCGGGCTGTTTTTAGAACCTTTTTAGAAAGAAAATCGTTTTGAGCAAATGATGAATTTATAAAGTAATTCCTCAAAGGTTTTTCATGAGATATAAAGTGATTTTAAGACTTTAGGCCCTCATTTCATGCATTATTATTTATGTTGTTGCGTGACCCGCCTGGGGCTGTGACTCGGTCGATGGACCAACGAGTGCACCTCAGGGCGTCACAGGGTTGATAGACCCGCCAAGTCATCAACGGTCTCGAGGTCACTTAGCAAGTGGACTCGAGGACCACATATAGATTATGGACATAGATCTAGTAGAGATAGCCGTGAGGGGCGATGGCCTACGGGTGCACCCCAATAGCGGTAGATTCTATTCTCACAAGGGGGAGGGGGAACGATGATAGCATGAATTATTCGTAGGGTGATGCTTAGTCTCAACTTATTGGTTTCTGTTTACTGAAAGGATTTGTTAAATCCTATTTACTGTTTACTACAATTTAAAGTAAACTGATTAATCAGTGATTTGAATGATGTTTTGAGAATATTGTTTACTATATCCACTGTTTTCCTACTTGGTGTGATGTTAGGAAAAACAAATATTTTATGGTATATAGTTTTGGTTTTATAAGCAGCATATATCTCTTTTATTGAGCAAATGAATTGCTCATCCCTTTGTTTTAACTCCACAGATGAAAGACACGGAGTTAGAGAAGTAGCTCCAAGATGGATGATTAACATTACAGGTACAATCTCTTATCCTCTACATTTCAGACATGAGTATACAGTACTACTTTAGTGAAAGAAAGTCAGTAGGGGATGTCAGATGTAAGGAAATAAAGAAAAGAATTTTATATTTTGTATTTGTTAATAAATGGCTATCACTTATTATTGTCATGGTGAAATGTTAATGGCATCGCAGACGGCCCAACTGGTAAAGTGTATAGAAATTCATGAAAAAGGTGGTAACGAGATGTTACAGATTTAATGATATCAGAGCTTGGGTTGGTCTGATGTCTGTTGATGCCTTTAGCATGGGAAGTGTTGAGAAAGGTTAACATCTCCTGTAGTACTGTATAGTCTGAATGTATAGAGGAGTCAAGTGCCTGTAAATTGAGTTAAATGTTTCAATGAGGTGAAAATTGATGAATTAAGGGTTACAAATAGAGATAGTAATCCGGGAATTTTGCATGAGATAGGCGATCTTATCATCATAATGTCAGGTCTATTTGATAAAGTACAGTGAGGAACTCGGTGAGGGCCCTACCAGGACTTCTCTGTCCATATCGAATTAAGATCCTGAAATGATGATATTGAAACGAAAAGGGATAATATTCGTGTATAAGCCCTACGATCGCGTGTTTCGAGATATATTGAAGAGAGAAAATTAAAGGGGAATTTATGAACATACCCTTATATTGACATGCTTTTTCAAAGTCATAAGTGACTAAATTGATTGATGGTGAAATAGTATGTGACGGTGTAAAGGATGATCCCTACTATGGACCCCACTGATATATGAATGAGTAAGGCGACCCGAAGTATATACTATGAGAGATCGCAAGATAGTTGGTCCTGTTGTGGATATTGGGGTCTGAATTGAAGTAAAACATGAGCTATTTTGGTTAGGGATTTTTGAGTATTATGAAACGTGAATTGTGTGAGAAATGATGTAAATATCGATGAAAATACTGGTTATATATACTCCATATGTTTTAGGAGAACGAATATTAGTAGTAATTTGACAATTAAGAAAGTCAGGTATACAAGTCACTACAGATGCGAAAGCAAAAGAAAACCTTGAAATGAGCGAGCTCGAGCACGGTTGGAAGAACCAGGCGTCGAGATAATCGCCAATGAGGACAGTATGGATAAGTAGCATTGTCACAGCAATCGCTGTAGATGGGCCCAAAAAGGGGTTGCCATGGCCGGTTGGGCTGGTCCGTTACGATATCCATAGAATCGAAATATTGTAAAATACTTGTAAAGTGAATTGAAAATGTATACATGTGTTTGGAGGATACATAGTGATTTGGTTGGATGTAAATAACGAGACATCCAAGATAATATGAGTTTGTGAATCTGAAATTACATGGCGAGATGAAATTCTAAATAAACTTTTCGAATAACGTGGATTCGAGAGATTGTTGACTTGATTCACAATATGGAATTTGTTTGCAAGCTCTTACCAGTGAATCAGAAGAACTTGAGAGATTACTCAAGAGATTGATGAGTAGGGAACTAAACTGTTTTGGTATAATTCGTGAAAACGAAAATTATAATTATATCGTTTTGAAAACAATAGGATTTGTATTCTCTACAGTTGCTTCTACGTTCCGGAACAAGTATGGTATTCTAAAATACCTATCATATTCTATCTGGATCCCTAGCCGACTGTAGTATCCTTCCTATTTGTGTGCCTAGAGCCAACTAGGATGATTTTAGGAGAAGAAATAAGTATATTGATATAAGCAATATCGTTGAATAACGTCACGAACTTCTAGGAATGGAAAACCTTACTGTTAAGTCAGTGAACATGAGTTCTAATTGAATTATATACAGTAGAGACGTGAGGCCTCGAATGATTTAAGTAGACATTGAAGTTGTATGAGTAAAGGATCTCACTATTTAAGTGAGATTAAAGTGTGGTTATTGAGATATAGGATTTATGAGATTTACCCATATATGATTGTTGAGGAAATTTGTGGTGATGAAGGTGAAAGAATGAAATTGTCTTGAGAAGACAAGTCATATGATGACTAGGGAACACGAGTTATAAGGTAGTTCCCAAGTATATGAATAAATGTGATTTCCTTTGATCATTATGTAGTTATGGCTGGAAATAATGACAAGCCAGAATTGGAAAGATGTAATTGTTTTATTTGGAAGAGCAAATACAAGAAGTACTGCTAATCCTGAAGAGGGATATGCATATGTGTATACATGTACATATTGGGAATGTGAAATTATATAAATAAAGTGGTGATGAAAATCTGAAAGATAATAAATTTAAATTTCAGAAATTAATGTGAGGAAAGTATACTCTCAAGTATATTCTCCAAGTAGTGACATTACATGTACTAGGAGAATAGAAGAGATAAAAAAATGATAACTTGATATAAGAGAAGTTATCGAGGGGAAAATGATTACCAGAGACGTAATCAGTGGTTAGTATTAAGGTCTGCAAAAGAAGGGCCGTCATAGTGTAACCATGAGGTTATAGAAGTGAATATGGATTGTGTAACCGAGTTAATTCACTTCATCATCATGTTTTAGGATGTCATGAATGCCTTAATCGATATATATATAAGTGAAACAGTGAGAACGTATGTGAAGTTCCAGTAAGTGTGTATGGGTGATAAGGATTCCTGAATTGCCACATGCTTTGAGAGAATAGCAAAAGGCTTTGGGATTCCTAAATTTTGCTGTTAGCACCGCCTCTGATTGATATAGATATCTGAGTGCATTGTGTGGACGCTCCAAGATATATTGAGAGCGAGTGCGTTATATTTAAGAGACTGCTGGGACAATTGCATACGATTGATTAAAACTATCTAAATGATAGTCACCAAAATTATTATCGACTAAGCACTGAATGAGATGATAAGTAGTAAATAATATGAATGAGTTACTGTGTAATAGAAGTGGAAATTGTTTACTCCCAAGGATGATAAAAGATTTCAGGGAGTATGAATTGATCTTGAGAGAAGGATCCTTGAATAAAATCCGGGATGGTGACCCATGAGATGGGATGATCGCTCAACACTGGATAAGATGATGAGAGATGTGGGTGAACTAGGTGGTCGCCGACTCACTTGAAAGAGTAATCCTATAACGCGGGAAAGCGCTAAAGGGATGATTGTCGATGGCCTGAAGAGGCGGATAGGGCTCTTAAAGAAAAATTGGAGCATATTGAGAGGCTAGCAGTCTCATAGTAGAGACGAGATTTGCTATAAGTGAAAATGTGATAAGGAAGAAAAAAATACCTATATTGGTGGTACTTCCTATACTAAGTGAAAACATGAAAAGAGTATAATGCTATCTGAATGGTTGTGGATATATTGATTTAGTCTGCTTATTCCTTGATTATGGAATTTATTGAGCTAATTAATGCCTTGGCCGAGTTATATGTCAGGGAAGTGGTGAGGTTTTACAGTATTCCAGGGAGCATTACATTTGATAGGGAGTCCCGCTTTGTATCTCAGTGTTGAGAGAGAATACAGGAAGCTAGGGGATCCCGATTGAGTTTTGCACCGCAGTTTATCCGCTGACTGAGAGACAGTCCGAGCGTATGATATGGACGCTCGAGGATATGGGTAAGCGTGTGCAGTTGATTTTATAGGCTCCTGGGATAATCCTCTACCCTAGCAGAGTTGCTTATGAAAATGGCCCAAGGAGAGTATGGGCATAACACTTGAAAGGGTTTATTTAGCAGACAATATAATCCACGATAGCATGAGAAAATGGGAGACCGAAAATTAGTTTCGACTTGGTCGAACAAACTTTTTGAGATATATAAGAGATTATATATATTAAGGTCTCACCATTAGGAAGCATAATGAAGGGGAAATTGAGTTCCGATGCATTGGATCGTTAGAGATCCTGGATTGTGTGAGAAATGTGCACTACCTCCAGAGTTATCAGGAGTGCACAATATATTTCATTTCTCAATGAAGAGAAAATGTTATCCGAATCCTTCTCACGTGATTCGATATGAGTCCTAGAGATTAAAGAGGACATAAGTCCTGTTGAGAGGACATGAGTTACATTGAGAAATCGGTACGGATTCTGGATAGGAAGGATAAAATGTTGTGATCTAAGATTTATCCTTTGATTTGATGCTCTGGCAGTAGGAGGCTACTTGAGAGTTAGATAGCCTTATACGTGAGAAACATCCAGAGCTCTTTCGATGATAGGTCCAGTTGAAATTTGGAAGACCAAATTTCTTAAGGTGGGGAGAAAATGTAAGACCTGATTCTACACTACTGTAGAGTCTAATTTCATAAATTAATAATGGAAATTAAATAAATAATGAATATTGATTTCCACTTGGGTGGAAAAGCTCTTTTATTTGAGATGTAAACGGAGTAATTTATGTGAAATACGCGACGAGCGAGTACTAAATGGAAGAGCTCGCCAATGGGCGAACAAGGGTGATCGCCAATGGAGGATGACTAGTGTCTGATGGCCATACTGGCGAATAGGTGAGTTCGCCAATGTGTGGCGTGAATCAGAGCAAGGTTGGCGAGTTGAGCCATACTAAGTGATCGCCCATTGTGACTAGGGATCTGATCGCCCAAGGAATGAGTAGGGCGAGTTGATGATGGTGATTTGATTGGTTGCCTCTTTGGTTTGGCGAATAGGTAAGTTCGCCAAGTTTAGTTGCTTAAGATTATAGCCGAATTTGGGCGAGGACTTGTGATCGCCCATTGGATTAAGAAGGTTTTATGATAGCAAGTGGGTTAGTAGATCAAACTTGGTGATCGCCAACAATGTAGGAGAAATCACCAAATCTTAAGTTAGAATAAAGACAAAGTGGCGATGAGCACAGGCAAGCTGTGAATGTTGGCGAACTGAAAGTGAGTTGATGAGCTGAGGTCTCAAGATGAAGGGGTGAACTGAAATCAACGCTTGTGGACAAAATGAAAATAGATTCAAAACATATTAGTAACCAAAATTGACTTTGCAAGTCAGACAGTTGGAAACAATAAATAGAGAAAAGCTAAAGTCAATAAAGGAATTAGCCTTATTGGTTGAGAAGTAAAACAAAGTCAATAGAAGCAGAAAAAGGAGTGTGGACAGGAGACTTTCACGCCAGCTTAAGCTTCAGTTTTTCTTCATACATTAAATGCATGAAAGACGTGAAATAAATCAAAGAAGATGGGATAAGGCCAAGTGAGGGGTTCTGATTGGATAGCATGGCTATATAAGGAGAAACAATTGAGGAAGACTAGCTTAGCAAACTTCATCTTCCTCCCGAAAACTATGCAACTGCAAGTTTGTGTTATTCCCTCTAATCCTGCCATGCTTGATTTATTGAGCTTTACTCTTCAGTTGGCTAAACAAATAAACCTACCTGCAAAACCTTTCCTCCATCGTTGCTGAGCTAAATGAATAAGCAAAAGGAGGCCAACATGAGACAGAAAGTGATCTGTGTTGGAAGTGCAGTTGATTAAGGTGAGATTTAATGATTTCTTCAGATTGAATGATGTATTTCTATGATTTCAAGTATGAGAAGCATGATTCTAGCATTGCTTTTGATTTATTCTTGTTAGATCATAGAAATAGAATAAGTTCATATCTTGAATGTAGATGAGGAATAAAATGAAACTGGATTGAAATTGTGGTAGAATGATGGGAAAATAATCGAGAATGAATAAGGAAAGTAATGGAAATGGTGTAAGAGTGATGGAAATGGCGACTATAGTGATGACCCATGTTGAAAGTTAGTAATCGCCAATGAGGCGAGTAGGAAATAAAGAACTCGCCAAAGCTGTTGTTCAAGTGGGCGAGGTCTCCCAACACCAGTTTATTTTATAGACAAGCCCATTTCTGAGTAGAAAGTCGTATGGCGAACTCACATGCATAAGGTATGGGCGAGAAGAATTATGGGCGAACTCCCGCATTTAAGCTAAAGTTGGACTGGCGAGTAGAATGAGGGCGAGCTCAGAAATGTATGGCGTGTAATGGCGGGCAAGCTCCCACTTGTAAGCCATTTGATGAATGGTGAGCTCGGTTGGGCGAGCTAGTAAGAACTCTGTTGGGCGAGTAGTCATTTGTTTATCTCAAGTCTCGTGCAAGTGAATGAGAGTTATTTAAAGAAAATATTAATAGAATTTAATAAATTATTTTGCAGTCGGGAATTAGAAATGGCTATTGGCGAGCAGGAAGCAAGGCAAAACAAGGTTTCGTTGAACCAGGTAAGGGAGATGTGTGTGAAGTAAAATGCATGTCCTGTGAAGTAGAAATATAATGAAAATATTAAGAAATTGTTTTGTTTTATGACATGCATTGTTTTGATAATTGTTTTGATTTGGGCGAGCTAAAGGCCAACCCTTATATTTTGATTGGGCGAACTGGTACAGGGCGGGCGAGCCCTTGTGTTTTTATGTTGGGCGAACTGGTATTGGCGGGCGAGCCAAACCCTTTTATAATTTTTAGGGGCAGGCGACCCCTTTGTTAAGAAAGTCTGGGTTGGGGCGGGTGTCCCCTTTTGTTAAGAAAGCTATGGGCGAGCCGAAATGGGCGAGCCAGTGTTTTGTTTTAAATATAGAGAGTGGCGGGCGAACACTTGTTCACCCCACTTTTGAGTGACCATGGGCGAGCCATGCTGGGCGAGCTGACCATAGCGAACAAATTTCGATGGTAATTTCTTACGGAAAAATGAGTTATTTTTAAGAGCTTCAAAAAAAAAGAAAAAATAAAATATGAAACCTTTTTGGGCAAGTTGACCAATTGGTGAGTTGAGCAATGGGTGGGTTGACTAATGGGCGAGTAGACTATTGGCGAGCTGACCATGGGCGAATTAGCCATGGCGAGCCAGTTTAACCCGGGACTTTCTCACACGGAATTCAATGAGATTGCGGGCTATTTTTAGAACCTTTTTGGAAAGAAAATCATTTTGAGCAAATGATGAATTTATAAAGTAATTCCTCAAAGGTTTTTCATGAGATATAAAGTGATTTTGAGACTTTAGGCCCTCGTTTCATGCATTATTATTTATGTTGTTGCGTGACCTGCCTGGGGCGGTGGCTCGGTCGATGGACCAACGAGTGCACCTCAGGGCGTCACAGGGCTGATAGACCCGCCAAGTCATCAGCGGTCTCGAGGTCACTTGGCAAGTGGACCCGAGGACCACATATAGATTATGGCCATAGATCTAGCAGAGATAGCCGTGAGGGGCGATGGCCTACGGGTGCACCCCAATAGCGGTAGATTCCGTTTTCGCAAGGGGGAGGGGGAACGATGATAGCATGAATTATTCGTACGGTGATACCTAGTCTCAATTTATTGGTTTCTGTTTACTGAAAGGATTTGTTAAATCCTATTTACTGTTTACTACAATTTAAAGTAAACTGATTAATCAGTGATTTGAATGATGTTTTGAGAATACTGTTTACTATATCCACTGTTTTCCTACTTGGTGTGATGTTAGGAAAAACAAATATTTTGTGGTATATAGTTTTGGTTTTATAAGCAGCATATATCTCCTTTACTGAGCAAATGAATTGCTCATCCCTTTGTTTTAACTCCACAGATGAAAGACACGGAGTTAGGGAAGTAGCTCCAAGATGGATGATTAACATTACAAATAGAGTCTCTTCTCTTCTACATTTCAGACATGAGTATACAGTACTACTTTAGTGAAAGAAAGTCAGTAGGGGATGTCAGATATAAGGAAATAAAGAAAAGAATTTTATATTTCGTATTTGTTAATAAATGGCTATCACTTATTATTGTCACAGTGGAATGTTAATGGCATCGCAGACAGCCCAACCGGTAAAGTGTATAGAAATTCATGAAAAAGGTGGTAACGGGACGTTACAGTATATACATACATACTAATGTTTTTGATTGATTTTAAATTTTAATTGATTTGATAACATTCGTTACCGTGTAGTATTGCCACTGAAGGATTGAAGGTTTTAACACTGATTTGAGATGCATGAATTCCTTCTCTGTAAAGTTTTCATAAATTTCCTATAATCGGACTTAGAGACTGAGACAAGTGAGGTGCTTTAAAGTATCCTTCCATACTCAGCCTGACATTCATAATCGATTATAGTATCCTTTTCGATAAAGTGCCCAAACATTGTTTTCAATACTGACTGTATATTTATAAAATATGTTTTCGATATATGCAGATAGGTATGCATAGTATAGTTCTTTTATATATATTTCTTACTAGGCGTAAGCTCACCTCCTTCTACCTTTTAGATTTATTTGCAGTAATAGCCAATTGTTAGGAGAAGGTTCTGACCGGATGCCTACAAAGTTTTAATGTTGTAACTTGCAGGTATGGTATTTAGACATTTATTGTACAGTACTTTAGTGCTTAAAGGGATGTAAACAGTAAACAAAGGAATCTGAGTGTTAATTATAGTATTAGTTACTAGGCATTTGTATAAAAAAACAAATGTGTACTGTAATTAAGTGTACTGGGACCGATCTGAATGATTGAATGTTGAGTCACTAAATTTTAGTATAATGTCAAAGTGAGGACACTGAGCACAGCCCAATCGACAGTGAAAAAGTTAGTTCCGATTTTCAGTAATCGGAGTGTGACAAGTCGACTACTATTTAAGGCAATCTGCAGCCCCTATTACTGGGAAAAAATTAAGTTTTCATGTTCATATTTGACTTACAGCTTCAATTCTTTTTTTTTTTTGAAAAGTAAAATTTATTGAGAGGAAAATGGTCAAATTACAACCATGCCATAAAATCGGGATTGCTATTGGGATAATGATTAACCCTAGATTAAGCTAAAAAGTTTGCAAAAAAATTTGCTCCCTAAATGTATGAACAAAGGTAATATTTCCCAAACAAAAAGTAATGTTCATGGTTTGTTGAGTAGATTGCTATACTTCCATGGCCATTCGCTAAATTTGTTGAGCCATGATATCACTGGCTTTGAGTCACTTCTATTAAACTTCTTTTTGTAGTTTTTCATTCCAATTTTGAAATTTCATATAACAAATTCTTTTTGTTTTATTGATTATATTAGTAATATCTTGACCAGATGCATATCAAACTTATCGAAAATATAAGCCCAACTTGACTATGCTCCTAAACTCTTAGTCAATCCTACTAGCTGCCACAACAAGAAGCAATGGTGAATGATTTTTTTTCTCAAGTGTTCTCTTTGTATTAAGTGTGAGAAATGTACAATAACTACCAAAATAATACTTAAGAATGAAGCCAATACATGTTTACTGAGTTACACAATGGTTGGGATTGAATAATTTATAGTTAGAACATTAAAGGATATATTAAAAAAATGATTGACTTTGTATTTTTTTAGAATGATCAACTAAAAAGAAAAAGAATTTTCTTTTAGCCAAAGAGAATAAGTACATAGTTGTTTAATAGTGTAAGAACATGGGTGGACCAAAACTGTTTAATAGTATAAGAACCAGGCTGGTTTTAGTTATTGTTTTCTTCATGGAATTGTTCATTTGATTTTTATCATAGTTGTTTAATAGGGAATATTTTTATTTGTTTCAAATGGGAATTTCATTTATGATCACAGGCTTTAGGCTTCAAGCTTCCTTTGCAATTATACTTAGGGCAGTCGAGTACTCATCAGGCATTCAACTTCCCTTGTTGTTTTATAAGACGAAAAATTTGAAGGCATTAGGCAGTCAACTGCCTATACAAAGCAGTCGACTGCCCGTTGCTTTCAATTTTTGTGTTTGGAATTATACTTAGGGCAGTTGAATGCCCATTTCATGCATTCGACTACACATATACAAATTAATATATATATATATATTTATGATAAATATGCGATAATTAATTTATTTTATCTATACTACTTAACAAATAATTTTACAAAATTTCACAATAAAAATATATATTTAAATTAATGACCACAAATTTATCATAAAAATATGTAAGACCCGAATTTTATTATACTATATACCATAATTGTACATGAATGATGGTGAGAATAAATTGTTTGAGTAAAATTAAAGAAAACAATTAAATATGAATTTTCACTTTCATTTTAAGTTATGGTGTATAATATGGTGTATATGCATTTAGTTGAAAAGAAATGCAAAAAGGAACCTTATTAGTTGGATTGTGGAAGCATTAAATGAGGTAAGACAAAGTTAATAATTGTGGTTGACATTGGCGTGGGAAAGAAGAAGAATAAAAGGAGAAATTGTAGTCAAAAAACGTGCAGAGACCTCTGTCGCCCGTTCCCTTTTTGACTGCAAGCCGTTCCTTTGGCTGGAAATTCTTCAACATTAAATGGACTGTCAGACGAATGGAGAAAAGAGAGAAAGGAGAGCCAATCAACTTGGGTGGCTGGAAAAAATGTTGGCGAGGAGAAGAGAAAAACTGAGCTATTGACGTCTTTTGCTGCACTTTTTCTACCCGTTTTAATGTTGGTTCAGACGTTCTTTTGGTGCAATTTTCTTCGTGAATTAATGCACTACAAGACGGGTAATGATGAAGGAAACAGGATAAGGAAACAGGTGTTAGATTTTAAGTGAAACGTAACGGCTATATAAGAAGAGTTCATGAGGGAAAATCAATGGAAACAACTTCATCTCCCTCAGATTCATTCTCGCCCATTTTGTTTCTCTGCATATTCATCTTTTATTCCTCCGTTTTCCTCATGACTGAGCCATGCAATTTCATCTTTTAGTTAGCCAAACCCTTTTAAAGTGTTGAAGATTTTAGTAACAAGAGAAGTAAAGCTCAGAAAGGCAAGAAAGCATTCTGTTGTTGGAAGAGCAGTTTAGTAAAGGTGAGTTTCATAACTTTATAGTTCTCTTGATATTTAATCATAGATATAGCCTGGTTGTAGTTAAATATTGTGGGAAGATATAAGAAATTAGATGGAAATGATTAAGAAAAACAATAGGCGAGCAAGCAGTATTCACCCAAAGGGCGGCGAGTACAATGTAATATATAACTGGGCGAGAACATGTTCGCCAATTGTTATAGATAATCTGGAATGTGGAGTAAGGGCGAGGACCAGTGATCGCCAATGAGGCGAGTAGGTAATGAGAACTCGCCAAAGTGTTGTTCAAGAGGGTGAGGTGGCCAAGCGTTATCCAATTCACGGGCGAGGCCATTTGTGAATGAAAAACCACGAACGGCGAACTGAATTGATAAGCATGGCGAGTTGAGCTCCCTTGTTGGGCGAACTCCTATGAATAAGCCGCTAATGGACAGCGAGCTATGTTGGGCGAATGGCGAGCTGTTACCTCGCCAAAGTGCCATTATTGTTAGGAAAATATAATCGTTTTGGAAAATATTTATAATTTGAATAAATGTTTTTGCAGACGAGAATTGAGGAAGACAGGCGAGAAGAAAGGCTGCATTAGACGAGGTAAGGAAGTAGTATGTGATGAAAATGCATGTCCTGTGGAGTAAAAATGTTAAGAAAATATTAGAAATTGTTTTGCTTTCTGTCGTAACGACTTTAGGCCCTAGACCTAACCGCTAGACATAAATTCAATGGAGTCGCCACCAATCATTTTTAGCCTAGGTGTGATTGGTCACCTATCCTCATTTAAGGATAAGGATTGATCTTCTTTTCAGATTTAGGGTTCGGGGGTCGATTACGTGTGAGGAAGGTGTTAGCACCCTCACAACGCCCATTCTAGAATGGTACCTAATTAATCTTGTGCTATCTTAAGATGGTTTTGTTTGAATAATCTTAATTTGTCGTATTTTTTATTTTATTCCAAATAATTAAATATTGGTAAATTTTCTAAGAAACTCTCCATCATTCTGGCGGAATTTCTTGAAAATTTATCCTCACCTCAAGAGTTTTCAAGTAGTACCATTTGACTTGCTTGAAGATTCCATCGTCGGATTAAATCTTTTGTAATTTATTTTTTAACCTAATCTTTATTTAATTTATCTTTCTCTATTTTTCTTTACCTAATTTTATTTATTCATTTTATTGTTTTATTTATTTATAAATTTAGATTATTAATATCGAAAATTCTCTTAGTCTTCCATCATTCTGGTGAGACTTCGAGGAAAATTCTTACCTAAAGAATTCCAAATGCCAACCATTTGTGACTCTTTGGATTCTTATCATTGGAATAATCTTTATAATTATTATTATACATTATTAATCCTATATCCATCTATTTTTTTTTTTATTTTATAAACGTTTTATAATTTATCTTTTATTATTTAAAATATTGAGAACATTTCTTAAATCTTCCAACATACCGGCAAAATTTAAGAAAAATTCTCTTACCTAGAAATTTTCAAATGTCAACCATTTGTGACTCTTTGGAATTTCATCATAGGAGTTATTCTTATTTATTCCTCATTCTTTTTTTTATTATTTAAATTATTATTATCATTATTATTATTTCGAAAAATAAATATCTATTATTGAAAATTTTACTTAAATCTTCCATCATTCTGGCGAGATTTAAGAAAAATCTTCTCACCTAGAGATTTTCAAATGTCAACCGTTTGTGACTCTTTGAAATCTCATCATTGGAATAATTTTTATTTAATTTTAATTTATCATTAAATATTTTGTTTCATTATTTAAAAAATATATATATTAAAATATAGATTAATATTGAAAACTTTTACTTAAATCTTCCATCATTCTAGCGAGATTTAAGAAAAGTCTTCTCACCTAGAGATTTCCAAATGTCAACCATTTGTGACTCTTTAGAATCTCATCCTCGGAAATTCAAATTTATTATTTGCATTTATCTTTTTATTTATTTGTTTTATTATTTATTATTAATTTGTTTGTTATTGTTTTTATTTTTAAAAAAAAAATTCTCCTAGTGACATTAAAAGTTATATATATGAATTCTTTCAACATCTTAAAAATACAAGAGAAATCTTTTTACAACCCCCCTTTTTTTAAAACATATATTAATATAAGTTCTTTACCAACCCTAAACAAAACACATGGACACGTACAAGATGACGGTACTTAACAGGAAGCAATGATATCTATATAAATAAAATATATATAAACTCTTCTTGTTGAGATATGCATAGTCACGTACAAACAAAGACATTTATTGTTTTGTTTTTTTACTTTTCATTATTGTATGTTATTTTGTGAAATATGAAGACAAGACTTGCAGAGCATAAGGCAGGGAATATACCTCAACAAGAAGACCCAATTCTCAATTCCTGGTCTTTCTTCTTCACGCAGATTGCACTCTCCCTTTCAAGCAGTGCTCGATAGTGAGCAATGACTCAACAGAAGCTGACGCAGCAACAGGGACTCAGGCAGCTAAGCAAGGACGTGCTGTGTAGGGGTAATAAAACCAGAGTAGTGCCTGGCTTAGCAGAAGTGGCGTTGGCAGAAACAAAACCAAGCAGGGTCTTCACACGATGATGATGCACTGCAAAAGTGGCGTTGGTCTCCCTTTCTCCCTTTTCCTCCCTCCTTTTTCTTGTGTAAAAATCGTGTCCTTCAACAGAAGTAAGCGGCGAGATGATCTAAACCGAGTACCAACGCCAAACAGCAAATGTAGGCCACGGGTAGCAAATGAGGATGGTGCTGTGCAGGGGATAATTATGGCAGCGTAAATGGTTTTGAACAAAAATCCTGGTGATGATGACCCGAGTTCGACAGCAGCAACGAGTAGTAGAAATCAACACAACAACAGAGGATCTGCACAAAAGGATGGCACACCAGTACAGGGAATTTCCTTCACAGGGGCGTGGTAGCAGGAGTGGATCGATAGGTTGCAGGCAGCAGCAAAAAAGGTGTTGAAGCGGCGGCAAGGACGCAGACAGAGGTGCTACAACGGTGCAACAGGACACGGCAGCTTGGGGTTGGGAATGGTGACTGAAGGTGGCGATGGAGGCGAAGTGCAACAATGGGCTTGAACAGGGAGCAACGTACGGGACTTGAAGATGATGGTGGTTGAAACGGGATCAAGCAGTGGCAAAGGCAGCAAACTAACAGTAGCGGCTGGGCGCCTGGTAAAGGAGATGGTGTTGTGGTCGTGAGCCAGGGAAAGAGCTTGTGATGGGAAGTGTCGAGGAAGTAGGGTTTTTCTTTCCTTTTTCCCTCTTTTTTTTTTATTTCTCCTTTTCATTGGCTTTTATAGCCATTTCTAGCCCTAAACCTTTAGGGAGGAAACAAACTTCCCCCTTTTAATGCTTAAACCATGACTGCCATCATGGGATTCTCATTCATGATTTATTTCCATCAATTTGCAAATTATTATGTTCATTTTTTTTTGGCAACAAATCAACCAAGTCAACTATTGAGGGTGTAAATTTTGCATGTGCTTCACATGAGATTTTTAAATTTGAAAGATTTCACCAAAATTGACTTGTTTCTTTTTATCATTTTTTGATTTTTTTGATTCTTTGATTTTTTTCTTTATTTAATTTTAAAAATTCTTCAGACAAAATTAGGTGTCTACAGCTGCCCCTCTTTGCGCTTTGCTGTGAAACAGTAATTGTGCAAAGACATAGACAACCATTTTGTCTGAATGCAAGACCTATCAATGATTTTTTTTTTGTAAAACATGATATTTCCTAGCCTCTTCTATCATAAAGCTAAGGAATAAATGCAAAATGAAATTTCCTAATCTTCCTCTCTTATAAAGATTGAGGAATAAATGCAAAATGAAGTTTCCTAGCCTCTTCTATCATAAGACTAAGGAATGCAAAATGAATGGGATTTCCTAATCCTTTCTATCACAAGATTAAAGAATGGAAAGTGAAATTTCCTAGTCTCTCCTATCATAAGACTGAGGAATGTGAGATGAAATTTCCTGGTCTTTTCTATCATAAGACTAAGGAATGCAAAGTGAATGGGATTTCCTAATCTTTTCTGTCATAAGATTAAGGAATGCAAAGTGAAATTCCTAATCTCTCCTATCATAAGACTAAGGAATGCAAACATGAGTTTTCCTAATCCTTTCTATCACAAGATTAAGGAATGCAAAGTGAAATTCCTTTTTTAGTCTTTCCTATCATAAGACTAAGGAATGCAAACATGAATTTTCCAAATCTTTTCTATCATAAGATTAAGGATTGCAAAGTAAAATTCCTAGTCTCTCCTATCATAAGACTAAGGAATGCAAACATGAGTTTTCCTAATCTTCTCTATCATAAGATTAAGGAATGCAAAGTGAAATTCCTAGTCTCTCCTACCATAAGACTAAGGAAATGGATGTAGAATGAGATTTCCTAATCTTTTCTATCACAAGATTAAGGAATGCAAAGTGAAATTTCCTAGTCTCTCCTATCATAAGACTGAGGAATGTGAGATGAAATATCCTAGTCTTTCCTATCATAAGACTAAGGAATGCAATGTGAATGGGATTTCCTAATCTTTTCTATCACAAGATTAAGGAATGCAAATTGAAATTCCTAGTCTCTCCTATCATAAGACTAAGGAATGCAAACATGAGTTTTCCTAGTCTCTCCTATCACAAGACTAAGGAATGCAAGATGAAATTTCCTGGTCTTTCCTATCATAAGACTAAGGAAAACAAAATGAATGGGATTTCCTAATCCTTTCTATCACAAGATTAAAGAATCCAAAGTGAAATTCCTAGTCTCTCCTATCATAAGACTAAGGAATGCAAACATGATCATGAAATAAAAGCTCCTCTCACTAGTGGTTATGAGACTTTTGAAACAAAAACTCCTCTCAACAGAGGCAATGAGACTTTTGAAAAACAAAGCTCCTCTCAACAAAGGCAGTGAAACTTTGAAAAATAGAGCTCCTCTCAACAGAGGCAATGAGACTTTGAAAAAATAAAGCTCCTCTCAACAGAGGCAATGAAACTTTGAACATAAAAATTTCATTTCAGAATGCCAGTTAACATGGGCTTAACTTTCATTTTGATGCCAACAATATTAGGCTTCATCCTCCTTTACGGTGCCAGATGAACTGGACTTTGCTCTCATCTAAGGTTTTTCAAAAAGTTTTTTTTTTTTTATCATTTTTCAAATTACCATCTTTTATACTTTCTCTTTTCCTCAACATCTTTCATCATTCAGAATTTCTTATCCCAATGTCTTAAATACTTCAATGTCAAAATGCACGAATGAAATGTCATGCATGTCATGAATTTAATGAATGTCATGAATACCATGGATGCTATGAATGTTATGCACATGTCAATGTCATGCCCCCTGAATTATTCCATGAATGTATGAAAATGCAATCTCAATTGTGGTAACAAGATTTTCAAACTCATCTCATTTTCCTCAAGTTCCATATATCTGCTGGATTCTTCTTATTCAAATCTTCTATCTCCACTTCTCATCCCACCTTTTAATGAGTCTTGGTCCCATTATGCTTGAAGACTTGCCATCATGCTTTCAAAGTTATGTTTTCATCATTTTTTATTTTTGTTTCTTTCTCTCTTTTAGTAATGCAAGATTTCTCAAAAGAATATTTTTTTTCAAAAATTTACCCAAAAAAGGTTATCAACATTTATTTATTTTCCTTCCAACTCGACCACCAATGTAATGCACTCATACATCTTCTCAATTTATTATAGGGATGGAATGAATTTAAAATAGTCATGAGAGATATGGGTATTCATTTTTAGAAAAGGAAACATGAAATCAAGAAAGATCAAGAGGATATTCTGTTTGGAATAAGGTTTTCAGTATCCATTTAATAAACATTCTGATAATTTCAATCAAGTCAATCTAGAATTCTTTTCCAAAAGCCCACTTTTATTGATATGTTCTTTCATGTAGTGTCTGCCAATCTTGCCCTCGTATCAAAACTTTTTGATGCTGACCTTCTTCCTAAGCCGCCCTTTCAGGTTTTCAACTTAAGTGCCCCCTTATTTGATTCAAACTGTCCTTTTCAAGTTTTCAATTTGAATCCTCCTTTTTCTTTTTTTCTTGTTTTTTTTCTTTTTTTTTCTTTTTTTCATATTTTTTCTTTTTTTTTCTTTTCTTCATTTTCAACTTCATTGGCTTCGACAATCTTCAACCTTCAGTGCTCAATCCAAATTAATGCCCCCTAATAGGCATTCTCGATTTTGATCCAGGATATCTTCTAAAGCTCTTGGACTTCTTCATTCAACTTGATCTACTTCTTTTATCTCCATTGAACCTTCAAAAGATCGTTATCTCATTGTACAAGTATGTTTTCATTCAACGCATGATTCTTCAATTCAAGCATTTACATTTGATTAAAATGGGCTTTTAAAGGCACGTAATGTAGGCTCATGTGAGGGTTTATGAAAGAAAAGGATATAGTAGGCCCAAAATGTGTTTCAAGGTTTACAAACCAAAGGATCACTTTCTTATGAAGTAAATCATTTGAGCATTTTGCCCCATTCTAATTCACTCATATCTTTTTTCTTTCTTTCTCTTTTTTTGTTCTTTTAGGGTTCTTTGTATTCAAACCCTTTTCTTTTTTTTTTCACAAAAATGGGCTTTTTTTTTTAATTCATCATTTTTGCCCCCAAAAATTCTTTATTTCATCTTCTTTGCCCCCAACGTGGAGGGTGATCCTTGGTGGGTTATATTACAAGAATACATAATAAGCTCAAAGGGGTAATCAAAGGATAATTTTACTCACGCTTGAAGGATAGTGAAAGAAGACCATTTATCATTTCAAATGCAAATACTCTCTTTAAAGATCATTTACTGAACAAATACAGACTTGTTAGAAAACTTCTGTAAGAGGTTGACCTTTTCTTATACCATCAAATTAGGTGAAAATTGTGAACAAATTTCTTCTTTCTTACTTGGACACCTTGGCAGATTGACAATCCATTAGCAAAAGCGGTTCTTTCAAATTTGAATTTCAAATTTATTGACATCATTATCATCATGTTCATTATTTGGATACTTGTGAATGAAAGATATGGTGAATATGTGAGAAATGGCAAATGAATAGAATGAGAAAATGACAGTGCCGCTTTATTGAAAGGGAAATAAATAAAAGTTAGCCCATACATAAAACTTTATTTCGTGCTTATGGGCTTAAGCACTTTAAAAAAAAAACTATCTTGCATTACTAAAAAAAAATTCTGATAAATCTCCAAACTTGCATGGCTTAAACTCCTTTCACCTCAAAAGAATCATCCCTCATTTCCATGGTTGGGCAATGGATTCGCATTCACAGTCTGTTCCCCCTTTGTTTCAAAGTGCAATATGCCGACTTTTATCAAACCTTGCACCCTATACTTTAAAGCAGTGCAATTCTCCGAGGAGTGACCCGGATTCCCAAAATGATACTCACATCGAGCATTCTCATTATACCATTTTGGATATGGAGGCTTGAGAGGTTCCGCATAAACTGGGGCAATGAGTTGCTCTTTGATTAGTTTTGGGTACAACTCGGTATAGGTTATGGGAATTGGATCAAGGGGAGCTTTTTGTTGTTTTGGCCATGCCCCCCTAGGATTACTTTCTTGCTTGTTGGACTGGGCAACTGATTGGGTATTTGGTGCAGGTGTTTGAGGGTGAAAGTTAGGCTGAGCATTAATTTGCGGATATGACTGGTAAGGGTATTGAACAGGATAATATGGTTGTGGCATGGGATAAGAATGTCGTGGAGTGTATCGTCCATGTTGCCCCCCATTTATAACAGCATGGGCATCCTCTTCCCTCCTTCTGTTGGCTCCTCCTTTCTTCTCAGTATTGTTAGGAACTTCAATCTTGCCACGCTTGATCGCATTCTCAATGATCTCCCCGGATAACACCATATCAGCAAAATTCTTGGTGGCATTGCCTATCATCCTATCATAATATGGAGCCTTTAAAGTGTTCACAAATAGGATGGTGAGCTCCTTTTCTGAAAGAGGAGGTTGCACTTCTGCAGCTACATCACGCCACCTTTGCGCATATTGCTTGAAGCTTTCATTGGCTTTCATCTCCATGTTTTGAACTGATAAACGGTCAGGGGCCATATCAGCAACATGTCGATATTGGGTCGTGAACGCCCTTGCTAAGTCATTCCATGTGGTAATTCGGGTTTTGTCTAATTGATTGTACCACTTGGCAGCAGATCCAGTGAGACTTTCTTGAAAAATGTGAATAAGGAGCTTATCATCTTGAGCAAAAGCAGCCATCTTTCGACAATACATAATAAGATGAGACCTAGGGCAAGAAGTTCCATTGTATTTCTCAAACTCTGGTGCTTTGAACTTGGGTGGAATAATCAAGTCTGACACTAAGCACAACCCAGTAGCATCCATGGAACCATAAAAGTCTAAGCCTTCAATAGCTCGAATCCTTTCTTCCAACATATTAATCTTTTGTTGTGACTTCGCCTCATCTTTCTCTTCTACTTGTTTGGCTTTCAACTTCTCAATTTCCCTTGGGTCATCTAAGTCAGGCACCTCAATGGGATCAGTAGATTTTGCGCCTTGGGAAGGATGGGTGGGTCCTTGGAATTGAGCTTGTCCAAACACTTGGGGTATAGCAGCGTAAGCAGGTGGATATCTTCTTTCTTGAGATGTTTGACTTGGAAATGGACCAAATCCAGGAGGATAGATAGGATCTTCCATACTGTGTTGTTGAACCCCTTCTTGGACTGCAGCTTCCTCTACTACTCCTTTGCCCTTGCTTAGATTTTTCAATAATTCTGCAATTTGGGCCAGTTGCCCCCTCATTTCCTCTTGAGCTTTTTCCATCTTCTCCATGCACGTGCTTGATTCTTCTTCCATGATCTTAGCTCGATAACGAGTGTTGTGTGAATGAACTTTTGGTCGAGCTATCTTCAAATCTTTTATTACCACAATTAAGAATTTATCATTTCACATGTGGTGATGCTTGAAAAATGAATGAAGATGAATGAATGAACAAAATGCTACATGTGTTTGGAAAAATAATGCATGGAAATGTTTTGCTAAAGAACCTATGATTCCCTATTAGTGTCTCACATGTCAAACAAAAGCAAACATACATGATCAAAGATATGTCCTGAGCAATAGGTATTTTCTATGGGTTAACATGACTTTATCCAAAGTTGGCACTCTTAAGTTTACTATATGTTTGGTTTGGAGTTCTAGAGGACAAGAGGTTCTCAAATTGTTCCTTACTGACGTCTACACTAGACTAGTAAGGCACCCCAATCCTCACCCATGACAGGCTACAAACGGAAAGGGTTCAATTTGAGTGGGAGTATTTCGCTAGCCATTGCGGAGGTTACCACCTCACGAGAGCGTAGGTACTATACTCCCTCCTAAAAGGGACAAGCTCGGGTATAGAGCTTATGTCATGATATGCACGTGATGGTGTGTGTAATAATTTTTTTTTTAAAATGCCATTCAACAAACATAATAATATCAATCAAATCAAAGTTAATCAAACAAAACCTAGCATAGCATCAAGATTAATTATTGGCTTGATCCTCTAAGTTCCCCAGTGGAGTCGCCAAGCTGTCGTAACGACTTTAGGCCCTAGACCTAACCGCTAGACATAAATTCAATGGAGTCGCCACCAATCATTTTTAGCCTAGGTGTGATTGGTCACCTATCCTCATTTAAGGATAAGGATTGATCTTCTTTTCAGATTTAGGGTTCGGGGGTCGATTACGTGTGAGGAAGGTGTTAGCACCCTCACAACGCCCATTCTAGAATGGTACCTAATTAATCTTGTGCTATCTTAAGACGGTTTTGTTTGAATAATCTTAATTTATCGTATTTTTTATTTTATTCCAAATAATTAAATATTGGTAAATTTTCTAAGAAACTCTCCATCATTCTGGCGGAATTTCTTGAAAATTTATCCTCACCTCAAGAGTTTTCAAGTAGTACCATTTGACTTGCTTGAAGATTCCATCGTCGGATTAAATCTTTTGTAATTTATTTTTTAACCTAATCTTTATTTAATTTATCTTTCTCTATTTTTCTTTACCTAATTTTATTTATTCATTTTATTGTTTTATTTATTTATAAATTTAGATTATTAATATCGAAAATTCTCTTAGTCTTCCATCATTCTAGTAAGACTTCGAGGAAAATTCTTACCTAAAGAATTCCAAATGCCAACCATTTGTGACTCTTTGGATTCTTATCATTGGAATAATCTTTATAATTATTATTATACATTATTAATCCTATATCCATCTATTATTTTTTATTTTTATTTTTATTTTATAAACGTTTTATAATTTATCTTTTATTATTTAAAATATTGAGAACATTTCTTAAATCTTCCAACATACCGGCAAAATTTAAGAAAAATTCTCTTACCTAGAAATTTCCAAATGTCAACCATTTGTGACTCTTTGGAATTTCATCATAGGAGTTATTCTTATTTATTCCTCATTCTTTTTTTTATTATTTAAATTATTATTATCATTATTATTATTTCGAAAAATAAATATCTATTATTGAAAATTTTACTTAAATCTTCCATCATTCTGGCGAGATTTAAGAAAAATCTTCTCACCTAGAGATTTTCAAATGTCAACCGTTTGTGACTCTTTGAAATCTCATCATTGGAATAATTTTTATTTAATTTTAATTTATCATTAAATATTTTGTTTCATTATTTAAAAAATATATATATTAAAATATAGATTAATATTGAAAACTTTTACTTAAATCTTCCACCATTCTAGCGAGATTTAAGAAAAGTCTTCTCACCTAGAGATTTCCAAATGTCAACCATTTGTGATTCTTTAGAATCTCATCCTCGGAAATTCAAATTTATTATTTGCATTTATCTTTTTATTTATTTGTTTTATTATTTATTATTAATTTGTTTGTTATTGTTTTTATTTTTAAAAAAAAAATTCTCCTAGTAACATTAAAAGTTATATATATGAATTCTTTCAACATCTTAAAAATACAAGAGAAATCTTTTTACAACCCCCCTTTTTTTTAAACATATATTAATATAAGTTCTTTACCAACCCTAAACAAAACACATGGACACGTACAAGATGACGGTACTTAACAGGAAGCAATGATATCTATATAAATAAAATATATATAAACTCTTCTTGTTGAGATATGCATAGTCACGTACAAACAAAGACATTTATTGTTTTGTTTTTTTACTTTTCATTATTGTATGTTATTTTGTGAAATATGAAGACAAGACTTGCAGAGCATAAGGCAGGGAATATACCTCAACAAGAAGACCCAATTCTCAATTCCTGGTCTTTCTTCTTCACGCAGATTGCACTCTCCCTTTCAAGCAGTGCTCGACAGTGAGCAATGACTCAACAGAAGCTGACGCAGCAACAGGGACTCAGGCAGCTAAGCAAGGACGTGCTGTGTAGGGGTAATAAAACCAGAGTAGTGCCTGGCTTAGCAGAAGTGGCGTTGGCAGAAACAAAACTGAGCAGGGTCTTCACACGATGATGATGCACTGCAAAAGTGGCGTTGGTCTCCCTTTCTCCCTTTTCCTCCCTCCTTTTTCTTGTGTAAAAATCGTGTCCTTCAACAGAAGTAAGCGGCGAGATGATCTAAACCGAGTACCAACGCCAAACAGCAAATGTAGGCCACGGGTAGCAAATGAGGATGGTGCTGTGCAGGGGATAATTATGGCAGCGTAAATGGTTTTGAACAAAAATCCTGGTGATGATGACCCGAGTTCGACAGCAGCAACGAGTAGTAGAAATCAACACAACAGCAGAGGATCTGCACAAAAGGATGGCACACCAGTACAGGGAACTTCCTTCACAGGGGCGTGGTAGCAGGAGTGGATCGATAGGTTGCAGGCAGCAGCAAAAAAGGTGTTGAAGCGGCGGCAAGGACGCATACAGAGGTGCTACAACGGTGCAACAGGACACGGCAGCTTGGGGTTGGGAATGGTGACTGAAGGTGGCGATGGAGGCGAAGTGCAACAATGGGCTTGAACAGGGAGCAACGTACGGGACTTGAAGATGATGGTGGTTGAAACGGGATCAAGCAGTGGCAAAGGCAGCAAACTAACAGTAGCGGCTGGGCGCTTGGTAAAGGAGATGGTGTTGTGGTCGTGAGCCAGGGAAAGAGCTTGTGATGGGAAGTGTCGAGGAAGTAGGGTTTTTCTTTCCTTTTTCCCTCTTTTTTTTTTATTTCTCCTTTTCATTGGCTTTTATAGCCATTTCTAGCCCTAAACCTTTAGGGAGGAAACAAACTTCCCCCTTTTAATGCTTAAACCATGACTGCCATCATGGGATTCTCATTCATGATTTATTTCCATCAATTTGCAAATTATTATGTTCATTTTTTTTTGGCAACAAATCAACCAAGTCAACTATTGAGGGTGTAAATTTTGCATGTGCTTCACATGAGATTTTTAAATTTGAAAGATTTCACCAAAATTGACTTGTTTCTTTTTATCATTTTTTGATTTTTTTGATTCTTTGATTTTTTTCTTTATTTAATTTTAAAAATTGTTCAGACAAAATTAGGTGTCTACACTTTCTGACATGCATTGATTTATAAGTGTTTTGATCTCAGGCGAGCTACAAGCCGCCATATGTTGTTTCGGTTGGGCGAACTGATTAAGGCGGGCGAATAGCTTTATGTTAAAAGAGAAAACCGGGTAAGCCAAAGTAGGGCGAATCCCTTTTTAATGTGCTGGCCGAGCGACCCTTGTTTTATATATAAGGCGGGCGAACCGTTATCAACCAGCCATACTTTTGTTTGAAAAGTTAAGTTACGGGCGAATACTAATTCACCGCCTGGGCGGATTGACCAGTGGGCGAACTGATTTATGAGTATTTTCTGAACGCAAATTAAATAAATAAATAAATAAACTTTGAATTAATATTTTTGAAAGATAGAAAATGTGAAACTTTTTGGGCAAGTAGGCCCTGGAGCGAGTAGACCATTGGGCGAGTTGACCAATGGCGAGTTGACTATTGGCGAGCTCACTATGGGCGAACTAGCCACGGGCGAGCCAGTTTAACCCGTACTTTCCATTCACGGGAAATGTTGGGACTTTTGGTGTTTTATTGTTTTATAAGAAATCCAATCATTTTGTGGAAACGATATATAAGATACAACTTGATTTTGAGACATTAGGCATTGAATTCATGCATTATTAATCATATACTTTGCATGACCCATCTGGGGCGATGGCTCAGGTCAAATAGACCAACGAGTGCACCCTAGGGCGTCACAGGGCTGATGGACCTGCCAAGTCTTCAGCGGTCTCGAGGTCACTTGGCAAGTGGACCCGAGAACCACCTATAGATTCTGGCCATACATCTAGATGAGATAGCCGTGAGGGGCGATGGCCTACGGGTGCAACCCAAAAGCGGAGGATTTGTATTCTTTGCATGATTTAAATTATTGCCTAGTCTCAATTAAATGATTTATGAAAGGATTGGGTGAATCCTGTTTCATGTTAATTATATTTGTGGTTCTTAATGAGTTTGGTCGTTAGGATAATTACATGGTTTTGAGATTTTAGCTTTTATTTTATAAAGCAGCATACACCTTCCTTACTGAGCACATTGTCGCTCACTCCTTATTTTTCCACTCCACAGATTGTTGAGTTAGGGCAAAGAGAATTACCTTCCCAAGATTTACTATCGAAGGTATGTTGTATTCTTTTATATATTCAGTAAAATGGTACAGTACTACTTTAAGTAGAAGGGAATGTATAAACAATTGTAAGTAAATTAATTTAATAATTCATAACTTTATTCAAGTAGCGAGAGTTGTTAAGCATCACAGACAGCCCAACCGGTAATAAGTATAAGTTATAAGCAAGTAATATGTTTTATAGTGAAATTAGGATGTTACAGATTTAATGGTATCAGAGCAGGGTTGGTCGGACGTCTAGTGATGCTTAAAGTAAAAAGTATACATTCCTTGTAGTACTGTATAATCTGAATATATAATCGATGTATTAATCATAAGTGATAAATGATTTCTGTGGTACAGATATGAGTGGAAGGAAGAGGATGCGCTCAGTGAGAGGTATAGGCCGAGGTAGGGCGGCACAGACTCCGGAACCACAGACACCGGAACCTGCCCCAAGACCTCCACGTCCTATACAGCTAGAGAGCATTGATAACCGTGTAACTCAGGTGGAGAGGTTAATAGCAGATTTTATGGCTATGTATCAGGCGGATAGAGCCGCTGATAGGGCAGAGAGGGAAAGAGCTACAGCTCCTGCAGCCCCAATAGAGGCACTAGTACCGCTACAGCCGGCACCAGTTGTGCCTGAGCCTGAGCCTATTCCACCACCAGCACCTCAGCCACCGGTAGCTCCACCCCAGCCACTGATTCAGCAGCCGCGGAATGCCGAGTCTTATTGTAATGTGGCATTAGTGAAATTATTTAAGAAGTTGGATCCACCTAAGTTTAAAGGTACTAGGGATCCATTGGTGGTAGAGCAGTGGGTAATTGAGATCGATAGATTACTTGAGATTATGAGATGTTCAGAGACAGAGAAAGTAGGCTTAGCGGTGTTCCAGCTGGCAGATGATGCGAGACATTGGTGGAAGGCCACCCAGACGGTATTATTTGCTCAGCATCAGGATCTGTCCTGGGATATGTTTGTGGAAGCTTTTAGGAGGCAGTATATTCCTGACACTGCTCAGGATAAGTTACAACAGGAATTCATGAGTTTAGTACAGGGTAGCATGTCAGTGGACGAGTATGAGGCTATATTTACTACATTGAGCCGTTTTGATCCACAGACTAGTGAGAATACCCGGTATAAGATTTCGAGGTTTAGAGCTGGTTTGAGGCCATCCATCAGAGTAAAGCTAGCCCCATTTGTTATACAGACTTATGATGAGATAGTTCAATGGGCTCAGCTATGTGAGAGAGATTATGAGCAGTTCCAGCTCGATTTCAGTGGCAAAACTAAAGGTAAAGCAAAGGGAAAGACTAAGAGGTTCATGGAGGATAAACCGGGTAGAGAGCAGTCTAAGAAGACTAGATCTACGGGCATACAGATTTCTGAGGGCAAATTTGATAGACCAACAGTTTCTACTCCTGCTAGTGGCCCCACTACTACTCAGAGAAGTGTTGCGCCCTTATGTAGACATTGCGGAAGGTCGCATGGATCGCGCCCTTGTCCTGTAATGTCTGGGGTATGTTTTAGATGTGGACAGACGGGGCACTTTATCAAGAATTGCCCGATGCTCAGAGAATCGACTGCTTCTACTATACCTCCTACAGCACCTCAGATAGCGGCCCCGGCAGCTCAACGTGAGCCAGAGAAAGCGACACCCTCACAGCCTAGGCGGGCGACAGCCGCAGAAAAGGGTAAGAAGGCTGTGACTCAGGGTCGGGTGTACGCGTTGGATCAGGAGACTGCCGACGCCTCTATCGATGTGATTAAAGGTAAAATCTATCTCTTTGATATCCCCGTAGTTGCCTTATTTGATCCGGGTTCTACCCACTCATTCTTATCACCTGCATATGCCAACAGGACCCCAGTAGAGCCGGAGTTGTTAGAATATACCTTGCAAGTGAAAACTCCTTTTAATGATTTCCAGAGGACAGATATTATATATAGGAATTGTAAGTTGACTATAGGAGAGAAGGTTATGACAGCTAACCTAATTTTGTTGGATATATATGATTTTGATATCATTTTAGGTATGGATTGGTTAGCTGTAAAACATGTTAGTTTGGATTGTAATACTAAGTTTATTAGCTTCTCTCATCCCGAAAAGTACATTGTAAAGTTATTGTAAATTAATAAAAAGTATGTGAATTTATGTTATAAGATGACGTGTGTACTGAAATTGTGGTTGTGTATGAATATTTATGAAGGATTTATTGCTAGTGTGGAGGATGTAGAGAGGAAACATCCCAAGATCCAAGAGATCCCTGTGGTCAAGGACTTCTCGGATGTTTTTCCAGAAGATTTACCAGGGTTACCACTGGATCGAGAGACGGAGTTTATGATCGAGTTGGTACCCGGTACGGAGCCGATTTCTAGACCCCCATATAGAATGGCATTGACAGAGTTAGATGAGCTCAAGAAGCAGCTCCAAGAGTTATTAGATAAGGGATTCATACGTCCCAGTGTGTCACCATGGGGAGCTCCAGTATTGTTTGTTTGGAAGAAGGATGGTAGCCTCCGGTTGTGTATAGATTATCGGATGTTGAATCGGGCTACCGTTAAGAATAAGTATCCATTACCTTGGATTGATGATTTGTTTGATTAGCTCAGGGGTGCACAGGTATTTTCTAAGATAGACCTCCGATCAGGCTATCACCAGTTGAAAATTAAGGAGTCAGATGTGCATAAAACAGCCTTTCGGACTCGCTATGGCCACTATGAGTTTCTAGTGATGCCTTTTGGGTTGACAAATGCCCTTGCAGCTTTTATGAGTTTGATGAATGAGGTGTTTCATCCGTTTTTGGATAAGTTTGTTATAGTTTTCATTGATGACATCCTGATTTATTCTAAGACTACGGAGGAGCATGAGCAGCATTTGCAAATTGTTCTACAAACCCTTAGAGAGCGAAAGTTGTATGCTAAGCTTAGTAAGTGCGAGTTCTGGCTTGACCATATTATATTTCTCGGACATATAGTGTCGAGGGACAGAGTATCAGTTGATCCATCCAAGATAGAGGCCATTGTTCAGTGGGAGAGGCCTAACACAGTTACCGAAATACGGAGTTTCTTGGGTCTTGCCGGATATTATCGCAGGTTTGTGGAGGGATTTTCTAGACTTGCTGCTCCATTGACACGACTCACCCGTAAGAATGTAAAGTTTGAGTGGAATGATGCGTGTGAGCGTAGTTTTGGTGAGCTTAAGAGGAGATTGACTAATGCTCCCGTATTAGCCCTCCCTAGCGGATCAGGTGGATTTATGGTGTATACTGATGCATCCGCTCAAGGTTTAGGGTGTGTGCTCATGCAACATGGTCGGGTTATAGCCTATGGTTCTCGACAGTTGAAGGATCATGAGTGGAATTACCCGACACACGACTTGGAGCTAGCCGCAGTGGTGTTTGCACTAAAGATATGGCGACATTACTTGTACGGGGAGAAATTTCAGATATATACAGACCATAAGAGTCTGAAGTATATATTCTCTCAGAAAGAGTTGAACTTGAGACAGCGACGGTGGATGGAACTATTAAAGGACTATGATTGTGAGATTTTGTATCACCCAGGTAAAGCTAATGTAGTAGCTGATGCACTGAGCCGTAAGCATGTTGGCATGGTATCGTACATGATGATCAGGGAACATGAGTTGATAGAGCAGTTCTCTAACGTCAGTTTGACAGTTGTTTCCTCTGACCAGTATGGGTTTACAACTAGTTTTCGTATTGAGCCGGATTTGATAGATCGAATCAAAGAAGCTCAGAGGAGTGATGATTATTGTATTGGGGTGGCCAACCAGATTCAAATGGGAGTTATGTCAGATTTTGAGATTGGCACCGACGGGATACTGAGGTTTAGAGGTCGGATATGTGTTCCCGATCATCGACAGCTTAGAGATTTGATTTTATCGGAGGCCCATACCTCTAGATACACGTTACATCCGGGTAGTACTAAGATGTACCAGAATCTCCGGAGAGTGTACTAGTGGCCTAAGATGAAGAAAGACATCGTTGAATTTGTTACTAGATGTCTAACATGTCAGCAGATTAAAATTGAGCATCAGAAGCCGGCAGGTATGCTTCGACCATTATCGATTCCTACGTGGAAATGAGAGCATGTAACTATGGATTTCATTATGGGATTACCACCGACCCGGAAGGGGTATGATGCTATTTGGGTGATAGTCGACAGATTGACTAAGTCTGCTCATTTCTTAGCCATGAAATCTACAGATTCAGTTAGTGCCTTTGGCCGAATTGTATGTCAGGGAGATAGTGAAGTTACATGGTGTTCCAGTGAGTATTACCTCTGATAGGGACTCTCGCTTCACCTCTCATTTTTGGGAGAGATTTCAGGAGGCTATGGGATCCCAGTTGAATTTTAGCACCGCTTTTCATCCACAGACTGACGGGCAGTCCGAACGTACTATACAGACGCTCGAGGATATGTTGAGAGCGTGTGCATTGGATTTTAGAGGCTCATGGGACGATCACTTACCCCTGGCAGAGTTTGCTTATAATAATAGTTTTCATACGAGTATCGGCATGGCACCATATGAAGCTTTGTATGGCAGACGATGCAGATCCCCGATAGCATGGGAAGAAGTTGGAGACTGTAAACTGTTAGCTCCCGATTTGGTCGAGCAGGCTTCTTGTGATGTACGGATGATCTGTGAGAAGCTCAGAACTGCTCAGAGTCGGCAGAAGAGTTATGCAGATACTAGACGCCAACCATTGGAGTTTATAGCAGGTGATTATGTGTTTTTAAAGGTTTCACCGTCCAAAGGTATTATGAGATTCTGGAATAGAGGAAAGTTGAGTCCCCGATACATTGGACCTTATGAGATCTTAGATCGCGTGGGAGATGTGGCATATCGGTTAGCACTACCACCAGAGTTGTCAGGAGTGCATAACGTATTCCATGTCTCCATGTTAAGAAAGTACCATCCAGATCCTTCTCACGTGATTCGACACGAGCCACTGGAGATCAGAGAGGATATGAGTGACGTTGAGAAACCGGTGCGAATTTTGGATAGGAAGGATAAAGAATTGCGATCTAAGACGATTCCTTTAGTTAAAGTGCTCTGGCAGTATCATAACGAAGAGGAGGCTACTTGGGAATTAGAAAGCCTTATGCTTGAGAAGTATCCGGAGCTCTTTTAGTGACAGGTCCAAGTTAAATTTGGAGGACCAAATTTCTTAAGGTGGGGAGAAATGTAAGACCTGAATTTTATTATACTATATACCATAATTGTACATGAATGATGGTGAGAATAAATTGTTTGAGTAAAATTAAAGAAAACAATTAAATATGAATTTTCACTTTCATTTTAAGTTATGGTGTATAATATGGTGTATATGCATTTAGTTGAAAAGAAATGCAAAAAGGAACTTTATTAGTTGGATTGTGGAAGCATTAAATGAGGTAAGACAAAGTTAATAATTGTGGTTGACATTGGCGTGGGAAAGAAGAAGAATAAAAGGAGAAATTGTAGTCAAAAAACGTGCAGAGACCTCTGTCGCCCGTTCCTTTTTTGACTGCAAGCCATTCCTTTGGCTGGAAATTCTTCAACATTTAATGGACTGTCAGACGAATGGAGAAAAGAGAGAAAGGAGAGCCAATCAACGTGGGTGGCTAGAAAAAATGTTGGCGAGGAGAAGAGAAAAACTGAGCTATTGACGTCTTTTGCTGCACTTTTTCTACCCGTTTTAATGTTGGTTCAGACGTTCTTTTGGTGCAATTTTCTTCGTGAATTAATGCACTACAAGACGGGTAATGATGAAGGAAACAGGATAAGGAAACAGGTGTTAGATTTTAAGTGAAACGTAACGGCTATATAAGAAGATTTCATGAGGGAAAATCGATGGAAACAACTTCATCTCCCTCAGATTCATTCTCCCCCATTCTGTTTCTCTGCATATTCATCTTTTATTCCTCCGTTTTCCTCATGACTGAGCCATGCAATTTCATCTTTTAGTTAGCCAAACCTTTCTAAAGTGTTGAAGAGTTTAGTAACAAGAGAAGTAAAGCTCAGAAAGGCAAGAAAGCATTCTGTTGTTGGAAGAGCAGTTTAGTAAAGGTGAGTTTCATAACTTTATAGTTCTCTTGATATTTAATCATAGATATAGCCTGGTTGTAGTTAAATATTGTGGGAACATATAAGAAATTAGATGGAAATGATTAAGAAAAACAATAGGCGAGCAAGCAGTTTTGAATGATGTTTTGAGAATACTGTTTACTATATCCACTGTTTTCCTACTTGGTGTGATGTTAGGAAAAACAAATATTTTGTGGTATATAGTTTTGGTTTTATAAGCAGCATATATCTCCTTTACTGAGCAAATGAATTGCTCATCCCTTTGTTTTAACTCCACAGATGAAAGACACGGAGTTAGAGAAGTAGCTCCAAGATGGATGATTAACATTACAAATACAGTCTCTTCTCTTCTACATTTCAGACATAAGTATACAGTACTACTTTAGTGAAAGAAAGTCAGTAGGGGATGTCAGATATAAGGAAATAAAGAAAAGAATTTTATATTTCGTATTTGTTAATAAATGGCTATCACTTATTATTGTCACAGTGGAATGTTAATGGCATCGCAGACAGCCCAACCGGTAAAGTGTATAGAAATTCATGAAAAAGGTGGTAACGGGACGTTACAGTATATACATACATACTAATGTTTTTGATTGATTTAAATTTTAATTGATTTGATAACATTCGTTACCGTGTAGTATTGCCACTGAAGGATTGAAGGTTTTAACACTGATTTGAGATGCATGAATTCCTTCTCTGTAAAGTTTTCATAAATTTCCTATAATCGGACTTAGAGACTGAGACAAGTGAGGTGCTTTAAAGTATCCTTTCATACTCAGCCTGACATTCATAACCGATTATAGTATCCTTTTCGATAAAGTGCCCAAACATTGTTTTCAATACTGACTGTATATTTATAAAATATGTTTTCGATATATGCAGATAGGTATGCATAGTATAGTTCTTTTATATATATTTCTTACTAGGCGTAAGCTCACCTCCTTCTACCTTTTAGATTTATTTGCAGTAATAGCCAATTGTTAGGAGAAGGTTCTGACCGGATGCCTACAAAGTTTTAATGTTGTAACTTGCAGGTATGGTATTTAGACATTTATTGTACAGTACTTTAGTGCTTAAAGGGATGTAAACAGTAAACAAAGGAATCTGAGTGTCAATTATAGTATTAGTTACTAGGCATTTGTATAGAAAAACAAATGTGTACTGTAATTAAGTGTACTGGGATCGATATGAATGATTGAATGTTGAGTCACTAAATTTTAGTATAATGTCAAAGTGAGGACACTGAGCACAGCCCAATCGACAATGAAAAAGTTAGTTCCGATTTTCAGTAATCGGAGTGTGACAAGTCGACTACTATTTAAGGCAATCTGCAGCCCCTATTACTGGGAAAAAATTAAGTTTTCATGTTCATATTTGACTTACAGCTTCAATTCTTTTTTTTTTTGAAAAGTAAAATTTATTGAGAGGAAAATGGTCAAATTACAACCATGCCATAAAATCGGGATTGCTATTGGGATAATGATTAACCCTAGATTAAGCTAAAAAGTTTGCAAAAAAATTTGCTCCCTAAATGTATGAACAAAGGTAATATTTCCCAAACAAAAAGTAATGTTCATGTTTTGTTGAGTAGATTGCTATACTTCCATGGCCATTCGCTAAATTTGTTGAGCCATGATATCACTGGCTTTGAGTCACTTCTATTAAACTTCTTTTTGTAGTTTTTCATTCCAATTTTGAAATTTCATATAACAAATTCTTTTTGTTTTATTGATTATATTAGTAATATCTTGACCAGATGCATATCAAACTTATCGAAAATCTAAGCCCAACTTGACTATGCACCTAAACTCTTAGTCAATCCTACTAGCTGCCACAACAAGAAGCAATGGTGAATGATTTTTTTTCTCAAGTGTTCTCTTTGTATTAAGTGTGAGAAATGTACAATAACTACCAAAATAATACTTAAGAATGAAGCCAATACATGTTTACTGAGTTACACAATGGTTGGGATTGAATAATTTATAGTTAGAACATTAAAGGATATATTAAAAAAATGATTGACTTTGTATTTTTTTAGAATGATCAACTAAAAAGAAAAAGAATTTTCTTTTAGCCAAAGAGAATAAGTACATAGTTGTTTAATAGTGTAAGAACATGGGTGGACCAAAACTGTTTAATAGTATAAGAACCAGGCTGGTTTTAGTTATTGTTTTCTTCATGGAATTGTTCATTTGATTTTTATCATAGTTGTTTAATAGGGAATATTTTTATTTGTTTCAAATGGGAATTTCATTTATAATCACAGGCTTTAGGCTTCAAGCTTCCTTTGCAATTATACTTAGGCAGTCGAGCACTCATCAAGCATTCAACTTCCCTTGTTGTTTTATAAGATGAAAAATTTGAAGGCATTAGGCAGTCAACTGCCTATACAAAGCAGTTGACTGCCCGTTGCTTTCAATTTTTGTGTTTGGAATTATACTTAGGGCAGTTGAATGCCCATTTCATGCATTCGACTACACATATACAAATTAATATATATATATATTTATGATAAATATGCGATAATTAATTTATTTTATCTATACTACTTAACAAATAATTTTACAAAATTTCACAATAAAAATATATATTTAAATTAATGACCACAAATTTATCATAAAAATATGTAAGACCCGAATTTTATTATACTATATACCATAATTGTACATGAATGATGGTGAGAATAAATTGTTTGAGTAAAATTAAAGAAAACAATTAAATATGAATTTTCACTTTCATTTTAAGTTATGGTGTGTAATATGGTGTATATGCATTTAGTTGAAAAGAAATGCAAAAAGGAACCTTATTAATTGGATTGTGGAAGCATTAAATGAGGTAAGACAAAGTTAATAATTGTGGTTGACATTGGCGTGGGAAAGAAGAAGAATAAAAGGAGAAATTGTAGTCAAAAAACGTGCAGAGACCTCTGTCGCCCGTTCCCTTTTTGACTGCAAGCCGTTCCTTTGGCTGGAAATTCTTCAACATTTAATGGACTGTCAGACGAATGGAGAAAAGAGAGAAAGGAGAGCCAATCAACGTGGGTGGCTAGAAAAAATGTTGGCGAGGAGAAGAGAAAAACTGAGCTATTGACGTCTTTTGCTGCACTTTTTCTACCCGTTTTAATGTTGGTTCAGACGTTCTTTTGGTGCAATTTTCTTCGTGAATTAATGCACTACAAGACGGGTAATGATAAAGGAAACAGGATAAGGAAACAGGTGTTAGATTTTAAGTGAAACGTAACGGCTATATAAGAAGAGTTCATGAGGGAAAATCGATGGAAACAACTTCATCTCCCTCAGATTCATTCTCGCCCATTCTGTTTCTCTGCATATTCATCTTTTATTCCTCCGTTTTCCTCATGACTGAGCCATGCAATTTCATCTTTTAGTTAGCCAAACCCTTCTAAAGTGTTGAAGAGTTTAGTAACAAGAGAAGTAAAGCTCAGAAAGGCAAGAAAGCATTCTGTTGTTGGAAGAGCAGTTTAGTAAAGGTGAGTTTCATAACTTTATAGTTCTCTTGATATTTAATCATAGATATAGTCTGGTTGTAGTTAAATATTGTGGGAAGATATAAGAAATTAGATGGAAATGATTAAGAAAAACAATAGGCGAGCAAGCACTATTCACCCAAAGGGCGGCGAGTACAATGTAATATATAACTAGGCGAGAACATGTTCGCCAATTGTTATAGATAATCTGGAATGTGTAGTAAGGGCGAGGACCAGTGATCGCCAATGAGGCGAGTAGGTAATGAGAACTCGCCAAAGTGTTGTTCAAGAGGGCGAGGTGGCCAAGCGTTATCCAATTCACGGGCGAGGCCATTTGTGAATGAAAAACCACGAACGGCGAACTGAATTGATAAGCATGGCGAGTTGAGCTCCCTTGTTGGGCGAACTCCTATGAATAAGCCGCTAATGGACAGCGAGCTATGTTGGGCGAATGGCGAGCTGTTACCTCGCCAAAGTGCCACTATTGTTAGGAAAATATAATCGTTTTGGAAAATATTTATAATTTGAATAAATGTTTTTGCAGACGAGAATTGAGGAAGGCGGGCGAGAAGAAAGGCTGCATTAGACGAGGTAAGGAAGTAGTATGTGATGAAAATGCATGTCCTGTGGAGTAAAAATGTTAAGAAAATATTAGAAATTGTTTTGCTTTCTGACATGCATTGATTTATAAGTGTTTTGATCTCGAGCGAGCTACAAGCCGCCATATGTTGTTTCGGTTGGGCGAACTGATTAAGGCGAGCGAATACCTTTGTGTTAAAAGAGAAAACCGGGTAAGCCAAAGTAGGGCGAATCCCTTTTTAATGTGCTGGCCGAGCGACCCTTGTTTTATATATAAGGCGGGCGAACCGTTATCAACCAGCCATACTTTTGTTTGAAAAGTTAAGTGGCGGGCGAATACTAATTCACCGCCTGGGCGGATTGACCAGTGGGCGAACTGATTTATGAGTATTTTCTGAACGTAAATTAAATAAATAAATAAATAAACTTTGAATTAATATTTTTGAAAGATAGAAAATGTGAAACTTTTTGGGCGAGTAGGCCCTGGAGCGAGTAGACCATTGGGCGAGTTGACCAATGGCGAGTTGACTATTGGCGAGCTCACTATGGGCGAACTAGCCACGGGCGAGCCAGTTTAACCCGTACTTTCCATTCACGAGAAATGTTGGGACTTTTGGTGTTTTATTTTTTTATAAGAAATCCAATCATTTTGTGGAAACGATATATAAGATACAACTTGATTTTGAGACATTAGGCATTGAATTCATGCATTATTAATCATATACTTTGCGTGACCCATCTGGGGCGATGGCTCAGGTCAAATAGACCAACGAGTGCACCCTAGGGCGTCACAGGGCTGATGGACCTGCCAAGTCTTCAGCGGTCTCGAGGTCACTTGGCAAGTGGACCCGAGAACCACCTACAGATTATGGCCATACATCTAGATGAGATAGCCGTGAGGGGCGATGGCCTACGGGTGCACCCCAAAAGCGGAGGATTTGTATTCTTTGCATGATTTAAATTATTGCCTAGTCTCAATTAAATGATTTATGAAAGGATTGGGTGAATCCTGTTTCATGTTAATTATATTTGTGGTTTCCTAATGAGTTTGATCGTTAGGATAATTACATGGTTTTGAGATTTTAGCTTTTATTTTATAAAGCAGCATACACCTTCCTTACTGAGCACATTGTCGCTCACTCCTTATTTTTCCACTCCACAGATTGTTGAGTTAGGGCAAAGAGAATTACCTTCCCAAGATTTACTATCGAAGGTATGTTGTATTCTTTTATATATTCAGTAAAATGGTACAGTACTACTTTAAATAGAAGGGAATGTATAAACAATTGTAAGTAAATTAATTTAATAATTCATAACTTTATTCAAGTAGCGAGAGTTGTTAAGCATCACAGACAGCCCAACCGGTAATAAGTATAAGTTATAAGCAAGTAATATGTTTTATAGTGAAATTGGGATGTTACAAAATATAAATTTATATGAATATATCTTTATCATAAATTTTTGACCATTAATTTATTTGATTTATTGTACTTATAAGCAAATATTTTACAAACTTTTAAAGTAAAAAGTTTTTTTTTTTGTAAAAAGTGTTTTTACGCTTATAATCTCAATTTTACGATGAATTATATTAATTTTACAGTTAATTATTATATATTTATGTTTTTTCTAGTGTTTTTATACTTACTCTCATCAATTTTATGATAAATCTACCAAATTTTGTGATAAATCTAATAAATTTTACAATAAATTATATATATGACTCAACAAATCCAATATAACATTTGATTAAAAACATATATAAATATTTAAAAAGTAACTTAACAGGATGTGAAACCCATATAGTTGTTGTTGTCACTATTGTGCTAAGCATTAACATATTGAAGGTTTTTTCTATCTATAAATTTTTTTGTCTATTTTTTTGCTAAACATTAAGATGTAAAAAAAATCATCTATAAAGAATTTTTCATACCACCACCCAGAGGAAGTGTAGTAGCAGTTGCAAGCATGCGCAGGAGGAGAACGACAAGCGGTTCAATAAATAAATCCAAAATTGAAACCATAAAATTTAATATTAATATGTTATAAATAATTGATATTAAACAAGCCCTATTTTTGCTATAAACTGATATTAAACAAGTCGTATTTTTTTTATGAATGGCTGTTGCGACTATGCTTCAATCATACATAGATGACACTCCAGAACTCAAGATCTCTCCAAATGTCGATTGTCGTGAGCATTCGTTTTATTACTTTTGTTGCCATTCTTCATGTTATGGGCGAGTTATATTTTGTTTGCAGAGACTAATGAGGCTTCAAAGGGTTCGAATCCCTTCGAACGTGAATTGGAGTTGTAGCCAATCGACACACTCCGATAAACTTGTGTGGAGCTGTGGCCCTACGAGATGCTCTCCAGAGCGGATAATATAATTAAGTAACTTGCTCGGTGCATTGTCCTGGGTCGATGACTTGCAGGCGCACACCAAGGCGTCACACTTAGTGTTGCTTGTGAAGTTTAAAAACTCTAGTAACAGTGTATTAGATAATAATCATAGGATTAATATCTAATACACCGTTAGTGGAGTTTTTTTACTCTAAAAGTGAGGTTAAGATGATGATACATGTCCTTGAAAAATATTAAAAAAATAAAAATATCTAAAATAGAATATATGTCATCATCTTAATCCCACTTTTATGCTTTCAAGTTTAGATAATGGACTGCTTGAACTCCTTTCTCTCCATTTCGGGTCAGAAAGTAAATGGTGGTAAGTTAAAATTTTTAACATCTCCTAATGGCTCTTCGAGGCTGATAAAGGAATTGAAATGCATCACAGGAATGAAATTTAGTAGAGAATTCAGCCATTATCCTGGTGTTCCTATCCATTTTAAGAGGGTTGATCGTGACTCCTATCTATTTATTCTTGACAAGATGAGTAAGAAATTATCATCATGGAAAATGAATCATCTTTCCATTGTTGGAAGAGCTACACTAATCCAAGCTGTTTCTAGTTCGTTAACAGCTTATGCTATGCAAACTGCAAAGTTGCCTGACTCGGTTTCGAAGGACATTGACAAAATGAACAGGAAGTTTCTATAGGGCTCTACGGACACAAGGAAGAAGGTACCTCTAATTAAATGGAGCAATGTCTGCAGACCCAAAGATGAAGGTGGACTGGTTTTAGGAAAGCAAAAGATATGAATATTGCTTTGTTATCTAAATTAGGCTGGAAATTGGAGACAGAGGACTTTAGTTTATGGGCTCAATTGTTGTCTACAAATATCTTAAGGGTGAACTATTTACACAGTATAGCAAAAAACAACAAACATCTTTTACATGGAGAAGCATTGTAGCATGCAAGGAAGTAGTTCAGCAGGGCAGTGCTTGGTTGCTTGGTTCTGGTCAAGCAATCTCCTTTTAGAGGGATAAATGGTTGGGGGATACAGTGCTAGCTGATGTTTGTGTGGATCGTAATTTTGGTCTTATGAATGATGAGAAGGTGGCAGACTATCTTTTGTGTAACGGGGAATGGGATATGTCTCGTTTGGATTTACTCCCTGATCATGTGATAAACCAAATTAAACTTACTTTACCCTCGTTATTGGAAAAGGATAAGTGTTATTGGGTTGCATCTACCAGTGGAGACTTCAGGGTTAAATCCGCTTACATGACCATTAGAGAAGTTGGTGTTTCTGACTCGATTTGGTTAAAAATGTGGTGTCTGGATGTAGTACCAAGGGTAAAATTTTTCTTGTGGATTGCCTTACATGGTCATTTAATGACTCGAGAATTCTGTTTGAAGAGAAACATTACTGCAGAAGCCAGGTGCCCAAGATGCTCAACAGTAGTAGAGGATATTCTTCATGTGCTTAGGGATTGTGCAACATCACATGCTTTCTGGACTACCTGGAAACCGGATCTCAGCGCTACTTTTTGGCAGGTTAATGACACATGTCAATGGCTGGAGCTAAATCTTGCATCAAAGGAAACAGTGGATGGATTTAACGTTGGATGGTCTATTTTGTTTAGTTATGCCTACTGGGTTTTATGGCATTGGAGAAATAAAGGTGTTTTTGAAGACAATTTCAACTGGCCAACAAATGCTGAGTGTGTAGTTACTAACTACATTAAAGAGATCCAAGCATATACAGTTAGCACAGAGAGGTCGCAATTGAAGAAGTCTATTTTCATTGCCTGGTCAGCACCATCTCGTGATTTTACTAAAGTCAATGTAGATGCTTCTGGCTTTTCTAATCTGGGACAGACAGGAGTGGGTGGTGTCTTGAGGGATCATGCAAGCTGTTGGATTGCTAGTTTTGTTAAACGACTGGTTGGGGTTCAACCCTTAGAGCTGAGCTGTTCTATCTACAAGGGTCTGGTTGTGGCGTGGGATTTAGGATTCCGTAAGGTTATTGTAGAGTCAGATTCTTTATTAGTAGTGCAGAAGGTTACCGCTAAGACTGTTAGTCAATGTCCTTTTCTGGTGTTATTCGTGCTTGCAGGGAGTTACTAAGTAGAACTTGGGAAGTTTCCATTGTTCATGTCTACAGAGAAGTAAATTTGCGTGCTGATTTCATGGCTAGCCTTGCTCAAGCTAGTAGGACAGATACCATGATCATTAGGAATCCTTCTCAGGATATTTTTACTCTGCTCCATAACGATCGTAATGGAGTTGGATGTAATAGATTGATTTTTGAATAATAAATTCTTAATACACTTAGCACCAAAAAAAATATTTTTTAAATAAACTAAAATTAAAATTATTTATTTTCTAATATAAATAGATATAAATTAATATTTTATTTAGCTTTTTAAAAAGATAATATTAAAATTATATATATTTTTAAAATTTTTGTATTAGATAGTATTTAAAATTACTTTAAGATAATTTTATTGAAAAATTTTAGAAATTAGTGAAATTTTAGGAAAGTGGAAAGGTGGAGAAATTAATAAATATTTTAGTATTTATTGTTTGCTTTGACTTACATATAAGTTAATGGATGCTTACTTGTTATTCAAAGAGAATGTCCAAGTAAACATCTATGTAGACATCTTACCATATTTGCTATGTACCTTGTAATATAACATACATATATATATATATATATATATATTAGATAGGACACTCCTATACAATTTTATTGAAGTCAATGAATAGAATAAAAAAGTTCAAAAGAAACATTTAATATTTGGAAATGAGGATGAAGTTGTTTGGATTTGAAACCAAACTTTACAATATACTATAACTTTTCCTTAACATCAAATTTAAAGGTGGATTGAGTGTAGCTAATTAGTCCAATTCATGAAAAGAGGAGCGAAACAAAAAAGATGAAATTCGGAGAAAATGGGGAAATAATAAAAAGAAAAAGTCCCGCCAAACTTAACTTGATGCATTCATTTATTTATTCGCAAAACAAAATTTTTATCCTCAGACCATGTTTGACAAGTTAATTGGCTAGCGAATTTGTGAGGACTGAGAATTTTCTAAATAAATATAAGGTATTCGGAAAACTTAATTTGGACAAATTGAAATCCAAATTAAATAAGAATGAAATTAGAGAAAATAAATTTGGATATCAAGAAATCCAAAACGTAATGAGAAATAAAAATGTGTATTTTGATAGATTTATATAATGATATTATATAAATATACTTTTGATAAAAATATATATTTATACATGGAATATATGTATATATTATACATTGATATATATACTATTTTATATCATGGAATGAATACATGTATTTTGTTGTACATTTATGTACATATAATATATATATGAAATATATATAGCATTTTAAAATTAAAGTATAAATATATAAATAGTTTATATGAAATATATATATTTTTCATATATATATGATATATATGAGATATATATATATAGTAGTGTAAATTAAAGTATATATATAAATATAAATGGTTTATATGAAAAATATATTTATATTTATATATATATATATATGTTTAAAATTTTAATTATATATAATTATATAAATATAATTATATATATTAAAAAAATAAATAAAATTTAAAAAAAAAGAGAGGCGGGAATCGGGAATAACCTGATTCCCAGCCTTGTTTCTCTTCTGTTAACAAACAGAGGAGAAAGTTCAAGAAAAACAAAAGAGGAGACATCGGCTGACGTCGGCGGTGAGAAGGGAGAGAGAGGAGAAGGTCGCGACCGGACGAAGAAGGGGAGAAGGAAACTGCCGATGACGGAAAGAAGAAGCGAAACGAGGGAAATCAAGAGGAAACCCAAAGCGGAGAAATGAAAAAAAGAGAAAAGAGGAACGGCGGTGTCGGCCGATCCGGTCACCGCCACTGCCACTCTTGCCATCGGTGAAGATCGATGAAGGAGAAAGAGGCCACCGATGGTGAAGGAAACGACGGAGGAAGGAGAAAAGAGGAGGAGAAAGGCCAAAAGTTCCTGTTCCAGACCTGGCGCCGTCGCCGGTGATGGGGCAAAACGGAGACCAGATCCGGCATCCTCGCAATTTCGGGTAACGGTGGGAAGGGTGAACCGGCGGAATGGGTGACCACCGGTGGCCGAACCAGCCAACAAAAGCCGAACCGGTCTGAACAGGTCCGAACCGGTTCAGACCAGAAAAGCCAAAAAAAAAAAGAAAAGAAAAGAAAGAAAAAGAAAAGAGAAAGAAGAAAAGAAAAGAAAAAGAGAAAGAAGGAAAGGGAAGAAGGAAGAGAAGAAGAAAAAGAAGAAGAAAAGAAAGAAATGGTAAGGAAAAATCAAGGAAAATAAATTGAATAATATTTATCGAATAATTTTATTGTTAAATATTAATGCATGTGCATTTGGTGTTGTTGAAAATTTTAGCGGAGATGACAAAGACGTGAATTGGTGTTCGACAGAGCTTGGAGCTCGTCAAAGCGCTAAGTTCAGCGCCAGATAAGATACTTTTATAAAGCATTAGTAGCTTTATATTGTATAATTTGGAATTGTGATTTTGATATGAATGATTATTGAAATGATTGTTAAATGATAAGAGGACCCACAACTGATGGTGGGGGTCTTAGTAAGAGATAAAGAAATTGTGAGAATCAACGGCTGTAGTTATAAACTGTGTTTTCCTTGTAGGAGGTTTAGTAAAAATTAAGCCGTTATGCCGCCAAAATTTTTAGGAAAATGTTTGAGGAAAAAGATTAAGTTTCTCACATAAATGAAATCTTGGAAATAATTATTGAAAATAAACATTTAAAGGACTTCATGGTATTACCGGAAAAGTTGATATTGAAATTGATGAGAAGATAAATCGTTGAGCACGATAACGTGATGAATTATATGGTTTAAACCTTATAGAATCGATAAATCAAGTCATCTTAATATCAGAAATGGTATCAAGTTGAGATTGAGGTGGAATTATTTATTAGACGGATCTCGGATAAAAGTGATGATAATTATATGATATAGCTTGGAAGAGAATATCACAGTTGATTTTTGATGGTCGAACGATTTAATTATGGAACTATTAATGGATTAATGATTCTAGAATTTATCGAATTGATCTCTTGATCTTGAAGTAGTTCCGAATGTGATAACATGATTGATTCAAGAGGTCTGTGTTGAAAGTATTTCACAGTATTACACCGTATTATCGGATATATGTGAGATAATCAATGAATCTATACTAGTGGTATGGGTCTTAGTATCAATACTGTAGTACACAATGCATAGTTATGATACTAAGTCATAACGAATGTATGATTTGTTCATACTTAACTTTATTGAAATTGAGGTTGAATTAGACACAATCTGATCATTTATAGATTTAAATAAATGAGTGATGAAACATGTGAATACATGGTTTTGTTTATAACCATAGAATAGGTCTTGAATAATAAGATTGACAATTGCATAATTTCAATATTAAATTATATAGGTCATATGAAGAATTGATTTGAGGATTGTGATCTAGTTTTGTGATAGTGAATGAAATTAAACCTCAAGTCAAAAATTATGAACGTGTACTAATGGGTCAAACCATAGATGAATTTGATAAGCGACTATCGATTTTGTGGTTCTATTACCCTCGATGTCGACTTTGGAATAAATACCGAATGATGATATTGTTATTACACAATTGCAGTACCTTGATGGCTACATAGAAACATGGTATTTAAATACTCATAGATACTAAGAGGATTCATGCTAATGATGTGATACTAGTGTCAATAATGAAATATACAAATGATTGTTATAGTCGATAATTATCGAAAAAGGATATTGAATACCTAATGGTTTGAATACCAAGTGATTTGATTATTGAATAATTGGAGTACTGAACAATTTGAATATCGAATGAAATGAATATTGAATGATTTGAATATTGATTTACTGATTTGACAGAGAGAGTTTGAAAAAGAATAATTGATGGTGATAAATTTAGACGAATTGCTTCACTGTATTAGACAAAAATATTGCTTATATCGATATTTGAAATTAGTATCGAATTTACCTATTAGGTATAATCTGATTGAAATCAAAAGGATGGAAATGAGAGAATTGAATTATAGTGAACGTTATAATTAAATGACATGTTTGATGAGAATGATAGTTCACTGTTGCACTCGCGATTTAAATTGCATTGCATTTAAATATGCCTTATTACAACTTGAAACATTTTAATAATGTTTATATGAATACTATAAAGTATTGATTAGTTTTGAAAGGAAAGTATATGGTAGATATATATTATATATAAATTCCTTTAATAATGATACCATATGCTTTACATGATTTTGACAAGAAAAGATAAAGATTTAAATGTTTTATGAGGTTGTAGGCACCCTAAAAGAATTAAATTCAATAAAGCATAGTGGAAATTGCCTAATTGGAGCTTTGCTCATTAGGCAGAGATGCTTGTCCAACAATAGTCGTGGACAGGTCTCAGTCACGCCCGATTAGTGGTGCTGAGAGAGATGAGGTCTATGGTCATAGATAGCGCCCTAGTTGGTTTTCAGGGGACGATGACATTATTTTCACTGCTAGCTACAATGATTTAAGTCTTTATTGATAGAGATGATAGGGATCTAGCCTAATCTCTAACCGATATGATATGAAGTCTAGAGTATGATTTTATTGATATGAACTCTAGACTTGACATGATTTATACAGTACATGAGACATGTTTGAAATAAAATATATTTTGAAACAGTACTTGTTTTAAACATGTTTTAAATGTACATGTGATATGATTTCGACACTTATATGATTTATATATATGATTTTGTGTCGAGCTTGAAATGATATGCGGTCTAGAGTATAGATTGATTTGATATGAACGCTAGACTTGATATGACTTACAGTATATGAAAAATGTTTTGAATTGATATGATATGAAAAGAGAAATGTGCACATTTTGATTTGAAATGATATGAAAATACATGTTTTGAATTGACATGATATAAAAAGAGAATTGTGCATGCTTTCAACCTTAAATATGAAATGAATTGAAAATTCATATGTTGAGCATGTTCTAAAGTATATATGATATGATTTGAAATGATAGCGGTTCATATAGTGAAATTACATAAGTTGCCAACTAAATCATGATATAATAGTATGCTTTTGCATAAGATATGTCATGACCTTATATGGTACAAAAACATGAAGAATATATGAGGAGTATCATGACTCAGTGGTAACGATATTTCATCTACATGATGTCATGATATGATATGATACATGGATATAGAATATACACGAAGAGAATTATGACTTCGTACCACCATGATCATGATGCACAATATGAGAAGTGATATGGGATGATAGAATACAGAAGTATGATTATGAAATGAAAAGTGACTTAATACGATATCTCAATTGGACAGGATGTACTATGAGATTGATGAGAGTATGGACTAATAGTACATGATATTCAAATTGGACAAGACATATTGTTGTGCAATGCACTATAGTATAATGATGAGAAAACTAAAAAGTGATTATGATGACTTATTTAGAAGTCTGAATGATAGACAGATGACAAGAATTGAGATAATGAGATGTTATTGATGAAAAAGGTGAACTGTAATTGCAAACTTGCAGATTTTAAGCATTGCGGTTTAAGATAGTATAATCCTACTATTGCATTTATATTAGTATCTTACTGGGCCATGGTTTTGCTCACCCCACTAAATTTCATCTCTTTCAGACTATTGAAGTTACAATCTGCTATGAGAGCTTTTAAGTGGGCCTTCGGATACGGTTTGCAGGTTTGGTACTGGCCATCATCCTGTGAATCCACTTTGCTACTTTTGAGGTATACATTCCTTGTAAATCTCTTGTTTACATGTACAGACTTTAATTAATACACAATACATATGTTGTTCAGTGAGTCAGAATGTAACTTAGAGATGTGATAGAATATTGTATAGAGGATCAATGAAATTAAAGTAGTAACTATACTGACACTGAATACAAACCTTAAAATGAAAAGGAAAAATTTAGTCCATAAATTTTAGACTAAGAAAAGTATAGGTATTAAGTGAAAGTCGCGGCCTTCGAGTCGTGACAGAATTTGCCTTTCTTGTTGGCTTCATTCTTGATATTTTGAAGGAAGATTTGACAGAAAAGAGAATTCCGAAGCCAAATTAAATCTCTTTTAAGTTTTCTACAACATTATCTTTATTTTATTTGAATTGCCTTTCCTTTTGTCATCATTTTATTTTTAACATGTGAATAAAAAATGTATTCAAATAATTAAATAAAAAATGCATTCAAATAATTTCGATATTAATTAGAATTCAGTACTTAATTTATCAGATGCACAAAAAAAAATTTACAATAGGATTTTCACTTTGAATAAGAAATAGAACTTTGGTGAAATTTGATTTCCTCTGGTTCTGTCCTTCTCCAATGTACATACATTAGTCATGGCATGGGGTTTGAAATATCGATTTCCTCTGGTGGCGTTTATTATAATTCTATTGAAGTCGATGCATCATAATTCAAGTCAACAGTGCTCGTGTCTGAATAATTTGTTTTCTTCTTTCCAACAGATCCATCCATAAGGAAAAAAGCGTGGAAGTTAGCTATCCACGATAGTGTCCACAGTTTTTCTTTTTTCATGCTTTTTTTTTTTTTTACTTTTGGTTTTTTTGTATGATAACATACTTTTGGTTGTTTTAATTTTACTCTTCATTTTTTCTTAATATTAAATAAATTTTATTGTACTATATTTTCGTTTTTTTATCTTGAGGAATAAAAAAAAAAGTATGATGACACTCCATTTTATTTGAGATCTTTAGAAGTGTTTTTGGTCAATTTTGTTTTATTTAAATTAAAGTCCAAAATTAAAATCGAATTTTGTGTGATTGTTCGATAATTAAGGTCGATAAGTGTTTTGGATTGATTTGAATTTTTTTATGATATTAAGTCCTGGATGAAATTGAATTATATCTTTTTAAACTCTAGAACGTTAATTGGACTTTGTGATTTTGATTGAATTCCAACTTTTTTTTTTTTATGTTTTCTGTATAAGATAAACACTGAAAAAAAATTGTGGAGGTTAGCTACCGACAATAGTGTCCACTGTTTTTCTTTTTTCTTGCTTTTTTTTTCTTTTGCTTGTTTTAATTTTACTCTTCATTTTTTAATATTAAATAAACGTTATTTTACTCTCTTTCTCAT
>JAPDPM010000023.1:7970000-8032500 GCA_032173925.1 Heritiera fomes | reverse complement strand
TCAGGCACGATGTTTGGCATTCCCTGTTGCGGCTATATAAATGGCTGGGGTTCGACGAAAGAGCATACGAAAACCTCTGAGCAGCAGTTTGTGGCCCGTATTTTCAGCTCTCTCGCCAAAAGAGTCTGTCGCCAAAAAGAGTCTTTCGTTTTCACACCAGGAGTCTCTCACTTATCGCAGTGACAGTAAGTATACATCTGTCGCCTTACTTATCACCTCTCGCAACTATTTTTGGGTCTCTTGCAGGTGTCTTAGTCTCCCGCAAAAAGTTTAGGTCTCTCACATACTAGGTCTCTCGCCCAGCAGACCTGTCATCTACTAGGTCTCTCGCCCAGCAAATCTGTCGTCTAATAGGTCTCTAGCCCAGCAGATCTGTCGCCACCTGATGGTTTTTATTCGTTTTTTAACCATGTCTTCGCAACACCCGGGTAAATCACTTAGAAGAGGTGGTGTTGAATGTACATTAACAAATGCGGACTTAGAGGATTTCAACACTCTTTTTTCCCTTCCTTCAGGTTACCGTTATAGACTCCCAGTCAGTGGGGAAGTTACATCTGACCTAGTTAGAAACGGCTAGCTATGCATAAAGCGTCCTTACTCTTCGGTTTTCATTTTTTGTTGCCAGAGTTTGGTCTAGCGTTTCTTAGGTACAAAGATATAGTTCCTTGTCAACTTCATCCTCATGCTTGGGCTCAAATAGTAGGATTTTCAGTGGTATGTCATAGTTTAGGTATCGTTCCTACTAGCCCCATCTTGAGTGCCTTTTTTAGAGTCCGTGGTTTGAAAGGATTGATAACGTTTTCTCTCCAGAGGTTAAAGGTCGATGAGTTTCCCAATAGCAAAATTTTTTCGGACCTTCCTAACAAACTGAGTGGTTTTGAGAGCAAGTGGGTCATTGTCGAGATTCCAAGTGATTTGCTAATTCACACTAGATGGAATCGTGATACCCGCGTCCACTCGAAGCACTCGGAAAGATTTAGAGTAGAATCCTTAAGAGACCACTTTAGTGAGCCTATACGGCGAATTTGTTCTACTGGAGAACGTAATTTATTTTCCCTTTTAACCCTAGAGAATATTACAGCAGCCAATTGGGGAGTAAGCTGAGCTGCTTCTGGGACTTCTGCTACCGCTCCTCTGTCCAACCTTCCTACAACCTCGTCGGTTCCTGGTTCTAGTTCCAGTTGCCCATCTTCAGTTCCCATAGTTGAATCAACTATTCCCGTAGGTCTTCTCGTAGATGAACCTTTTCCTGTCCAGGGAAATGAGGCATCTGGGGCCGTGAGTGCTGATGATCCATCTGAGGAAGAACTTGAATGGGACCAAGACAACGCCTTTGGGAGTCCTTTTCAAAACTTTCCTTTGGATGCAAACTTAGATACCTTAGAGGATTTTAGTGATATTATATTTTTCTAATTTTCTTTACTTCATCTATCCGTGTGTGTGGCATTTTTGGATTTTGGTTTGATGATTTCTTCTCCTTGTATTATGCAGATATGGACTTTCATAAAGCTATGCATAGAAGGCAGGCCAATGCTTCTGCCAAAGCAGCTCCTCCTTCTTAACGATAGTCGCAGGTCGGAGCTTCCGCTTTCGGACATCCTCGTGCTCCTACTCCCCCTCCTCCGGCTACCTTTAGGCCTAGCCGTCCTACGCAAGAGGTCGGGAGAAACAAGCGAAAGAGGCTCCTTATCCGTGATCGTAGCTCAGATGATCAAGAAAGCTCTGGATCGTAGAGGAGTGAGTCAGCCCTCCGAGAAGGTGGTTCCCGTGCTGCCAAGAATAGGTCGGCTCCTTGCCAGCCTAGGCGTAAATATAGGAAGAAGTTGATCATTGAAGCTTCGATGCCTACGAAACTAATCTTGCCTAAGGTAGCCAATCCTATCGTGAAGCGCTATATAGTTGATAGTGGGGTCGTCGTAGATGGAGAAGACTTCTAGACCTATCTCGGAGTGAATGACAATGATAGCATTGAGGAGACCGGGATAGTGTCTCGTCTAGCCTGGAACACCATCCTTCCCCATGACGAGGCGGGGCTTTTCACAAACCTTGCAGAAGCTGAGGATAATTCTGACTATCTTGCGATGAAGGTAGGAGCATCATACTTATTTGGTAATTATATTCCCTTTTTTAACCTCTTTCGTCGGGTTTTTGAGTTACTTCTATTCTTTGTTTTGTCAGTCGACTCAGCAAACGGCGGCCGTTAATGCACAGCATAGGGCTCTTAGAGAGCAAGCTGAGAAAGAAATTCGTGAGCTCCGAGAGACAAAAATAGCACTTCAGAATGAGGTTGTTTAGCTTAGTGCATATGCTGGCAGGGTCGAGGAATTGACGAAGAAGAATGAGGATCTTGAGCAGAGGTTGAAAGAAGAACAGACGAAGGTAGCCTCCCTTCATGGATATCAAGAGGCCTATAATAAGGCAACTAGTGATCGGGACGCCATGAGGTGGTAGCGGGATGAGGCCATCGATGAGCTGCATAGCGTGTTAGACCGGCAAAGGGAGGTCCGAGCTGAGGCCATCCGCGAGTACTGCCTGTCTCAACATTGTCATGAGAAGAAGGAAGAGTTAGCTGCGGGATTCATCAAGTATGGCTTTTACTTGGCTTGTTCTTGGTTGGAGAAGCATCGGCCTAACAAGACTTTCCCTGAGTTGCTATTCATCGAGGAGGCCCAGTACTATGAAGCTCCTTCCTAGACCAATTATGAACCCGATTCGCAAAGTCCGGAAGACTATATAGATGAAGGAGCCACAGATGACTTGGACAATCTTGAAGGTCCATGGCCTCCTCGACAGCCATGCAGGCGGTTTGAGCCTACTGAGGCATGTGACCAATCTAGGCCTGCAGCGGTGCGTAATGAGCCTAACCTATCGAGGCAGGTGATCAACCCAAGTCTATTGAGGCACTACTAGGGTTAGATGGCGATGAGCTCCAATTTTCTAATTCTGCTGCCATTGATCCCGTGCCAGACTTTGTGGCCGTGGCTGGGCCTTCAACCAATGCTCCCTTTCCTGAGATGGCTTCTTCAGCTCCCCAGGACTCTGATCCTCTGATTCCTCAAGTTCTTGATCCTCCAGCTCCTCAGATTCCTGATCCTCCTATTACTGAAGGTCCTAGCGCTGATGCGGCATCTTCTCAGCCGACGGACTCGGTCCTCAGCATAGATTAGGATACTTTGTATTTCACTTAGTTTGTTAATTCAATGTAAAGATTCATTCTCAATAAAAAAGGACAATTTCTTTTTGTAGCTTTTTCTTCATTTGTTTGAATGAATATTTCGTATTCATAACTATTGCATCACAAAAGCTCTAAAAGGTACCGTTAAATGCGTCTATACTTTCACAGTGTTTAGAAAGATCAAATATACTTTCATAGTATTAGAAAGATCAAATAAAGTGTACCTTTACACCATATTACTCCCCAAGTTCTGCTTTGAAACAGTGTTGTTGTTCATGTTCAAAGATGAACTTTTCTCTAGCATTGTGCCTATCTCACGCTTTTTTCGCTTAAGGATTTGTTAGATGTTGATAAGCCAGCACAAAATTTAATTTTCTCAACCAATTACAGCACTCAGATATTCGATAAAATTGTAATGTACCTCGTAATATGCTTCACAATCTGCATTCTGTGTGCTACTTGGGTACCGTATTTGTCCGTATTTGCTTTAAGGATTATAGGATTGCCTGTCTCACGCATTTTTTGCTTAGGGACTTTAGATTTGCCCATCTCGCCCATTTTTCGCTTAGGGACTTTTGATTTGCCCGTCTCGTGCATTTTTCGCTTAGGAATTTTTGATTTGCCCGTCTCGCGCATTTTTCACTTAGGGATTTAGGTTTGCCCGTCTCGTGCATTTTTTCGCTTAGGGACTTTTGATTTGCCCGTCTCGCGCATTTTTCGCTTAGGGACTTAGATTTGCCCGTCTTGCGCATTTTTCGCTTAGGGACTTTTGATTTGCCCGTCTCGCGCATTTTTCGCTTAGGGACTTTTGAGTCCCAGCTTGTGCTTCATTTCAATTCTTGTAACACATAATCTATCTAACACATTGTATTAGAGAATATAAAAAGTGAATAGCTGGCCCTTATTCATGAATCAGATAATCACAAAACAATAATATCTGTAAAGTAATAAAATAATAGATGGAAAAATAAAGACAAGAATCATGAAAGAGTACAATTTTTCACTGCCAGTATAGCTTGAGATGGTTGGCATTCCAAGTCTTCGAGATCTTCTTTCCTTGCAAGGTTTCTAAGGTGCATGTGCTAGGTCCGATCATCCTTCTGATTCTGTAAGGTCCTTCCCAATTAGCCCGAAGTTTTCCATCCTCCCTATGGGCATTCGTAATTGCCAACTTTCTCAGTACCAGGTCTCCTTCCTGCAATTTTCTGTTCTTAACTCATGCACTGTAATAAGCGGCCACCCTCTGTTAATAGGCAGCCAATTTTACTTTTGTCGTGTCCCTTAACTCATCTATCAGGTCTAGATTCTCCCTTAATTCTGAGAGTTAAGTTCGTCAGTGTAAGGGATTAATCTAGGTGATTCAGCCCCTATTTCAATCGGGATGAGGGCCTTAGTCCCATACACCAAATTGAATGGTGTTTCCCATGTCAACACCTTACTTGTCGTTCTGTAGGCCCATAGGACACTTGGGAGCTCATCTACCCATTCTCCCTTTGCCTTGTCCAGTTTGATCTTCAAACCATGCAGTATAGTTCGGTTGCTCACCTCGGCCTGCCCATTAGCTTGAGGGTAATATACAGAGGAGATTCTTAACTGAATGCTTAGGCCTTTACAGAATGTTCGGAATGCGTCACAATCGAACTGTTTCCCATGATCGGCATTAAGCACATGAGGTATCCCAAAACGGCAAATGACATCCCTCCAAACCATTGCTTCCACCTTTCTTTCAGAAATTGTAGCTAAAGGCTCTGCCTCTATCCATTTGTGAAGTAGTCTGTAGCTACGAGCAAATATTTCCTCTGTCCTGTGCCCAAGGGAAAAGGTCCTAGGATGTCTAGCCCCTGCTACGCGAATGGCGTTGGTTAAAGAGTGCTCTGAAGGGTCGAGACTGGCGCAGTGACTATAGGGGCGAACTTTTGGCATTTTTCGCACTTTCGCACCTTTTCAGTGGCATCCTTCTTCAACGTAGGCCAATAAAACCCCGCACGCAATATTTTCGTGGCCAAGGCTTAAGCCCCTAAGTGTTCATTGCATATCCCCTCATGGACTTCAGCCAAGGTGTACTCAGCCTGTTGAGGCCTTAGACATTTTAGCAAGGGCATAGTGAATCCACGTTTGTAGAGTTCTCCGTTCACCATAGTAAATCTGGCACTTTGCAACTTTAGCCTTCGGGTCTTATCCCAATATGTAGTCTTTGATCGGGCTTCTCCAATCACCTCCAATCTTGACATCGCAGACATCTTCTTCTTCTTCGACACTTGACTTAGCGAGGGATTCCACTTTAACCATACCGCCTTTGATTCCTCTAGAAGAAGCCAACTTTGAGAGCGCATCTACATGACTGTTCTCAGACCGATTTATCTGAGTCAATTGAAAGTTCTTAAACGATTGTGCCAATAATTGCACTTTCTGTAGATAGGGAACTAAAGCTGGTTCTCATGCTTCATATTCACCCAAGAACTGATTTACCACTAATTGTGAATCGCTATGGGCCATTAAGTTGCTAACTTTTAGTTTCTCCCCAAGTTTCATCCCAGCTATTAAGGCCTTGTACTCAGCTATATTGTTCGAGCTTAGGAAATCGAAACGCAGGGAATACTCATAGGTTTCCCCTTTAGGTGAAGTTAGCACAATTCCAGCTCCACTACCATCCATGTTACGAGCCCCATCCACAAATAATTTCCACCAAACTATCTCTGTTTCTCCTAGAACCTCCCGGCCTGTACATTCTACAATGAAATCTGCCAACACCTGCTCTTTTATTGCTTGGTGAGGCTGAAAGTGGACGTCATATTCACTCAACTCGATAGCCCATTTGGTCAAACGTCCGGAGTGTTCTGGTTTTTGCAGTATTTGCCTTAAAGGTTGGTTTGTTAAGACCGTCACCAAGTGAGCTTGGAAGTAAGGTTGTAACTTTCGAGTTGCCATCACCAAGGATAGAACTATTCTTTCGACTAAGGGATACCTTGTCTCGGCATCTAGCAGGACTTTGCTTATATAATAGATCAGACAGTCCCTGTCTCCTTCTTTCCTTAGTAGGACTGCACTTACAGCTTTCTCTCTTATACGGAGATACATGAGGAGGTGGTCTCCCGGCTGTGGTCGAGATAATAGAGGCAGCTCTCTCAGGTAGTCCTTTAACTTCTCAAAAGCGTCATTGCACTTTTCTGTCCATTTGAAGTTCTTTCTCGCCTTTTATTGCCTTAAAGAATGGTAGACTCCTCTCAGCTGATTTGGACAAGAAGCGGTTCAAAGCTACTATCCTTCCTGCTAGCCTTTGAACCTCTATAACAATATTGGGTGGCCTCATGTCCAAAATAGCTTTAACTTTTTCGGGATTAGCTTCTATCCCCTGATTAGTGATCATGAATCCCAAAAACTTTCTAGACCTCACCCCGAATGAGCATTTATTGGAGTTTAACTTCATCTCATACTGTCACAACACATTAAATACCTTCGTCATCTTCTCGGCATGCGATTCTTCCCTTCAGCTCTTTATGATCATGTCATCAACATAAGCTTCCATGGTGTTGCCCAACAAGTTTTTGAACACCTTATTCACCATGCGTTGGTAGGTTGCCCCTGTATTTTTCAAACCGAACGACATTACTCGATAGCAATATGTTCCACTATCGGTAATGAACGAGGTCTTCTCCTCGTCCTGTGGATGCATCATGATCTGGTGGTACCCCGAAAAGGCATCTAAGAAACTAAGCAATTCAAACCCACAAGTTTCATATACTAACTTGTCAATTCGAGGGAGTGGATATAAATCCTTGAGGCAGGCTTTGTTCAAATCCGTGAAGTCCACACACATTCTCCATTTTTCGTTGGCTTCTTCACCATTACAACGTTAGCCAACCATTCTGGATAGTTAACTTCTCTAATAAACCCTGCCTGCAATAATTTCGAAATTTCTTCATTTATGGCCTGTTGCCTCTCTGGAGTGAAATTTCTCTTCTTCTACTTTATTGGCCTTGCCCCTGGGACTATGTTCAACTGATGACAAGCAACTTCAGGGTTAATCCCAGGCATATCGACTGGGGTCCATGCAAACACATCAGTGTTTTCCTTCAAACATCGGATTTTTTCCCCTTTTATTTCTTCAGGCAACTGGCTCCCCACATATACTACTCTTTCTTCATCCCTTTCAACCAACCGGACTGCCTCCATTTCCTCATCAGGTTTTCGTTTAGGCTACTCTTCAATCGTAAGGGTTTCCTTCCTCTGAATCCCCTTACACGTGGTGGACCCGATATTACACTTTCTAGCCTTCCTTTGGTCTCCCCTTACTTGTCCAACACCCTAGGGAGTCGAGAACTTCATTAGCAGATAACAGGGATGCACCACCGCTCTCATGTCATTTAACAATGGTCGTCCGAAGATCATATTATAAGCCACAGATGTTGACTTCACCACCATGAACAACACTTGACAGACGACACTTCTCGGGCTCTCTCCTAATGTAACAGGCAGCTGAACAGCACCTATCACTTTCACCTTTTCTCCAGAGAAGCCGTATAATGGTGTAGGCACCGACTTTAGTCTGTCATCTGAGATATTCATCTTCTCAAAGCAGTTCCAACATATCAAATTCACCGAACTCCCATTATCGACTAGGATACGACTTACTGGATGCTTTGCTATCACTGTTGAAATCACCATTGGGTCATCATGAGGGATCATTACATCTCCTCTGTCAGCTGACGTAAAAGTAATGGGCTCTTCGTCCTGCCTTTCCTCCATTACTGAGTTAATTTGGTGAGCCTGCCGGGCGTAAGACTTCCGAGACGAGAAAGATGTACCAGCTAACGATTCACCTCCTGATATCATATTAATAGCTGACCCTGTGGGTTCATTATCTTCCTCTCTATTCTTTCTATTTGTCCTCTTGTCATTATCCCTCCTGTCACCTTCATTTTGCCTTATAGTTCCCCTGTTTTCTCCTCTTCTGCCTCTAAATTAGTTTCCTTTATTTCGCGCAGGATAGTTGCTTCTATCACTTCTCTACACAAATCGGCTTATTTTCCCATCTCGCGCTAGCTTTTTTGGTTGATTCATTAACTCCCTACACTTTTTCGTCGTGTGCCCATGCGCCGAGTGGTAGTCACAATATGACCTTAAGTCACGGCCCAGATTCCCTGAGGACTTCTTTAGAGGCTGTATAAAACCTGACCCTTCAATAGCTGCCAACACCGAAGCTTGAGATTCAGTGAGTGGGGTCTAGGTATTGTATTTTAGTGTAGGAGCTTTCTCAAACTTTCTCGGTTGGCTAGAGGATGCTTCAGTGACCCCTCTTCCTCGCTTCCTTCCTTCCTTGGGCTCTACATTCGTCACCATTTTCATTACCTCCTCCTGAGTGATATACTTATTTGCTCGGGAAAGTAGGTCCGAGATTGTGGTGGGCTGATCCAGTGATAGGGACTCTTGCAGTTTCTCAGACCTTGTTCCTTGTAACATGGCTGCTACGGCTATACCAACTTGCAAGTCCCTTACCTCCAGCGTGGCCTCTCTAAAGTGATCCACATAACTCTTAAGTGACTCTTTAACTCCTTGTTTAAGAGTGAGCAAGTAAGTTGGTTCTTTCTTTCTTGGTTGTTTATAGCAAACGCCTTAAGAAATTCACTCTGTAGCTGGTCAAAAGAGATGATAGACTCTTCGAGCAAATTGTTGAACCATTTCATCGCATGGCTGGTCAAAGTGAGTGAAAAGGCTCTGCACATTATTTCATCCTCCCATCCATGTAACAATATTAGCGCTACATAATTCTACATATGATCATAGGGGTCTATCTTTCCTGTGTATGCAGTCATCTGTGGCATTTTGAATTTTGGAGATAGGGGTTTCTACAGGATAGTTGTGCAAAATGGTACCCTTATCCTCTGGCTCTCCTCTGCGGACACTAATTTTTTCTCTTCAAGTACATGTTCTATCATCTTCTTCATGTCCACTGAGGGAGCAAGTTGATTCCTGGCATTAGACGAATCAGGTAGGTCTTCGACCACTATTTCCTTACCCCTTCCTTGAGGTGCACTTGTTCGTGCCATTTGTGTACACCAAGTGGGGTCAAACTCCGACCCGGCTCCCCAAGTGCTTTGGTCATCACCACCGTTCTTTCTAGCACCTCCGACACCTTGTTCTAAGTTGGTACCAGCAAAATTTGACAAATCACGGTGGTGGGCGGAAGACCCTACCACTCGATCAACGCCCTGTCGCCCAGACACCTGCTGCCCGACACCAGACACCTGTCACCTGACATCAAACATCTATCATCCGACTTCTGCCATAGGTTCCAGATATACTGCCTCATCAGCCTCCCACTGGGTACCTACGATAGGCCTCCTGCTCCCCTGTCCTGTCGCCTCCTGCTGAATATCATCCTCCTTTATGAGGGGAACCTCCTGTCGCCGAGAGGGATTTACCACTGTTGCATCCTCCTGTCACCCAAACGCATGCAACGGGACCTCTTGACTTGTTTCTCCCACCAGATTCTATACAGCAATAACAAACTCAATGTCAGGAGGACTCCCTTGAACAGGTCTACCATGGCTCTCAATGCCTAAGTCATTTCTTCATTCTGCCGCCTCAGAGCCTCGAATTCTGCCGCAGACATAGTGATTCTTTCTTCTTCACTATTCGCCTGGTTCTTCTGACAAATTGGTTGTTTAGGGGAACTCACAGAGTTCTCATCACTTCTAGTTCTAACGTTTGTCGATCTCGTTCTCACCATCTTAAAAGTTTTAACTGGCTTTTTATACGCTTCACACAGACAGCAGCAATTGTTGTTACACAAAACAACAATAAAGGTGTGCTGATGACGTGCTATTCATACTCTGTCTCCACATGTCTCCAAAAAGCTTCTGTAAAACAAGAAAAGTTAGAGGGACACAAGGGTGGTTCCCTACGTAGGCACTTTGATGCTTAAGCAGCAAAAAGTTCTTTAGTATTGGGAAGCGTAAAAGCCAATAGTCAAAAAAATTAGAGAATAAGATTGTACCTGGGGCCTATTTATAGGTGAATATTCTAGGGTAATTACCTGAGGGTGATCACGTCCTTTTACTAGGAGTTTGCTTCCAAGTAAAACACAAATTTTGTAAATCCCAGAAATGGTAATTATGTTTTAAATGCTTAGTAAGAAATAAAGTAACTTAATTATTGAAATTAATAAAATATACGAAATAAAAATATAAATTATAACCTGAAAAAAAAAAATGCAGTAAGCTTCACGTGGAAAGCTTGCTGCACTGCTCAGCAAATAAAATAGAAAGGAACAGAAAAGAGATGGAAAAGAGAAAATTTATTAGCTATGTATGTGGCAAATTATTATTGGATAATGTATAAATAAAAGAAGACTAAATGAAGCTTAAACTCAGTCATTTCTCTAGATCTTTCACCGACTTTTTCACCGACTTTCTCTGCTTCTTCTCTGCTGCACGATTTTTCTGGTTTCACCATGAATTCTCCACATTTTCTCTTGCATAACCTCACTTGTTCTTCATGCAATCATCCAATCTTTTCTATTAAACCTCTTCCTCGCCTTTAGATCACCATAAACCTGAAAATTTGAGGAGCTAATAAGAAAGAAAACAGCATAGGTTGGAGCTGCTTTGGTTCGGCTGGAAACAGGTGAGTGCTATAGTGATGGTTCTTCAAATTTTAATTATAGTTCTTCAAATTTTAATTATAGTTCTTGATTTGTTCATGTATGAGGAACATGATTGGAACCTTAGATTGAAGAAAAATAAAGTGTAGAGGAAACAGGGGGTTCGGCCATGATGTAAAAATGGGAAAAATTGTTGTGATTTTAATACCTTTTGGGTAGGATTTAATGGTATATGATGAATGGAACTTGGATTTGATGATATTAAGCTTGATTAAACTTGGATTGGATGAGGAATTGTAAAACAACAAAGTGCAGCAGAATGGCGTGATGATGTGGTACTGTTCGGCCAAGATTTGGTTGAATATTATGATGAATTTTTATGAATTGAAGGTAGTTACAAGTAGATTGAAAAGAAAACTAATGAAATACAAGAAAGATATGGCCATAGGGAGTATACAACTAGAATAAGGAAAGGAAAATGTGAAACTGCTGCTGCCAATTGTAAAAGAAAAACAGAAAAGAATCCATGTGGGCTGGCGGCGATGAAAGAAAAGTAGGATGTTAGGATAGTTTAAATAGAATTAATATGAAGATAAATTAAAGACTAATTATTAATTTAAGAATTAGCAAAGGAATAGTGTTGGGTAAATTGGATGTTTAACCAAAATTAAAGAGTGATGGTGTTAATGCAACTTTGAAAAAAAAAAGAAGTAAATTTAATATAAGGATAAGTAAAGAATAATTATGGGATAAATTATTAGAGTTAGAAGGTGGAATTATTGGTGATATGAGGATTAGCAAAAGGAATGGAATTTAAATTAAAATTATATTTTGTATTTACAAGCAAATAAAATAAGCTAATTATCTCAAATGATAAATAGAAAATAGCAAATGATGGAATATTTATTAGAATTAGAATTTGTAATATGGGATTTTGAATATAATTTAGGTTTATTGTGCAGTATGAGATACGAGAAATAAAGAGATGCAAATAGAGCTATCGGATTTTTGTATCGTGCGGAATAGAGGTAAGAAACATGTATAGGAGTTGCATAAGATATATTTTACTTACAATTAAAAGTTCTCGAAAATTTCGTTTTAAATCGTTTCTTACCTAGTTTCTCGAATACAAGAAATAGGAATTATCTTTAATTCCTAAAAGTTTAAATATTTCATTATATGAAATGTTTTACATGAGCTGATTTAAATGAAATGACTTATATGCATTGAATTACATTAAATGATTTATTTGAAATGAGTACATGATATAATTTACACAAATTAAATTGCATGCAATGACTTACATGAATTACATTATCTGAAATGATTTATACGAATTTCATTATGTGAGTTGAATTACATGAATTACATTACACGAGTGATTTTCATGAATTGACTTACAAGAAATGATTTACATGAATTGAATCACATGACATGATTTACACAAATTGAATTACAAGAAACAGTTTACATGAATTAAATTACATGAAACGATTTACATGATTTGAATTATATGAAGTATTTTACATGAATTGAGGTTCGTGAAGTGCATTACATGAATTGAACTATACAAAATGATTTACATGAACTGAATTTTATGAAAGGAATTACGTGAAGTGATTTATACGAAATGATTTACGAGTATATGAAATGATTTTATGAAATGGACGTCTCCCTGATGATCGTGCATACGAGACAGTGATGATTAGGCTGGGAGACGTCCCAGACTTTCCCTTTTACATGATATGACTGTGGGAGTTATGATCAAACCCCACAGGTTTACACAGTGAGCACTTGACCAGTGCGAATTGTGAGTGATTGACAGTGGCTATTGTTACGAGGTCCCTACTAGGATACGAGATATGTGATCGTCCTTACGGGGATACGAGATTGTGTATGTATCTCTGGGAGATTATTTTCTATCGATATGGGATATTTAACAAGTGATTGATTTACTAAACTATTTGGCTTATGAGAATGATACATGGATTGATTTTAAGTGACAGAAGAAGTGATACGAGTTTTACAATATATGTTTTCTCAATACAAGTGCGTTCATTCTATTTTAATGATTTTACGAGAAATGTTTTATAGCTTTAATTGAAATATGAAATGCATTTATTGCATTTTAAATGATTTTACAAGAATTGCTATATTGTATCAAAGAAGAAATTTTCATGATTTTGAAAAGTTCCACAGTGTTTATTTAAAAGATGATACTGTTGCATTAAACAAGTTTATTATATTTAACTGCATTTTATATACGCTTTAATATATGTTTCTTACTGAGTTTTCCTAAAGCTCACCCCTCTTCTCACCATCCCAGATAGCATATCGGTATACAAGAAGTCCGCTGCTTTTAGTTAATCGAAGAAGTCGCTAGAAGTTAGAAGTACCAAGTGATCAGGTATTTATTAAATGTTTATTTATATTCAGACATGTATTTGCACAACAGTTGTATTTATAAAATAAAGCATAAATACGTATCGAAAATTAGTGGGATGTAACTTATGTGAAGTTTATTGTGAACGAAATCGTAGTTATTATATTATAGTCTGTATTTAATTTCTTATTATTAATTGAATTAATTTTATATTGAATTAGGTGAAATGAAAAGATGAATTGTACTTACACCGATACCAAATGCAAATCTAGTGTTATCGATTAATTGAAAGAAAAAGATAGTATTAAAAAGGAAAAATTTAGTTCGAAATTTTTTAATTTCGGTCGTTACACATATGGCCATAGTCTAAGGTCGTTCGCAGATGAACATGGGCCTGGTGTCACCTAAGGACACTGAATGATGGGATCAGGATCACTCAGCTACGGTAACAGTAATAGTAAATGCATGTGCTCGTAAGCAGCTATGGGGCCTACAGTCTTAAAACAATATTTAAAACAATTCATAGCAGTTTACGGAGATATATTTAGTAACAGTTGTTTTCAATCAATCCATAAATATAAATTCAAGAATATAAGTAGTTCAAAAATAAAAGTTCATAAAATATTCATACTGTAACATCTAGTTCTAAAAACGTTCTATTTATTTGTAAAATAGTAAATAAAACATGCTAGTACATTTATGTGCATAAAATTCATTTACATAAATATTTAAATATTGTTTTTTGGTATTTAATAAAAATATGAATTTTCAATAAATTCGAGAAATTAACTTAACAATTCTGTCATTTTTAACATTTAAGAATATTAAAAGATATTTATATAAAATTCTTAGAAATTTTGACAATATAACAGTTGTGTTTCACCTAGCCTTCCTTCAGTGAAGACATAGTATATAAAACCAGCAACAGTTCCCATTTCAACACCAATTCTAATAATTCAATTTCAAAAGATGCATATTTATTAAATCATGTATCATAGTATCTCTACGTCTTCTACACTCATCGCCTACCTCTTAATTCACTGTTGTTTTGATTGTCCACCAGTGTCCGTATTAGACTTCCAAGATGCAAAACACCGTACATAAAATAATTAGTATTGTCCAACCACTACATTTCCATTTTAAAATAATTTATGAATTTCCCATAATTATCACATTGCCTAAAATCACTGCCATTCTAGTCTCGTTTACACTGGTGCTAATATTGTAACTTCACCTACATAACTTCGATTTCAGTTCTGCTTTCGCCAACAGTCTCCTAATAATTTGTATAGTATTTTAAGACCTCAATTGCATTAAAATCAACAATGGATCTACCTCCCCTTCCTTGGCCGAATCCATCAAGGTTCCCACACAAATTGTTTTCGTCAATTTTAAGCTTAAATTATTCCTTAATATTAATTCTACATTAATTCTAAATAAATTTCTCATCAATTTGCAACATCTTCATGCACAATCATTCTTGACCGAAACCCTAGGTAGGTTCTTGTGACATCCCAGTCACCACACATCCACCTATGGCTTTTTCCTTTTTCCTATGACTTGATTAGACTCGTCCATCAATGTCATTCCTTCTTCTTCTTCTTAAGCTTAATATTGAATACTTCATCATAAAGATTTTAATTTCAAACAAAGCATAATAATGATATATGTAGACACCCCATTTTGTCCGGGGTCTTTTAATGTTATTGGACCTATTGCGTTTGATAATTAGAAGATGAATCTAATTTTTGTACTACTATCTTGTTTATTATTAAAAAAATAAAAATGAAAAGAAAATAAAAAAAATAAAAAAAAATAATAACAAAAATAAAGTGATCAAAGAAGGGAAATTTGAAAAAAAAATTAGAATCTTAAAACAAAAGCAAAGTAAAAAATTTGAAAATTTTAGAAAGAAAATCAAAATCAATGAGTGAATCAAGTGAGAATCAATGAAGATAGAAGTCAAACTCAAATTTGTGCATGGATGGAAAGAAAATAAAATTGGTTTAATACCCGTATCAAGAAAAGGAAGGAAAATTAAATAAAAACGGGACAAACACATATATTAAGGGAAGAGAGAACTAGGGTTAAAGAGGGGGCAGCCATCGAAGAACTGCTATTGGCACAGCATCTCTACTCATCTTCGCCGCCCACTGATTGTCAGCTTCACCGAGCCACCATCCTTATTGCATCTCGGCCAGCCATTGCATCCTCCAGCAGACAGCTCTTTCACTACCATCATCATCTCTTCACCACCGTTCATTTTCATCTCCATCAGCGAGCCATTTTTAAACCGTCTCCTACAACTTTTCACTGTCACCATTCTCCTCTTCCTCCTGATCGCATCCCTCTGCTATTGTTGAGCCCGATCTAGATCGAGGCAACCTGGGTTCTTTATTCTGTGTTCATCGTCACCATCCAGCAACTATCACCATTGCATCATCTTCATCACAGATTGGATCTGTTCCAAACTACATCGCCTGATCTCTGTCTCGTTGTCGACCGCACCACTATTCTGCACTCACCACTGCTCTGTCCGCACCGCTCTTGCTGTCCAGCTGCTGCTTCAACGCCGTCGCTCGTGCCTGCTCTTGTTGCTGCTCGTCCCTACTGGTTCTTGCTCACTCTTGCTAAACGTGAGCTGCAGTTTTTAAAGGATAAAAAAAGGGGCCACGTGAAAGCAGCAAAAGAAGACAAGATAAACAAATTCTTTTAACAGGTTTGCTTTATTATTAATGTTAATAAATTCATATGGCTGACAAATTAATGTTTGAGATGATGGTTCATATATAAGTGGGTATTAACTATTTGTATGATGATTCAATAACATGTGTCGTTTCATAAATTAATTTAATAAACTAACAATGATGATTTGATAATAATTTGTGGGAAAATTCATATTTAATTTGATTTAATAATTAACTTAATAATAATTTGTATGCTAATAAGTGGATTTAATGATTGATATTGATTTAATATTAACTTGCTTGTTAATTGATTTATGTAAAGTTTAAATTACTGTATATAATTAATCTGAGTTAATAATCTTAAAATATTAGTTTTGCATGTTGTGTATATTTGTATGATTTAGTTTGTATGAATAATTTTATGTTGTATGGGATAGATTTCAAGAACTTTTAGGAAATAAGACCCTTAAGAAAATTCAAACTACAAAAATATAAATTAAATAAAAGTATAAAAAAATTAAGGAAATATAAGTGAGTTATTCCGACGATGGAACTCCGAGGGGATTGCGATTGAGTAATACTCGCAGAGATCTTGAGGTGAGGAGGCTCTTTTTAAGTCTTACCAGCTTGATGGAAGATTTAAAAAGATATTTCCAATATTTAAAACTCAAATTTATTAAAAATTGAAATAAGAATTAATTAAAAGAATTAATAGTCAAATTGGGAATTAAGAGTCATAGAAGTTAATATATTTAGAAATAAAATAGAATAAAATAATATAACTACAAATATTCCGACGATGAAATTCTAAAAGGACTACGCTCGAGTAGTACTTTTAGATATCTTGAGGTGAGGATGTTTCTTTTTAGGCCTTACCAGCTTGATAGAAGATCTAAAGGGGATATTTCCAATATTTAATAAATCAATTTAATTATAAAAAATAAAAATTAAATTAGATAAAAAAATAGTAGATTAAAATTAAGTTCAAATCAAATTAATTAATTAGAATTAAAATTAGAAAAGAATTAAAATAAATAGAAATTAAATTAAATTAAATTAAATATTTTAATAAATGTGAATTATTCCGAGGATGGAATTTAAAGGGAATTGCGCTTGAGTAGTTTCTTTAAAAATTCCTAAGGTGAGAAAGTTTCTATAAGGTCTTACCAGCTTGATGGAAGATCTTTAAGAAAATCTTCAATATCAAATAATTCATGTTTATTTAAAGATATATAAATACATGAAATAATAATTTATATAAGAAAATATTAACAATAGAATAAAATAAGATAAAATAATAATTAGAAATTTGGGTAGGAGTCAAGATAGGGTTTACGCAATGTATTCAAATTATCCGACGACAGAGCCTCTTCAAGAAAGGTGATTGGTCCTACTTGAATACTCTTGAGGTGAGAAAAGCTTTTAGGTTATCCAACCAGCTTGATGGAGGAGACCTAAAAGATTCTTTAATATTTAATTATATCAAAATTAAAAGTAGAAAGGCAAAATTAGGAAAACCTTAGATTATTTGGTACCATTTTAGGATGGGCGTTGTGAGGGTGCTAATCCTTCCTCACACGTAACCGTACTCTCGAACTTAGAACTTTTAACGTAGACCAAGCCTTGTCCTTAGTTTGAATAGGTGACCAATCACACCTAGGTTAGAATGGTTAGTGGCGACTCCATATTTTTGTGTCTAGCTATTAGGTTTTCCCAAAACTTACTACGTTATGATAGTTTGGCGACTCCACTGGGGACTTTAGAGAGTCAAGACATTAGGAAGTTTAAAGTTATCAATATCTTGCCTAAAAACTTTAAGTTTCATAAGACATTTAAATACATACACTCCACATACATGTGCATGCATTAGCCCTCGACCCAGGCTTACCTTTTTAAGAGGAAGTAAAGTAGCTTTGCCTTCGTGAGGTGGTAACCTCCACATAGGCCAGTGAAATACTCCCACTCAGGTTGAACCCTTTCCGTTTGAAGCCTATAATGGGTGAGGATTGGGGTGCCTTACTAGTCCACATGGACGATAGTGGGGAACAATCTGGGAACCTTTAGTAATCCATCTATCCAAGCCAAGCATATAGTGAACTTATGATGCCCACTCGTAAGCTAGAGCTTTAGAATTGAAGCCTATATTAGGACACAAAGAATGGCCATAATCTCATACAAGAAAAATATGAAAAATAAATAAATACAAAAATAATAAACGAAAAAAAAAGAAAAAAAAACATAATGAATATTCTCATTCCTTGCATTTTTCATTTTTTTTCTGTCTCATAACAAATTGAATGGGTTAAGATCCATTTGCATCTATCGAGAAATTATCGCAAGAGGAACCAGCCCACATAGTGAAAGAACAATATGAAAAGGCCCATTGTGAGAATGGTGATTGCCTACCTGTTGGTTTTGTTTCTACTCTGCCAGAAAGAATTCATTTGGACCAAAGATAAAATGACTACACTGAGTTGCTAGGAATTTGGAAGGCATGGGGTGAAGAAAAGAAGACAGAATTTCAAAAAAAAAATATGGGGACTTGATGCTACTATTGTCAGTGGAAGTGGACTTGGATTTGATAAAGGCCATGGTGCAATTTTGGGACCCGTCCTACAGATGCTTTGTCTTCAATGAGGCCGATTTGATGTCAACCATAGAGGAGTATTCACTCTTGCTCCGTCGTGAGTTAGAAAATCCCACTAAAATTTATTGGAAGAAAAGGAAATCGGGATATCGTAAGAAATAGTCCTCTATGACTGGCCATATCATTCAAGAAATTGATCATCACACAAGGCAGAAAGGAGAGACCACTTATGTTCCATGGAGTTTTCTACGAAGTTGTCTTCAGAAGTAGCTAATGAAAGAACAACATATGAGCATAATGGCATTAGCTTTGTATGATATGGCTGTGTTCCCTAAATTCTTAGGACACATTGAGATTACAATGGTGGATTTTGTTGAGCAGCTTGATCATGAGGTGAACATGGCCCCAGTTATCTTGTCTGAGACTTTTAGGTCTTTAAATTTTTGTCGTCGCAAGGGAGAAGGACGTTTCATCGGATGTACACCATTGTTATACATTTGGATGAAAAGTCGCCTTGGAGGTAACGAAGAAAAGTTTCGAGAAGCTTATCTCAGTACAGTCCTGATAAAAGAATTCTATGAGAAAACTTGGCCTGCACCGAAGGCAATTGGGCATTCAACAGAAAAGTGTAGGCAATTGAAGGAAAATGTTGAAGAACTCATTAGTAGTGGTGCCTTGACTCAAGAGCTTATTGAACAATGGAAGTCTGCTTCTCTATAGGCCAAGTTTCCTATATGTAATTTGTGGATGTGAGACATTCTCAAGATTCTTGAAATTTGCATCAAGATGTTTTGAAAAGCTTTCCATATTTTTCTTTCCAAGTAGATGAAATAAAATAAATTTTGAAAACATTGGTGATCGTTATTGAGAATGAATAAACTTAGTCATTACATTTCCAGTAATTGCTGATTTAGTGAAAACTTGGAATCCATAAAGACACACAAACTTGAAATTCATTCATTTTTGCTTACCATGGTGAACTTTTGAAGTCAATGATCTTTGTTAAGGCAATGAGCAATGAAATGATTGATGAATTTGCAAAACTTTTTGAATTATTTTGAAGGACCAATTCACGAAGCATTCTCTTAAGGACTTTGTATTTGGAAATTTGATAGATGTTAAGGCCAAGCTAAGAGTCCCAAATACATCAACCCAAAATTCTTTCTCATAACTTAAATCATCCTTCGCTACACCTTAGGGCAAAATGATTGAAAGAGCCGACCTTTTGATAACCTCAACATCTTTTAATGGCCATTCTTAATTTGATTGATATCCTTTTTCCTATTTTAAACCATGATAATGAAAATTGTTGCATATGGCCTTCATAAAGTTGAGTTGATACATTCTGGGCATGAGTTGTGAAAAAAAAAAAGGTGAAGAAAAAGGAAGTACAAAAAAAAAAGAAGAAAAAATTGATTGTGAAACCATGCACAAGGGATATTCAAATGATTTCAAAAGCCAAATTTTCATCTTGAGGATTGGTTTTCAATAGAAGTGTTAATATTTGATATGACAAATGGCTATCTTTCATATTCCTATTACTAAAATGAAATCATCCCTTTGTTACCCCTTTTGAGCTTATTGATTTCTTTCTAAATGAACCTTGACCAAGGATCACCTTCCACATTGGAGAGGCAAATACATCAGAAGAGTTTTAGAAGCATTAGTGATTGGTCTTATGTCAAATGCAAGAAAATGATGCCCTTGTTAAGGGGCAAATGTGAGAAGAAGGATATGTGAAGATGGAAATCAATATGAAAAAACAAGAAATTGAAAAAAATGAAAAAGGTAGATGTGAAAAAAAAAAGAAGAAAATGAATGAGAATAAAAGGTTAGAAAAGAAAAGAAAATGCTTCGAAGAGTGGGAAGGACAGATGTTCACAATCGAAGAAATGATCTTTGGTTCGATAAACCTTGAAAACACTTATTTTGGGCCTATTTATCCATTCTTTGAAAACCCTAAACCTTGGCCTACGGTACGTGCCTAAAAGTCCATTTTGATCAAATAAAGATGCTTGTTTTGAAAAGCTTTTCTTTGAGAAACCATCATCATTATTTAGTTTGGAATGAAATTTGAATTCTAAAATGCATGGTAGAATAATCAATAAAAGAAAAAAAAAAGAAGAAAAAAGAGAATGAAGCTCTAAGGTGAAAACCCATGAAAGGGCAATCTAGAGCAAATTTGAAACAACTCAAGGCCATTGTTTGTGACTATGCTAAGGCAATAACAAGAAAGAAGAAAAACCAGAGGAGTGATGCTTTCAATTAAGACCTTTTGAGAAATTCAAAAGCCATCACCTTGAAAATTTGATTTGAGATTTGAATCCTTGCCTAGAAATTTGAGCCATCATAGCTAGTTAAGAGAGTGCTGAAATGGATTGTGTTCTGTGAAAGTTTTTTTGTTTTACAAAGGGAATTTTGATTTTCAAGGAATTTGTCTCATTTGTGTGCCTAGATGAAGAAACATTGATCAATAAAACCTTTCTTGATAACCAAACATCCTTGATGCACCAAATCAGTACACTTATTCAGCTAGACCAAGTTGTGACTTATTCTATTTGTTCTCAATAGTAATCACCAATTTTTAAGAGATTTAAATGTCAAATGTTTTTATCTTGGAAAATTATTATGTGGGGCAATTTTCTATTTTCAAAAAGAAACTTGAAGAAGTGACAAATGAGAGTTTTGTGATTTTATGGGGGCAAGTTCTTGTTTTAAAGAAATCAAGTGTGGTGATGGTGTTTTTAAGACTATTCTTGGGGCAATCTTTAGTTGTTATGAGAGCATGAATTTTCTTGAAGATATGAGAAGAGGTGAAGTGTTCTTGTGAATAGTTTGGGATGATTTTGTTATGATTTGGATTGATGAATTTTAATTTGATAAGAATTGTGGGGAAAGAAGAAAACTAAATGAATGATGATGATGGCACAATGGGAAGACTGAATGAGTGATGATTGCTAAATTTAAAGAAAGGAGAATCGTGGGGTAAGAAGAAGATTGAATGAACGATGATGATGGGGCAAATGATTTTAGGATTGCTAAATTTGAAGAAAGAAGAATGATGAGGCATTGAAAGATTGAATGATAAGGCAAAGAGAAGATTGAAGGATGACAAATTTTTGGAGAAAGGAACATGGTAGATTGATGATGTGACTTGGTAAGGCATTGTTTATCATTTGCATTGCATTCATGACATGCATGACATTTCATTATATGCATTTTTACACCAATTTTTTTTTTAAACTGTTTGTTAAGATAATAGGATAAAAAGTTTTGAAAGATTAGATGACTAAAATTTTGAAAATTTTTTAAAAAAAAGAGAGAAAAAGAAAATCAGAAAATGTGAGAAGGATTAGGAATAAGATGTGACGAAAAAGGTATGAAGTTTTGAAACAAAAATGTTAAAAATTTGGAAAGAAAGAGGAAACTAAAAAGGTGTGAATATTATGGGATTGAAAGATGTGATGAGATGAAAAAAATGTGATAGAAAATAACAAAAAAGAAGAAACTAGAATGATAAGATGATCTAGAAGATAGAATTGAATGATGAGATAAGATCAAAGCCTCCGGGTACAATTTATAAGACCTCCGGGCTTGATTCATTAAAACCTCCGGGTACAATCTATAAGACCTTCGGGCATGATTCAATAGAACCTCCGGGTACAATCTATAAGACCTCCGGGCATGATTCATTAGAACCTCTGGGTACAATCTGTAAGACCTCCGGGCATGATTCATTAAAACCTCTATGTACAATCTATAAGACCTCCAGGTATGATTCATTAGAACCTCTAGGTACAATCTGTAAGACCTCCGGGCTTGATTCATTAAAACCTCCGGGAACAATCTATGAGACCTTCGGGCATGATTCATTAGAACCTCCGGGTACAATCTGTAAGACCTCCGGGTATGATTCATTAGAACCTTCGGGTACAATCTGTAAGACTTCCAAGCATGATTCATTAGAACCTCCGGATACAATCTGTAAGATCTCCGGGCATGATTCATGAGAACCTCTGGGTACAATCTATAAGACCTCCGAGAATGATTCATTAGAACCCCGAGTACAATTTATAAGACCTCCGAGCATAATTGAGCGTTTTTAAAGATGAGAAAATTTAAAGTTTCAGGGCCTTCCTAGTCGAAGTAGCATTTTAGAGATGAGAAAATTTAAAGTTTCAAGGCCTTCCTAGTCGAAGGAGCATTTAAGAGATGAGAAAATTTAAAGTTTCGGGGCCTTCCTAGTCGAAGGAGCATTTAAGAGATGAGAAATTTAAAGTTTCGGGGCCTTCCTAGTCAAAGGAGCATTTAAGAGATGAGAAAATTTAAAGTTTCAGGGCCTTCCTAGTCGAAAGAGCATTTTGGAGATGAGAAATTTAAAGTTTTAGGGTCTTTCTAGTCGAAGGAGCATTTAAGAGAGGAGAAAATTTAAAATTTCAGGGCCTTCCTAGTCGAAGGAGCATTTTGGAGATGAGAAATTTAAAGTTTCAGGGCCTTCCTAGTCAAAGGAGCATTTAAGAGATGAAAAAATTTTTAAGTTTCATGGCCTTCCTAGTCGAAGGAACATTTTAGAGATGAGAAATTTTTAAGTTTCAAGGCTTTCCTGGTCGGAGGAGCATTTTCATGATGAAAACCAATTTCTTTTAGAATGATTAAATATCCACAAAAAAAAGGGGAACAAAACAAAAAAAATGAAAAAAAAAAGGAACATAATAAAATGGATGTGGACAAAATGGATGTCTATGTCTATGCACAATTACTATTTCATAGCAAATGTACAAAGAGGGGCAACTGTAGACACCCCATTTTGTCCGGGGTTTTTTAATGTTATTGGACCTTTTGGGTTTGATAATTAGAAGATGAATCTAATTTTTGTACTATTATCTTGTTTATTATTAAAAAAATAAAAATGAAAAGAAAATAAAAAATAGAAAAAAATAACAAAAATAAAGTGATCAAAGACGGGAAACTTGAAAAAAAATCAGAATCTTAAAACAAAAGCAAAGTCAAAAATTTGAAAATTTTAGAAAGAAAATCAAAATCAATGAGTGAATCAAGTGAGAATCAATGAAGATAGAAGTCAAACTCAAATTTGTGCATGGATGGAAAGAAAATAAAATTGGTTTAATACCCGTATCAAGAAAAGGAAGGAAAATTAAATAAAAACGGGACAAACACATATATTAAGGGAAGAGAGAACTAGGGTTAAAGAGGGGGCAGCCATCGAAGAACTGCTATTAGCACAGCATCTCTACTCATCTTCGCCGCCCACTGATTGTCAGCTTCACCGAGCCACCATCCTTATTGCATCTCGGCTAGCCATTGCATCCTTCAGCAGACAGCTCTATCACTACCATCATCATCTCTTCACCACCGTTCATTTTCATCTCCATCACCGAGCCATTTTTAAACCGTCTCCTACAACTCTTCACTGTCACCATTCTCCTCTTCCTCCTGATCGCATCCCTCTGCTATTGTTGAGCCCGATCTAGATCGAGACAACCTGGGTTCTTTATTCTGTGTTCATCGTCACCATCCAGCAACTATCACCATCGCATCATCTTCATCACAGATTGGATCTGTTCCAAACTACATCACCTGATCTCTGTCTCGTTGTCGACCGCACCACTATTCTGCACTCACCACTGCTCTATCCGCACCGCTCTTGCTGTCTAGCTGCTGCTTCAACACCGTCGCTCGTGCCTGCTCTTGTTGCTGCTCGTCCCTACTGGTTCTTGCTCACTCTTGCTAAACGTGAGCTTCAGTTTTTAAAGGATAAAAAAAGGGGCCACGTGAAAGCAGCAAAAGAAGACAAGAGAAACAAATTCTTTTAACAGGTTTGCTTTATTATTAATGTTAATAAATTCATATGGCTGACAAATTAATGTTTGAGATGATGGTTCATATATAAGTGGGTATTAACTATTTGTATGATGATTCAATAACATGTGTCGTTTCATAAATTAATTTAATAAACTAACAATGATGATTTGATAATAATCTGTGGGAAAATTCATATTTAATTTGATTTAATAATTAACTTAATAATAATTTGTATGCTAATAAGTGGATTTAATGATTGATATTGATTTAATATTAACTTGCTTGTTAATTGATTTATGTAAAGTTTAAATTAGTATATATAATTAATCTGAGTTAATAATCTTAAAATATTAGTTTTGAATGTTGTGTATATTTGTATGATTTAGTTTGTATGAATAATTTTATGTTGTATGGGATAGATTTCAAGAACTTTAGGAAATAAGACCCTTAAGAAAATTCAAACTACAAAAATATAAATTAAATAAAAGTATAAAAAAATTAAGGAAATATAAATGAGTTATTCCGACGATGGAACTCCGAGGGGATTGCGATTGAGTAATACTCGCAGAGATCTTGAGGTGAGGAGGTTCTTTTTAAGTCTTACCAACTTGATGGAAGATTTAAAAAGATATTTCCAATATTTAAAACTCAAATTTATTAAAAATTGAAATAAGAATTAATTAAAAGAATTAATAGTCAAATTGGGAATTAAGAGTCATAGAAGTTAATATATTTAGAAATAAAATAGAATAAAATAATATAACTACAAATATTCCGACGATGGAATTCTAAAAGGACTACGCTCGAGTAGTACTTTTAGATATCTTGAGGTGAGGATGTTTCTTTTTAGGTCTTACCAGCTTGATGGAAGATCTAAAGGAGATATTTCCAATATTTAATAAATCAATTTAATTATAAAAAATAAAAATTAAATTAGATAAAAAAATAGTAGATTAAAATTAAGTTCAAATCAAATTAATTAATTGGAATTAAAATTAGAAAAGAATTAAAATAAATAGAAATTAAATTAAATTAAATTAAATATTTTAATAAATGTGAATTATTTCGAGGATGAAATTTAAAGGGAATTGCACTTGAGTAGTTTCTTTAATAATTCCTAAGGTGAGAAAGTTTCTTTAAGGTCTTACCAGCTTGATGGAATATCTTTAAGAAAATCTTCAATATCAAATAATTCATGTTTATTTAAAGATATATAAATACATGAAATAATAATTTATATAAGAAAATATTAACAATAGAATAAAATAAGATAAAATAATAATTAGAAATTTGGGTAGGAGTTAAGATAGGGTTTACGTAATGTATTCAAATTATCTGACAACGGAGCCTCTTCAAAAAAGACGATTGGTCCTACTTGAATACTCTTGAAGTGAGAAAAGCTTTTAGGTTATCCAACCAGCTTTATGGAGGAGACCTAAAAGATTCTTCAATATTTAATTATATCGAAATTAAAAGTAGAAAGGCAAAATTAGGATAACCTTAGATTATTTGCTACCATTTTAGGATGGACGTTGTGAGGGTGTTAATCCTTCCTCACACGTAACCGTACTCCCGAACTTAGAACTTTTAACGTAGACCAAGTATTGTCCTTAGTTTGAATATGTGACCAATCACACTTAGGTTAGAATGGTTGGTGGCGACTCCATATTTTTGTATCTAGCTATTAGGTTTTCCTAAAGCTTAGTACGTTATGACAATATATATAAATATCATTCCATACCATAGGATCTTACACATCTTACCTAACCTAAATCCCCAAAATCTTATATACATCAATGTATTGTAGTACTGTCTGATTTACATGGTTACATAAGTATACCTTCAACTATAATCAGGAAGCGTATCTCGAAGGTACACTTTGGTATCTCAAAAGCAAGCTCCTCTATTTGGAGCGGAATTCACTTCAGGAAATCTTTATGAAAAATAGTTGTAAAGGGGTGAGTTTACGCTCAATAAGAAATATATGTAAAAGAGCGTACTATGCCTCTATATGCAGTTTTCCTACTTGGCTCTATAATGTCATGTAAAACCATTATAAAGCATATACTTTCTTCAAATATCATATACAAGTAAAATCAAGTGATTCGAATACTTTCGATTTCTTTATTCGTTTGAAATCACATATGCAAATATTTCATTTCTTCAAATACCTTCACGGATCTCAAATCACGTGAAGTCACATATACATATATCTTTCCAATAACATGGAGATTATTTGCATTTCAACAAAATTATGCACTAGACAGGTGGCGTACCCCTGTAGGGGCCAAGAATCCTCCCCTAGCCAAACATGCATCAGAGACAATTGGCCAAATGTCGATGGCCACGGAAAACACTAGTCAGGTGACATCTGTGGCAACTGAGGACTAGACTTGGGCTCCTCAGCCAAGCATAATTCATATTGGGAACTTGATCAGAGTCCCTCAAACAGATACAGAAGTGCATAATCATCAAGTACTTCATAGTCTCAAAACATTTGTCATATAGCTTTTGCAATGACATTCATATTTTTCTGAAATAGGTTTTAAAAACCTCTTTTTTCAAAGGGGGCAATCGACTGGTCTCTTAGGGCATTCGGCTGCTATTACATATCTTGCTTTATTGAAATTATTTTCTTTTAAAATTTCGATATTTCTTAATTCTGAAAACACATGGGGCAGTCGGTTGGTTTTGAAACAGAATGCTTTTCGAGAAAAAGGCAGTCGACTGGTCATATAGTAGTCGACTTGTTTCGCAAACAAAATGCTTTTGAAAACAGGGCAGTCGACTGGTTATATAACAGTTGGCTGGTTTCTCAAACAGAATGCTTTTCAAGTAAATAGCAGTCGACTGGTCCATATAGCAGTCGACTGGTTTGAAACAGAATACTTTCTGTAACGCCCAGCTCGTCCACTGGGTCATTACTCAACCGTACTGTCCTCTTTGGGCGTAGTGATGGGCTTCTCCCCCCACCGGGTTCCACTACCCCTCAAGGTTTTCTTTCGCGTCCGCCGCTACTCGAACCCTTGACTTCCTCAAGAGTCGAGTAACGACTAACCATTGGACCTAGTCCAATGGTTAGTCGTTACTCGACTCTTGAGGAAGTCAAGGGTTCGAGTAGCGGCGGACGCGAAAGAAAACCTTGAGGGGTAGTGGAACCCGGTGGGGGGAGAAGCCCATCACTACGCCCAAAGAGGACAGTACGGTTGAGTAATGACCCAGTGGACGGGCTGGGCGTTACAAAAAAACGCGCGTTTTGTTGTGAGGTGGTGCCACACAAGGGCCGTCTGCCCCCCTCACTCAACCGTACTGTCCTCTTTGGGCGTAGTGATGGGCTTCTCCCCCCACCGGGTTCCACTACCCCTCAAGGATTTCTTTCGCGTCCGCCATGACTTGAACCCCTTACCACTTGTAAGTGTCAAGTCATGACTAACCATTGGACTCGGAAGCCGGATTTTCGGGCTAACTTTTTCCTTTACTTCCTAGGTTTGTCTCTCGTTCAATGTAGTTAAATATCTAATGAGTAGTCTTACTCTCATATTTGTTTAAGACTAGTTGTCTAAGGTCCCAATATAGTCTTCTAGTTAGACGTGTCGAAAACGACACTGAAAAACTCTGCCCCTATTTTAGTCTAGTATCCATCCCCATACTAAGTACATCATCGTTTCAACCTGTAGAAATTTCAAATCTCCATGTAACTTCTGAAATATTAGACCTCCAAGTGATTCAATATATAAACATATCGAGATTACAACTTAACTACGAATCGCAGTATGTTTACCGACTCGATATCACCTAGTACTTACATCCCGAATCCTATACACTGTGTACACAAAAGAATTTAATCTGGGATATAAACAAAAGAACAAAAGATTATACCTTGGCTCAAAATATAACTTTCTGTAGCTCGACAAAAAGACTCTCGATGCACCACGCTCGTGCCAAGTCTACCTGAAATAATCTGAGGTGGAAGGGGGTGAGCTTTGGGGAAAGCCCAGTAAGAAAACATACGCTAAATGATGTTAGGTTTCTACTATGTTAAATGCATGTGCATGCGTGAATGAACGTGCCCAAAACTCATATTCAAAGATGTTTATTTGGAAATAATACCAAATTGATAAACCATAGTTTATAAGCTATAAAATGTTGTGCCAAGTAATTTCAAAACAGATTAGTACTCAAGCATTCACCAAATCAAGATACAGTAGTAGTAGAAATGATACATTCACTCGTCTTTGTAACAGTATCGTAATATACATTTAAAAACATTTCCATGAGATGAGCATTTTAAGATTCGGTAACATAACGAGGATCTTTGGAAATATAACCAAGAAGCTTTCTATGAAAGCATCCACTGTAGCTAGCAGTGGTCGGTGTCCCATACCAGGGCTCTATCCATGATCATGAATCATCCCAGCACCAGTGATCATCTAGTAGCTGAGGTACAAGTCACGACTAGTTGTCGGACAATCATACGTAATTACCGCTACCCATTTGCCACACAGGCGGGATCCATGACGCAATTACGTATACGGCGCCTCAATGCCACACAGGCTTTTCCAAATGCCACACAGGCATTATACATCCTCACATGTATCATGAGTCAAAACTCGTTTAGAAATATATCTTACAAAATAGGTTGAGTACTAAAGGCATAAACCGTTCCACATACTTATAGTTTTAGAAATCTAATCGTACGAAGTCTCAATAACAAATAGTAGTGATTAATATGCATGAGGTTTTAAAGGCATTTAATAAATCCAATTTAATATCAAGAAACTTATTTAGACAATTTCTAACGAATTTTCGGTATTATAACGGCATAGGTAGAACACTACCCAGCGTCATAACCACAAATCAGATACCTGTAGAAAACTCAATCAAGCAATATATCTTCAATACACTAATTTCCAATACACATCCAAATCCAAATCCAAATCCAAGTCCAAATCCAAAACATTATGCATTTAAAATTCAATCCAACGTATTTGGACAATTAACCAAAAATGCATTTAAATCCATAAATATTAAATAACATTAATTTAAACATGCATAAGCATAATAGACTGACAGGCATTTACCGTATATTCCCTTACCTAATGTGTACCACACAATTGTTGATGCCAACACCCTTGCACACCTTGAACTCTCTAATACATTTTTGATTTCCTTTCTTTAGCCTTTAATTTTTTTTTTTTGGATATTAAATAACACTCATCTCCTACATCAAAGCAAGCTTGTATTATTTAGCCACCTTAGGAATTTTCAAATATATATATATATATTTTAAAGTTGTTCCTAAAGATCATTACCTTATACTTCTCACTTGGTTGTCATGTAATTCCCTTAAACTTTGAATTCTCTTATTCACTCAACCTACATCAAAACAACCTTTTAATCTCTTCTTGTCACCTTGTATTTATCATTTAAAAGCCTATATAAAATAGATTAGCACCAATTACCCATTTTGGAGCCTATAGATGGTAGATGCAAAAGGAAGCAGAGGAGCTTGGGTTCAAATCAAGTTTTCTTACCCCTTTTCTCGGTTTGCGGCAGCACTTACTCCACCATGTTTTTGCCGCTTCAAGTTTTTGCTATTAACTTCAAACTCTAGCCAAAATATGACTCTTCTTCCTCGGCTTTCACTCACAGCTGCTGTTCCCAAATTCCTTAACTTCTCCTTCACGTCCTTTTTCCACTGAAGATAGCCTTTATTTTCATTCTTTTATTGAACCCCTATTTTGCTTCAGCTTTTACCCAAGACCCCTGTACATCGTCCCTTTTTCCTCTTCTTTTTCCGGCGTGAATCTCTCCTCTTTCAGTCAAATTTAGCCCACGTTTTCCTTCCCTTCTTCCCTTCTCCAGTGTGGAACAACCCCTTCCTTTCCTTGTTTCTGTTTCCGTCGAGAGCTAAAGCTCCAATCTCTCAAATTTTCTTTTGCTCTCGTCACTCCCTCTGTTTCTTTCCCATTCACTTTCCAGATCTGCTTCCTCTCTTTTCTTTTGTTGTCTTGTTTGACTTTTCTTTTGTGTGATCCTAAATCCCACGTGAGTGGGGTAAAAACAAAGGAAGCCGATTGGCTTCTTCAATAAGCCAATCGGTTTCATCAATTTTTTTTTAATATAATATCATTATTATATTATGCATATTTTATATTAAGAAAGTACTTTGTTGTAGTATTTTATTTTATTTGTTTTGTTTTATTATATAGGTGTATACCATACTTATTATTTTATATATATATGATGTATAATATGTAACTACACCCAAGACTCACACTTAGATTAAATAATTCTATTATTTTCGAATTTAACTAATTAAAATACATTAAAATCAACTTTATGAACTTAGTTGATTTACACAAGGTTTAACCAAAATTCATGGGCTTACTGTAGCTTGTCGCTCCCGAGCTCGAAGTAGGCAAGATCTCTATCTCCGGGACTACTTAAGCCGTGCCGAGATGTCCACACGTCTACATGTCCCTATATAATTATTTTAAATTTATTTTTATTAGTTATAAAATTGTGCTAAATAATAGACAATAAATTTTAATATAGTAAAGATTTTCCGGTTATTACACTTTCTGGAAAATAGCAGTTGACTGGCTTATATAGCAATCGACTGGTTTGAGTCGATTTTTGGGAAATCTTCGCTTTGGTTGTTTCTAAGCGGTCAGCTGCTACTTAAGGCAGTCAGCTGCTACTAGCATTTTGGTAACTAGGAGTAAAACCCGAAATTTAACCTTCCTACACTTAAACCAACTGGTACTTCTTCCCAAAGCATTTAAAATCATGCGGACATAGTCACCCTATGTCCGTTGCATAAATTCCTTACCTTAATTGTCGATAATCCACTTGCTTGGTGGCAATTCGACACTTTCCTTTTCAACTCTTCAAAGCTGTAAACATCATCATAATTCTGAACTTTAACTTTCTTTCATTTTAACATAATAAGCATACTATACCAACACCATATAACTCCAAATCATAGACATAATTGAAGGAACTAACTTCTTCTCTTACCTTTGTCCATAGCCAAATTTGACAGAATTCTGATCTTTCCAAATACTTGGATTCAATCCACTAAACTTCGGATGTAGCTTAAGCAAGTAATGAGGATCCATTTTCGTTAAGGGGGCTTAGCGATTGGATAACAGGAATTGGTGGTTTGTCAAGGTGACCATGGGAGGAAACTTGGAGAAATTGATGGGAACGAGAGGGGCTGGGGGTTGCTGCCGACTTTGATAAAGAAGATGATGACACATTAAGCTGCATTTAATGCTTCTTTATCCCTTCTCATGTCAGCCATAATTCGCTTGACTCTTTGACCTTTAATTACTCTTCTCCCATGCATATGCCACATGTATCATTTAATTACACTAAAATTCTGACATTTATTTTCTCATACTCCAATTATTCTTACAACATAAAAATTCATTCCTTGACCATATGACTTTCAATTTCATTATTCCTTCCATGTTCCATACATCATTCATACTTTATGATTCTCATATTTATTTAATTCCTTTCAGCTGGGACACTATACAATCATGAGGAAATTACATGAGATTGGGGGATTTCACATTCTCCCCACCTTAGAAAATTTGGTCCTCCAAATTTGAATCGGACTATCAAGTAAACAATTCCAGATATCTGTCCTTCATTAAGCTCTCTAGCTCCTATGTAGCCTTTTCCATAGTTTGGTATTGCCAGAGAACTTTGACTAATGGGATCGTCTTAAACCTTAATACTTTCTCCTTTCTGTCCAAAATCCAAACCGGCTTCTCCACATAACTCATGTCTTCTCGAATCTCCAAAGGTTCATATTCTATGACATGAGACGGATCCAGATTATACTTCCGAAGCATAAACACATGAAATACATTATGCACTCCCGATAGCTCCGGAGGTAATGCCAACCTATAAGCAACCTCTCTAATACGATCTAAGACTTCAAATGGCCGGATGTAACGAGGACTAAGCTTACGTCTTCAGCCAAATCTCATAATCCCTTCGGATGGAGAGACTTTCAAAAACACTGAATCTCCAACCACAAACTCAAGTGGTCTCCGTCGAGCATCCGCATAACTCTTTTGTCGACTTTGAGCTGTCTTAAGTCTCTGGCAAATTAGCTTAACATCCTTAGAGGCTTGGTCGACTAGATCTGGAGCTAACAACTTACATTCACCTACTTCTTCCTACCCAATCGGAGATCGACACCTTCTACCATATAAAGCTTCATATGGTGCTATCCCGATACTTGCAAGATAACTATTATTATAAGCAAACTCAGCCAATGGCAGATGGTCGTCCCATGAACCTTTAAAATCCAAAGCTCATGCTCTCAACATATCCTTGAGCGTCTGAATGGTGCGCTCAGACTGACCATCAATCTGCGGATGAAAAGCTGTGCTAAAATTCAGTTGAGATCCCATGGCTTCTTGAAAATGCTCCCAAAATGAGAAGTAGAAGTAAACTTGGAATCTCTATTAGAGCTAATGCTCATTGGAACTCCTTGCAGTCGGACAACTTCTTTCACATATAAATCTGCCAAAGCGCTAAATGTATCTGTAGGCTTCATAGGTAGGAAGTGAGCCTAAAATAAGAAAAATATAGTTTGAGACAGATTTGAACATTTCCTATTCTCTCCATTTCTTTTTTCTCTCTGCAAAAATAAATAAATAAATAAAATATACACTTCAAGAGAAAAAAAATTGCAGATCTAATGGCATCTTCATACCTGCATATGGTTTCATTACACTTAGATAGTTATAGCACTTGATCTTCTTCATGTGTTTATAATAAGTATTAGTTTATGTTCACAAACTTTATAGATATACTGTTTTAAATGGGTGCTATGATCTTTCTTCCAATGACAACTTTAATCACTTAAATTTAATTTATAATGCTTTTTAGATGCAGCCAACTCAATCTCCAAAACCAAAGTAGTTCAAATTAACTAAAATGCACTTTGCTCCATGCCTCAGATATTCATCATAAAACTTAGCGTAACAGAATAGAAATGTAACAGCCCGTTACCACATTTTCACGTATTTCCATACAACTTTACCGGTTGGGCTGTCTGTGATGCCAATAACATTCTAGAATGATAATGATAAATAATAACATTTATTTATCAAATGCGGAACAAGAAATTTCTTTTTCATTATTCCTTACATCTGACATCCCCTATTGTCTTTATTTCACTAAAGTAGTACTGTACATATATGTCTGAAATGTAAAGGAGAAGTGACTGTACCTGTCATATTTAACATACTTTGCCCCAGTGCTATATAAGTAGTTATAACCATCTTGGAGCTAATCCTCTTACTCCGTGTCTTTTATCTGTGGAGTTAAAATAAAGGGGTGAGCGATTCATACGCTCAGTAAAGGAAACATATGCTGTTTATAAAACCAAAACTATATACCACAAGGTATTTGTTTTTCCTAACATCATATCAAGTAGGAAAACAGTACTCTCAAAACATCATTCAAATCACTGGCTAATCAGTTTACTTTAAAATATAGTAAACAATCAATAGGATTTAACAAATCCTCTTAGTAAACAGAAATCAACAAGTTGAGACTAGGCATCACCCTATAATTAAGTCATGCTATCATCGTTCCCCCTCCCCCTTGCGAGAACGAAATCTACCGCTATTGGGGTGCACTCGTAGGCCATCGCCCCTCACGGTTATCTCTGCTAGATCTATGGCCATGATCTATAGGTGGTCCTTGGGTCCACTTGCCAAGTGACCTCGAGACCGCTGATGACTTGGCGGGTCCATCAGCCCTGTGACGCCCTGAGGTGCACCCGTAGGTCCATCAACCCGAGCCACCGCCCCAGGCGGGTCACGCAACTACATGAATAAAATGCATGAACTCAGGGCCTAAAGTCTCAAAAATCACTTTTATATCATATGAAAACCTTTAAGGGATTATCTCACCCACATTATCATTTACTCAAATGATTTAATTCCCAAAAAGTTTTAGGCTTTCTGTTTACAAAACTACTTGAAAATATTCCAAAATCTCAACCTTTAAAATCTGCTCGCCCACGGCACGCTCGCCCAACATGGCTCGCCCATGGCAGCTCACCCAACGTGGAGAACTTGTATTCGCCCGCCCAACTTTGCTTTTAAAATCAGAAAGCAAAACTGGCTCTCCCTTAGTGGCTCGCCCATTAGTCAATTCGCCCAAAAGGGTTTATATTTTCTATTTTCAAAGATATATGGCTCATTTTTCCTTAAGAAAATACCATTGAAATCTGTTCGCCATGGTCAGCTCGCCCAGCATGGCTCGCCCATGGTCACTCGAAAATGGGGTGAACAAGTGTTCGCCCGCCACCCTCTATATTTAAAACAAGAACACTGGCTCGCCCATTTCGGCTCTCCCATAGCTTTCTTAACAAAACGTGTCGCCCGCCCTTAAAAATTATAAACGGGTTTATAAAAATTATAAAAGGGCTTGGCTCACCCGCCAATACCAGTTCGCCCAACATAAAAATACAAGGGCTCGCCCGCCCTGTACCAGTTTGCCCAATCATAATATAAGGGTCGGCCTTTAGCTCGCCCAAATCCAAAATAATTATCAAAATAATGCATGTCATAAAACAAAACAATTTCTCAATAATTTCTATGAAATTTACTCCACAGGACGTGCATTCACTTCACACACATCTCCCTTACCTGGTTCAACGAAGCCTTGCTTCCTTCTCGCTTTCCAAAACGCATACACCGAGGTCATAATTCCCGGCTGCAAATAATTTATAAATTCAATTAATATTTTCATTTCTTAGCACTTGGCGAGATTAAGATAACTGGAATGACTACTCGCCCAACAGAGTTCTAACTAGCTCGCCCAATCCGAGCTCTCCATTCACCAAATGGCTTACACGTGGGAGCTCGCCCGCCAGTATTCGCCATATATTTGTGAGCTCGCCATATGGCTTTCTACTTAGAGATGGGCTCGCCCGTCCTTTATCAGTTTGCCCATAAATTATACTAAATTGGGCGATCTCGCCCTTTAGACTTGGCGAGTTCATATTGCCTACTCGCTTCATTGGCGATCACAAATATTCAATATGAGCGATCACCATAATTGCCACTCTCATCACTTTTACACCATCTCCACTACATCCCTTATTTATTCTCAATTATTTTCCAGACGATACCTTGTTCTAGTTTCTGGTATATTCTATCAAGGCTATTTCTATGTTCATTACTTTGTAAAATATCAAATGATATCATCAAATACCAAAATAACCATATAATATGAAAACTCACCTTAATCAATTGCACTTCCAAAATATAATACTTCCTGTCTTCTGTTAGCCTCACTTTGCTTATTCCTTTAGCTCATCAACGATGGAGGAATAGTTTTGCAAGCAGGTTTATGTGTTTAGCCAACTTAAGGTTGGAGTTTAGTAGATCAAACATGGCAGAGAAATGGAAGGGACCGAACATGAACTTGCAGCAACAAGAAATCGGTTTTCCATTCAATCTTCATATATATATAGCCATGCTTTACCAATCAACATCTACCACCTGTCCCTTATCCTGTTTTCTTTCATCATTTCACGTCTTTCATTCCTTTAATGCATGAAGAAAAACTGCAGCACAAGTGGCGTGAAAGTCCTCCTTCCACAGGCCTTTTTCTCTGCTATTGACTTTGTTTTACTCCTCAACCAATAAGGAAAATTCCTTTATTGAGTTTACCTCTTCTCTATTAATTGTCTCCAACCGAATCACTTACAAAGTCAATTTTGGCTGCAATGGTCACATGCTGATTCCATTCCAGTTTATTCAATATAAATGAGCGATTACATGTCCTCGCCCATTTGGGCGATCATCCCACCAACTCACTTGGCGAACTCATTGGCCATTAAGGCCATTAATCATACTCGCCCACTTGCTATCTTTTAATTCACAACATCTATATGGGCGCTCATGAGTCCTCGCCAAACTTGGGCAATTAGATATCACGTAACATTGGGCGATCACCCTTGCTCGCCCATTGGCGAGCTGCGCTATCTACTCGCCCATACATTATTTCACCGAAATTGCTCCATTTACTTCTTAAATTAAGGAGCTTTTTACCCATGTGGAATTCAATATTTATTATTTACTTAATTTCCATTATCCATTTTATGAAATTAGGGTCTACAGTAGTGTAGAATCGGGCCTTACAAGAAACCCCAATAATTTAATTTCATATTTTTTCATGTTTCAATTCAAGAATGAAAAACATAAACAAATTTTTAAAAAAGTAGTTCTCCAAAATGTATAAACTAAGTTCTTAAAAATAAACCAAAGATTTTTAAATCAAGAAATTAGAAAACAAAAAAAAAAGACAAACAATAAAATTTATGTGGGTAACTTCTCTAATAAACCATAATCAAATTTTTTTAGAAGCATAAATAAACAATTTAAATAAAAAATTTTCAAATTCAAAATTCAGCCTTATATCTTACACAATCCTCCCCAAAAGCCAAAAAGAGAAAAGGGCTAAACCAATAAATTCCTGCAAAAAAAAGGAGAAAAAGGGGGCAAACCTTTCTTTAGGCACTTCTGAGGTGGCAAAGATGGAGACATTTTGGCAAAAGACTTTAGCTTTCGTGACATCTAGGATTGGGGAGAGCAGAATAGGAGAGGTTGATCCGGTCCCTAATGAAGCCAACTTTATGGGAGGGGTCGACACTATTTAAGCTGGTGATGAAGTTAGGGTCGGACTACTGAAAAAGGGTCTCTGTTCCTCTTGCTATTTATTGGTCCGACACCATGTTGCATACTTTCACAAGTATAAGGCATAGCATGTACCGATCTTTGAGTATTATCAATACCCATTCTTAATATTACAATGACCAAGAACAAGTTTAGGAACAAAATTTTGATGTATAATAACCCAATAATTGTAACACATTACAGTTCACTTGCAATGCTATTATATTCCGTAAGCTTTATCTACATAATATTAATAATCGCAATTATTCTCAATACTTATAGATAAAAAAAATACTTCCTTATAATTATCAAAAGCTCAAAATGATAATCCATAAATATAAATGACATATAGAATAACCATAAAGTGTTTTACAACCATGACAAATCTTGAAGGACTTGCAGAGCTTACACTTAATATTTGATTTTCACATTCAGGCTATTTTAAATATTATCTATTTGCTTAAGATACATCCAAAAACTCAGATGTTTCCCAGGCTCAAGGTTTTATTTTCTTTTGATTATTTAGGTAGTTTTGTAGGTTTCAGAATTTTTATATATTTCATACATATCAAAGTCAAGGCAGGCCTGAACTTGTGTTGTTCACCAATGCAGAAAGAAACTGCATCCAGCAAAGCCTCATTTAGTAGTAAGAGAAGAATAAGGGGTTGGAACCAAGCACAGATCATTTTTTCTTCTAACCACAGCCCCAAAAACCTCATCCATGTCAAGATCTTCTAGCTTTCTTCCACCTCGAAGTTTCCAGTCAAAGTGGTACAGTAGTTGTGTTAGCTTTAAATTGCCATATATATTTTGAAATGACAAAAACTTAAGTAAGCCTTAATGTTTTAATTCTCATTGTAAATTTGCCTAATCACACATGATTCTCTCAATCCATTTTCAAGTGATTTTATCAAACTTAAGACCATGATTTAATTACATACTCTTAGTGGTCTTAATACTTTGTAATGTCTTGAATATTTTTAGAAAATCACTTGATGAATATTTAGACTATGTTTTCATTTGAGAAAGTCAAGAAAAACTCCCACAAAAGTGCCAATATGTTTTGGGTTGCATTAGGATCAAAGACCACATCATTTCTAACCCAAAAGTGCAGGAAAAACCCATTCTGGAGGAATTGGATCGATCCCCTAAGGAATGGGATCGATCCCTTTTTGGCAGTGTGCCCCGAAAGGCCAAAATGAAGAAAAGGATCGATCCCTTTGGTAAAAGGATCGATCCCTTTGCACCAGAAAGCCCCCAACGGCTAGTTTCTGTGAGACATAACGGCTAGTTTCTGTTTTGGCTCCAACCAACGTTCACAAACCATCTAAGGGACTATAAATAGAGGCTTAGAAGCTAAAGGAAGCAAGAGGAACCACTCAGCAACTTCAAATCTCATATTCCTCAAATCTACAAGCCTCAAACAACAAATCAAGAGCTACAAAGTTTCCACCATCTATCATTCTCTTATTCCTTGTAGTGCTTAGCACAAATCTTGTATAGGTTTTTTCCTTGTGCTTAATTTCTGTAATCACTTGCCTATCTAGAGGCTCTCTTTGATTACTCATTTGTAAATCCAATTCAATCCTTGTAAAAAGGGGAGGTTTCTCTTTAGCCTTAGAAAAAGAGGGAGGTTTCTCTTGAGCCTTAGAAAAAGAGGGAGGTTTCTCTTGAGCCTAGAAAAAGAGAGAGGTTTCTCTTGAGCCTAGAAAAAGAGAGAGGTTGGAGGTTTCTCTTGAGCCTTAGAAAAAGAGGGAGGTTTCTCTTGAGCCTAGAAAAAGAGAGAGGTTTCTCTTGAGCCTAGAAAAAGAGAGAGGTTTCTCTTGAGCCTTGAAAAGAGGGATTGTAAAGACAAATTCAAAGATAGTGAATTTGGGAAAATCCTTGGGAGCGTCTCAAGGTAGAGGACGTAGGCAAGGTAGCCGAACCTCTATAAATCGCTTGTGTAAATCTCTCTTTCCCTACTCTCTTTACTTGCAATTATATTGTGCTTATTGAATTGAATTTATATTGCATGCTTGAGTAGCTTAGAGAACTTAGAAAATATCAATCCAAGCTAGAGAATTTAGAGGAACCGAAAAACGAGCTTATAGTTAATTAAAAACCGATTCACCCCCCCCCCCCCCCCTCTCGGTATTGCCTATAAGAGCTAACAAGTTGTGCAAGAGGTAACTCAACATTGGCAATACCAAACACCATGCCAGGACACATCCTTCTTCCAGCACCAAATGGGATGAATTCAAAGTTAGCACCTTTGTAGTCAATTGAACCATCAACAAATCTCTCTGGATAAAATCTCTCAGCTTCTCTCCAGTAGTCAGGATTCCTACCAATTGCCCATCCATTAATGATGACTTTGGACTTGACTGGTATATCATATCCATTAATTTTGCAACTCTGTGAGCATTCTCTTGGAAGTAGCAAAGGCAGAGGAGGGTGCAACCTCAAACTTTCTTTGATGACAAGTTTCAAGTACTCTAATTCATGTAGCCCTTCACCATCAACTTTCCCTTTCCTATTAAAAACCTGCCTCACCTCTGCCTGAGCCTTCTGCATAACTCTTGGGTTTTTCAGCATTTCTGACATTGCCCATTCTACTGTTGTGAATGATGTATCAGTCCCAGCAACAAAAATATCCTGAAGTGGTATTAATAATTAAGGAAAGTGGGATTAATTAAATTCTTTGTAAATTTTGCTTCATGAGTACATAAAACTAAAATATTAACATCAGAAGATCATTAATCAGTCAAGCAAACTTTGCAATGCACATGTAAAAGCGTATGAGGAATAGACATACTAACCAAAATTACTGCTTTGATGCTATCATTTGTTAAAGGAATTTCAAGGTCACCATTCTCCTTAAGAGTCAAGAGAACATCTACAAGATCATCTGCTTTTCCCTCACTATCCTTTGGCGTTTCCTTGCTAGCTTTATGTTCCTTGATGACACTTTCAATAATCTCATCTAACTCTTGGTGCAGCCTCTGAAGTCTAGATCTCAATCCGCTGAGGAACGGAAGCAATTTGACTGAAGGAAAGAAGTCTGCAACAGTGAAACCTGAAGCCAAATCTATAACTTCCCTGACAAGTAATGTAAATCTCTCTTTCTCTTTGCATTTCCCACCGAAAGCAGTCCTGGAAATAAGTTCATATGCGAGAGAATATAGCATCTTACTAAGGTTGACTGGTGATCCTGCTTTTGAAGAAATCGCCTTAACCAGCTTCGAGACCTCTTTTTCCCTGATTAAACTGAAAGATTGCACACGTTTTGAACTTAGCAACTCCAACATGCAAATCTTCCGCAGCTGTCTCCAATGGTCTCCATATGGTGCAAATGCAATGTCTCTTGCATTATATGTTATAATATTTGCGAAAAGTAGGAGAGGCCTATTTGCGAAAATGATGTCATGGGTTCTCATCACTTCTGCTGCAATTTTTGGACATGAAACAACAATGTTTGGAAGTTCTCCAAGCTGAAGGTGCATCAAGGGGCCAAATTTCTTGGCCAAATCGCTTAATAAACGATGGGGTTGAGAGCCAGCAAGGAGGTGTAAATTCCCGATGACGGGCAATTTCCATGGCCCTGGTGGTAGATTTGGAATCAAGTTGTTGGTCTTGAATCTCTTCCGTAGTTTCAGCAGCATGAACAAGAAGATTATGAAAGGAAAGAGCATTGCAAAGGAGAAGCATAGGTGCTCCATGAATGTAGAATATCAGAGAGTCCTATGGCTGTTGATACTGAAGTTGCAGTCCATCTACTTATATCTAGGTGATTGGTAAAATGATTCTCCCTTGTCTTAAACAATTCCTGTATACATAAGAATATTATAACCACGTGCATGTAAAAAAAGAACTAAAAAGAATGGGTGTAGACTGTTGAGCCGAAGACTTTGAATATATCTTTTGTCTCTGATTTAGAATCACACGAAACTAGTGTGGCAGCGTTTGCAACTCTCCAGCTCCAAGGCTGCTTAATTCTAATTAATTTGCTGTATCTCTCAGGAATTTTGGTGCTTGTATGCAATTGTTCTCGATATTAGGTTCTCTATTTTAATACAGACCGCAATTGTCTGCAGACTGCAGCAACCTTGTGACATAATCCAAGTCTGAATTCTGGCACAGGCGCTGGTCAAATCCGACTATTCTTGATCTTCGTTAAAAGAAAGAGCAATGATGAGGTTATCAATTGGCGGCCATTTTTCCACAGTGACCAAGCTGCTTGAAGTTTTCTCTATTCTAGATTATGATTGTTCTTGACGGTGGCAGTTCCCAGTGTAATCCTTCACCAGGTAGCACTTAGGAAGTAGCTATGCTAATCAAAGTAGATTTAGTAATTTTAGACACGACAATAACATGAGATGAATAAAAAACACAAAAATGTTATGTGCTAAAATTCGATAATTAAAAATTTTATATTAATATGACAAAAATTTAAAAAAAATTGTGGTTAGCGTGTTGACATAAATTTTAACTTAAATTTTTTGCATTTTACACCATTTTATATGACAAACATAAATTATATACGCAAATTGTTAAATCTACGGAGAATTTGTTTATTAGTTTAATTAGTTTCATCTTCAACAACTGAACTTTTAAACATAGAACTATACTTCATCCATGTCTCTACTTGCTTGGATAACATTTCCCCTTTTGCTTCAAAGACCTAATTCTTATCTCAGCCTTAGGCCTTTTTTTAACATTTCTGAGGTTGCCCATAGCTCACTCTACAGACAAGTAAGAACTGGACTAATGCTTGAAATGGACTAATACAGTAAACTTTATACTTTTTCTCAATTTGATAAATGGCTGGTTTGGATGGACAGTAAAATTGGTTTCAATGAGACCGAAAAAGATAAAATCACTATTAAGTAACAATAATTCATAATAAAATATTAAAAAAAGTAAAAAACAATAATTTTACAAGTTTTTTGTTTTTTGTCTTTTGTTATTTTTTTTGTTTTATCGGTTGGAATTCACTGCATCTTCCAAACAAAGCAAAAATTTAATTTTGTCGGTATTTCAGCTGGTAAAATTTCGTTGGTAAAACTTGAATTTTGGTAGTAATTCTGATATGTCAAGGTTTAGCATTAGTCCAATTCTTATTGATCAGCTGCTTTCAAATTCATTACCACAAAACTAAACTCTTTCTTGTTCCACTAAGTCAAGAAAATCAAATTGAGGAAAATCGAATCTACACTTCGAACATTGAACACTTTGGCTAACTGAAAAGCTTCATATAAAAAGAATCGAGTTATTAGAATGATTAATTTTTTGCTGTAATTAAAGATTCGAGAAAAGTAAAATTGTGCCTTTCAATTGATCTTCTAGTATTAGTTTATCGAAGTATTACAAGTATACAATCCATATATTTTGTGTTAATCATTTATATGTTGCTAATTACTCTATGACACCACTAAAAATTTCTGGCTCCACCAAGTATGTGGTTGGTGTAAAGGAGTCTTCATCACTTATTCCCAGTAATACAAGTCAATTTTGGTTTAAGGCATCTGTTCTTTTGTTGGTCAGCAGAGATTTTGGAGATGGAAAGGGACTGCTTCGTGTTTTCTCCCTCTTTCTTGTTCCACTAACTCAAGAAATAGGGTTGATGATTTTAACAAAAGCTAAACAATTATTTTGTTGAAATGTCAATATGAATTATAACTCAATTATTATTTTTTAAAAATTTTACGTGATTTGATACGATAAGAATTTGAAATATATACACGAATTATCTTGAAAGATAATTCGACGTACAAGTTCAGAATCGACAGTAATAATATATCTTTAGGCCAATCCATACGAGCTGATCCATGACTAGAGACTACTTTGAAATAGCAAGATCAAATTTTCAAAACTCACTGCACCATTTCGCTGTAAAAAAATATCTCTATGATTGTGACTGTTTAACTTATTAGAGTATACCCTACAATCAATTGAATTTGGATTAAGTAATTTTTAAAGGCCCAAAAGACCCAATTTAATTGAACTAAGGCTAAGGCCTTTTTAGGGTTTTGTTAAGAGGTACTATAAAAACAACATTAAGTCTAAAAGTTAGACAGAACATCTTTGATAGCTACTCTGTCTCTTGGAGCTAGCACTTTCAGAAAACAATTCCCTTCCTTTTCCTTTTTTGCTTCTGATCACATCTTGTCTTAAGCAAAGGTCTTCTTTTGTGTCCTACTCGTGTGGATACCATTAGAGGGCTTCTCTCAGCAAGGAGTCTTGAGTTAACGATAAATCGAGGGATGTTCGTGGGTTACCATATTCAAAAGTTGAACATTCCTATATGAGTCACACCAAAAGGTTAGATCCTATCCCGAAAACAAGTTTGTTGCATATAACAGCCCGTCATCACATTTTTCACGTATTTTTATACAACTTTACCGGTTGGGCTGTCTACGATGCCATTAACATTCAACAGTGACAGTAATAATTGATAAACATTTATTTAACAAATACGGAATATGAAATTTTTTTCGTAATTCCTTACATCTGACATCCCCTATTGTCTTTATTTCAATAATGTAGTACTGTATACATATGTCTGAAACGTAAAAGAGAAGTGACTGTACCTGTCATATTTAACATAGTTTGCCCTAGCACTTTATATGTAACTATATCCATCTGGAAGCTAATTCTCTAACTCCGTGTCTTTTATCTGTGGAGTTAAAATAAAGGGGTGAGCGAACTATGTGCTCAGTAAAGGAAACGTATGCTGCTTTAAGTAAAGCAAAACTATATACCACCAAGTATTTATTTTTCCTAAAATCATACCAAGTAGGAAAACCGTGGATATAGTAAACAACTCTCTTAATACACCATTCAAAATCATTAGTTGAATAGTAAACAGGATTCAATAGATCCTTTCAGTAAACAGAAATCAATAAGTTGAGACTAGGCAACAAACAAATCATGCTCTCATTGTTCCCCTAGGAACACAAGTCGTCCGCTTTTAGGGTGCACCCGTAGGCCATCGCCCTTCACGGCTATCTCAGCTAGATCTATGGCCATAATCTATAGGTGGTCCTTGGATCCACTTGCCAAGTGACCTCGAGACCGCTAATGACTTGGCGGGTCCATCAGCCCTGTGACTCCCTGTGATGCACCCGTTGGTCCATCGACCCGAGCCACCGCCCCAGGTGGGTCACGCAAATACAGGAATAATAATGCATGAACTCAGGGCCTAAAGTCTCAAAAAATCACTTTTATAACTCATGAAAAACCTTTTCGAAATTATTTCATCTATCATATCATTTCCTCCAATGATTTGATTTCAAAAAGGTTTATTAAGTAGTAAAAACAGCCCGCAATCTCACTATTTTTCGTGTGAGAAAGGCACGGGTTGAGCTGGCTCGCCCATGGCTAGTTCACCCATAATCAACTCGCCCAATGGTCAACTCGCCCAAAAAGTTTGATATTTTCTATTTTCAAAAATAATAAAATTAATTCAAATTTTATTTATTTATTTATTTATTTTACGTTGAGAAAATACTCATAAATCAGTTTGCCCATAATCAGTTCGCCAAGTACGGTGAACTAGTGTTCACCCGCCAATACTTAGCTTTTCAAACAAGTTAACCTGGCTCGCCCTCAAGGCTCGCCCATTCTGGCATTGCCCTGATCGACTCGCCCATCTATGAAAACAAGGGTCGCCCGCCCCAAAGAAACATTAAAAGGGTTCGCCACATTGGCTCGCCCGGATTTCTTCTTAAAACAAAGCTACTCGCCCAAGATATCAAATATAATAAAAGAGAGCTCGCCTACTTGGCTCGCCCGCCATTTTACCAGTTCGCCCAAGCACACGATTTTTCATAATAATGCATGTCAAAAACAAAACAATTTCTCAATAATTTCATAAAATTTAACTCCACAGGACATGCATTCACTTCACATACATCTCCCTTACCTGTCTTACAAAATCGAGCTCTCCGGTTGCGTTTATCGAAATTCATAATTCCTTGCTGCAAAATAATGTTATCAAAAATTATTAATATTATTTTTTTCTTTAATTTTTAAGCTACTAACTTTCATAGCCACTAAAATTATAACATGTGTACAACCAGTATAAATTATACTGATGTTAAAACTAAACTTGCTCGTTTTAGCTTCTTTTTCGGTTCCGATTTCACCGATCTTCCTCTTTCAATTTCTATAGTCATTTTCTAACCTCAAACTATAAAATTCAGTATGGTATCATGGCCAATAGTGTTATGGACGAAACCTCCATTTGGCTAATATCTTGACTTTGCTTCCATTTTTAAATCTAACTCTATTATCATTCATATCTCATCTTAAACTATTATTTCATATCATTTTCATGCAAGAAGTGCCTGTCTTCCATGACCTCACCTATTCCACCGAAACCCATAAAATGGCTTATTTTTTTTTTCAATATTTTACCAAAATTTATGGTTTCCAACTTTAAATCCTCACTCACTTGATCATTTTCTATTATTTCTTTGTATGAAACCTATAAAGCACTTTTACTTTCTCATGCCAACCGAACCTTTCTTCCATGGCCAAATTTTATCTAGCCAAAATTATAGCAACTAACTTAATAGCCTTTTGATACACCTTGGAGTAGACTAAAACATAGCTTTAGATTAAGTTAAAATACTAGAATTTAATATTTCCTTACCTTAACCAAACCACAAGTTTCAATTCTATGTGATTTTCCCTTCACTTCAGCCCCTTCCTTTCTTATTTCTTGGATAGCCTTAAGATGGAGGAAGTGTCTATGGAGAAAGACTAAGCATGAAGAGGACAGAAGGGTGTAATTTCGCTGAATATTCTTGGAAGAACGGACTCAAAACAGAACAAGAATGAACTGCAAAACAATAAATCGTGGAGCAGCAGAATAGCCTCGGGTAGAGGAGAAGAAATTGGCTGAAGTTTGGTTCCTTTAGTCTCCTTTTTATCCTTATTAACCCATAAAACGTTGACACCATTCACCTATCCATTTCCTCATGCTTTTCTTGTCTCTTTGTGTATTTAAAACGTGTAGAAAAATTGCAGTCAACACAGATGGCGTGGAGCTCATTTTCTCCACCCGACTTGACTTATTTTGCTGTCCTTGTTTTATTCTCCAACCAAGAAAGTTGATCACCTGATAAACATTAAATTCTTCTCTTCTCTTAAGTAATATATATTATATTTTACGAGACAAAAGTTTGCATTTCACTTATCTTTACTAAGTGGAACCGTGTCGCACCATCAGCAACCAACTAACGTGATATTCACTCTTCTTGGCTGATCAGTTTTTGTCATATATTCTACTCTTCTTTGATTGTATCTCAGCCAATAAAAATCCTCTTATTTAGCACCTTTGATACTCCATCTTTTAAGTCATCTTTTCTTATTTAGCATTAAATGGATGAAGAAAACTGTAGCAAGGAACGGCTGGAACTTGTTGCTTTTACACATTCCTTGCCTTACTTTACTTCGTTGGTTTCACACTTCAGCCATTACAATCTATCCCATGTAAAATATATTTAAAGGTTTTAAAGAGAATTGTTTTCTATAAAAATCATGTTTTATCAGCCCTTTAAATGACTGAACCAAAAGTGGTACGAGAGCCAGCAACAAAGTGGCGTTAAAGTCCACTTTGCTGCACCTTTAGTGGACTTATTCCACTCTCTTGTGCAGCCTTCATCCAATGAGAATTACACATGATAATATAATATCATTTATATTATATTCCCTGCCTTAAATTTGTGGCTGATTGCCTTTAGAATTTCTCCAAATCTGAGCAACAAGAATCGGCAGCAAGGTTGACGTGGTGCTGTCCAATTTTCTGCCCATTTTTGTTGACTCTTCTTGCTTACTAATTAATCTATATCTCAGTCAATAATCAGCCATGTATCCACCAATAAAATCATCCTCATGTATTATTATTTATTCCATTTCTTTCACCTTAAAAATTTGCCTCAATTTAACCAAGTTCAGCTGTGTATCAAGGCTGAAACAGAAGTGGCGTGCAGTCCACTTCCTTGTATAGTTTGGTTTGTATTTTCTCATCTTCTTTTAATGTATTCAATCCAATGAAAAGAATTCATATACATACCAATAAATTTTCTTTCTTTTATAATTCTATTTATTGGTATTTTATGCCATAAAATTAATTCTTCTACTCAAATTTTCAGATTTCTTTTCTTCCTTCAATCCATACTTTTAATCCATTATTCAATAGTTGCTTCAACTCTTATACCCCATACTATAGTTCATAAATCCAATAATTACAAATTTACGGGTGGCATTTTATTCAATCTCCATTTAATTTCACTAAGTAATTTATTTATGCTATAAAGCATTTACGATATGGTGTACAGTGTTATAAAAATCGGGTCTCACATTGCACGATCCTTGTGATTTTGGTTTTGTTGTTTTTTTCTAATCTGTTGCTTATTTTCGTGTATGACATGATAAATTAAGACAATGAAACCTTACAATGGTATCCGAGCCTGTGATAATCGCAAATTTCGTCATTTTATGAGTAAATCAAGTCATTGTAAGGCATTGTGAATTTATTTGACTTGTTTGAGAATGTGAAATCGATAATCAAATTAGAGAATTTGTACCCTCGAAGAATTAGAATTATCAAAATTTAATTTTTCAATGTTAATGGATATGTTGGAGTAAATGAAAAAAAAAATTATTTAAGGGATTAAATATTTGAATTAGTTGTATGTGATTAAAGCGACTTATTAGAAAATGAAATTGGGAATTGTTTGAATATATATATATATATATATATGTTAAATATCAAAGGTTTGTATTTGAAAAATAATAGGAATACCTAAATAAATATATTATTTAATAGAAAGGTTAAAAAAATAAAAATAATAATAAAATAAAAGAAAAGAAAGCAAGCTTCCAAAGGAAGCTTGCCGTGCATGTCTACTGTGGGTGGATCATAAACTCAAAAGAAGAGAAGAAATATAATAGTATTAAATTAAGGACAGACCATTAAACTCAAAAGAAAAGAAGAAATATAATAATATTAAGTTAAGGACTAGCTTCCTGGAGAAGCCATTTTTCACGCCACCAACTCTCATTTTCTACCCATTTTCTCGGTTAACAGAGGAGAGGAAGCCAATTTTGTTCTTTGGTTATGGTTGAGATCGAGAGATTGGAAGAGAGTTGGAGTAGAGGACGTGAGGTTCTTAGCACCTTTGCAAGCCGAATGGAAGATTGATGAGAGAAAGGAAAAGAAATGGAAGAAAAGCACAGTTAGGAGTAAAATGGAAGCTGATCGTGTGAGAGGAAGTGAAATCAAGTTATTTTCTGGGTTAGAGAAACTCGAGCAATAAATGAGGAAGGCAAAGGCGTGAAGGGATCCTTGGTTCAGTCTTGCTTTGAGACACAAGGTAGAGAAGGTGTGAAGCTGTATTTCAGGTTTTAAAGAGCAAAATAGGGGAGAAAAAGGCAATGTGGTGGTGCTGGACAGGTTTCTAATGGCTGAAGAAGTTGACTGTTGTAGTGTCTGAAACAAAAACAAATTAAAGGTTGGAATGGCAGCCTTTTAGGCGTAAATAAGGGCTCATGAAACCTGGTTTGTGCTGCTGTAACAGAGGGCTTTTAAGGTCTGAACCAGGGCCATTTATAGTTGAGACAAAAAAAAAACGGGATGTTGCAAAGTTGGTATCAGAGCAAGGTTGGTCTGATGTATGTTAGTATTGGTAGGTCAATAATTGTTTACATTCCCTAAGTACTGTACATGTCTGAATATATACTATACATTTCTATTTAAAATGACATTGAATATGTTTATTCTATATGGATAAATTATCGTTTTCCCTAATCTGTATGTTATATAGTTTAATAAGTAATGAAGTGGTAAATGTTATTTGTTCGGTTTTGAACATATTGAATTAATGTGAGTATAGGAGCAATGGCCTATGTGATTTAAAGATCGATGCAGTGTATTTATCAAGACTCATGATAAGGAATGAAGTTGTCTTAGATGGAAATGATAATGGTATAACCTAGTATAGTTGGCCTAAGATAGGTCATGCAATAATCTGAAACAATCGATTTGAATACGTTTTTGCTTTGAAAGAGATAGAATTATTATATCTTATATGATTGATGCAAAAATAGATAATGATTGAAAGGTGCAAGAGGACTTAGTTAATATGGAATCGTAGGAACAATTGTTGGGTATTATGAGGCTTTTGATGGGATAATGATAAAAATTTATGTTAAGATAAGGATAAGAGACTATGAAATTTTGGAATGAAGCTTGAATACATGAGAAATGTGTTGGAATGCAAATTTGAGTTGTGATAATGCATCATGAGAATGGCATGTGATGAATATGCTTAATTGCATATGGAGTTCATTTACACGGCTGCGAACTTTAAGAATTCCAAAACGTGTCTTGATGTAACATATAAACATATTTAGTACAAGCTTTGAGCTTTTGGAATCGTTTAGTTTTGATTATGCATGGATTTAAGAGGTAATGTATTTGGAAATCTTAAATATGTGGGCTATTTTGAATGACTAGAAAGAAATTGAACTATGCATTGAACTTTTTGTTTATAGAGCCATTCGAATCTAAAGTCTTTTGCCAACATTATTTTCCTATGAAGAGAGTATAAGATTTAATTGAATACATGATTTGGCTTTTGTTTTGAAAACTATATGAAATTTGGAATTGTGATTTTAGACTATGAAACTTGAAATTTTGAGGATTAGGCATCCTTGATAAGCTTTAGTGAATCTCATCACCTAGTGTGATTTCGATTGTGCTTGTTGCACTTGACCAATAAGGTTTGGACCTATTTACAATAGTAGTAAGAAATTATTATTTGAATCTATTCACTGTGCCAACAACAAAATCAGATCAAAATAATAAAATTGATTGAACTATGTGATTTTGTGAACTCTATGAATTTTGAAAAGTCCTTGGTCTTCACCCTTTGTTAATGGAGAAGCCTTTAATAGAGCTGATATTGAACACGACTGATTATAGAGATTATGAATCTTTGAGTATTACTGGAGACCTTTAAGGAAGATCAAGCAATACGGTATAATGATTTGAAGGTTCAGGTTTTGTGAGATAAAATATTCAAGATCGTCTTATAATGAGATTGATCTTAGCTCAACTTAAGAGTTATGGATTTATAAAATGACGTACGTTTGTAATGTATAAGCTAATGAGAAATACCCAACTTGTAAATTGATTGAATATTGAGATTCAAGGTGTAATGTAAGATGAATTTGAGTCATGGATAAAAGCTAACAATTGAAGTAATTAAGATATCTGGATAAGTAATAATATGTGAGTTATAAGATGTACGATCTTAATGTGTGAACCAATGAGATACATCCAATTATTGGATTTTTCAAACATCAAATTACAAGGTTAATGCAAAATAAGTTGATCTTTAGACAAGAGACAATATGTAAATTTGACTAATAAAGTTATCAGACTTGGATTATATGTATACAGAAATATGAGAGAGAAAATTTCCCTCACCTCTTTCAGATGAACATGGAAAAATTTGGAGGACCAAATTTTCTAAGGTGGGGAGGATGTGATAATCGCAAATTTCGTCATTTTATGAGTAAATCAAGTCATTGTAAGGCATTGTGAATTTATTTGACTTGTTTTAGAATGTGGAATCGATAATCAAATTAGAGAATTTATACCCTCGAAGAATTAGAATTATCAAAATTTAATTTTTGGATGTTAATGGATATGTTGGAGTAAATGAAAAAAAAAATTATTTAAGAGATTAAATATTTTAATTAGTTGTATGTGATTAAAGCGACTTATTAGAAAATGAAATTGGGAATTGTTTGAATATATATATATATATATATATGTTAAATATCAAAGGTTTGTATTTGAAAAATAATAGGAATACCTAAATAAATATATTATTTAATAGAAAGGTTAAAAAAAAAAAACAAAAATAATAATAAAATAAAAGAAAAGAAAGCAAGCTTCCAAAGGAAGCTTGCCGTGCATGTCTACTGTGGGTGGATCATAAACTCAAAAGAAGAGAAGAAATATAATAGTATTAAATTAAGTACAGACCATTAAACTCAAAAGAAAAGAAGAAATATAATAATATTAAGTTAAGGACTAGCTTCCTGGAGAAGCCATTTTTCACACCACCAACTCTCATTTTCTACCCATTTTCTCGGTTAACAGAGGAGAGGAAGCCAATTTTGTTCTTTGGTTATGGTTGAGATCGAGAGATTGGAAGAGAGTTGGAGTAGAGGACGTGAGGTTCTTAGCACCTCTGCAAGCCGAATGAAAGATTGATGAGAGAAAGGAAAAGAAATGGAAGAAAAGCACAGTTAGGAGTAAAATGGAGGCTGATCGTGTGAGAGGAAGTGAAATCAAGTTATTTTCTGGGTTAGAGAAACTCGAGCAGTAAATGAGGAAGGCAAAGGCGTGAAGGGATCCTTGCTTCAGTCTTGCTTTGAGACGCAAGGTAGAGAAGGTGTGAAGCTGTATTTCAGGTTTTAAAGAGCAAAATAGGGGAGAAAAAGGCAATGTGGTGGTGCTGGACAGGTTTCTAATGGCTGAAGAAGTTGACTGTTGTAGGGTCTGAAACAAAAACAAATTGAAGGTTGGAATGGCAGCCTTTTAGGCGTAAATAAGGGCTGATGTAACCTGGTTTGTGCTGCTGTAACAGAGGGCTTTTAAGGTCTGAACCAGGGCCATTTATAGTTGAGACAAAAAAAAAAAGGACAGGGGACAGAAGGTGTTTCATTTGACCTTCATTTGATCGGTGACTTGGACTGGTTTACAGGCCAGTGCAGGGGAGTTTGGCACGAGCTTCAACTGAGTTGGGAGTGTTTAACGGTGGTTGAAGCGGCAACATCATGCGAGGAAGAAAACCTACAATGAAGAGAAGCTACAGCGGTGGCTGTTGAGGTTTAGAAAGGCTGTATATAGCCTGAAAATAGGAGACGGATAAGAGTCTTGTAGAGGCTTTCGTAAGGTAGCAAGGAACCAACCAGAGGTAATTTTTGGCAAGATCAAGTGCTATTTGTGGTGATTGTTTTGCTAGCTTGTTTTAAGTTGATTTGGAATTGATTTTTGGTTGGAGATAAACAATGTTTTGCAGCTAATTTTCAGGGGCTAATTGTGCGTGAACAGAGGAGCGACGAGAGCCGAATAAGGCTACAGGGTAGGGAATTTAAAGCTGATTTTCTCGGCTGTTAAGGACCCATTTTTTGGGCTGATTGGTAGGGCTATTGGGTGCCATATTGATGTTATTATATATTTATGAATGTATTGTTATGAGTTCTATTTAAAACACATGTGTGAGGTGGATATGCGGATTAAAGATTTCTATAAGCATAAAGTTAAGTGTGATCTTAGCATTGTGGAAAAATAAATAATAAATAATAAATAATAGTGGTAAATAAACTTACCTTGGTTGCTCTATAAAGAGAGTGTGGCAAAAGGGATTATTTTAGTTAGATGGTACTAAGTAAATTTATGATGTTTGAATATGTAGTGCGACAAATGGAAGACGAACGCTTGTCTAGCTAATCTTGGTGTGCGCTCACGCTAAGCTTGGAGTAGGTAAGACTTTTATATAAATTCGCGGTAGATTTATATTGTATAGACTATATAGGATTATTAAATTTAATGATTATACAATAGAGAGTTGGTAATTATATGGTTAAATGTTACTTTGTGGAACTTTCAATTGAGTCAAATAGATAGTGATAATCTGAAAATTAAAAATATTTAAACGACTTTTCTGCAGTTCGAGAGTAAGTTGGTGAGTGGGATTATACAAGCTTAATTGTTGAATATCGACTACAGGACTGCTTGATTTGGTTTCGATTCTGCTTGATTGAGGTAAGAGATATGTATAAGGAACGTAGGAGATACTGAAATGATTTTAAGATCAATTGCATTGTGTTTTATGAACTGCGTATGCTTTGCAAGAGACTTTAAAAATTTGATACCGTCATGCTATCGAATTTTCATAAGAATATTGATTTCTGCAATTTCGGCTAAAAGGTTAAGAAAACTTTTTAATAATAGAATTTTGTAAGGAATTCAGTCTTGAAAATATTAAATTGCATGATTTTAGTATATTCATGAATTTTTAAAGTAAATTTTATTTTATGAAAATTACCTAACGTTAGTATTTTAGAAATATTTATGAAAAGTTATGAAGTTTTCAGATTTTTGGAATTCCTTGCATTTTAATTGATTTCGAAATCTTTATGAGTTTTGAAAATGCTGTTTCGAATTTGGATTTATAAAACTTTGCATTAGCATGAATTATCTAAAGAATTCAATTTTTATTGAAAGCTTATTAATTGCATGATTTTAAATACTTGTGACTTTTTTAGCTTAAATTTGGTTTTATGGATTTATTATAAATTATGGCACTAAAACCTATTTCTTTATATATTTTGGAAATTATTAAGTTTTTAAATATTTGGAAAATAATTATGATTTTATACGAAAATCAGCTTTATGAACTTTTATAAAGATCTCTATGATTTGACTTACTGATTTGAACTCTGAACTCTGAAACTTTTGTTTTGAGACACTGGCTAACCGTCATCTTGCAGTATCTGAACTGCTGTATATTTTGGATCCAGCAGTATCTGGCTGTAGCGTGACCTTCGAGGCCTACAGTATCTGGCTGCAGTGTGACCTTCGGGGACTGTAGTATCTGGCTATAGTGTGACCTTTGGGGCCTATAGTATCTGGCTGTAGTGTGACCTTCGGGGCCTACAGTATATCTGATATGTATTCTGCGTGCTATGTTGCTGTGTGATTTGATCTAGTCCGCAGCGGTCACAGATGACACTTGATCAGTGTTCACTGTAGACCACTTGGACTATGGCCATATGTCTATCTGTTTATTATCCTTATGGGATATCTCTACTGCTTGATGTATACCGAGTTATTGCCATGTCTCCACTATCAGTTATTTTATGATTTCTGTATGATTTATGAACTTCTGATGTTTGAACTCTGAACTCCGAAATGGCTTTCTGAATTCAGTATGATTTCTGAATTTTGATATCTGGATTCCAAATTTGAAATGTTTTGATATGGATATATATGATCTGATTTGAAATACGACATAATTTCTGAAGTTGACTGTTTTACATATCTGTATAGCATGGCTTTATCAATTGAAATTCTGTTATAATGATTTGATTTACATCTGATTTTCAGAATACATGAATTCATTTTCTGAGGAAGTTCTCTGTTTTGATAAATATCCCTTACGTTTTAGAACTTATTAATCGTTTTCCAATACTTGCATATAGTTTATGGTATCTGTCTCTTTATATGTATTTCTTATTGGGCTTTCCAAAAAGCTCACCCCCTTCTCCACCTTCCAGATTATTTGTAGTAGGTACTTTGTACGCGAGGTTTAAGAAGTCCTTTGAGGCTTTTGTACCACCCTTGAAGGTATGTGATGTACAGTATTCTCTTTTATATTCAGACTTCTAGTTTCAGTACTTTATAGTATGGGGATGTAATTAAAGGAAGTATAGAATATAGTTATGGTTTATAACAATGCATGCAACTTGGGTAGAGATATATTTAGTCAAGTAGAATGATTCGAAATTATAAATGCATGCTTAGTAAGAGAATTTGTCTGGGACCCAAAGTAATTAAAGGATATTGACTTAGCTAATATAATATTAGCTTAGAAATTGATTAGTGACACTATGTACAGCCCAACCAACTGTAAGAAAAAGGAAAAAAAATTAGTCTAGATTTTTGATAAAAAAAAAAGGGATGTTGTAGAGCCAATGTGCAAACGGCTTTCGGGATAGCGAATTTGATTCGTGGTGATGCTGTTTTATTGTACGTTGTTACAGATTTAATTCTAATTTTCAAAATTCGTCTGGGCAACCTAAAATAATTGTAAGACAATTATAGATTTAAATAAACCCTGTAGGGATTTGTTGAATTAAAAGTTATATATTAGAATTCTTTTCAAACTTTTAATTAAAATGTTGTCAAAATTGTTTGACACAAACCTTGCACGCTTTTATCTAATATAATTGATATTAGAGCAGTTGTTAAAATTGTTTTGACAAAAACCTTGTAAACAACCTTGTAGTTGCCACCCTTGCAAAAAAAAAATTAATACTTGTTATTGTTTTATTTAAAATATATTTTAATTAGAATAAATTAGGATAAAAGTTATCCTAATAAGAGTTTTAAATTAAATATATTTTAAAGAAAGATATTTTTTAAAATAAAATTGGATAAAAGTTATCCAATGGTTTTTGAAATTTTAATAAGATTAAAATTTCAAAAATGTTATCTTGATAAAATTTTGTTTTAAAATAAAATATTTTCTATCTTAAATTGGATAAAAGTTATCCAACGATTTTGAGATTTTAACGAGATTAAAATTTCAAATGGAATTATCTTGATAAAATTTTTATTTTCAATATTCCCTATATTAAATTGGATAAGAGTTATCCAATGGTTTTGAGATTTTAATGAGATTAAAATTTCAATTAAGCCCAAATTGAATTTTGAGAATTAAAATTAAATTAAAACAACTTTTGATTCCCATTATTAATTAAAATTCGATTAATTAAAATTCAATTTTAATTAGGAAGCATGCAAATTAATATGTGATATTGCTATGTATGCTTGATGCTTGATTCATATGTGATATGGATGGTTGCATGGTGCATGATTATGGGCCTAGGTTTACATGGGTTGTAATTTATTTAAATAAATTTAAATTGGGCCTGCGACCCTTGATTTATTTGTAATTTATTTATGTAATAGTTACACAGATAAATAGGATTATCTTGTAAAATGTACAACATTTGGAGCCATGATGGTCTGAAGCCAAGGTAAACTGAGGTGACGCTTGAAGGCAAACCGAGGAGAAGGTGTTTAGAAAAACAATGTATCCCTAGGTTCTTTTGTGATAGAAAGGCCATAACCATGTCACATTTAATTTTATACTTTCACTTGTATATGTTAATATATATATATATGTTAGAAAAGCATGCTAGGTGAGATAGTAAAATTAAAAATCCCTCAAAATAAATATTAAGTCAAAGATAACAAACAAAGATGCCTTCCAATATGATGCATGTGAAAGAGACTTTGTTCGGTATTATGCTAGTTTGGCTCAGTCAAGGCCATACCTACCTTAGGAATTCACGTTGCATGAGATAATAGTTATCTCCAAGTGTATTGGGTCAGACTTAACTAAGTCAAATTAGGGCATTGGCTCAGTCAAACTTAATAAGATTTAGAGGCATAGGTTACGCTTTAACCCATATGATGAGTTAGAATAAGAGTTGTTCACCCAACTATCCAGGAGTTGCATGAAATGCAATTGAGAAAAGTTATCTACCTAAATAATCTCATTGGATGCATTAACTCAACTAAAGTCATAATGGGACCAAATATGGATCTTGGTCCACTAGGAAGTCTAGGCAAAAAGGCTTCTTGAGTTGATAGTGAGGGTTATTAGCTTGAGGAAAATAGTGGGAGTAATTCATTTAATTAAAAGACCATAATTAAATGATTTTAATCACAATATTACTTGCATATTTTATGATTGTAGAATTATTATGGCAAACAACAATTTATCCCTTCATTCTATCGTTGAGAAGGATAACAAGTTGGTTGAGGCAAACTTCTTAGATTGGTATAGAAATTTGAGGATAGTCCTCACTCAGGAAAAGAAGTTATATATTCTAGAGTATGCGATCCCTACTCAACCCTGACAGAATGCTTTCACTATTGATAAGCAAGCTTATCAAAAGCAATTGGATGATGTCACTGACGTGCAGTGCCTAATGTTAGCTTCCATGAGTTCTGAACTCCAAAAGCAACATGAGAATATGAAACCGTTTGATATGATCGAACATCTCAAGGAAATGTTCCAAGAGCAAGCAAAGCACGAACGTTATAAGGTGTTTAAGGCGTTCTTCTAAAACAAGATGGTTGAGGGAGCTTTGGTGCACACTCATGTACTTAATATGATTAGATACATTAAAAGGCTGTAAGCACTGGGCTTCATATTGCATAAAGAGTTGTCAGTTGATCTCATCCTCCAATCTTTATCGAATAGCTATAGTTCATTTGTGTTCCACTACAACATGAACAGTATGGATAAGACACTGGTAGAATTGCTCAACATGTTGAGAATTGCTAAGCAAGACTTGAAGAAGTCAAGGCCTACTTCTGTTATGGTGATTGACAAGAGCAAATCCAAAGACAAAGGCAAACCTAAGGGTAAGCCCAAACCCAAGGGTAATAAGAAGGAAAAGGCTAAGAAGCTCAAGCCATCTGGTAAAGTTACTAAGACAGGAAAGTGCTTCTATTGTGATAAGATTGGTCATTAGAAGCGAAACTGCACTGTGTACCTTGAGGAGCTGAAGAAAAAAAAAGGAAGTGAGACTTCCACCTCAGGTATATATGTGATTGAGATAAATTTGTCTACTTCTTCATCTTGGGTATTAGATACTGGATGTGGTTCTCACATTTGCATGAATGTGCAGGGACTAACAAGGAGTAGAAAACTTGCCAAGGACGAGGTGGTCCTACAAGTTGGAAATGGAGCACTGGTTGCTGCATTGGCTGTAGAAACATTTAATTTATCGTTTCCTTCAAGCCTAATTCTAGAACCTGATAATTGTTTTATGTTATAGCAATTGCCAAGAATATTATTTCTGTTTCTTGTTTGGACAAGAAAGGTTTTTCTTTTAAAATAATGAACAATAGTTGTCTAATTTATTTTAATGATATTTTCTATGGCAAAGCTTCCATTATGAATGGATTGTATGTTCTAGATTTAGATAATCATATATACAGTGTTGATTCCAAGAGGTCAAAGGGTAATGAGATTAACCCTACATTTCTTTGGCATTGTAGACTTGGTCACATAAACGAGAAACTCATATCTAGGCTCCACAAAGATGGACACTTAGATTCATTTGATTTTGAATCATATGATGTATGCGAATCTTGTTTGTTTTGTAAAATGACTAAGGCCCCTTTTACAGGAACAAGTGAAAGGGCTAGTGGTTTACTAGAGCTCATACATACATATGTATGTGGCCCATTAACCACACAGGCTAGAGAAGGGTTCCAATACGTCATCACATTTACTAGTGACTACAGCAGATATGGCTATGTGTATCTAATGCGACAAAAGTCAGAATCCTTTGAAAAGTTCAAAGAATTCAAGAATGAAGTATAAAACCAGGTAGGCAAGAATATCAAGACACTTCGATCAGATCGCGGTGGAGAGTATTTGAGCCTAAAATTTACAGATCATCTAAAGGAGTGTTGAATAGTTACACAACTCACTCCACCTGGTACACGTGAATGGAACGGTGTATCTGAGAGGAGGAATCGAACCTTGTTAGACTGGTTCAATCCATGATGAGTCTGTCTGACCTCCTTGTCTCTTTTTGGGGTATGCTTTAGAGATAGCATCATTCACACTAAATCGTGTTCCTACTAAAGCTGTTGAAAAGAAACCACATGAGATGTGGACTGGAAAAAAGCCTAATCTGTCTTTTCTAAAGATTTGGGGTTGTGAGACTTATGTCAAAAGACAAGTCTCAGACAAATTAGGACCCAAATCAGATAAATGCATATTTATGGGGTATCCTAAAGAGACAAAAGGATATTATTTCTATAATCCCATAGAGAACAAAGTGTTTGTGGCTCAGTACAGTGTCTTTCTAGAAAATGACTTCCTTTTTAGAAGAACTAGTGAGAAGAAAATAGAGCTTGAAGAGGTTCAAGAACCACAAAATGTCACTGAACCTTTAGTGGAATAAGAGCAAGTCCCATAAGATGTTGTGGAATAGGAAATAGCTCCAAAAACACAAGCCCTGCGTAGGTCTAATAGGATACATCGACAGCCTGAGAAGCTTAACCTTCTCACCACTCAGCATGACGACATATTGCTCATGGATAATGATAAGCCTACCACTTACGAAGAAGTAATTACGGGCCCAGATTTTGAGAAATGGCTTGAAGCCATGAAATCTGAAATGGACTCTATGTATACAAACCAAGTATGGACCTTGGTTGATCCACCTGAAGGGGTAAAACCCATAGGGTGCAAGTGGGTCTTCTAAAAGAAGACTGACATGGATGGTAATGTGACATGCATACCTATAAAGGCTGATTGGTGGCCAAAGGTTTCAAACAAAGACATGGTATAAACTATGATGAAACCTTTTCACCAGTTGTAATGCTCAAGTCCATTCAGATTTTGCTTGCTGTCGTTGCATACCATGATTATGAGATATGGCAAATGGATGTTAAAACTGCGTGCCTGAATGGAAACTTGTTGGAAGATGTGTATATGACACAACCTGACGGTTTTTATTACTCCTGAGAATTCCAACAAGGTCTGCAAGTTTCAGAAATCCATTTATGGATTAAAGCAAGCTTCTCGAAGTTGGAACATTCATTTTGATGAGACAATCAAAGAGTTTGGCTTCATTTAACGAAGATGAACCTTATGTTTACAAAAGGGTTAGTGGGAGTGCTGTCATATTCTTAGTGTTATATGTGGATGACATATTACTCATAGGAAATGACATTCCTGCCTTACAATCTATCAAAACTTGGTTAGGGAATTGCTTCTCCATGAAAGACTTAGGAGAACCAGCCTATATCCTTGAAATAAAGATCTATAGAGATAGATCAAGTAGGCTGCTAGGTCTAAGTCAAAGTACATATATTGACAAAGTGTTGAAAAGGTTCAACATGGAAGAATCCAAGAAAAGATTCTTACTGTAGACACTCCATTTTGTCCGGGGTCTTTTAATGTTATTGGGCCTATTGGATTTGATAATTAGAAGATGAATCTAATTTTTGTATTACTATCTTGTTTATTATTAAAAAAATAAAAAAACGAAAAGAAAATAAAAAATAGAAAAAAAATAATAACAAAAATAAAGTGATCAAAGAAGGGAAACTTGGAAAAAAATCAGAATCTTAAAACAAAGGCAAAGTCAAAAATTTGAAAATTTTAGAAAGAAAATCAAAATTAATGAGTGAATCAAGTGAGAATCAATGAAGATACAAATCAAACTCAAATTGGTGCATGAATGGAAAGGAAATAAAGTTGGTTTAATACCCGTATCAAGAAAAGAAAGGAAAATTAAACAAAAAAGGGGGGCAACACACAGGCAAAAGAAAAGAAAACCCTAGAAATCTTGGAGGAAAAGATTATAAAGCAGACGGAGGGAATTGAGACGGGAGGAGAGAAAAAAACCCTAAGTTTGGTCCCATTCTCATCAAACCCGTGTCGCCTCTGCCTTGTTCCATTACGGTCCGATTTTGGATTTCTATTGTACACCGTCACTTCCATCTTTGCTGCTACTGCACTAGCACACTTCAAACTTGGCACCTTGACCACCGATCATCATCACCATCTCTCTTTCCTACTTCCGTTCCACCTTGCCGCACCACTGCCTGTACTGCTTTGTTCTTTGCTGCCTCGCACGTTTTGCACTTGCTGCACCACCGTCCGTTCTTGCATTTTGAAGCTACCGTAGAAGCCACGTCTTGCCACTGCGTACCTCTCTCTACTGCAACTCATTTGCTGCTGCATTATACCTGTTCTTGCACCATACTTGCTGCACGTTCATCTCGTCCCTTTTGCTAGAACTGAGACTTGTTTAGAGAAAACCAAAAATCGAAGCAGAGAATAGTCCGCTTGAAGGACTGAAACGGTGTGCTGATTGGGAAGCAAAGAAAAGAAATAAGGAGAGGCAAGGTAGCTGGAGCTTCCAAACTAATCGAAAGCTTTTCAAACCGTGAAGACCTGCTGTGTTTGGTGTCTAAAGTTGCTGAACCAAGAGAGAAGATCGCTTATTGTTGGGAAGCAACAAGTGAACCACTGTTCTTTGTTTGGGGCTGAACCGAAATTACTCGAATAGAACAAAAGTGTGACTGTGCGTGTGACGCAGGCTGTTGAAGCAGGAGGGAATCGATCTGAGGAAGGGGACCGAAATCTACTGGAGGCATTGCTTGGAGAACGTGGCCGAACCGTTGCCGGTTGTTGCATGAAGTGCTTCTGCCAACGCCACATTTGCTGTTGCTGTCCACACACATGCCTAGTACTTTTGCTGCCACGTGAAGTAAGAAAGAAAAGTGAAAGAAAGTTTTAAAGAAAAAGAAAGAAAGAAGGTGAGAAAAGGTAGAAAATAATTCTTTTTTATTTATTTGTTTATTAATTTCTTTGTTAGTTTTATATCTATAATTAGATTGGTAGTTTTAATTAATATTTGTGATAGTTAAATTTAAGCTAGGAAATTTTATTAAATTAGGTAGACTAATTAGTTTATCAAATTAATTTATTTAGGTTTGTAAATAAGTGTAATAAATTTACGGAAAATGTTTAAATAAATCTATTTGGTTAAAATAATAGACAAGGAAACTAAATTTTAAAAAGAAAAAAATTAGTTCTTTTAGAAATAAAAATAAAAGTTAATTAATAAATATGAGCTATACCGATGATGAAATTTCAAGAAAGTCAATCGAGACTCCTTGAAATTTCTAGGTGAGAGGATTCTTCCTTAAGTTGAGCCAAATTGATGGAATACTTTTGGGAGAATTTCAATAAAATATAATTCATATTTATTTTAAGATTAAATAGAGATAAAATAAATGAAACGAATAAAAATTAATTAGTAAAGACTAAAATTAAATGAGCATAAATAAAAATAATAGATAAATAAAAATAAGAATTAGATTGAGAATTAGATTTTATAGAATAAGTGTGAATTGTACCGATGACGAAATTTCAAGAAAGTCAATCGAAACTCCTTGAAATTTCTAGGTGAGAAGATTCTTCCTTAAGTTGAGCTAAATCGATGGAATACTTTTTGGAGAATTTTCAATAAAATATAATTCATATTTATTTTAAGATTAAAATAAATATAAATAAATAAAATGAACAAAATATAAATTAGATAAAGACTACGCTTAAATAAATATGAATAAAAATTAGATAAATAAACGAATGAATAAATAAATAAATGTGACATGAAGACAAGATTACAATAAAAATAAAATAAGAAATAAGTATGAATTATGCCGATGATGAAATTTCAAGAAAGTCAATTGAGACTCCTTGGAAATTTCTAGGTGAAAAGATTTCTTTTAAGCCGAGCCAAATTGATGGGACGCTTTTAAGAAAATCTTTAATAAACCATGATTCATATTTATTCTCTAAATAAATAAAATAAAATAATAAAATATATAGATAAGATTAAAAAATATAGAGGTTAATATAGAGTCGAAATTAAAGCCAAAATTAGAAAGAATAAGATTTTCATAAAATATTTTATTGGTCCGACGATGGAATTCAAGAAAGTCAATTGAGACTCCTTGAACATCTTGAGGTGAAGGAGATTTTTAAGATTGGAGCCAAATTGATGGAAAAATCTTAGAAACATTCCCAATATATAAGCATATCGAAATTAATATAAACACAAGGTAAATTGTAAAGATAACCTAAAACTAGTTGATACCATTTTAGGATGGGCGT